>CM051259.1:16885125-17162625 GCA_027921565.1 Artemia sinica
TAAGTTTCCTCTTGTTCTAACAGCTTATCATTTTCAATAATTGTAAATTTGCGTTTTGGGTCTTTCTCTTGGCCTTGTTATAGTTTTAACTGCTTTGGACCTAAAAGTTGTAAGAACACCTTCAATTGAAAACATGCAATTCCTTCATGTAATACTCATTCTAGTTTTAATTTAAAGGGAAAGTGCCAAAATCAAAAAAGTAACTGTAGTTTGAAAGTGGGCTAATGAGGATTTTAAGCAACTTTTTTTCTATTGTCATTTACTACTTTGATGTGTTGCTATTATCAATTTTGGTTGTCTTCTGACCAGAGATCTTTTTTTGTGATTCATTTTTATTTATGGTTCATTGTGATTTCTTTCATTGTTCATTGTTGCATATCTTCTAGCCTCATATTTCTTTTTATTTTTGTTAATCGTTATCTTAAAAAAATTCTATGTCCTTTACTTTAGCTGTTCAGAATGGTCTCGTCATGTTTGATGGTCCAGATTATTCATTTTCAGCAATTGTGAATTTGCATTGTTTGGGTTGTCCTTCAGATGTCATTCCCATCCCATGATAAATTTTTATCCAGAATTAAAACTTTAAATGAATTTTTCTCAAACTTTTGACCTATCTAGATCGTTTTTTTTTCAGGCCAGAAAATCTCTGGGTGTCAATTTTGAAAGCCATTTTTATGAAAAAAATACATACATAAATAAATACAAGAACTTCCAGCCTAGTTATAGTCTTGAGGTTAATTCTCGTGTGTATTGACTATCACTAGAAAATAAAAAACACTAAGATGCAAGTCCTTGTTATGGTTTTTTGACATAAATTTTTTCCTGTATTTTTTTACTTTTTACTTTGCGAAAATAGAAAGCAAGGCCATTTTACATAGAAACCATGATAAACTATGAACTGTTAGCTTAATAAACAGTGAACAGATAAAAAGAGGAATGAAAGCCAATGTATATTTGACAAAAAAATAGAAATTTAAATTTTGATGGTAAATACTAGTGTGTACACTTTTTTCCTGTGTTTTTTTACTTTTTACTTTGCGAAAACAGAAAGCAAGGACAATTTACATAGAAACCATGATAAACTATGAACTGTTAGCTTAATAAACAGTGAACAGATAAAAAGAGGAATGAAAGCCAATGTATATTTGAAAAAAATAGAAATTTAAATTTTGAAGGTAAATACTAGTGTGTACACTTAAAAAAAGAAAAGCTATACTTGTAATATTTGAATGGTTCTAGCAAATTTCCCTTGTAACCTTGTTAGTTCCTTGTATCTAAAACAGCAATGGCCTCTCTTCAACCTTTGTCTCTGCTAATGAAGAATTATAATAATTGTCCCACTTATATTAAGGATTGATGGGTATTTTGTCTTCTCAGGTAGCCTTGATCCAGTGGCGTCATTTCATTCTGAGCTAAGGGGGGGGGGGCTAAATAACCTCTGAGGGCCCCGAAAGTGGCTGGCTCAAAGTTGTTGAAAAGCAATATTTCTTCACAGTAGTTAGCACAAGCCTTTCCCAAAATCAACTAATAATAGTAAGAAGCAATTTGAAAGTGTTTAATGAGTGCAGAGAGAACTTTAGTTTAAAAGTAATTTTCACTTTTATTGCATCATTGGGAATCAACAAGGTTTCATTTTTCCCAAGAATATAAACCATAGCATCAAAATCCAACAATTTTACTATAGCCTTCTTTTGGCTTATTGTCTAAAGAGTCCATATATCTTCTCACAAGATCCATATGTGAGGCCAATAGAGTTGTGGCAATGTAAGCTTCTTTGTAATGCACTGCTACACTAGCAAGTTGGCTAGTATTGATAAAGTGTGGCAAACCCACATCTAACACAGAGATTGAGTTTAACAGTGGAAAAGCATTCATGAAGCAGCTTTCAAGCTTGGAGCACAATTCGTCTGTCACAAGAAAATGATCCCTTCTGAAAGCATTTTTAGTTGATTCTTTCACTTCAGCAAGCTTGCTTTTTCCCACAGTGTACATGGTTATAAAATCATGGAAGGAGGAAGCTATTTGTTGTGCACGCTTTAGTCTTTTACATGAAGATCAGAATTCTGAAAATTTTGCACAAGGTCTTCAGTGAGGCTGCACACATGAGAAAACTCTTTTGCTAAATGAAAGATTTCATCAAATACATTGTCAGTTCGTATTTTTATAATTTTATCTCGCGTACCAGCAATAAGACAAGCAGCTCTAGAGGAAACTAGGTCTGCCTCCTGCAGCTGTTCAGACAGTATTTGTGGCACAAACTTTTTTTCGCTAGATGGGTATAATATAAATCAATGTTGAAATCTGGTTGCGAGTTTGTGGGCCGGAGCTGCCAATTCTCCTTTCACTAGATCTTCTGGTATTTGATAAAACAGCCTAAATACAGTTGTATCTATTCAGTACTTTGTTCAACAATCTATACCAGTATTGCCATCTTATAGTAGGGAATTTCTTGAGCTGAAGAACAGTTATGCCAGTGGCTTTCTGAGCATTAACAGACAGTTGGTGGTGTGTATTGCTATTTGTGATAAAACAGTACAGCTCTTGAAGATTGGAGAAGAAAGTTGCCATTCATCTCCAGTTCTTAATGGAATCACCCAAGGCTGAGCCTGTGAGCAGGACATTTTAATGCAAATTACATACAGTGCAATTGCTTTAATACAGGCTTGCTCACCTGAAAAGTGGTTACTCCTGACACTGGCTTGGTATTGTCACATAAAAATTTCAAAAACAACAAATCTCCTCCACCCCCCCCCCCCACCCTCTGTATGTTGAACAGTAAAGTTGCCCCCTCCCCCCACTGTGAATTCTCTTAAATTGAAATAAATTGATAGGTCTGAGTTTTGCTGTCAATGCTTTGGTTTTTCTTGTATAGCTCTTATTTGTTATATTTTTTTCATGTTTTTCTCACCTTTTTTATAAGTTGGTTCAAGCAAACTTGCAGAATCCCATGCATTCTGGCGTCTAACAACAATAATACGTCTATGGTTACTGGGAATGTAAAAAGTCCATTGTTGTACAAAAAAGTGTTTTAATTTTAAAATCCAGAAACAGACAACTCACACACAACTCCAAAAAGAGTCAGCCAGATTCAAAAATAGACTCAGAGAAATATAGAGTACATAATATGTATATATAGAGGGGATCACTGCTCCAGAATTACATAACCGGCATGTATTATTCTATTATGGATCCTGGGTCAATTACTTTATTGTAATGAAAGTTGGCCACCATGGTTGTAACAACAAGGCAATAAAAATGTATCGCAAAATATGAAATAGGGATAATAAATAAAAATATTTGTGAATGAAGCTTGCAATGTATTGTTGTGAAGTACAGCTCTATTAGAAATGGATTTTTTTTATTGAGAGTACTTTTTTATGCAATTTTTTTTTACAGTTCAAGTCAAATCAATACAAATTGTGACAGCTGATTTGGGGCCCCTCCTAAAATCAGGGTGGGGCTATAGCTCCAGCCAGCCCCCCCCCTGAATGACACCAATGGTGGCTAGGTTTTGGTAATTCTAGCCTAGATTTCGATGTATTTGTCAACTATTTACAATGTTAACACTACATACTATACATAATTTACAGCATAATAATTGATCAGACAAAGAAGCAAAGAGATTTCCCTGACTTGTCTCCTGTTGCTCTCAGAAAACCTCTGGAACTGCCCAATTATGTTGAGCAGAGTATGGCAAATTTGCTGAAGGCCATGAAAAACTGGGGCATGGGGCTTACCAACAACAGTTCCTATACAAAGTGAAAAAATATATCAGTGAGAACAAAATCAATACTCATTTCACAAAGAATTGGCCTGGTGAGGACTGGTGGCTTGGCTTTAAGAAAAGAAACAACATCTTGCTTAAGGAACCTGAGTGACTTGAAAATCCTGAGGGCTGTGCAATAAGAAGACCCTTTCATCATTTTAGGATTTTATGATCTGCTACAAAAAACAGCAGAAGAGCTTGACATCTTAGACAAACCAGAATGTTGGTACAATTTGGACAAAACTTTGTTTTGTTGCAATCCTGATAGCCTTAAAATAGCTGGTGCAAACGCATCACCAGCAAAGCAGCAAACTGGTGGCAATGGGCATGATAACACACCTGTTCCTGCATGTATTAGTACACCAGATGAGAAACTGTCACTCAGGGAAAAACACTTGGATTTCATGGCTACCTGTTAAAGACCATCCAGATGCATATTTTTCAGCTACTAAGAAAGGATGGAAGACAGCAGACCTTTTCTATAGCTGGATTAACAATGTTTTTCCACATCAGGGGAAAGAAAAAGTACTTCTTATTCTTGATGGTCATGGCTCCCATTTATTCTTGGCACTTGTGGAGCTTGCTTCACAAAAGAATGTCACTATCCTCAAGTTGCCAACCCATGCATCCTATGTTCCACAGCCCCTTGACAGGTTAATCTTCAAATAGCTGAAATGATCCTATGAGCAGAAGCTCTTGAACTGGCAACAAGTCTTACCAAAAGATGGACTTGTGAAAACTATATGTCAGATCTGGGAGACTTACCTTACCCCTTCACTGATTAAAAAATCATTTTAAATGACAGGAATCTATGATTCTGCTATTCCAGCAAGTAACAACTGCAACATGATTGACAAGGCAAAGTTTGATTTAGCCAAGTTAAAACAATATGTTTAGACACAGATATTGGAGACTGGGAATTTAACAAGAGCAACAACCACAGTGAATACTGCAACTAATCAGTTCAATGTTGGTTGGTCCAAAAAACATTCATGTGCATGGGAAATCATTTGAAGAATTTCTCTTTGACTCAGCCCAGTGCCCTTTTCTTGATGCCTCAGCACCCAGGACATCCAGTAGGCAGAGAATTGCTTGGGAAGCCAAAGTAATCACATCTGTAGAGGCTTTGAGAGGGCTTGAACAAATAGAGAAAGAGAAAAAAGAAAAACTCAAGAACAAAAAATAGAAAATAAAAGAGAATGTGATCAAGCCAAAACTGAAAAAGAAAAAGAAAGATGATCTTTCCAGTGAAGACTCTGACATCTCACTGGGTTCCAAAACTGATCAATGGACATCTGTTACACTGTTGGCACTGAGAATGAAGAAGAGGAGGAAAACACACTAAAAATACAGATAATGAGCACTATGCTGTAGCATACAATAGCAAACGTAGTCAACAAGGTTGACCACAATTTCCTGATGAAAATCTTGTTTACATAAAATATCTTTGCTGTCTGAGCCTAACCAACTATTCATATGACTGGCCCCAAAAAGATGAAATTGAAGAATACATCTTTGCCAGATCATTGGAGCTTTCTCAGCTGGTCCCTTCACTCCACCATCATTTCAAATTTGGCACATCATCAGCTTGTACAAGAAGCACACTAGGGCCTGCAAGTGATCAAAAGTTTGCTTTCTCTACTCCCTCTGATACTAAATACATTTTTTTTAATCACTTTTTTCAACTATAACAAAAAAATACTTCTTTTCCCTGATAACAATTGAAATTACAATTTTTCCCCTATTATTTGAAGTATGGTGTTACCTTTTTTGTAATTACAATAAAGATTGGAAAAAATGCCATCCTTAAATACTTCTTCTATGTACAGGGTAAGATTGACACCATCAGAATTACCCCATGGTAAGCAGAAAACCTGTGTTCTGCTGTGGTAAATGAAAACTATTAATGAGAGTTTTTGTTTTGCATGGTTTTTCTATAAATAGAAATATCCTCCATCATGTCTCAGGGTGAGATAATTTTTATCTCTGCAAGCATAGGATTTACCTGGGGGTGTCAGATTTACCCAAGACTAGGGGGTAAGTTAGACCTCCCTAAGATGGGTTACTTTGGTGCAGTAACTCATGAAAACAACAAAACTTGCAAACTTTCTGGATGGTGAAAAATATTACTAGTATGACTAAGAGCAATTTCAAATACTTTTTATTGTACCAGCAACTCCAAAACAATTTTGGAACCAAATAAAGCTGAAAAAAAAACTTGACAAGGGTGTAGCATTATGTGATACCTTGCTTTATGCTTGTGTTTGTGCACCAGCTGCTATTGCGTGCTTATGCTTATTTGCCTTGATGCCTTATGCTTGCTTGCTTTGCTTATAGTGTTCTTTATTATAGGTGCCTGGGTTTTAAATAAAGATTTATCTACCAAATATCACATGGTGTCAGAAGTGAGTAACCAGTAATGGATGTCAACCAGCCAAGTATCAGTTGGGACTCGCTGTGTCTTCCAGATGAGTGGAAACGATTTGAGCAGCATGCTCGTCTTATGTTTGCTGGCCCATTATCTGGCAAAACTGAGAAGATCATGTGCGCCTACCTACTTATTTGGGTAGGAGACAAGGGAAGAGAGATATTTAATACCTCCACCTTCAGTGAGAGTGAAAAGGACAAGCTTGAGCCATACATGACAAAATTCAAAGATTATGCAACACCTAAAACAAACAGCATGTTTGCAAGGTACGTCTTTCAGAAACGTGACCAACATGAAGGAGAAAACATAGAAAGCTACATAACAGAGGTGAAAACCTTGGTTAAGGCCTGTAGCTACAGGGACACAGACGAAATGGTACGAGATAGAATAGTCTGTGGAATACTGAACCCACGTATCAGAGAGCGCCTGCTAGTAGAAGGGGATGCCCTAACCCTTGAAACAACTATAGAGAAATGTCGCATGTTTGAAACAACCCAGGCACAGCTAAGAACGTTTGATGAAGGTAGCATAAAAAAGGAAGTTGATTCCATTCATAAAATCAATCACCGCCCAAGCAGAAGAAACGACGAGTTCAAGACCACCAGCCCAAGATCTAGAGAACGCTACTTCTGTGGAGGCAGCTACAGCCCAAATCATGCATGTCCTGCAAAAGGAAAAACATGTACAAAGTGCCGCAAGCCTAACCATTTTGCACGCGTCTGCAGAAGCAACAAGGTCGTAAATGTAGTTTCAGGCACCAACAATACACTTGAAAACTCTGATGATGAGGACGAGATATTTCTGCATGAAGTCTTGGGAAACAAATAACAAGGAAGAAGCCATAGTTTCCCTCAAAATTAACTCCCAGTTGCCAGTGAGCTTCAAAGTTGACACAGGAGCGCAAGCAAATATCCTTCCTATCAAGTATTTTGACATGCTCTTTCCAAAGCCAGAAATAACTAAGGCTAAGCAGAAGCTCACTAGTTACTGTGGTGGCAGGATTCCCGTTCGAGGAACATGTACTTTGAGCTGCACCTATGAACAATCAAGGCCTTCCAACCAGCAGTTCTACATTGTAGAAGCAGACTCTGTTCCCATAATCGGTTTCAGATCAAGCTTGGATCTGAACCTTATTAAACTGATCATGAATGTCAACTCTACTGCAAGCACGGAAGTACCAATCTACAACTCTGTTTCGGAGGTTATTAAAGAATTTAATGATGTCTTTGAAGGGCTAGGAAATCTGGATGGCAAGTGCCATATTTATTTGAAGGACGGAGCCATCCCTAAGGTTCATGCTGTAAGGAAAATTCCATCAGCTCTTCACAACAAGCTTAAAGCAGAGCTTGATAAAATGGAGAAAGATGGTGTCATTGAGAAGGTGACTCTCCCTACTGAATGGGTCAACTCCATGGTGGCTGTTCAAAAGAAAGATGGCACTCTCCATCTCTGTATTGACCCTGTGGATCTCAACAAATCCATCAGAAGACCCCACTACCCCATTCCAACGCTAGAAGACTCTACATCCAACTTGCATGGAGCAAAGTACTTCACAAAGCTAGATGCACGTTCAGGATACTGGTCATTGTCGCTAGATGAGGAATCCTCAGACCTAACTACATTCAACACTATCTTTGGAAGATACCATTTCAAGCGTATGCCGTTTGGTATTATATCAGCACAGGACAAATTCCAGAGGCGCATCAAGCAAGTGTTTGAAGGTCTAACTGGCTTTATAGTCATCATAGACGATCTGCTAGTTTTTGGTTCAACCCTGGAAGAGCATAATCAGCGTCTTGTTGCTGTCTTAAAGAGGGCTCGAGCAAAAGGGGTGAGGTTCAACCCCAGTAAATGTAAATTTGGGGTACAAGAGGTAACATACTTTGGCCATATGATTGGCGAAAAAGGGATGCGCCCTGATCCAGAGAAGCTACGTGCAATTAATGCAATGCTGAAGCCAGCAAACAAAGAAGAGCTGACCACCCTCCTAGGAATGCTAAACTACTTCGCCAGATACATCCCTAATCTATCAACAAAATGCAAGGACCTTCGTGACATCTGCAAAGAAAAAGACTTTGTTTGGGAAACAAAGCACGATTTTGCCTTAAAGGAAATAAAGGGCTCCATTGTGTCGCACCTTCACTTCTTTGATCACCAAAGTACCTCAATTGACCTGACAGTCGATGCCTCATCACACGGCCTAGGAGCATACATCTCAACAAATGGACAGGCAATAGCATATACTTCACGAGCCCTTACGTCTACCAAGCAAAGATACTTACAGCTAGAAAAAGAACATCTGCTCACCAGTTTCAGTTCTCCCCTGGCAACAAGTTGCCTGTGACATATTCACCTGGCATGGAGCCAGCTACCTCCTAGTGGTGGACTACCATAGCCGCTTTTTTGAAACTGATCTGTTGTGTGAATTAACATCTGCAGAAGTCATTTAGAAACTGAAGTCACATTTTGCCCGTCATGGTATACCCCAGGTCATGATGTCCGATAATGGTAGACAATTTGTGTCCCAAGAATTCAAGAGGTTTGCCAGAGACTGGGGATTTGAGTTAAAAACTTCAAGTCCAATATACCCCCAGTCAAATGGATCAGTGGAAAAGACTATCCAGACTTGCAAGAGCATCATGACCAAGTCAAGTGAAAATGGATCGCACCTGTACCTCGGAATTCTGGAATACTGTAACACCCCAACAGACAGTTTAGCCACCCCCTTACAAATGCTCATGAGCCGCCAGCTCTGCTCAAAACTGCCATGCACAGAAAAGCACTTAGAAAAGAGAGCGATACAGACTTCTGAATTCTTGGCGAGCAGAGAGATGGCTCAACACAGACAGAAATCCTACTATGACTGGCACGCTAGAGAATATCCCAAACTCAGAGGAGGTGACCAGGTCTTCTTCAGAAAACAGCAGGAAGCGCCATGGAAAAGCGGGGAAATAATTAAAGAGGCAGATGAGCCTAGATCGTACTACCTATCAACTAAAGATGGTACAATCCTTCGTTGCAACCGAAGACACTTAATCAAAGCAGCCTCTTCACTCGCACCTGATGATAGACCTGCCACAAAGTACCCCTCCCAGGCTGTGTCAAGGTCACTAAACCTGGGACAGGTTGCAGATTGTCCTGACCCTGCCACAAGCATGAATCTACACAGATCATTGCAGAGATTCCCAACTACCACCACCAAGCCCAGTATGGCCATAGCTGAGCCCCACCTGCCAGCAAGTGAACCATCTAGCACAATTGAAGCACAAGCAACAGCTGCTCAGGCCACAAGATCCGGCAGAGTGGTGAAGCCACCAGAGAGACTAAACCTATAATGAATAAGGAAGTGACAATGAAGCACTTGTGTCTAGTGTAGGTCTGCCAAAGCCCATTGACAACTGATGGGAGTGAGTATTGCGCCTCCCGGTGTAGTGTTCTGTTGTGTCCTGTATTGAGTGATAATTTGCCAAGTTATTGGCAGTTAGCAGAGTAAGCCTAGCACCTCCATGCCTAGAGGTAGAAGGAGCTCATCCCTTGGAAACAGCTGAAGGGGGGTGTAGCATTGTGATACCTTGCTTATGCTTGTGGTTGTGCACCAGCTGCTATTGCGTGCTTATGCTTATTTGCCTTGATGCTTTATGCTTGCTTGCTTTGCTTATAGTGTTCTTTATTATAGGTGCCTGGGTTTTAAATAAAGATTTATCTACCAAATATCACAAAGGGGCTGGACTTACCCAAGTTCACCCTAGTAGGATTTTTAACCAATATTTTAACTATTTTCTGTTGCCAAAAATCAGGAAAAAGGGTATTACCTTTAAGAGTTCATACGGGACTAAAAATTGAATTTCTGAGTAGGCTAAAACCAATAATATATTCAGAAAGAGCATAAAAAAGACATCAAGCAGTATGTTCATCTATTTTGCATCTCATTAATGGAAACCTCTCCAAATTCACCTTTGCATTAAGTAATGTTGGTTTTTTACATAGCCTAGGGGTATATGAGATCATTATAGAGAGGCTGGAGATAATTAGTCAAAATGCAAAGAAAATCATAGAAACGAGCATAAAATTAGCAATAAAAGATATCACCTTTTGTTCTAGCATGTCTCCTTGTGAAGAGCTGTTGTTGTTCTAGACCTTAACCTTTAAAAATCTTTATTGTTGCAGGCCATATAGTCAATACATTCAAGGTAAAAAGATACTTTTTAAGAAAAGTTCAACACACAAATAGTGAAACAATCCAATGGTATAGGCCTAGATAAACCCCTTAACATAAGGAAACATGTTAAGAAAATAATTCTTGCTTCTTATTTCTTGCTTGCTTATTATTCTGCATACTTTACAGTATGCAGAATAATCATACTTAACACATGTTGCATGGGGAGAACCTTTATCTTCACTTCTTTCCTTGTTTTTCTGAGAAATTAATGAAGTTTCCCCAATTACATTTAGCCTATATATTAACAAAGTATATACCCCAACCCCTAATGTGCAAATATATACCCAAAATTGCATCATGAATCCAAATATAGCATCCATTTGCATCACAACTGAACTTTACCCTTATCCCCCTGATGTGCAAATATATACCTTGATTTGGATGTATTTAGGGGTTGGGGGTAAAGTTCAGTTGTAATGCAAATGAATGTTATATTTGGATTCAGGATGCAATTCTTGGTATACATTTGCACATTAAGGGAGCGAGTGTACATACTCTGTTACTATATAGGTTGAATAATATTGGGAAAAATTAATGAATTTCTTACAAAAACTGGAAAAACAAGCAAAGAAGTGGAGATAAAAGGGTATGAATTTAAAACCAATCCCAACCATAAGGAGACATTTTAAGAAAACAATTCTTACTTCATAATATGCAAAATTATCCTTGTTAACATATTATCCAAGGGGAGCACCTGTATCCTCACTATTTTCCCTGTTTTTCTAGTTTTTTAATCATTTTTTCAATATTTTGTCTTTTCTCTAAGTCTTGAAACTTGTTTTAAACAAACACCCAACAGCCATCTAGCTAACCTAACCTAAATTTATTAATATTAGCCTATTTATATCTTTTTGGTAGATGGCAGTGATGGTGTTTAACTTTCATATGCTACTCTGTTAATATATAAGTTAGATTTTATTTTGAAAGATTCATGAATTTCTTAAAAAAACTGGAAAAACAAGGAAAGAAATGAAGATAAAGGTTCTCCCCATGTTAAATGTGTTAACTATGATTATTCTGCATATTATGAAGTAAGAATTGTTTTCTTACCTTATATGAAGCAGCTTATCAAGGCTTATATCAATCCGACATCTATGGAGAGTAATAGTGATTCAACTTTTGAAGTGGTTATTAGCTGTCCAACTAACCTACAGGGTCTAGCCCTAAATACTAGCAGTTTCGTCTAGAAAAAGAAAAACCCTGTATAATGGACACAATAGAATATTTTTGATCCCTTATCCAAAAGTTTAGACTAAATATTCCTATAATTTGAACCATTTAAACTCTAACCGATCTGCCTAACCTGTTCTTGACTCTGACCATGTCTCATAATATCATAACTTCTGCTTTAAATAGCGATGAGAAGACCGCGTTTCACGGTGCTTCTACACCAGAGAATGAAAAATCCGGAATGAATCCTGTCGTGACCGTAAAAATCCGACATTTTTCATGGCAAACGCAAGCTGTTAAGATTATGTTTTCTTTGAACACACAAATCTGTATCTAGAGGGGGAGATTGTAAATTTTCACCCCCTTCCCTAAGTTTTGCCTGATTCTTAAATTCGTAACAAAAATACATATTGACAAATTTCGAAAAGGTTTTTAAAATTTGTGTACCCCCCTCCCCAAAAAATTATCCCCCCGAACAAAATCTGGGCTACAACCTTGGTAACATATGCTTGTTTTCCAATATTGCCTGACCTCTTAAACCAAATCCGCCAATAAGATAGTTTGGAATAGTCTAGCGGACTGACAATTTGGACATTTCAACGCCAGGAAAAGTAAAACTCATTTATTCTCTTTAGCGCAAAACAGAACTTTGACAGAAGGTATTAATGAAAAATGAATACGGATATTGATAAGACAATCAGTCCTCACATTTATCAGCTGTAGCTAATACTTAGTCCTTTTTTTTCTTTTTTTAAAGTCACAAAGACTTTTGTCAGGAAACAACGACCAAGCATCAAGCTTTGCTTTCTTCAAGCCCAGTTTAGGATGTAGTATAGATCTAAAAGCAACAGTTTTCAGACTATTGTTTTTGTTTGTCTTCAAATTTTTGACAATTCTTTAAACGCACTTGATAATCGCATTCAAAAAGAACTAGCCTAATAAGTAACACACAACATTTGAAACATGAGAAAAACGAAAAGCACCGGTAGCTGTATTTGCATCATGCTACTTTGGGCCAAAATTTAACTATCCCACTTTCTGGAAAATCACGTGGAAGTATCGTTCACCGATCAGGGGCAACTTATCTTGTGCCCCATTCTGGCAGTTTGTGCACTTTAAACAGCCTTATCAGTGAAGGAATAGCTGAAGAAAGAGGGTGGGGGAATGTGTGTTTTTCTGGTAATTTGTGCACTTTCAAGAATCTTTTTCAGTATAGGAATAGATTAAGAAAAAAGGGAAGAAATAGCACAGGTCTAGTTTATTTTCTTTTTTAAACTTATGGCGAATATTTTTTGGTGAGCCTTTTTTGAACGAAACATGCTTAACAAACAATATTAGCCCCATTTATGCTAATTGCAAACATCGTGATCGCTTTTATGACAATACACCCACCCCCATCCTTTGTGGTCCTAGATACAGTCCAAGGATATGCAAAGAAAGTAGAAGAGGCTTCTAAAAAATAAAAAGTTTACTTTACAACATGCAGAATATTTCTATTAATCAGATTATCATGTTTTCTTCCATTGTCATCCATATTCTAAAATCATTTAAAAATTTCGATAATATTCAACGCTTAACAGATCTTAAATTTTTTTGCGCTCATATAGGGTGAATGCTTTTCACGGACCAAGGAAGTGGGGCTTATTTCCAGAGTAACAAATACTATATTTGCAAAGAAGATGTATTGGGAAATGGAATTTTCTATTAGAATGATTCTTTCAGAAGAGCTGCTCTCGTTGTATGCTTGGTAAGTTATTTGATTCTATTTTTTTTCATTTTTGATTTAACGGAGTTCTTTATTTTTTCTTGAAAAACTTATTTTTAGCAAAAAGTTTTTTTGATTAATTTCTATTCGCTTTATACTGACATAGTCTTTTTCAGGGAGAAAGACTGAGCCTCTTCTGAAGTTAAAAAACCATCCCTTCCATAAAAATCTTATATACCCCTTGGGCATAACTTACAACCCTTGCCCCTAATCTCTCGGGTTTTGTTTCAACCTCAAAAGCCTTGTTATATGATATTTGGACTATTTTGAATAGAATGGCTATATCAAAATTTCCATTAAACGCATTTCGGGACAATAAGACGTGTGTGTAGGGTGGAGAGGGTAGCTGCCCTCTGCTCACTTTGACTCTTAAAAAGAACACTAGACCGTCTGATTACCAATCCAATGACCTCCTTCCGAAGTTTATATGACCCCCCTTCTGTAAAAACACTATATGTCCCCAGGGCATAACTTACAACCCTTGCCCTTAGGGCTGGGGGGGGGGGGGGATTTGTTATCCTCAAAGACATAATTTTCCGACCATTCTGATGGGCTGAACAAAAAGGCTATATCAAAATTTACCATCTGATCACGTTCGACTAATAAAAACGGCACTAGTCTTTTCAATTTCCAGTCGAATGAGCCCTTTTTGAAGCAGCTACGACAAAACTTTTTATAAAAACCTTATATGCCCCAAGGGCATAATTTACGACCCTTGTCCTGAGGGCTATAGGGGGAGGATTGTCATCCTCAAAGACATAATTTCCAGACCCTTCAACTACGTTGAACAAACTGACCATATCAAAATGTTGATCGAAAATGTTTGGGGAAATGATAGGCGTGGGGAGGGGGAGGCGATTCTCCCTCCGAATACTTCCGACTATTGAAAAGGGCAATATCCCTCTCAATTTCCAATTGAAAGAGCCCTTTTTGAAGTTTTTACGACGACACTTTCTATATAAACATTATATGCCCCAGGATATAACTTACAACCTTGGCCCTGAGGGCTATGAGGGGGTTGTCATACCCAAAACATAATTTCCGAACCTTTCAACTACGTTCACCAAACTGGCTATAACAAAATGTTGATCGGAAGTGTTTGGGGAAATGATAGGCATGGGGGCATTCGCCCTCCGATCACTTTTGACTACTAATAAGGGCACTAGCCCTCTCAATCAACAATTAAATGAGTCCCTTTTGAAGTTTCTACGACAAAGCTGGCAAAGACCTAATTTTCAGAACTTTCAGCTACGTTGAACAAAATTTATATCTCAAAATTTTGATTGGATGTGTTTGAGACAATGGTGGGCGTGAGAGGGGCTTTAGTTGCCCTCCAACCACTTTTCACTATTAAAAAAGGTTCGAGCACTGGAATGTTTTATTTTAGTTATGCTGACTGTAACGTGTTTTATTTAAATTATATTAAAAATAAACATACCCAAAATAACCGCGAGAGGGGGATTAGCTGCCCTCCAATCAGTTTTGACTATTAAAACGGGCATTAGCCCTTTGAATTTCCAATCGAATAAGCCCTTTTTCAAGTTTCTACGAAAAAGGTTTCAATAAAAACCTTATATGCCCCCAGGGCATAACCTACAACCTTAGCCCTGATGGCTCTGGAAGGAGTGTCATCTTCAAAGACCTAATTTCCAGAACTTTCAACTACATTGAAAAAAATGGCTATCTGAAAATTTTGATTGGATGTGTTTGGAGAAATGCTGGGCGTGAGAGGGGGGTTAGTTACCCTCCAATCACTTTTGACTAATAAAAAGTGTACTAGCCCTCTAAATTTCCAATTAAATGAGCCCCTTTTGAAGTTTCTACGACAACACTATCTATAAAAACCTTATTTGCCCCAGGACATAACTTACAACCCTTGCCCTTTGGGCTCTGGGGGTTTGTCATCCTCAAATACATAATTTGCGAAACTTTCAACTACGTTGAACAAAAGGGCTATCTCAAAACTTTGATTGAATATGTTTGGGGAAATGGTGGGCGTGAGAGGGGGGTTAGTTGCTCTCCATTCAATTTCGATTATTAAAAAGGGCACTAGCCCTTTCAATTTCCAATCAAATGAGCCCTTTTTAAAGTTTCTACGACAAAACTTTCTATAAAAACCTATTATGCCCCAGGGCATAATTTACAACCCTTGCCCTGAGGGTTGTGAGGGGAGGGGTGTCATCCTCAAAGTCCTAATTTCCATAACTTTTAATACGTTGAACAAAATGAATGTCTAAAATTTTGATTGGGTGTGTTGGAACCCTTGGTCCCAGTTTTGTCAGATAAATGTCCCTCCCAGATTCATTTCTTTGGGCCCCTTCATTATTTTCCTTCTTTAAGTAATAAATGTTAATTTTCCTATTATTTTTTTCGACGCCATTTTGGGTCCTTTTAACTGCGTACGTGTTTAATTGACCACGAGGGAAAAAAGTGCGCAGTTAGGGAGATTGGCCAGTATGTTAGGAGCCCTGGGATTGGCTGGAAGATGCATTTACCACCCCTAGTAACCCCACCGCGTGCTGCGGTTAGCGGGCTGGAGAATTTGTCCTTTTTTGAGTCAGTTCTTTTATACAGCGTGAGTGTTAATACAGTAAGCCTTTTCTATGTACTCTTTTAACTTTTCAGCTTAGGTCGAATCTAAAAGAGTTAATTAGAAATCTTATCGGTAAACTTTGGCTTTAAATGTGGTCATAGACCATCCGATCACGTTAGTATAAAGGAACCGTTGGGGTACGAGCGGGAATCTCACTAACATTTGGGCCGACAAGGGGTTCTCCCCTTCGAGTAAGTGGCATAGCAACCTTTTGCGCCATTTTTGCCTTTAATAAGTGGTGACCCCGCACATTCACCCCAATAAGTGGTGCCAGCGGTAGCTAGCACTACGAACATTGGTGGCAGCAAGAACAGGAATTATTAACAGAGTTGATAATAAAAGAATTTTGCGCTTTCGAAGAGACAGGTTAATTTAGCCTATAAAAGTAGCCTATTGTGGTGGCATATAAAAAGACAAAAATACGCAATTAATTAATAAGAAGGTCTATAATGGGCTATAGCCTTGTTAGACAAATAAAAAAAAAAAAATAACGTGAAATTAATGAGTTGAGTTTACAGTGGGGGAATCTCCGTATTTAAAAGTATTACAGGGTTTAAGGACAGATAAGAAAACGTTGAAAGTTGGGTTATTAATTGAGTGAAGTGGCGGACTTAGATATAATCTTCAGTGACGAAGGTTATAAGAGCATTGAGGACGGCAAATTAGGAGAATTTGTCAATTTGTGCGCATATTGGACAAGGAAGGTGGAAGGCACCTGTCCTATTGAGTAATCTGCCCAGGAGGAGATTATATTTGGAGAACGAGTATCCAGGAGGGATACGTGATTTGTTTTACAGGGTAGTTCCCCTGTTTGAGTTTAGTCCAGCTAATTCACTAGTAAATATTCGCGCGGTTTTTCTGATTATTTTCTCGTCCAACCCCTGTTAATTCGTTTTTCGGAGATATAATTCACTCGCGTAAAACTGCTTGTTGTGAAAGAAGTCGTTATTCCCTAATGAAGTCTAGACATTCCGGTTATTTGAAAAATTGTTGAATCTCATTACACGGAGCTGATAATTCACAATAGTAATTGCGTACCATAATTTTTGCGTGACAATTTTTGAACTTACCAAGAATATAAGGGAAAAATGCAAGCTGAGAAAGATGAAATTAGAAAGAATAGAAAACAGGACGAAAGGGCTAGAGTAGCCTATAAAGAAAGAGACAATACGGATAAAGAACGAACAAATTCAGAAAATGAATTAAGAAGAAATAATGACAGACGGAATCAAAGTGGTCCGAGTAGAAGGAGCAGTGTTAAATCGAGGTCCAGCAGGGGCTCGCGAAAAAGCACTCGAATAGATATAGCACAACGAATATTAAATTTCATGGAGGAAGAAAGAATAGCCAGAGAACGAGAAGACGAAAGAGATAGACAAGAAAGAGAGAAAGAAAGAATAGCTAGAGAGAAAGAAGAAAGATATCACCAAGAGTTTAAAAGAACCATGATAGGCCTAATAGAAGCCCGCTGGGGAATTCCAGAAAGTGAGATTTTATCACAACTAACTTCTAGGCTGTCAAATAGCCATAATAATTTGTCTAAGAATCAATCGCGAGAAAAAGAAAATTACCAAACATTAAACACTTTTACGAGAAAATATAATACTTCGCTAACTACGGGGGGAGATGGACCGGCCCATAAAACAAATTGGGGGGCTGTGCCACCCTGTCGGAAAAACGAAATACTGGATACTCGGGTTCAAAATGTTGATAATCCACAAAAAGGGGATGCAGAAGTAAAAAGACCACAAAATATTGAAAAAAAGACGCGCGAAATTGATTTTTCAGGAAAATTTACAAATAATAGAAAACTTGAGAACACTTTTAACGAATATGAGACGATAACAAGTACAGGCCACAATGAAACGCTGATTGTACCAGAGAATAAGGAGACGAAATTTATTGTACGCGCTTTTCTTCGGAAAATTCGAGAAATTTTTTTAGAATATGAAAAACCAAATGTCGGAGTTCAATTCCCATTTGATGACGAACTATTTGTTTCGGCAGTAAGAATAAAGAAGACTAAAAGAGAGAGAAAAGATATTAAACGGAGATACAATGAAGAAATGCAGTCAAGGATGGACACTAAAGTCCAATTCAGATTTCATGACGATTTATTTAATGCTACTACAAAACAAAAGAAAACTAAGAGAGAGAAAAGAGATAGTAAACGGAGCTACAATGAAATTATTCAGTCAAAGATAGTGGACACTGGAGTCCAAATTAGATATAACGGTGATTTATTATTTTGCGCGAATGACAGAATTGAGAAAAGTAGAGACGAAAAGAGGAATGTAAAAAAGAGACAAAATTTGGAGATTCAGCCTGCAGTGGCGAAAAATAAAAAATTACTTGGCTGTGCCTAGCTAAAATAAATAATAGGAAGAAAAATAAAAAAATGTTGGATGGGCTTGGCCTTGAAAACATAAATAATAAGGGGGAAAAAGAGGTCAAAGACCCATGGGGAATAAAAGAAGATGGTTACAAAAGAGAGATGAATGACCTACAACGGGTTGGGGGAAAGTTGGGAGATATTGAATGTCGAGTCGGACTGGAAAAATTTGGAAATGAATCTGAGATTAGTATTATCAATTCAAAAGATATGTCGATCCTTTATGAGGGGGAGGAATCCCTTGGGGAAGATCCCCTGCGGGAAGTCGCAAAAGATAGCCATTTTCCTCAATGCACAACTGGCGGACAAGTTGTGATCCCTTTACCGAGATTTTGCCTTTCTGATCTGAAGTCCATGGGGGATACTCTCTCCCAGTCACTTCATACTTCACCTAAACCATTGTCCAGCAACCCTATTCATAGCTGTTATTCTTCATGGGAATCGACAATTATTTCCGGCCAATTATATTCAGTGGGAGATGTATCCAAATTTCATTTTCAATTAGCATCAACGTATATTCTTCAGTTAGTTATCCCAGGGGAGGGAAACCAGAAAAAAGCGATTCATGGTTCGCTCAGATTTTTACTTCATTTTCCTGAACCCTTATCGTTTTCACAGGCCTGTGTATTTTCGGCCTTAGACTATTTGAAATTATGCCAAGGGGCAATTCACTTTTTTATCGAGATGTGGAGTTGTTTCCACAGATGGAAATTAAGAGGCTAGTGCAGCCAATTTTTCACGATGGCTGGCATCATCGAAAGTGCCAGAAACTGATTCTCTGCTCCTCTCAAATGTAAATTCGTGAGAGCGAGAAAATTTGTTGTTTTTGATTTGTGCTGTGCACAATGAATTCCTACGAATCTTGGGGACTTGGATTTTCAAAACCGAATGCGCATGTTAGACGATCTAGACCATGGTGGTCCTACAATGGAGACGTGTCGAGGACGACGGATTCAGAGCCAAGCAGAGGAAGCACAGGCATTGGTAGAAGAGAAGATACAAGTCTAATGATTTTGAGTTTAGTGTTATGATGTTGTGTTTGAATTTCCAGCCAATCCAACGGGGATGTGGGCCATTTATCTTAGGGGGGAGGTGTTGGAACCCTTGGTCCCAGTTTTGTCAGATAAATGTCCCTCCCAGATTCATTTCTTTGGGCCCCTTCATTATTTTCCTTCTTTAAGTAATAAATGTTAATTTTCATATTATTTTTTTCGACGCCATTTTGGGTCCTTTTAACTGCGTACGTGTTTAATTGACCACGAGGGAAAAAAGTGCGCAGTTAGGGAGATTGGCCAGTATGTTAGGAGCCCTGGGATTGGCTGGGAAGATGCATTTACCACCCCTAGTAACCCCACCGCGTGCTGCGGTTAGCGGGCTGGGAGAATTTGTCCTTTTTTGAGTCAGTTCTTTTTATACAGCGTGAGTGTTAATACAGTAAGCCTTTTCTATGTACTCTTTTAACTTTTCAGCTTAGGTCGAATCTAAAAGAGTTAATTAGAAATCTAATCGGTAAACTTTGCCTTTAAATGTGGCCATAGACCATCCGATCACGTTAGTATAAAGGAACCGTTGGGGTAACGAGCGGGAATCTCACTAACATTTGGGCCGACAAGGGGTTCTCCCCTTCGAGTAAGTGGCATAGCAACCTTTTGCGCCATTTTTGCCTTTAATAAGTGGTGACCCCGCACATACACCCCAATAAGTGGTGCCAGCGGTAGCTAGCACTACGAACAGGGTGTGTTTGGGGAAATGGTAGTAGTATATACATATTGAATTTGCTTGCGTATATAGCAATTTCAACGTTATTTGCTTGCGTCTCTACACCTTTTCAAAGAGATTCAGAGCTCCCTCACATAATGGAATTTGAGGGTCGATAAAGTGAAATTATGTCACTATTCTAGTTTTTCTAAACCGGTATTTGCTTTCCTGTATAGGACCATGCTATTTGCTTGGCCCAATACCAATTCCCATGTTATTTGCTTATTTTTTTTGTTATTAAAAAATTGGACACTATACTCAGAATTATTTGATTGACATTTAAAAAGGGGTAATGAGATTTGCAAATTGGACACTATGAACGATATTAATTAATGTTTTGAACAATAGGAGTGTGAATGATTCTAATTAGTGATTAAAGGGTTCATGATAAAAAAAATTTTTCACCCTGTGTTATTTGCGGCCTTTACATTCCCTGGCACCTTTCCATGGCAGATTACTAGACTGATTATTGCTATTGTTGTCAATTGAATATGGAATTATACAAAACCTACCAGACAAGTTTCCGGGCCAACCAGACATGTTTCTGGGCCAAGCAGACAAGTTTCTGGGTCAACTATAATTTTCTGGGCCTTTACGTTCCATGGCACCTTTCCAGAGCATGTACCTATGGATTTGGGCCTTTACGTTCCTTCCTGTGCTATAGAAATTTTTTTTTGTAGTTGTTTTCGTTTTTTGCTTTATTGTTCGACTTGATGACAAAAAAAACATTTTGAAACCTCGAAGGAGTTGTTAACTCAGGTAATTTGTAAACTCAGGTAAATTTGAAACATCATCAGTCTATGAAAATGACTAACGACGATAGAATGACATTGTGACTTGACCAGGCTTTACCTTTCCGATGTGGTCTGCTATAATACACAAGTGATGTTTGATAAGTATTGTCAATTTAAAATAGGATCTAACATTCCCTTCGTTCCCCCATTTCTGAGGGGCAGGAGAGGGAGGGGGTCAATTTTGGAGGGAAAACCAAAAATACTCAGAATCGAAAATAAACGGGAATCTGCCTCAAGGGGAAGGCTCAGAGGCCCTTCGTTCCCCCATTTCTGAGGGGCAGGAGAATCCGAGTAAATCATTATCAGTATACCTCATTCTTCCATTCTAACTTAACTTGTAGGAATAGGACTTCATTCGAACAAGTAAATCAGTTTTATTCAATGTATAATAGTGTACAAAAAGACTATTATTTTTCCTCATTCTCCCCCCCCCCCATGACCAGGTGCTAACGACTCCATCTCGCTCGCGCTCAATTTTCTTCTTAATATACGGTAGAAATTAAGGCTACGCCATCTCCATATTTCGTAATAGCCATCAATTGTAATGTAGTCATAATCGTCCAATCTAGGTTCCCGATCTAAAAAAAAATGAAATGTAAAAAAGCTTAAAATATATGGAATTTGTATATGATGTAATGAACAAAAATTATTGAACTGAGTTTTGTTGGATGGTATGGAAAAATGGTATGTGTTAAATATTCGGGGAACATACGAGTAGAAAAAAGTCTGCACTACAGATAAGGCTATTGTGTTTTTTTTCTGAACTTTCTGAGGGAGGAAGGCGGAGGGGTAACTAGGGCAACAGTCTAACCGTTGACGGTTTTAGGTATCCATGAATAAATTCTAAGGCGAGAGTGGAAGTTGGGACAATTTTTGGAGGTGCCCACCTCACCTGTCCAGAGTCTCAGGCAAGTGACCCTAAACTTGAAAAAGTGGAAATTGGCTCAGATTGCTAAACCGAGCTGAGACAATGAATAGATACTATTGGAAAAGTGATTGGAGACGCCGGGCATCCGTGAACAAGTGACTAAATTGAGAGAGGATCTTTTCCAATGTAACTAAAAGGCATCTGTCTTTGTAATTAGAGAAATGCTCCCTTTGGAAAAACGGGCATCGCGCTTGAGTTGCACGAGGGTTCAGTTAAAGGGAGTACAGTTACATCGGGGGTTTAGTTAAATGGGGTCGAATTGCACGAGGGTTCAGTAGCACGAGGGTTCAGTAGCATAGGGGTTCAGTTGTACGGGGTTTCGGTTATACAAAGGTTCAGTTACATGGGGGGTTCAGTTAAAGGGAGTATAGTTCAGTTGCACGGGGGGTTCAGTTACACGCAGGTTCGGGGTTTCGGTTATACAAGGGTTCAGTTACATGGGGGGTTCAGTTAAAGGGGGTATAGTTCAGTTGCACGAGGGGTTCAGTTACATGCAGGTTCAGTTACACGGGTTTAATTCAAGAAATTATGAAAAAAAATGTACTTTTCTGCATCAATTGTCGGATACGTTGAATAAAATATGCAAAGTCGACATAGCTTTATTTCATTTTTAAGGTTAATTTACATGAGGTTACGTGCATGGAAAAATGGTATGTGTTAAATATTCGGGGAACATACGAGTAGAAAAAATCCTGCACTACAGATAAGGCTATTGTGTTTTTTTTCTGAACTTTCTGGGGGAGGAAGGCGGGGGGTAACTAGGGCAACAGTCTAACCGTTGACGGCTTTAGTATCCATGAATAAATTCTAAGGCGAGAGTGGAAGCTGGGACAATTTTTGGAGGTGCCCACCTCACCTGTCCAGAGTCTCAGGCAAGTGACCCTAAACTTGAAAAAGTGGAAATTGGCTCAGATTGCTAAACCGAGCTGAGACAATGAATAGATACTATTGGAAAAGTGATTGGAGACGCCGGGCATCCGTGAACAAGTGCTAAATTGAGAGAGGATCTTTTCCAATGTAACTAAAAGGCATCTGTCTTTGTAATTAGAGAAATGCTCCCCTTTGGAAAAACGGGCATCACGCTTGAGTTGCATGAGGGTTCAGTTAAAGGGAGTAAAGTTACACGGGGGTTTAGTTAAATGGGGTCGAATTGCACGAGGGTTCAGTATACTGAAGAAAACCAATTTCTACTGTTTATCGACATTGAATTGTGAAGAAGGCTATTATTTCATTTTTAATTTTCATGTTTTTGATTTTATATTGATGAAGAATTTAAACACAACTTCAACTAGTTATTTTTTTTTTGTTCGGCATAGATGAAAGGTCCAATACCTCAGTTAAACTAAGAGGTTACATTTTGATATTGTTTGACAATTTACTAAATTTTAAGGTTTTCTTTAGTTTCAAAATGTTTTTGTCAGTCACCATCTTTAATTATTCACAAACAATACTGAAGAAAACCGATTTCCACTGTTTTATCGACATTAAGATGTTAAGAAGGCTATTATTTCATTGAAATACGCATTTACATTTTTAATTTCATGTTTTTGATTTTATGTTGATGAAGAATTTAAACACATCTTCAACTAGTTATTTTTTTGTTCGGCATAGATGAAAGGTCCATTTAAGCTTTTCTTTAGTTTCAAAATGTTTTTGTCAGTCACCATCTTTAATCATTCACAAACATACTGAAGAAAACCAATTTCCACTGTTTATCGACATTAAATTGTGAAGAGACAATTTACTAAATTTTAAGGTTTTCTTTAGTTTCAAAATGTTTTTGTCCGTCACCATCTTTAATCATTCAAAAACAATACTGAAGAAAAACCAATTTCCACTGTTTATCGACATTAAATTGTGAAGAGACAATTTACTAAATTTTAAGGTTTTCTTTAGTTTCAAAATGTTTTTGTCAGTCACCATCTTTAATCATTCAAAAACAATACTGAAGAAAACCAATTTCCACTGTTTATCGACATTAAATTGTGAAGAGACAATTTACTAAATTTTAAGGTTTTCTTTAGTTTCAAAATGTTTTTGGTCAGTCACCATCTTTAATCATTCAAAAACAATACTGAAGAAAACCAATTTCCACTGTTTATCGACATTAAATTGTGAAGAGACAATTTACTAAATTTTAAGGTTTTCTTTAGTTTCAAAATGTTTTTGTCAGTCACCATCTTTAATCATTCAAAAACAATACTGAAGAAAACCAATTTCCACTGTTTATCGACATTAAATTGTGAAGAGACAATTTACTAAATTTTAAGGTTTTCTTTAGTTTCAAAATGTTTTTGTCAGTCACCATCTTTAATCATTCAAAAACAATACTGAAGAAACCAATTTCCACTGTTTATCGACATTAAATTGTGAAGAGACAATTTACTAAATTTTAAGGTTTTCTTTAGTTTCAAAATGTTTTTGTCAGTCACCATCTTTAATCATTCAAAAACAATACTGAAGAAAACCAATTTCCACTGTTTATCGACATTAAATTGTGAAGAGACAATTTACTAAATTTTAGGTTTTCTTTAGTTTCAAAATGTTTTTGTCAGTCACCATCTTTAATTATTCACAAACAATACTGAAGAAAACCGATTTCCACTGTTTATCGACATTAAGTTGTTAAGAAGGCTATTATTTCATTGAAATACGCATTTACATTTTTAATTTTCATGTTTTTGATTTTATGTTGATGAAGAATTTAAACACATCTTCAACTAGTTTTTTTTTTTTTGTACGGCATAGATGAAAGGTCCAATACCTCAGTTAAACTAAGAGGTTACATTTTGACATCGTTTGACAATTTACTAAATTTTAAGGTTTTCTTATGCAAGAGTCGGAACACACACACAAACACACACACAGACACACACACAAACATACACACATGTTACCAAATTCCACATTATTGCATAGAAATACCAAAATCATAGGTTAGGCTAGCCTATGTAAACCGAAAAGAAATTAGAATAAATAATCGAGTCAAACTCAAAACGAGCAGAAATTAACATAAGTTGGGTGCAAAACCCCTATGCATTCCCAAGGCCAGTGTGGGGGGTTGGGGGTTAAATGGGAGGATCTTTCCATGGAGGGGGCTCTGGATTTCCCAGTATTATTTAAAAAGCTGCTCACCAAGTTTAGCGGAATAAAGTCGTTCATTTGCATTCCACTTCATGCTTCAAATTGTAAGAAGGAACTGAACATGCATCATCCATTTTTAAGGCATTTTATACATTATATCTTGGAAATTAAGTCTCTTCATATAAGTATACATTACACCTTGGAAATTAAGCCTCCTCTTATCATTATTCTGCAATTCAATCGCTTAATACCCCAAGCATATGCGAGTCAAATTTCACTTTAAAGTGCTGGCGTATCTGATGAAATAATTTAAGTCGTATGATCAATTTAGTAAGGACACTCGATATCCTTAATGTGTCTGACTCAAACTTTTACCTTTTGAGCATCAATGTTATTATTAGCAGAACCTTTATGTTCCTTCCTATGCTATTTGCCCCCCCCCCCTATGCACCGTGGAAACAATTATGCGACGTCTGAATTTCTACTTCAAAAATTCTTAATTTTCTCATAACTTCTGATGGATTAAGTTAATAAGAATTTCCCTATTTTTGCTGTAGGAGAATTAAAAGAAGAAACAATGGGTCGAAGTGGATTACTGGGCTTATGAACTTTAGGAAGACCACAAAAGCGAGGGGACGTGCATCCGCGTGGGTAAAACCTTTTGTACAACTTATCTGTAATTTCACCTTTTCCTTTAAGATAAGAAAGCTCTTTTCGGACTTCCTGGACAAATTTTTCTGTGGGATCGGTAGCTAATTGTTCATATGTGTGAGTATAGTTCAGTTGCACGGGGGGTTCAGTTACATACAGGTTCAGTTACACGGGTTTAATTCAAGAAATTATGAAAAAAAATGTACTTTTTTGCATCAATTGTCGGATACGTTGAATAAAATATGCAAAGTCGACATAGCTTTATTTCATTTTTAAGGTTAATTTACATGAGGTTACGTGCATGGAAAAATGCTATGTGTTAAATATTCGGGGAACATACGAGTAGAAAAAATCCTGCACTACAGATAAGGCTATTGTGTTTTTTTTTCTGAACTTTCTGAGGGAGGAAGGCGGGGGGTAACTAGGGCAACAGTCTAACCGTTGACGGTTTTAGGTATCCATGAATAAATTCTAAGGCGAGAGTGGAAGTTGGGACAATTTTTGGAGGTACCCGCCTCACCTGTCCAGAGTCTCAGGCAAGTGACCCTAAACTTGAAAAAGTGGAAATTGGCTCAGACTGCTAAACCGAGCTGAGACAATGAATAGATACTATTGGAAAAGTGATTGGAGACGCCGGGCATCCGTTAACAAGTACTAAATTGAGAGAGGATCTTTTCCAATGTAACTAAAAGGCATCTGTCTTTGTAATTAGAGAAATGCTCCCCTTTGGAAAAACGGGCATCGCGCTTGAGTTGCACGAGGGTTCAGTTAAAGGGAGTACAGTTACACGGGGGTTTAGTTAAATGGGGTCGAATTGCACAAGGGTTCAGTATACTGAAGAAAACCAATTTCCACTGTTTATCGACATTAAATTGTGAAGAAGGATATTATTTCATTTTTAATTCTCATGTTTTTGATTTTATATTGATGAAGAATTTAAACACAACTTCAATTAGTTATTTTTTTTTGTTCGGCATAGATGAAAGGTCCAATACCTCAGTTAAAATTAAGAGGTTACATTTTGATATTGTTTGACAATTTACTAAATTTTAAGGTTTTCTTTAGTTTCAAAATGTTTTTGTCAGTCACCATCTTTAATTATTCACAAACAATACTGAAGAAAACCGATTTCCACTGTTTATAGACATTAAGATGTTAAGAAGGCTATTATTTCATTGAAATACGCATTTACATTTTTAATTTTCATGTTTTTGATTTTGTGTTGATGAAGAATTTAAACACATCTTCAACTAGTTATTTTTTTTTGTTCGGCATAGATGAAAAGTCCATTTAAGGTTTTCTTTAGTTTCAAAATGTTTTTGTCAGTCACCATCTTTAATCATTCACAAACAATACTGAAGAAAACCAATTTCCACTGTTTATCGACATTAAATTGTGAAGAGACAAATTTACTAAATTTTAAGGTTTTCTTTAGTTTCAAAATGTTTTTGTCAGTCACCATCTTTAATTATTCACAAACAATACTGAAGAAAACCGATTTCCACTGTTTATCGACATTAAGTTGTTAAGGAGGATATTATTTCATTGAAATACGCATTTACATTTTTAATTTTCATGTTTTTGATTTTATGTTGATGAAGAATTTAAACACATCTTCAACTAGTTATTTTTTTTTGTTCGGCATAGATGAAAGGTCCAATCCCTCAGTTAAACTAAGAGGTTACATTTTGATATTGTTTGACAATTTACTAAGTTTTAAGGTTCTCTTTAGTTTCAAAATGTTTTTGTCAGTCACCATCTTTAATTATTCACAAACAATACTGAAGAAAACCGATTTCCACTGTTTATCGACATTAAGTTGTTAAGGAGGATATTATTTCATTGAAATACGCATTTACATTTTTAATTTTCATGTTTTTGATTTTATGTTGATGAAGAATTTAAACACATCTTCAACTAGTTATTTTTTTTTTGTTCGGCATAGATGAAAGGTCAATCCCTCAGTTAAACTAAGAGGTTACATTTTGATATTGTTTGACAATTTACTAAGTTTTAAGGTTCTCTTTAGTTTCAAAATGTTTTTGTCAGTCACCATCTTTAATTTTTCACAAACAATACTGAAGAAAACTGATTTCCACTGTTTATCGACATTAAGATGTTAAGAAGGCTATTATTTCATTGAAATACGCATTTACATTTTTAATTTTCATATTTTTGATTGTATGTTGATGAAGAATTTAAACTCACCTTCAACTAGTTATTTTTTTTGTTCGGCATAGATGAAAGGTCCATTTAAGGTTTTCTTTAGTTTCAAAATGTTTTTGTCAGTCACCATCTTTAATCATTCAAAAACAATACTGAAGAAAACCAATTTCCACTGTTTATCGACATTAAATTGTGAAGAGACAAATTTACTAAATTTTAAGGTTTTCTTTAGTTTCAAAATGTTTTTGTCAGTCACCATCTTTAATTATTCACAAACAATACTGAAGAAAACCGATTTCCACTGTTTATCGACATTAAGTTGTTAAGAAGGCTATTATTTCATTGAAATACGCATTTACATTTTTAATTTTCATGTTTTTGATTTTATGTTGATGAAGAATTTAAACACATCTTCAACTAGTTAATTTTTTTTGTTCGGCATAGATGAAAGGTCCAATACCTCAGTTAAACTAAGAGGTTACATTTTGACATCGTTTGACAATTTACTAAATTTAAGGTTTTCTTATGCAAGAGTCGGAACACACACACAAACACACACAGACACACACACAAACATACACACACATGTTACCAAATTCCACATTATTGCATAGAAATACCAAAATCATAGGTTAGGCTAGCCTATGTAAACCGAAAAGAAATTAGAATAAATAATCGAGTCAAACTCAAAACGAGCAGAAATTAACATAAGTTGTGGCAAAACCCCTATGCATTCCCAAGGCCAGTGTGGGGGGTTGGGGGTTAAATGGGATGATCTTTCCATGGAGGGGGCTCTGGATTTCCCAGTATTATTTAAAAAGCTGCTCATGAAGTTTAGCGAAATAAAGTCGTCTATTTGCATTCCACTTCATGCTTCAAATTGTAAGAAGGAACTGAACATGCATCATCCCATTTTTAAGGCATTTTATACATTATATCTTGGAAATTTAGTCTCTTCATATCAGTATACATTACACCTTGGAAATTAAGCCTCCTCTTATCATTATTCTGCAATTCAATCGCTTAATACCCCAAGCATATGCGAGTCAAATTTCACTTTAAAGTGCTGGCGTATCTGATGAAATAATTTAAGTCGTATGATCAATTTAGTAAGGACACTCGATATCCTTAATGTGTCTGATTCAAACTTTTACCTTTTGAGCATCAATGTTATTATTAGCAGAACCTTTATGTTCCTTCCTGTGCTATTTGCCCTCCCCCCCTATGCACCGTGGAAACAATTTATGCGACGTCTGAATTTCTACTCCAAAAATTCTTAATTTTCTCATAACTTCTGATGGATTAAGTTAATAAGAATTTCCCTATTTTTGCTGTAGGAGAATTAAAAGAAGAAACAATGGGTCGAAGTGGATTACTGGGCTTATGAACTTTAGGAAGACCACAAAAGCGAGGGGACGTGCATCCGCGTGGGTAAAACCTTTTGTACAACTTATCTGTAATTTCACCTTTTCCTTTAAGGTAAGAAAGCTCTTTTCGGACTTCCTGGATAATTTTTTCTGTGGGATCGGTAGCTAATTGTTCATATGTGTGAGTATTGTTCAGTTGCACGGGGGGTTCAGTTACGTGCAGGTTCAGTTACACGGGTTTAATTCAAGAAATTATGAAAAAAAATGTACTTTTCTGCATCAATTGTCGGATACGTTGAATAAAATATGCAAAGTCGACATAGCTTTATTTCATTTTTAAGGTTAATTTACATGAGGTTACGTGCATGGAAAAATGCTATGTGTTAAATATTCGGGGAACATACGAGTAGAAAAAATCCTGCACTACAGATAAGGCTATTGTGTTTTTTTTTCTGAACTTTCTGAGGGAGGAAGGCGGGGGGTAACTAGGGCAACAGTCTAACCGTTGACGGTTTTAGGTATCCATGAATAAATTCTAAGGCGAGAGTGGAAGTTGGGACATTTTTTGGAGGTGCCCACCTCACCTGTCCAGAGTCTCAGGCAAGTGACCCTAAACTTGAAAAAGTGGAAATTGGCTCAGATTGCTAAACCGAGCTGAGACAATGAATAGATACTATTGGAAAAGTGATTGGAGACGCCGGGCATCCGTGAACAAGTGCTAAATTGAGAGAGGATCTTTTCCAATGTAACTAAAAGGCATCTGTCTTTGTAATTAGAGAAATGCTCCCCTTTGGAAAAACGGGCATCGCACTTGAGTTGCACGAGGGTTCAGTTAAAGGGAGTACAGTTACACGGGGGTTTAGTTAAATGGGGTCGAATTACACGAGGGTTCAGTATACTGAAGAAAACCAATTTCCACTGTTTATCGACATTAAATTGTGAAGAAGGCTATTATTTCATTTTTAATTTTCATGTTTTTGATTTTATATTGATGAAGAATTTAAACACAACTTCAACTAGTTATTTTTTTTTGTTCGGCATAGATGAAAGGTCCAATACCTCAGTTAAACTAAGAGGTAACATTTTGATATTGTTTGACAATTTACTAAATTTTAAGGTTTTCTTTAGTTTCAAAATGTTTTTGTCAGTTACCATCTTTAATTATTCACAAACAATACTGAAGAAAACCGATTTCCACTGTTTATCGACATTAAGATGTTAAGAAGGCTATTATTTCATTGAAATACGCATTTACATTTTTAATTTTCATGTTTTTGATTTTATGTTGATGAAGAATTTAAACACATCTTCAACTAGTTATTTTTTTTTGTTCGGCATAGATGAAAGGTCCATTTAAGGTTTTCTTTAGTTTCAAAATGTTTTTGTCAGTCACCATCTTTAATCATTCACAAACAATACTGAAGAAAACCAATTTCCACTGTTTATCGACATTAAATTGTGAAGAGACAATTTACTAAATTTTAAGGTTTTCTTTAGTTTCAAAATGTTTTTGTCAGTCACCATCTTTAATTATTCACAAACAATACTGAAGAAAACCGATTTCCACTGTTTATCGACATTAAGATGTTAAGAAGGCTATTATTTCATTGAAATACGCATTTACATTTTTAATTTTCATGTTTTTGATTTTATGTTGATGAAGAATTTAAACACATCTTCAACTAGTTATTTTTTTTTGTTCGGCATAGATGAAAGGTCCAATACCTCAGTTAAACTAAGAGGTTACATTTTGACATCGTTTGACAATTTACTAAATTTTAAGGTTTTCTTATGCAAGAGTTGGAACACACACACAAACACACACAGACACACACACAAACATACACACACATGTTACCAAATTCCACATTATTGCATAGAAATACCAAAATCATAAAAAAATGTACTTTTTCTGCATCAATTGTCGGATATGTTGAATAAAATATGCAAAGTCGACATAGCTTTAAGAATTTTTTAAGTAGAAATTCAGACGTCGCATAAATTGTTTCCACGGTGCATAGGGGGGGGGGGCAAATAGCATAGGAAGGAACATAAAGGTTCTGCTAATAATAACATTGATGCTCAAAAGGTAAAAGTTTGAATCAGACATATTAAGGATGTCGAGTGTCCTTACTAAATTGATCATACGACTTAAATTATTTCATCAGATACGCCAGCACTTTAAAGTGACATTTGACTCGCATATGCTTGAGGTATTAAGCGATTGAATTGCAGAATAATGATAAGAGGAGGCTTAATTTCCAAGATATAATGTATAAAATGCCTTAAAAATGGGATGATGCATGTTCAGTTCCTTCTTACAATTTGAAGCATGAAGTGGAATGCAAATAGACGACTTTATTTCGCTAAACTTGGTGAGCAGCTTTTTAAATAATGCTGGGAAATACAGAGCCCCCTCCATGGAAATATCCTCCCATCTAACCCCCAACCCCCCACACTGGCCTTGGGAATGCTTAGGGGTTTTGCACCCAACTTATATTAATTTCTGCTCGTTTTGAGTTGACTCGATTATTTATTCTAATTTCTTTTCGGTTTACATAGGCTAGCCTAACCTATGATTTTGGTATTTCTATGCAATAATGTGGAATTTGGTAAGCATGTGTGTGTATGTTTGTGTGTGTGTCTGTTTGTGTGTGTGTGTTCCGACTCTTGCATAAGAAAACCTTAAAATTTAGTAAATTGTCAAACGATGCTAGTGGCTAGTGCCACTAGTTTAACTGAGGTATTGGACCTTTCATCTATGCCGAACAAAAAAAAATAACTAGTTGAAGATGTGTTTAAATTCTTCATCAACATAAAATCAAAAACATGAAAATTAAAAATGTAAATGCGTATTTCAATGAAATAATAGCCTTCTTAACAACTTAATGTCGATAAACAGTGGAAATCGGTTTTCTTCAGTATTGTTTGTGAATAATTAAAGATGGTGACTGAACAAACAAAAAAAAATTGTCTCAGCTCGGTTTAGCAATCTGAGCCAATTTCCACTTTTTCAAGTTTAGGGTCACTTGCCTGAGACTCTGGACAGGTGAGGTGGGCACCTCGAAAAATTGTCCCAACTTCCACTCTCGCCTTAGAATTTATTCATGGATACCTAAAACCGTCAACGGTTAGACTGTTGCCCTAGTTACCCCCCGCCTTCCTCCCTCAGAAAGTTCAGAAAAAAAAACACGATAGCCTTATCTGTAGTGCAGGATTTTTTCTACTCGTATGTTCCCCGAATATTTAACACACACCATTTTTCCATGCACGTAACCTCATGTAAATTAACCTTAAAAATGAAATAAAGCTATGTCGACTTTGCATATTTTATTCAACGTATCCGACAATTGATGCAGAAAAAGTACATTTTTTTCATAATTTCTTGAATTAAACCCGTGTAACTGAACCTGCATGTAACTGAACCCCCCGTGCAACTGAACTATACCCCCTTTAACTGAACCCCCCATGTAACTGAACCCTTGTATAACCGAAACCCCGAACCTGCATGTAACTGAACCCCCCGTGCAACTGAACTATACCCCCTTTAACTGAAACCCCCATGTAACTGAACCTTTGTATAACCGAAACCCCGTACAATTGAACCCCTATGCTACTGAACCCTCGTGCTACTGAACCCTCGTGCAATTCGACCCCATTTAACTAAACCCCCGTGTAACTGTACTCCCTTTAACTGAACCCTCGTGCAACTCAAGCGCGATGACCGTTTTTCCAAAGGGGAGCATTTCTCTAATTACAAAGACAGATGCCTTTTAGTTACATTGGAAAAGATCCTCTCTCAATTTAGCACTTGTTCACGGATGCCCGGCGTCTCCAATCACTTTTCCAATAGTATCTATTCATTGTCTCAGCTCGGCTTAGCAATCTGAGCCAATTTCCACTTTTTCAAGTTTAGGGTCACTTGCCTGAGACTCTGGACAGGTGAGGTGGGCACATCCAAAAATTGTCCCAACTTCCACTCTCGCCTTAGAATTTATTCATGGATACCTAAAACCGTCAACGGTTAGACTGTTGCCCTAGTTACCCCCCCCTCCTTCCTCCCTCAGAAAGTTCAGAAAAAAAACACATTAGCCTTTATCTGTAGTGCAGGATTTTTTCTACTCTTATGTTCCCCGAATATTTAACACATACCATTCTTCCATACCATCCAACAAAACCCAGTTCAATAATTTTTGTTCATTACATCATATACAAATTCCATATATTTTAAGCTTTTTTAATTTTCATTTTTTTTTTATATCGGGAACCTAGATTGGACGATTATCACTACATTACACATGATGGCTATTACGAAATATGGAGATGGCGTAGCCTTAATTTCTACCGTATATTAAGAAGAAAATTGAGCGCGAGCGAGATGGAGTCGTTAGCACCTGGTCATGGGGGGCGAGAATGAGGAAAAATAATAGTCTTTTTGTACACTATTATACATTGAATAAAACTGATTTACTTGTTCGAATGAAGTCCTATTCCTACAAGTTAAGTTAGAATGGAAGAATGAGGTATACTGATAATGATTTTACTCGGATTCTCCTGCCCCTCAGAAATGGGGGAACGAAGGGCCTCTGAGCCTTCCCCTTGAGGCAGATTCCCGTTTATTTTCGATTCTGAGTACTTTTGGTTTTCCCTCCAAAATTGACCCCCTCCCTCTCCTGCCCCTCAGAAATGGAGGAACGAAGGGAATGTTAGATCCTATTTTAAATTGACAATACTTATCAAACATCACTTGTGTATTAGACAGACCACATCGGAAAGGTAAAGCTAGGTCAAGTCACAATGTCATTCTATCGTTGTTAGTCATTTTCATAGACTGATGATGTTTCAAATTTATAATAAATTACCTGAGTTAACAACTCCTTCGAGGTTTCAAAATGTTTTTTTGTCATCAAGTCGAACAATAAAGCAAAAAACGAAAACAACTACAAAAAAAAATTTTCTATAGCACAGGAAGGAACGTAAAGGCCCCAAATCCATAGGTACATGCTCTGGAAAGGTGCCATGGAACGTAAAGGCCCAGAAACTTATAGTTAAGCCAGAAACTTGTCTGCTTGGCCCAGAAACATGTCTGGTTGGCCCGGAAACTTGTCTGGTAGGTTTTGTATAATTCCATATTCAATTGACAACAATAGCAATAATCAGTCCAGTAATCTGCCATGGAAAGGTGCCAGGGAATGTAAAGGCCGCAAATAACACAGGGTGAAAAATTTTTTTTATCATGAACCCTTTAATCACTAATTAGAATCATTCACACTCCTATTGTTCAAAACATTAATTAAAATCGTTCATAGTGTCCAATTTGCAAATCTCATTACCCCTTTTTAAATGTCAATCCAATAATTCTGAGTATAGTGTCCAATTTTTTAATAACAAAAAAAATAAGCAAATAACATGGGAATTGCTATTGGGCCAAGCAAATAGCATGGTCCTATACAGGCAAGCAAATACCGGTTTAGAAAAACTAGAATAGTGACATAATTTCACTTTATCGACCCTCAAATTCCATTATGTGAGGGAGCTCTGAATCTCTTTGAAAAGGTGTAGAGACGCAAGCAAATAACGTTGAAATTGCTATATACGCAAGCAAATTCAATGTGTACATACTACTAATGGTGGGCGTGAGAGGGGGGTTAGTTGCCCTTCAATTACTTTCGACTATCAAAAATGGCTCTAGCCCTTTCAATTTCCAATCAAATGAGCCCTTTTTGAAGTTTCTACGACAAACCTTTCTATAAAAACCTTATATCCCCCCAGGGCATAACTTACAACCCTTGCCCTGAGGGCTGTGGGGAGGGGGGTTGTCATCCTCAAAGACCTAATTTCCAAAACTTTCAACTACGTTGAAGAAAATGGCTATCTAAAAATTTTCATTGGATATGTTTCGGGAAATGGTGGGCGTGAGAGGGGGGTTAGTTGCCCTTCAATTACTTTCGACTATCAAAAATGGCTCTAGCCCTTTCAATTTCCAATCAAAAGAGCCCTTTTTGAAATTTCTACGACAACACTTTCTATAAAAACCTTATATGCCCCGAGGGCATAACTTACAACCCTTGCCCTGAGGACTGTGTGTGTGTGTGGGAGGGGAGGGTTGTCATCCTTAAAGACCTAATTTCCAGAACTTTCAACTACGCTGAAGAAAATGGCTATCTAAAAATTTTCATTGGATATGTTTCGGGAAATGGTGGGCGTGAGAGGGGGGTTAGTTGCCCTCCAATCACTTTTGACTATTAAAAAAGGCACAAGCCCTTTGAATTTCCAATCGAATGCGCCCTTTTTCAAGTTTCTACCACACAGTTTTCAATATGCCCCCAGGGCATAAATTATAACCTTTGCCCCGAGGGCTCTGAGGGGGTTATCATCCTCAAAGACCTAATTTGCAGAACTTTCAACTACGTTGAATAAAACGGTTATCTCAAAATTTTCATTGGACGTATTTGGATAAATGGTGGGCGTAAGAGGGGGGTTAGTTGCCCTCCAATCCCTTTCGACCATTAAAAAGGGCAGTAGCCATTTCAATTTCCAATCAAATGAGCCGTTTTTGAAGTTTCTACGACAACGCGTTCCATAAAAACCTTATATACCCCCATGGCATAACTTATAACCCTTGCCCTGAGGGCTGTGGGGTGGGGATGTCTTCTCCGACAAAGCTTTCTATGAAAACCTTATATGCCCCCAGGGCATAACATATAACCCTTGCCCTGAGGGCTTTGGGGTGGGGATTGTCATCCTCAAAGACCTAACTTTCAGACCTTTCAACTACGTTGAACAAAACGGCTATCTCAAAATGTTGATTGGATGTGTCATGGGAAAAGGTGGGCGTGAAAGGGGAGTTAGTTGCCCTCCAATCACTTATGACTATTAAAAAGGGCACTAGTCCTTTCAATTTCCAATCATATGAGCCCTTTTTGAAGTTTCTACGACAAAGCTTTCTGTAAGAGCCTTTTGTGCCCCCAGGGTATAACTTAAAACCCTTGCCCTGAGGACTGTGGGGGAGTTTCCTCCTCAAAAACATCATTTTTATCTGAAAATCAACTACGTTGAAAAAAAGGCTATCTCAAACTTATGATTGAAGGTGTTTGGGGAAATGGTGGGCGTCGGAGAGGTGCTAGTTGCCTTCCAATCACTTTCGACTATTAAAAAGGGCACTAGCCATTCCGATTTCCAATCGAATGAGCCCTTCTCGAAGTTTCTACGACAACTTCTTCGATACGAAGTGCCCTGGTCTGGAAAAAAAAAACAATACATTGTGCCAACATCGTTCTTTACTTAGGCAGCGCTATTGCGCTGCCTATGATAGAGAGGAAAAGGGACTTGCACAAGAATTATCTGAGTGATTGATCATATAAAAACAAAATGAATGTAAAGAAAGTGGAGAAAGCATTAAAATATGAACTAAGGAGGTGTGAAGTGGAAGACATGGATAAACTTGCCAAGGATCTGGAAGATGCGGCTATACGGCATAAAAGTAAAATATTCTACTGGCATTTTAACAGATCGAGAGGGAGTAGTCAATCCAGACTTGTCCCAGTTAAAGATAAAAACGGGGCCACAACTATTGATAAGGAAATAATTAAAGAGAGATGGGTAGAACATTTTGATAATGTGCTAAACCGAGATAGAGTTACAGGAAAAGATATAGAGGAAAACGAAAAAGTTTGTGATACCATGGCTGTAAAGGAAGATTTATTTGTGAGGAAGAATTAGCAACAGTACTATAGGGACTAGAAAATATTAAGGATCCAGGTGCTGATAGTATGGTAAATCAGTTTCTTCAATATGGTGGCTCTGAGGCTAGAAATAAGCTACTAAAGATTAACCTTCAAATTATTAATTTAATTATTAGTCTTGTTACCGTCCACTTTGCAGTTCTATCAATTGTAAGCGTACCTGTTGGAGCCCAGCCACTCAACTCTCATTATCTAATCTCCAAAGGCAATTGGTCAATATTCTAGGACAAACTTGATTCATGCACTTTCTCACCTAAATATTACCATGGATGAACAAATAAACCCTCAAGACACATGATTCAAATCTGCAGCACATACCCAAAGTGCGGTGGTGAAAAATTGTCAAAAAATCGGACAATAAAAGAAATCAAATAGCACATCTAGGAATAAAATCTCCCCAGCAAGGTACATATATCAGTAAACTGCATACTAAGACCAACAAATATCAACCATAGCAACCATAATCATAATGGATAGGAGAATAATACTTCAGGAATCTCTTTGTGAATAATCTAACTGGTGAAACATAAGATCCCAGTATTGACAAGCTAATAAACCATTTCTGAGAATGAAGACAACATCTATTTGCTAGATTTTGTCTCAAAGGCTAACATCCAACGCCTATTCTGCATCCTTTTAACAATCCATAGAACCATTTGTCTGGCTCGTCTATGGTCAAAATATATTTCCTTACCTTTCACAATGAGTGAGCTAAACTGAGCAATAAATTCTACTAGGACAAACTTACATGCAGTTATGATAATCATGAAGAAATGATCTATGATCGGCTTCAATGATTTGTGGAGAGATATAACGCGATATCGTATGTTCAAAGTGGTCAATGGAAGGATCATTCATCAACAAATGTTTTTATGCCTCTAACAAAATCTACAACTGAGAGTTCCTCCGAAAACAATATTCTAAATGCAGCTTTTTGGACTTTGAGGGTGCATATGATATTACGGATCATCAAATAGTTATCGCTAAAATTGCAACCCCCGACGATACTATCGGCAATAAAATCCAATATTTAAAATTATTCTCATTTTTCCTCATAGGCATGAACCTTATTCATACAAATATATGATATACTGATATCTTAGAGTTCTGGACGACAGGAAATACCTTTGATTTTCCTTTATTAAAGTGATATTTACTTTTCTATTTGAAAATTTTTCCTAAATTTATTTTTCTCTGTTGACCAACCAAATCCATTATCATACAAATCCACCACAGTCTCAATTCTGTCCGTGCAAAATTAACGCAGATGGCCTAACAATGCCTGAGGATGATCACAAAAACTAGATTAAAATATTAGAATAATAAAAGAGACAATAATTAAAATTAATTAAAACAGAAGGTTAGAACTATTTTAAAAGACGTCTGCTTATACCTAGGCCCGTTCTGAGAAATCGTTTGTTCAGTTTATAAAAGCCATATGAGGACCCAAATTGATTATTGGCCTACTTTATATGGTTCTTTAGGAGACACCCAACTGCTGATAATTGAAACCACACAGAATGACAAAAATCACCACATATTTGGTCGGAGAAGGTCAAAAATACGAAGCACCAACAGAAAGAGAGTAAACTATCAGCAATAGCTGATAGAATAAAAGTCTTCCTAATGAAACATTTTCCAAAAATACAAGCTAATAGCTCGAACATGGATCTGCAAATGTTCAAATGAAACTCTCATTTCATGCTGCGTCCACTGCATTCATCTTCCCCCAGACCACTACCCCTCCCATAGAATGAGATACTCTCCCTTAAAAGCACTATTTTTAAGATTGGCAATAAAGCTTACTTCCCTCCAGTATATGCAAAAACGTTTACTAAATATGATAACCAATCTGTTCGTGGTAATGAACTGTAAGTAAGAAGGGATTCAGCGATAACAATAGACAAATCAAAAGAATTGGTTTTTATGCCGATTGAAAATTAAGTTTAATGTTTCCCATCAAAAGCCACAAGCCTGCGAAACATTGCCTAATTTTCGAAAAGGGAACAGACACCACCAAAAAGCGCAGGAATCTTGATAAAAATCACACTCTCCGATTCAATGTATTATAGAAACCTATCGTAAAGGTTTCCATCTCCCATCAACATCGGGTATTTTTTTATTTTGTCAGAAAAAAGATCACAGATGCGTGTTTATTTGTTGTTGTTGTTTTTTCTTTGATTTCCCAAAGGTATTCAAATCAAACCATTGGTCCTAGAAGATCGGTAGGAGACTCAATCGAACGGAAATTAAAAGTTCTAGAGATCTTTATAAGTTACCAAAAATATTAGAAAACAAATAGCTCCATCCCATGGCCCCGTTTTCCCAGGGTCGTTCGATCAATATTTCAGATGTCCATATTGTTCAGCGTAGTTGAAAAGTCACATAGTTATGGCTCTAGGGATGCGAGGAAACCCAGAGCTTCTGGAAGAAGGGCTTTAAATTTGCCCATTGTGTGCATATAAAAGAAGAAGAAGAAGATAAAATTTTTAACTGGGAAGTATACAGATATTTTTTGGGAAGGGAATTTTCTACAATGGGATTACCGCGGGAATAATTTTCAGTGGGGAGGGAAGTTACCGGGAGTGAACTTTCGGGAGTGAATTGTCAGCGAGGTTGGAATTTTCCAGGACAAATTTTTGGGGAGGGGATCATACTTGGGAGGCACTTCATACGGAAGATTTTTTATCGGAGGAATTTATCATGGAGAGGGAGGGGAATTTCACATCATAATTTAAAATTTTTAAGAGAGAGAAAAACTGGTATAACTTAAATAAAACAGTGAGACAAAACAAAAGGAAAATTAACAAACAACTCCATGTCCGAGAGCCTTTATCAATGGAAAAACAGTAAAATTAAATTAAATAAAGCGCAAAATTTGAAGAAAAAGACAAAAAACAATTAATAAATAAAACTCACATCTTAATAACCTCCAAAATCTGCAATAATATGCAGCTTAATAGCGCTGCCTAAGTAAAAAGCGATGTGGGCATAATGTGTTATTTATCCTTTTTTTGGATTAGGGCACTTCCTATATAAGGAGCTGTCGTAGAAGCTTGGAAAGGGACGCATTCGATTGGAAATTGAAAGAATCAGTGCCCTTTTTAATAGACGAAAGTGATTTGTTTGGAGGGCAACCAGCTCCTCCCCATGCCCATCATTTCCCATAACATATCCAATTAAAATTTTGATACAGCAATTTTGTTGAGCGTAGTCTAAAGATCCGGAAGTAATGTCTTGAAGAATGACAACCTCCAACAGCCCTCAGAGCAAGTGTTGTAAATTATGCCCGTGGGAGCACATAAGGTTTTTATAAAAGGGTGGTCGTATATACACCTCGAAGGGGGCTCATTGGATTGGTAATCTGAAATTCTAGCGCCCTTTTTAAGAGTCAGTGTGGTCGGAAAGAGCTATTCTCCCCTACTCACAAGCGTCGTATTTTCCCAAAATGCATCTGTTGGAAATTTTGAGATAGCCATTTGTTCAAAAATAGACCAAAGATCATAACCGGCGTAATCACGCATCCTAAGCAAAGAGCGACGTGGGCACAATATATTAGTTTTTTTGGCTTTCTTTTGGACCAGGGCACTTCGTAAAGCAGGATCTGTTGTAGAAACTTCGAAAGGGGCTAATTCAATTGAAAATTGCAAGTTCTATTGCCCTTTCTAATAGTCGAAAGTGACAGGAGGATAACCAGATCCCTCCCACGCCCATCATTACCCCAAATACATCCAATAAAAATTATGAGATAGCCATTTTTTCAGCGTAGTTGAAAGGTCCAGTAATTATGTCTTTGAAGATTAACACCCCCAGAGCCCTGAGGGCAAGAGTTGTAATTTATGCCCCGGGGGCATATATGGCTTTTGTGGAAAGGGTGGTCACATAAACTTCGGACGGGGGCTCAGTGGATTGGAAACTGAAATTTCTTGTTCCCTTTTTAATTGTCAAAGTTGATTAGAGGGAAACCAGCCCCACCCCTCACCCATCATTTACCCATGCACACACAATCAAAATCTTGAGATGGCCATTTTGTTAAGCGTATTAGTACAGGCAAACTTGCCAAAAATACTGGCTAACCTCAAACAAATTGACACGGAAATGATTTTTATGCCATGTTGTAGAGAAAAAAAGCTCAACAACATATCCAAAGTTGCACATTCTAGGTCGATACAAAAACAGTTTTTCTTTTTACTTTTCGTGTCAATTTTTCCAGTTTTTTTTTTTTTTTTTAAATGAACTATCGGTAAATTTTAGTTTTTCTGTATATGAAGTCCTGTCCCGATGTAAAATGAAGAGCTGAGCCGAGAATGAAAGCAAATCTATGTACAATGTACCAAAAAAAGTGTCATAATCATCAATATATGATTTTACCCTTCTCATCGTTGTGACCATACTATCAGAAGGCAACTATTCTGACATAAAATGATGAGCTTAGCCCAAAAATAAAATTAACCTGATGTAATGTCTCCAAGAAAACCCGTTTTATATTCATCAATATGCACTTTTTTATTTTCATCATCGAAAAATTGGTGGACAATAAGTGCTAACACTTATTGTCCATCAATTTGTTGATTGTTTGTAAAAAAAAATAAGTGGGCTGCAAAATTATGATTGGCTCGTTTTGAAGACCAGTTAACGCACAGAACGCAGCTACACAACATTCATTACCTTCGTATGCAGTAAATTATATCAACGTTTCGTCCCACGCTTTGTCCAATTGATTTCTCGGATAAAGCCGTAAGCTAAAAAGCCACAATGGAAAATTACCCCGAGTAATCATTTATTAAGCCACGTTAATCCCCGTGTTTGATATCTTGCCATCTGTAGGTACAAAAAAGTCATTCGATATACCCGCCACCTAACAAGCTATAAAAGTTTCACTGCGAATGTTTTCCTTTCCCATTGACTTGATATTTAAAGATTAGAGATTATTTTTGTTTGTGTCATCATTTCGGCCGAAGATCTACAGTCTGAAATGGTAAGCTAATGTATCCAACCGTACGTAGTAAAATTCTTGGAAATTTATATCAAAGAACTGTTTTATCTTTTTTTGTTTTCACAGAGACATCTACTGAAAAGATAATCGTGTGGATATAGAAGGAAACCCTTCCGTGTAAAAATAGTGGAACTCATCGATAAGAAGAGACTAGAACTGCTCCAGTACAGAACCTCGAAACTGTGGCGCCAATACTCCGGTATGGTATCCACATTGTGAAAATTATTAAGAGCCGAACGATGTGGGTCATGGCATCTCCATTTAAAATCCACCTCTGACATGCTACCTTATCTGATGGTACCTAGGCAGAACAGTTACACAAAATCATGCCAGCTTTACCTCCAATAAATGGTCAAGCTCCAAGAAAACCATCCTGTCGTTTATCAAGCCTTCCACAATGGGATGCATGTGATCAGACGTTCCGATAGATTCTGGGCTGGGCTCTCCACGGATTTTGTCATTAAGCAGAAGCTCATGTGTTGTCTCAAAACGGTTGGTGGCCTTACCGATGGAAGTGGTATGACAGAGGTTCAAAGGTCCTTATGGGTTCTGTCTCGAACAGTCTGCTCTGCACTAAATTTTCTGATGGAGGGTATGTCACAGGTTTTCTATGGGGCTAGTGAAAAACATAAGGAAACGTCTGAGCCAAGGCAGCTAAGAGACAGCAAAGACATCCAGATCATTATTGATTTCCTAGAAAAAGGATCACCATTTAATGGGGATCTTCAACTGAGAAACGTCACCAACGGTCTGACTGCCTACGAATCTGCCAACGTTGATTCTGCTAGAAATTTAGCCCGAAAAATCATTGACTCCATATTTGGAAAGCTGGTCGCTGATTTAGTGTTTTGACGAAAGCAACAGGCAGTTCAAATTGCTACAAAGCATAATCCAGGTGGGTATTACAAAAGACTGGATCCCACTCTTCTTTTTCAGAGGTTCATCACGCTAGCAAAGAAGATTGATCTCAGAGAATCTGAGTACTTTCAACAAGTACTTTCCGAACAAGCCAGAGTTTGCCAAGGCTATAGCACAGGCTTGCAATCTTGAGGAGCGCTCTACTCCCCTTCCCAAAGGCAATTGATATATCATCGACGGTGGAGCTCTTCTACAAAAATTCTATGGTCCAAAAACGAACAATACTCCGAAATCCTTGACCATTATGCTACTTACATGGCCCAAAAGCATCCATCTGCCACTATTGTGTTCGGCGACTAGTGGAGCTGCCATAAAGGATACTGCCCAGTCGAAGAGAAGTCGTATAATCGGCCGTGAGATCTTCTTCACAGCAGATATACAGCTGAGGGTAGAAAAGGATGAGTTCTTGTCCAGCAAGAAAAACAAGGCTAGGTTTATCTGCGCGTTGACTGTTTATCTCCGATCAAAGGGCTTCGTCGTAGTCCAGGTACCAGATGATGCAGATGTCCCAATTGTGCAAGCTGCTGTTGATTCTTCCCGGTATTACGACACTGCCATCATCGAAGATGATACTGATCTTATGGTTCTAATGTGTTATCATGGTGGCATATCAAGGAGGCACACTTGTGCCTCTATAAAGAGGCGACCCACCACAATGTTAAGCGATTTCAGGTCCTAGAGGTCGCAGAGAGACGGCGGTAATCGCATTTTGTAGCCCAAGCTCAAACTAAGAAACTTGCAAAATTTCATCCTCCTCCGACTTTATCTTCATGGGGTAAACTGGGCCGGAAGTTTCGACCCTCCCACCACAGCCCCCCTTTAACGTTGTCCGATTGGGCTGAAATTTAGAGGTTAAGCTTTCCTAGGGCCCGGGAGCTTATCCTCGAAATTTCAGCTCAATCCGATCACTCCTTCCCAGTTTTCAAAATACCAAATATAGCCACTTAAAATTCATTTCTTTTTTTTCTTATCCACGCCTACAGGCCACAGTTGGCAACTGATCCGGGTGAATGAGGACTCATTCGAAGCAGAATTCGACCTGTTAGGGCCTTTTGATATTTTCAGACCGAAAAAATTATCCCCCGAATTTACATTTACGAAAAACCTCGTTTTCCTATAATAGCCCATGTTAATTTTTCCCACCACAACCCCCCTTTAACGTTGTCTGATCGGGCTGAAATTTAGAGGATAAGCTTTCCTGGGGCCTGGGAGCTTATCCTCGAAATTTCAGCTTAATCTAATCACTCCTTCCCTGTTTTCCAAAAATCAAATATCAAGTTTTGTGGGAATTGGCTTGCGTCAAAAATAGATTCCATTTACTAAAAAACAATTACAATTGTGTCTCTTTAGTCCAGCGGTTGATACTCCAGACTGTCAGGCGGAAAACCCGGGTTCGACTCACCGTCAGAGCAAATTTTTTATATACTGAATTTAAACTTTAAAAAAGAAACTCAGTTTCTTTTTTAAATTACTTGAAAAAAATTACGTTTTCTAAAGAGTTAAAGAGGCTGAGTTACAAGGTCGACCCTTAAAAGGTACAGAGATTAGGAGGCACAGTTGGGGGGCTGTTAAAGAGGCTGAGTCACAAGTTCGAACCTTAAAACGTACAGGGATTAGGAGGCACCCTGTACGACGTGATTTGAGTATTCAGGAATTAAAAGCCTTAACACAAGAATGTTCAAGAGCGGGGGGTTTGGGGGGCGGTAGCCCCCCAACTTTAACTCCTGACACGATCAGCTAACAGTTAGTCAAGCAATAATAAGTAATAAACTGTACAAAAACGTGCAGAAATTATTTGAAAAAAACTATGTTTTCCAAAGAGTTGAAGAGGCTGAGTTACAAGGTCAAACCTTAAAACGTACAGGGATTAGGAGGCAAAGTTGGGGGGCTGCCGCCCCCCAAACCCCCCGCTTTCGCAGCCTTTAAATAAAAAAAAGTTCTTTAAACTGAAAGTAAGGAGCGACATTAAATCTTAAAACGAACAGAAATTATTCCGTATATGAAAGGGGCTGTGCCCTCCTCAACGCCTCGCTCTTTACGCTAAAGTTTGACTTTCTCACAACTCTTTTTTTTAGACAATAAAAACTTTAGCGTAAAGAGCGAGGCGTTGAGGAGGGCACAGCCCCTTTCATATACGGAATAATTTCTGTGGGGTTGTAAAAATACGGATGACTAAAATATGGGCTGGTGGTCCCACCAGCCCCTCGTCTGCTTCTGAAAATCGTGAAATGCTTCTGTCAACTGGTATGTAGCTCAACGAGTTGTACCTGCTTTTAAAACGGCTTAGCTCGCACTGCAGCATATAAAACGTTCAAAGGGACAGCAGGTTCTAACTTTCCAAAAATTGAAAGCTATAACGATGAGGAGAACGTCGAAGCTTAGATACCTGAATCAAAAGAATAAGTTGTGAATACTAGTTTGAGTTTGATTTTGTCTTGCAAATGTTCACGAAGTGGATTCAATAATTTTATCAGCTGTGAAGACTAGTCACTGTGTTGATAATAGTTTATTCTAAGAGTGATTTTAAATGTCAGTCGCTGAAAACTAGTTTCATAGATGATTTCCCATTTCTAATATTTTTCATTTTTTAATAAACATCTTGCAATCACTTTTTGTAGGCCAAACTATCAGGGGATGGAGCCAGCGACGATCTAATTCAGGGTAGCTAATTATTAGATCTCAAAACCGACAATTTAGCCAGCGAAAGATGGTCTGGTAAAAAAGGGGGTCACGACGACGAGAAGCGCAAAAATCATATTGATGATTATGAAACTTTTTTATATACCGTACACCAAATTTGACTCCATTTTCGCACTCATCTCATCTTTTTACATCGGAATAATAATTCATTTCAAGAAAACTGTACAATTACCGGAAATTAATTTTTTTGTTTGTTAGGAAAGTGAGAAAGCTAAACTAGAGCGCAAAAAAAATAGCTTAGTGTTTCTGTTGCAATTTGTTTGGGGTCAAACTCTATTTTGTCTGTATTAAATTTGAAAGGTCCAGTAATTATTTCTTTAGGGATTACACCTCCCCCCCCCTCACGGCTCCCGGGGCAATAGCCATAAGTTATATTAGTTTCCTGCTGTTAACATTTAAAGTTTTTATGTAAAGGGTAGTCGTATACACTTCAGATGTGGCCCATTAAATTGGAATTCAGAAGTCCCAGTGCTCTTTTTAAGAGTCACAAGTGATAGGAGGGCAACTCTCCACACTCCACGTCTTATTTTCCCCAAATGCATACGATAGAAATTTTGAGATAGCCGTTTTGTTCAAAATAGTCTAAATGTCATATAAAAATGCATTTGGGACTGAAACAGCCCCTCAGAACTTGACGGCAAGGGTTGAAATTATGCCCCGAAGGCATATAAGGTTTTTATGGAATGGGCGGTCGTATAAACTTTGGATAGGACTAATTTCATTGGAAATTATAACGCTCTCTTTAAGAGTAAAAATTGGACTGAGGGTAACCGTCCCCCTCCTACGATCATAACATTCCAAAACAAAATTCAATCAAAATTTTGAGACGTCTACTTTCTTCAGCATTGTTAAAAGATCCTGTAATTATACCTCTGGGGACGTCAACCCCCTCAAAGCCCTATAGCAAGGGCTGCAAGTTAGGCAATTCGTTTACTGATTACATATAATATATTTTATTGAGAAAGGTATGCATGTTTGACCTTTACTTTCCAAAAATACAAAGCTCATTCAAGTGAACTTTTTAGAGAAGATAGAGGGGAGTGTTGAACTAAATCAAAACACGTCATGTGTATATGGGCTGTCAGAAGGGCGTAACTTAGGAATGACTGAGTATATTAATTTACAACATTCAGGAAATAATAAGGGAGATGATCAATTAACCAAAAAGGTAATAATTGCACCCTACTACTACTACTAAAGCTACCACCACTACTGCTGCTTCCACAACTATCATTACTACAACCACATTCCTAGATTTATAATATAGAGGAGAAATTTCAACTGAATCAAAAGACACTATACGCATGCACATTGTCAAAAGAGCCTACCTCAAGAATGGATTTGAGTATTAAGCCAGAACTTTCAGAAAATGCTTAAAGGGAAGATCAATTGACCAAAAGCCAATATGCCTAAGCTACTACTAATTCTATTACCACTGCTACATTTACTATTACTACTACTACTACTGCAACTTCAACTACTACAAGCACTCTATTATAAGTGCTTGTAAGGCTAAGAGCATTAAGATGAAAATCACAAAAGTTTATAAATATAAAGGTTATCAAAAGAATAAATCAGCAGTGTCATAGCAACGGCTAATTGCATTAAGTTGAAATTTTAAGGACTTGATGGGAAAGAAGTTCAGATCACCAAAAGACAAAATATATACTATTAATACTACCACTACAGTTACTGTAACTAATGATGCTGAGAATATTAAGGTGAAATATTTAGAGAACGTTTAGGGGAAGTTTCAAATAAATGAAAAAACTCTATGCATGCAGGTTTTCAAAGGGTATATAAGCAATATCATAGGCAGTGTCGCTGTATAATAGCTAGAAATATCATAAAAACTTTTAAAGGAGCTGATTCGATTCAAGATTAAAATTTTTGGTATCCTTTTTGAACGTAAAAAGAGATTGGAGGGCAAGCTGTCCTCCTCCCAATTCAATTCATTTTCCAAACACATCCAATCAAAATTTTGAGACAGCCATTTTGTTCAGCATAGTAGAAGAGTCCAGCAGCTATGTGTCTAGGTATATTGGTTGTGTCAACCCCCCATAATTTTGCAGTTGGTCCCCGGGATACTTTCCCCGAGCATCTACACATGTTAAGTTGAGTGGCTAAAGAAAAAGCAAAAAAAAATAAAAAGAATTTTGCACAGGAATTCTGTCAAGTTCCCCGTGTAAAATTTCCCCTGAAAATTTCACCCCCATAAATTTCCTTCCCCGAATGAAAATATTCCCTTGGAAAGTCTACCCCCCCCCCTAAAAAAGTCCTTGTACTTCCCTGTAACTAATACTATATGTAAGCAATCGGCAAATTTCATAACTTACAGCCATTTCCCCAGGGGCTGTGGGGACTAACGTCATCCTCAGAGACATAGTTATTTCACCTTTCAACTATGCTGAACAAAATAGCTATCTCAAAATTTTGATCGGGAAAGAGAGAGGATGGGAGGAAGTTCAGCTGCCCTTTAATCTTATTTAGAGGCACCGTTTCAGCCAAACGTTAGGGTGGGCAAGCAATGGACATGGGCCCCGAAGCAGGCTTGCATAAAAATATTGCCTCTAGCTTTATCCGAAAAAAACCTATCTTCCGTGGGATTTACCGCAAAAATTAAGGAAATCGTCTCAATTTCTTTGCCTTTCCTTCTTTCACTCTTATGCCATAGGTTCGGAAAGGGCCAGATATATGAAGAAAGCGGAAACGGTATGTGCGATGTTAAAAAAACAGCCGTTTGGGAATCTTCCACTTTTCCGAACCTATAACTTGACGAAAGCCGAACCTCTGTAAAAACTCACGCTTTAACTAAAGTATGTTCTGTAGCCGAATTCTTCAGCTCGCTGCTTACAGTAAATACTTTAGTCCAAGCCGGAGTCACGCTCCGGCTATGACGCTGCAAAACTTTGCTTGATCAAGTATATTTACAAAATCAAAAAATACAACAAAATTTTGAAACAGATCAGTGAACACTCAAGGCAACAAGGGGAACCGTTGTGGTTTCATCTTCACAAAGTCGTCAACAAGCTGTCCGAAATCCAAGTTTATGACTAAATCCTTCTCTGCAAAGATCAAAAGCAGGTGACTAAGACGATCGTCTCCTGTGGTCGAGCGCTGATAGTTCTTCACTATTTCCAGCCCAAAAAACAAGCGTTCATTTCTGGCTGTCGTGACAGGAAGTGTAGCAGCAATATGAAGAACTTTGATAATTTCTGAATAGGCCACTGGAAGTGTCTGGCTATTATCGATGACGTCCATTAAGCTCTTCGGCTTTGGCTCTTCCTCGAGCAAAATCGCTTGGCAATACCAGCTTGGGCCTCAAGAAGAATCTGGTCAATATTCATTTCAGAATAAAGTTCAGAGATTTGCTTGAGGAGCCCTGCATCTATGAACTTGGTAGATCTGGGGTCCAGAGCTTCGAGTGTACTGAGCACTGGAAGGTTATCTCTAAACCGTCTGTCGAATTCCGCAATCAGACGACCTGCAGTCTCCAGATATTCTCTTTTCATTTCTTTCGCAAGAGTTAAAGCTCTATTGTCGGATTCAACAAAGTTTTTTTCCGAACGTCGAAGTGTCCATGAATTCTTTCAGGTGTTTGGTAATCTTTTAGGTTCTTCTTGGTCGTCCCTTCTGACCTACAGAGGAGGATCCGGTCGCGGGTCCATTCACATCAGGTACTTCAATTTCAAGACTTTCAGCAAACTCTTTTGCCTTCTCCAAAAGCGATGCAAATGAAGTGTAAGAGCGCAGTTCAGCAATTTCCTTCCTTGTTGCTTGAATCAAGGTGCGGGACCTAGATATTACCAGATCAACTGCCTGAAACTGCTCAGAAAGGGAGTTTGTCGTCCTCAGAATTGCTTCCGTATAGAGCAACTGAAATATCACTGTGAAAGATTCCATTTTTCTCTGGAGCCCAGCTGCTTCTGCTCGAGCTTCACTATCAGCTCCCTCACTTACTGCAGACAGTAAATCCAAAATATATCCATATCGGAGCCTTATCTTCAATATTGATCGATACCAGTATGACCATCTTGTCACAGCACTCCTTTCTAATTCCAGGAATGGCAGTTGAGTAGCCTTTTGGGACTCGACAAAAAGCTGATGTCTGGTGTTGCTGTTGGAAATGAACGTGTACAGATTTTGGACTAACGAAGAAAATGAGCCAAGAGTTCCAACACCTTCAACGCAGTTTGCAATGACCAAATTTAGTCTATGCGCATGGCAATGAATGTATATTGCTTGTGGCACTTTCGCTCTCAGTCGCGCTTGAACACCAGGGAAGGGCCCGCTCATCACGCTTGCTCCATCGTAGCACTGAGCAACACAATACTTCCAGTCGAGACTAAGTTTAGCCACTGTGTCGTGGTTAAGCTGGCTAAACTCTCAGCATCCAGTCTTTTCATATGGTGGCATCCTATTGGTCTTTCTCGTACTTTTCCCTCGTCGCAGTGCCTCAGAAGAATGGCGAGCTGTTCTTCCTTCGAATTATCTTTTGTCTCGTCGACATGAACAGCAAAGTATTTAGCACGCTTAACTTCTTGCACTATTGTAACCGAAGCCTAGATCCGATCACTGAGATTAGATCGTTCTGGTATTCGTGAGACGTATAGCAGCCCTATCTTCTTTGTAGCTTGTTAAAAAGCGTGGGAGAATACTTGGCGAGAAGATTGCAAGTTTCAACGAAATGTTTTTTGTTTGCCGAAGATTTGGTGGCTGCGTCGTGGCTGCGAAAGGCTGTACCCAGTCGCCCCAGTAGGGCCGTTACTTTCAGTAAAGCCTTTACGTCTTCCCTGTTTTCATTCCTCTCCTTGTTCCTGTCTGTTGAAAAAACAGATGCAATGGATTGCATCTCCTTGGCTTGTATAGCTTTGAACTTCGTCCACGACACTGCACTGTCCCTGTGGCGGTCACTTTTCACATGCTCTTCTAGAACACTTGAGATGTCCTTCCATCTTCTAACACTGGTCTCGATGAAAGGCCTTGTCTCGTATCTCTGTCCGCGAAGGGTCGACGTGCCGCCAAAGTGTCTGCAGCAGAAACAGAAAACCGAATTTTCCTTAACTGAGTACTCAAGCAAAGGATGCTTCCCATAATATAAAATATTAAATGACCGTCTTAGCTTGCCGTTTGCTGAAGTCTGTGTAGGGTACCGTAGTAGCTATGATTGACATGGATGATCATGGGAGGATGAAGAAATATCAGTAGGACCACTTGAACGATGGTGCTCTTCCTCTCGAGTCGTATCTCATCCAGATTGTGCCTCTTGAGCAGTGACAGGCGCAGTGTCTTTTTGAGTCGTCTCGTTTTCTACTAGCTCGGTCTGAATGACCACCACGTCCTTTGAAGGGCCCAAAGCGACGGCAATGGATTTTTCAGGTGCTGAGTCAGGCACCTGAAAGATATACCCAAAGGTTAAAGCCACTGTTGTACTTTGAAGCGCTATTGAACTCATTTTCAACATTTAAACAGTTACGTTTCTTTAGTATGTTAAGTCCAAACTGCGTATAGTTTCTAAATCCTAAGATTATAATATTATTTCCTTCTTTGCAAGGATTTTTCAGAGGTTAATTTTATTTTATATACATTAATTTTAAAGAAAGCATTAAAACCACAGCATTAGTATGTTCTAGTGGCAGATCCCGTAATTTCTCGGCACTTCGCACCAGAAAATACTGTCTCAGACATTTACTTAATTCTTGTGTCTGCAAATAAACAAAAAACAAAATAATTATATCTAAACAATATCTAAAGAAATAACTCTCGTTTTTCTAATAGCTTAGACCCATTGCAATAGAATAAAAATTTTTAAGGGTGTTTGCTTCTCAGAAAACGGTATTAAGAGGCAAATATAAGGAAGAATACACTGTTTAATGATAAATTTCTAAAATTTTCGGGGCTTCACGTCAGAAAGAGCTATGTCTGCCAGAAGATCGGTACTGAATGAGAACGGCATGTACGTTCTATTGGCACATTAGAGACCTTTAACCTCCCTAGAAATCGGCTAGTTACGTCACTGCTTATCATACTTAGGTTTCTAGAGTCAAGTCGAGATCGCCCCTCCCGAAACGAAATGGAATATACACTACTGTACAGTGGAAACGAATCTGCAACTTTATCCTCAATTTCTTAAAGGAATTTCCAGGGAAATGATTGTTATATTTAGATACAGTATTGAATTCTAAATTAAATGGCATGTTTAATTCTTAGCTATCTCCTCATGGTCCTATATTCCAAATTAACCAAATTGCGAACAGACATACTATTGGACAATACAATTGTGGGTAATTTGGTGGTAGTGCCCAATTTTGCAAATATTTTATAGCTAAGCTTTGATAATTGATAGTCTTTAAGATATAGTAAGTGAAATATAGCTACACAGATAGCAATTATTTAGAGATATACAAATGCATTGTTTAGTCTAGATGTTGCTAGATGTCTTTCTTGATTTTTTTTTTTCATGCAGCTTAGAGTTTCCAGTCTTACTAGTGTCCCATTCTCTTGGCCAACATCTATCTGCCAACTAAATTGCTATATGTGATGATATTCTGCAAATTCAGCATGTAGTCCTGCAAGGGCTTTCCTCTACCCTCATGAAATTTCATTCCCACAGTGACCATTAGTAATTTTTGACCATTTTGTGATTTTGTTGCCAAATTGTTATTTATTTGTTATTTTTTTCCAAATTTTGTGATTTAGTGTGTTGATTTGGTTCCTGTTAATAGCCAACTGTGGTTGTGATTTATCATGTTTGTTTGGCTAATCATTTTGTAAACTCAGGTTAATTTAAGCTTTTGTAATCACAAAAAAGTATGACAAAGAAAACTCTAAGGGAAAAAGATGCTTCGTAGTGCCAAACTAAAAAATTCTGCTGCGTCATGGCATACTGACATTTAGTTTTAGTCACTCACTTACTGACATTTAATTTTAGTCGCTTAAAAAACGGATAGATGAAGAGATACAAGAAAAAAACCGTAAAGAATTTGTGAATGTGAGTATTAAATAAATAGTGTTAATTCTGACTTTGTTTAGTTTCTTTACCTGCGTCATTGCTGCCATTTTTTCTAACTAATTGTGTTAATTTGTTATGAAGAAATGCTATGACCTCAAAGCTTTTTTCTGCCTCGTATTTGAGCGGAAAACTGCACCTCAAAATTTGTGGAAGACATATTTTCTTGCATGTAACACCAAAATATAACAAAATGTCAAGTTTCGGAGTATTCCACCCCTTGCAAGCAAGTGCCGTTAGTATTTTTCGAATCAGCATGGTCGATTTAGAGGGGGGGGGGGTAGGCTAATTTTCGTCCCAACCCCATTCCATCGTGGTAAGTTTCACATTTTCAACTCCTGGCGTCCGGATTAGTAGCAGTTTCCACTTTCAGCACAGCAGTTAATGAAAAATTGTGCTGGAACTCCTCCATGGTGTGACAATTTGATCCTTATCTACCCGCAAAGACAATAATAGAAACTTTGGACTTAATGCAATAGCAACCCAAATCGCAAAAAGTCTTTGCAGTAGTCCTTAAATGAATGATTCGGGTGCCATGACAGGTCGCAAATAAGCTAAAGGTGCGTTCGATTTGCAGTAGTTTCAGTTACGTCCTACTCCATTGTGGGCTTATTTGCGTTCTTTCTGCGACTTTCTCCCATTGAGCTTGAAGAACTACTGATAATGTGACCGCCAAACAGATTCATAATTTTGGACCAAATGGCGAAACGTGAAGCGTGACTACAGCAAATCGAATGCGGCTACATATCACCAGTCAGCATTGTAGCAAATCGAATGCGGCTTAATATCGCCTGTCAGTATTCTAACAGTAGCCTACCCAGCCAGAAATGAGATGACTACCGACTTTGCCAGAAAATCCATAGTTTAACACCATATAAACTACCCAGCAGGGTTCAGAATAGTAACTTTGGTCCACCAGATTCCAAAAAAAAGAAACGACTTAATAAACACAAATACTGCAGGTTACTTACTTACCGAGCCGGTTCACTTGGCTTTTGCTTCTTAATCCATCTTTTCAGAGAAACTTGATTTTCTGCTTCTTTCTCCTTCTTCAATGCTGCCAATTTATGCTGTTGACCTCCTGATAAACTCGTGAATTCTCAGTGGCTCTTCAGCATCTGGTAGTAAATAGTAAACTGGCGAACTGGGAGAATAATACATGGGTTAAATATGGATGGCCTTACGGTTTTAAACAAATTCATTCACTTAAACTGATATTTATATCCGCAAATAAGCTGTTTAAATTAGCTTGGTCAGAAACTGATCTGTCACTTCAACCCTTGCACGAGCCAGTTGCACTAATGGCGTTATCATATTTAATATCACTATTATCCAAGTTAGTCTACATATACACACAGCAGTTTCAAAATTTTGACGAATTACTACTTGTAATTTTGTTCCTGTATATTTTGTACAAAAAAAAAACGAGGAATCTTGGCCCCCCAGAAAAATTAGGGTGCACAATGCCCCCCCCCCCCCCAAATGGCACCCCTGATCTTATTGGTCACTTTAAAAGGGCACTAGAACCTTCAATTTCCGTTTGAATGAGACCTCTTTTGATCTTCTATGACCTGTGGTTCGATACTATCACCCCTGGAAGAAAAAAGTAATGAACATGGACTCGTGATATTTCTTCTGGCAAAATACAGAATTTCATATTTTGCTGGGGGGAAGCCTGAAATATCTACAGTAGGGTTCTCTGATACGCTGAATATGACAGTACAATTTTCATTAAGATTCTGACTTTTTGGGGGTTTTCCATCCCTTTTCAGAAATCCGGCAAATTTTCTTAGGCTTGTAGAATTTGAAGGGAAGCATTAAATTTAATAAATTTATATTCGGACTCCAATTCTTTTGATGAATTTTTGCTATCAAAAATCCATTTATTTAAAGTCTTGGTTGCTATTGAGCTAAGTCGCTCCTCGCTTGCAGCACGTTACAAGAACTATTTCAATATGTACAATAATTATTTCCATATTTTGGTTGATGGGTCAAAAATAAATTCTTAGTTTTCGTCGGAGGTCCTTTTTAGGTATTCAACGGACATTCTTCCCTTACTATTTTCAATTAGTGAGAAACTGAAAGAATAATTTAAGCAGAAAGTCATATGAAATACATTCTATAAATGTAGCGCTGGAAGATATTGAAATAATTTTAAGTCTTGGTTGCTATTGAGCTAAGTCGCTCCTCGCTTGCAACACGTTACAAGAACTATTTCAATATGTACAATAATTATTTCCATATTTTGGTTGATGGGTCAAAAATAAATTCTTAGTTTTCGTCGGAGGTCCTTTTTAGGTATTCAACGGACATTCTTCCCTTACTATTTTCAATTAGTGAGAAACTGAAAGAATAATTTAAGCAGAAAGTCATATCAAATACATTCTATAAATGTAGCGCTGGAATATATTGAAATAATTTTAAGTCTTGGTTGCTATTGAGCTAAGTCGCTCCTCGCTTGCAGCACGTTACAAGAACTATTTCAATATGTACAATAATTATTTCCATATTTTGGTTGATGGGTCAAAAATAAATTCTTAGTTTTCGTCGGAGGTCCTTTTTAGGTATTCAACGGACATTCTTCCCTTACTATTTTCAATTAGTGAGAAACTGAAAGAATAATTTAAGCAGAAAGTCATATGAAATACATTCTATAAATGTAGCGCTGGAATTTATTGAAATAATTTTACGCTTAGTTCGAATTTCAAAAATATTATAAAATATTCAGACTCTTTACTAGCCTTGATTGACTAGATTCGGCTTTACTACTTTTCTTTCTCCAACGCCAAAAAACATACTGTTTCTAACGGTATAAGGACGTTCCTCAAGTATTTTTATACCCGCCAGACATTATGGGTAATAATCGTTTAGATGAAATTGCAAAACAGTTCTGAAACTTTCTCGAAAATTACTAGAGGCCCATGTAACAAATAGTAAACCAAATTAATCCCAATTTCATAACCGAATTTACAAAGATTCCGTGCTGGGTCAAATAACCTGAGCTTACAGGCTTTCTTTTACCAAATTCTTTATGTCATTGGCCTTACGCTTGGTGTTATAGATTCTACAACGTAAAAATGAAGTACCGGTCATTGTTTCTTTATTTGTAATATACTAACACTCGCATAGTATATTGTTCAATATACGCCTGAAACTACTACTGCAAACACTCATAAAGAGTGTTGAACTCCAAATAGGGGGATTCAGGGTTGACCCGGACATAATTTATGAAACGGAATACCTCATAAGCCATTGGTTTTTTCATAGTTCCGACTTGGCCGTGAAATGCGTATCTGTTAAGGCTACCTTTGAAGTTTTTTGTCAGTTTTTTTCCGAAAAGGAGGAAAACTAGTTTTTTTTTTCCTTTTTTCTAGGACTCTCCTAAAAAAACCTACCCACGGGGTTTGATAAGACGACTCTAGTTATTAGTTTGGATACTATCCAAAACTTATTTTTGCATTTATTTTTTCTAGATATCTACAAAGGTAAAAAATGAAAACAGGGCTTCAGCTATGCAAAAATGACAATTAAAGCACTAAAATGACATCCAATTTTCTATTGTCTTTATGAGCTAAGATTACAGTCAAAGACTAATTCAAGATGGAGGCAGGGCCATTGGGACCTCTGTTTCATCAACATTTCACATCCTGTCAAGTGTGAGTTTTCCTTTGAAACGTGAATCGTTGCTCAAAAGTTTCCACTTTAAAGTAGATAAAACTATTTTCTCTTGCTTGGCTGTTTACTTCAGGGGATATATGTGAAAAATCCTCGTTCCTGTTTGAAAATGAGATCAACCAGTCCTTTGATGCGTTTTGTTTCTATGACCGACCTATGGTAGTAACAACGGAGTTCACAGTCGATAAGGAACAGCAATAGCTGCAATCTTGTTAAAAGTGAACCTATTTCCTTTTTATTCAGTAGAAAATACTTGTTGTCAAGGATTCATCTGTGTTTTTTTTTTTTTACCCGAAATAGCAACCATTTAGAACCGGGGCTCATTCGAACAAGCATAAAAATATTCTAACGAATTCCCAATTGCTATCTCATCTTGCGACATTAAAATAATTTGGGAAAAGATAGATGCTACCCGAACATCTGCTCTGAAATCTTTTTGTGTGAGCTACTGTTGTCCTGAGAAAGCCCTGTTGCAAATTCAGAAGCCACTCTATTAAACTCCTAACAGAGACCTTAAAAATTCTTACGTGAAAATAAACTTTTTGGAAAATAGGGCACAAATGGCTGCACGTGCATAGATCGAAACTAGCAAGATAATAGGGTAATATCAGGGTTGCCACCCTGACCTGGAAGAATTTACTAAATCGGAGAGGAAAAATTTACTAGATCGCATCTGTTTTTACTAAATGCTCAAAAAAAATTTCTGCGCGTCCGGCTACGCCGCACGCGCACCATCAAGCATCGATTTTTACTATAGAAGGATAATCAATACGATTTTCACAATCTTTTTTCTTATAGCTTCATTTTTAGTTGGTAAGATTTGATACACAGAAAGCCTGTTTTTGTCGACCTTTAGACGCCGGAAGTGAAGTGTCTGTTTATGAAAATAGATGACTGCTTGTCTGTCTCTGAGACAGACAAGCAAAATTGTAAATTGTAAAACAGACAAGCAAAATTTGTAAATTGTCATATGTTTACGATAATTTTTTCCCTGAATTCATGGAAACAGGGTTGCCACCCTGACCTGGAAGAATTTACTAAATCTGAGAGGAAAAATTTACTAGATCACATCTGTTTTAACTAAATGCTCAAAAATTTTTTTTTAGCACCATCAAGCATCGATTTTTACTATAGAAGGATAATCAATACGATTTTCACAATCTTTTGTCCTTTTCTTTTTTTTCTCTTTTCCTTTTTCTTTCGTTTCTTAGTATGATTGAAAATTCCGGAAACCTACAAGTTCAAAAATCCTCTTTTTTGGGTATTCACCTTCACGTTATCACCTTGGATAAGGAGATTCACCTTATCACCTTGGGTGGTTGGCTTTTGTTTTGATTCCAATAGATTCCCAATCATCACAAATCCAAATGTCATTATAGCTTCATTTTTAGTTGGTAAGATTTGATACACAGAAAGCTGTTTTTGTCGACCTTTAGACGCCGGAAGTGAAGTGTCTGTTTATGAAAATAGATGACTGCTTGTCTGTCTCTGAGACAGGCAAGCAAAATTGTAAATTGTAAAACAGACAAGAAAAAATTGTAAATTGTCAGATGTTTACGATAATTTTTTCCGCTGAATTCATGGAAAATAAAAAAAAGTTTTGTTTACTATAAATCATGACTTTTTACTAGTTTTTACTAGATTTCGGGAAATTTACTAGATCCTCTAAATTTACTAGATTTTTTTTTTTACTAGATCTAGTAAAATCCTACTGACGGTGGCAACCCTGGGTAATATAATGCACCTACCCAGGGTTGCCACCGTCAGTAGGATTTTACTAGATCTAGTAAAAAAAAAATCTAGTAAATTTCCCGAAATCTAGTAAAAACTAGTAAAAAGTCATGACTTATAGTAAACAAAACTTTTTTTTTATTTTCAATGAAATCAGGGGAAAGAATTATCGTCCATATGACAATTTACAATTTTTGCTTGTCTGTTTTACAATTTACAATTTTGTTTGTCTGTCTCAGAGACAAACAAGCAGTCACCTATTTTCATAAACAGACCCTTCACTTCCGGCGTCTAAAGGTCGACAAAATCAGCGTTCTGTGTATCAGCGTTCAAATCTGCGTTCAAATCTTACCAACTAAAAATGAAGCTACAATGACACTTGGGTTTGTGATGATTGGGAATCTATTGGAATCACAACAAAAGCCAACCACCCAAGGTGATTAGGTGAATCTCCTCAGTTTGAAAATTTTTATTGAGTAAAAAGGAGCCTGCTGAGAGAAATTAAAAGTAAGTAGAAATGTAACATTATATATATATATATATATATATATATATATATATATATATATATATATATATATATATATATATATATATATATATTATATATATATATATATATATATATATATATATATATATATATATATATATATATATATATATATATATATATATATATATATATATATATATATATATATATATATATATATATATATATATATATATATATATATTATATATATATATATATATATATATATATATATATATATATATATATATATATATATATATATATATATATATATATTATATATATATATATATATATATCCAAAAAAAGGATTTTTGAACTTGTAGGTTTCCGGAATTTTCAATCATACAATGAAAACGAAAGAAAAAGGAAAAGAGAAAAAAAAGAAGAAAAGAGGAAAAAGATTTTGAAAATCGTATTGATTATCCTCCTATAGTAAAAATCGCCAAAATTAAGAATTCTCCAAAAATTAAAAATTCTCCAAAAATTAAGGTAGGTGCAGGGTTGCCACCCTGACCTGGAAGAATTTACTAAATCGGAGAGAAAAAATTTACTAGATCGCATCTGTTTTTACTAAATGCTCAAAAACAATTTTGAGCATCTGTTTTTACTAAATGCTACGCCGCACGCGCACCATTTTTTTTGAGCATTTAGTAAAAACAGATGCTCAAAATTGTTTTTGAGCATTTAGTAAAAACAGATGCGATCTAGTAAATTTTTTCTCTCCGATTTAGTAAATTCTTCCAGGTCATGTTGGCAACCCTGCACCTACCTTAATTTTTGGAGAATTTTTGCTAAGATGCTAAGCCACAAGGAGGTCACACTTGACTGTCCAGATCAATCCCATGCCTGGGTTAACTCCAACTTCATCTAAACACCAGAATCCAAGCCATATAATTCCATAATTTAAAACAAAGAAGAAGAAAATGACATTATTTGCTCGTTGTAAATGCTTCTTGAGAACAAATATTTTCGTGAAAGAAATTAATCAGCACGTAAAGTATACCAGTGATGAAGAATTTTTCCTTGAATACTCATCAGTAAGTAGGATACCATTCAATGGTATGACATTAATGTGCCATTGTTTCATATGAAAAAAGCACTAAAAACAAAATGGTAGGCTACTAGCCTAGCCTACTATTCAGTTATGGGTAAATTTCTAGGTGGCACTATAATTTAGCTAGGATGAAAGTGAATGCATCATTTGATACCTTTTTTCATGCTGTCTCATAATACAATAAGTGCTTCTGTTACAAATTGCATCTTGAGCCATTAAAGGGGCCCCAAAGGTATTTCATTTATGTAACAACACAAAAAAGTTATAACCTAACCTAAAAAACACTTCAGTAAAGTTCTATGAAATCATATTTTTGAGTTAGGAATAAAGTGAATACACCATTCAATGCCTTTTTTATGCTGATTACAAATACAATAAGCATTTCTATTGGAAATGAATTTCAGCCCCCCCCCCCCTATATAGGCTATACCTAACCTAACCTGGTAAAGTTCTACTTACCTCCCATTTACATCAGAACAAAATTCCCCCCCCCCCTAATGTAGCAATATATACTGTGAATTGGCATATATAGGGGGGGGGGCTGAAATTCATTTCCGATAGAAATGATTATTATATTTGTAATCAGCATAAAAAAAGGCATCGAATGGTGTATTCACTTTATTCATAACTCAATAATATGATTTGGTAGAACTTTGCCAACACTTCTTGATTTTAAATTCAAACCTTTTCCCTACCATTTCAAGTTTTTTCAAATACTGTTGACAAAAATAGTGCTGAATTTGGTAAATTTTTGGTAGTTCACATTATTGACTTACAAATCAAGTAAACATACTAATTGATGCCTTTTTTATGCTTTTTCCAAATATAACAATCATTTTTGTCAGAAATGAATTTTACCCCCACTGCTAGCCTATATATACCAATTTAGGGTATATATTTGCACATTAGGTGGGTAGGGGTAAAGTTTATTTCTGATGCAAATGAGAGGTAAGTTTAAAATTTACCCCAACCCCCTAATTTGCAAATATAGGTAAATATTTACCAAATCATATTATTGACTTACAAATAAAGTGAATATACCACTTGATGCCTTTTTTATGCTCTTTACAAATATAATAATCATTTTTGTTGGAAATGAATTTTAGCCCCCACCCCTACCCTATATATACCAATTCAGGGTATATAGTATTTGCACATTAGGGGGTGGGGAAAAAGTATAATCTTACCTCTAATTTACATCAGAAATGAAATTTTCCCCCACCCCCTAATGTGCAAATATATACCCTGAATTGATATAAATAGGGGTGGGGGTAAAATTCATTTCTAACAAAAATGATTATTATATTTGGAAAGAGCATACAAAAAGGCATCAAGTGGTATGTTTACTTTATTTGTAAGTCAAGAATAGGGTATGGTAAATATTTACCCTGAATTAGTATATATAGAGGTGAGGATAAAATTAATTTCCAACAAAAATAATTATTATATTTGTAAAGAGCATAAAAAAGGCATTGAGTAGTATGCTCACTTTATTTATAAGTCAGTAATATGAACTGCCAAAAATTTACCCTGAAATTTATGATTCAAAACTTTGCTGTTGACCATCCAGGGTATGTTCCAATTCAGGGCATATATTTGCACATTAAGGGGTGAGGGGGAGTAAAGTTCAAGGTAAATTTGTAGTGGGCCATATAATTTAGCTAGGATGAAAGTGAAAACATCATTTGATGCTTTTTTATTGCTCTTTCATAACTCATATAAAATACCTTTGGGGCACCTTAAGATGCAATTTGCAACAGAAGCAATTATTGTATTATGAAAGAGCATAAAAAAGGCATCAAATGATGTTTTCACTTTCATCCTAGCTAATTATAGTGCCACCTAGAAATTTACCAAACATCATTTGATGCCATTTTTTATACTCTTTCGTAATTCAATAATCACTTCTGGGGCTAATTACATCTTGAGCCTTTAAAGGGGCCCCAAAGGCATTTTATATGAATGGTAAAATTCTACTTTAGCTGCTTTTGCTGTCTTAAAAGGGGGAAGATATTTTGAAGTACCTACCTCCACCCCTTCTACCTCTAGAGGGTCCTGAAGAAATTGTTTATTCAGTTAGATCATCACAAATCAATGGCCCATGGATTATATAACTTTAAAAAATGAAATTATAATCAAATTGTAAGTTTTTAAACCACTTTTTAGCTCTTTTCTAAAGCAAAAAATATCAGAAAAAGGTATTATCTTTAATATTCCATAAAGGGCTTAAAATAGAATTTCCAAGTAAAGCATTTATTATATTTAGAAAAAGGATTAAAAAGACATTGAGTCTCATGTTCAACTAATTCCTAGCTCACTATTGAAAAGGTCTCCAATCTTACTGCAATCATTTTGTTTCACAACATTTGTCTTAGATTAAATCTGTCCTAGATTAAGTCTGTCTATGATTTGGATTAATTAAAAAAAAGCTTTTTCCACAAAATAAGTTTTTCAAAGAAAAGTAAAGAACTCCATTAAGCAAAAATAAAATCAAATAATCTACCAAGCATGAAACTACCACAAATCAGCATCAATAATTAAATGAAACCCAAAATGGACAGAAATTACAATAAATAACCAAGTCAAACTCAAAACAAGCAAAAATTTACATAAGTTGGGCTCAAAGCCCCTATGCCTTCCCAAGGCCAGAACATAATTTGTACTTTACTGAAAAAAATACAAATGAATGTGCATTGTCAGTTTAATATACATATACTGATATTTAGTAATCAAAATGTTAATATTATTTGATTTATTAAAGTTATAGAAGTAAAAACATTTATATTTTTTTCAGTAAAATGCAAATTATGTTCTGGCCTTGGGAAGGCATAGGGGTTTTGAGCCCAACTTCTGTTAATTTCTGCTTGTTTTGAGTTTGACTCATTTATTATAATTTCTGTTTGTTTTGGGTTTCATTTATTTATCAATTCTGATTTATGGTAGTTTCACGCTTGGTAGATTATTTGATTTTTTTTTTTTCATTTTTTGTTTAATGGAGTTCTTTACTTTTCTTTGAAAAACTTATTTTGTGGGAAAAGTTTTTTTTAATTAATTTCTGTTTGTTATATATTGACATAGTCTTTTCAGAGAAAAAGAAAATAATACTTTCGTTTTTTAATAAATCTTTGTTTTTTTAAGGATTTATAGTTTGGCCTGCTATTTGTATGCTGGAGAAAAATTTTCAGCAATTTTTAACAACATACACCCTCTTGAAAATCTTGACCCAAATAGTAGTGTTTAATTTAGTTTCATACCTCCTCTAGTTGACCTTAAATGGAAGACTTGATACCATATGCAAAAAAATCTGTTTACTTTCTTTGATAGCTTGGATAAACTTATGCTATTTTGATTTGGTTAAATTTTAAGAGCACAAGCAGCCCCAAAAGTTTGAACATAATACCCTCAGTCATTCTTGGGATACTGCTGAGATGCCTTATTAAGAATTAGCATTAACACAGTGCATTTTGATTTAATCTTATGGCAACATTTAGTTTTTAAACATAAAGTAAATTAGGAGGGTGGGCATGGGAGGGGGATTAGTTTCACTCCAATCACTATTGACTATTAAAAAGGGCATCACACCTATCTATTTTCAATCAAATGAGCCCTTTTCATAGTTCCTATAACAACTCCTTCAATACAAAGTGCCCTGGTCTCAACAACAACAACAACAAAAAAATAATACATTATACCCACATCAATCTTTACTATAAAAATATCAAGCCTTCCAATCACTTTTGACTATTAAAAAGGGCCATAGGCCTTTTGATTTCCAATCAAATGACCCCTTTTTGAGTTTCTGCCCCCTGAAACTCAACCTTATATGCCCCCAGGGCATAAATTACAATCCTTACCTTAAGGGCTGTGAGGGTGGTTGTCATCCTCTAAGACCTAATTTCCAGAATTTTCAACTATGTTAAACAAAATGGCTATCTCAAAATTTTGATTGGATATGTCTAGGTAAATGGTGGATGTGAGAGGGTGTTAGTCTTTCTCCAATCACTTTCAAGTATTAAAAAAGGCACTAGCCCTTTCAATTTCCAATCAAATGAGCCCTTTTGAATTTTCTATGACAATGCTTTCAATAAAAACCTTATATGCCCCCAGGGGATATCTTACAACCCTCACCCTGAGGGCTGGGGTGGGGGGTGGTGTGGGGTTGTCATCCTCAAAGACCTAATTTCCAGAACTTTGTACTATGTTGAACAAAATGGCTATCTGAAAATTTTGATCAGATGTGTTTAGGGGAATGGTGGACATGAGAGGGGGGTTAGTTACCCTCAAATCACTTTCAACTATCAAAAAGGGCACTAGCCCTCTCAATTTCCAATTGAATGAGCTCTTTTTGAAGTTTTTACAACAAATCTATTATTAAAAACCTTATATGTCCCCCGGCATAACTTACAACCTTTGCCCTGGGGACTCTGGGGGGTTTGTCATCCTTAAATACATAATTTCCAGAACTTTCAACTACGTTGAACAAAATGGCTATCTCTAAACTTTGATTGAATGTGTTTGGGGAAATGGTGGGTGTGAGAGGGGGGTTAATTACTCTCCACTCACTTTTGACTATTAAAAAGGGCAATTTCAATTTCCAACCAAATGAGCCCCTTTTGAAATTTCTACAACAACTTTCTATATAACCTTATATGCCCCCAAGGCATAACTTACAACCCTTGCACTGAGGGCTCTGATGGGGTTATCATCCTAAATGGCTTCTAATCAGTTTTGACTATTAAAAAGGGCACTAGCCATTTCAATTTCCAGTCAAATGAGCCCTTTTTGAAGTTTCTATAACGACTTGTTGTATAAAAACCTTATAAGCCCCCAGGGCATAGCTTACAACCCTTGCCCTGAGGGCTGTGGGGGAGTGTCCTCCTCAAAAACATAATCTCTATCTGGAAATCCACAACACTGAACAAAATGGCTATCTAAAAATTTTGATTGGATGTGTTTGGGGAAAACGTGGGTGAGAGAGGGGGGCTAGCCCTCAAATCACTTCTGACTATTAAAAAGGGGACTACACCTTTGAATTTCCAAGCAAATGAGCCCCTTTTCAAGTTTCTACAACAAAGATTTCAATAAAAACTTATATGCCCCCAGGGCATAACTTATAACCCTTGCCCTGAGATAGCCATTTTGTTCAGCATAGTTGATTTCCAGATAGAAACTATGTTTTTGAAGAGGACACTCCCCCACAACCCTCAGGACAAGGGTTTTAAGTTATGCTCTGAGGGCATATAAGAACAATGTATTATTTTTTTTTCTTTAGAGCAGGGCACTTTGTATTGAAGAAGTTGTTGTAGAAACTTTGAAAAGGAGTGGTTTTTGCCCTTTTTATAGTCGAAAGTGATTGGAAGGCAACTAACACCCCTTCCACACCCACCATTTCCCAAAACACATCCAATCAAAATTTTGAGATAATCATTTTGTTCAGCATAGTTGATTTGCAGATAGAAAATATGTTTTTGAGGAGGACACTCCCTCACAACCCTCAGGGTATGGGTTGTAAGTTATGCCCTGGAGGCATATAAGGTTTTTTTTAGAAGGTGTTGTTGTAGAAACTTCAAAAAAGGCTCATTCAATTGGAAATTCAAAGGGCTAGTGCCCACTTGATCATTCTGATCAAGGGGGGCAACTAGCCCCCCTCCCACGCCCCATCATTCCTCCAAACACATCAATTCAAAATTTTGAGATAGCCATTTTGTTCAGTGTATTTTGAAAAGGAGTGGGTTGTGCCCTTTTTTATAGTCGAAAGTGATTGGAAGGCAACTAACACCCCTTCCACACCCACCATTTCCCAAAACACATCCAATCAAAATTTTGAGATAACCATTTTGTTCAGCATAGTTGATTTGCAGATAGAAAATATGTTTTTGAGGAGGACATTCCCCCAAAACCCTCAGGGCAAGGGTTTTAAGTTATGCCCTTGGGGCATATAAGGTTTTTATAGAAGGCGTTGTCATAGAAACTTCAAAAAAGGCTCATTTGATTGGAAATTCAAAGGGCTAGTGCCCTTTTTAATAGTCGAAAGTGATTGGAGGGCAACTAGCCCCCTCCCCCACGCCCATCATTCCCCCAAACACATCCAATCAAAATTTTGAGATAACCATTTTGTTCAGCATAGTTGATTTCCAGATAGAAAATATGTTTTTGAAGAGGACACTCCCCCAAAACTCTTGGGGCAAGGGTTTTAAGTTATGCCCTGAGGGCATATAAGAACAATGTTGGCACAATGTATCATTTATTATTTTTTTTCCTTTGGAGCAGGGCACTTTGTATCAAAGAAGTTGTCATAGAAACTTCGAAAAGGGCTCATTCAATTGGAAATTGGAGCGGCTTGTGCCCTTTTTAATAGTCCAAAGTGATCAGAAGGCAACTAACACCCCTTCCATGCCCACCATTTCCTGAAACACATCCAATCAAAATTTTGAGATAGGCCATTTTGTTCAGCCTAGTTGATTTCCAGATAGAAATTATTTTTTCGATGAAGACACTCCCCCACAGCCTTCAGGGCAAGGGTTGTAAGTTATGCCCTGGGGGCATATAAGGTTTTAATAGAAGGCATTGTTGTAGAAGCTTGAAAAAAAGGCTCATTCAATTGGAAATTCAAAGGGCTAGTGCCCTATTTAATAGTCAAAAGTTATTGGAGGGCAACTAACCCCCCTCTCATGCCCACCTTCTCCTCAAACACATCCAATCAAAATTTTGAGATAGCCATTTTATTCAACATAATTTTAAGTTCTGTAAATTAGGTCTTTGAGGATGACAACCACCTCACAGCCCTCAGGACAAGGGTTGTAAGTTATGCCCTGGGGGCATATAAAGTTTTTATAGACTGCATTGTTGTAGATACTTCAAAAAGGGCTCATTTGAATAGAAATTGAAATGGCTAGTGCCCTTTTTAATAGTCGAAAGTAATTGGAAGGCAACCAACACCCCTTCCATGTCCACCATTTCCCCAAACACCTCCAATCAAAATTTTGAGACAGCCATTTTGTTCCATGCAGTTAAAGTTCAGGAAATTATACCTTTGAGCAGGACACTCCCCCCACAGTCTTCAAGGCAACTAACACCCCTTCCACAACCACCATTTCCCAAAACATCGAATCAAAATTTTTAGATAGCCATTTTGTTCCATGCAGTTAAAGTTCAGGAAATTATACATTTGAGCAGGACACTTCCCCCACAGTTTTCAGGGCAAGGGTTATAAGTTATGCCCTGGGAGCATATAAGGTTTTTATTGAAATCTTTGTTGTAGAAACTTGAAAAAGAGCTCATTCGATTGGAAATTCAAAGGGCTAGTGCCCTTTCTAATAGTCGAAAGTGATTTGAGGGCAACTAACCTCCCTCTCACACCCACCTTTTCCCCAAACACATCCAATCAAAATTTTTAGATAGCAATTTTATTCAATGTAGTTGAAAGTTTTGGAAATTAGGTCTTTAAGGATGACAACCCATCCCCCCCCCACAACCCTCAGGGCAAGGGTTGCAAGTTATGCCCTGAGAGCATGTAAGGTTTTTATAGAAAGCTATGTTGTAAAAAATCAAAAATGGCTCATTCAATTGAAAATTGAAAGGGCTAGTGCCCTTTTAATAGTCGAAAGTGATTGAAGGGCAACTAACCCCCTCTCACACCCACCATTTCACCAAACACATCCAATCAAAGTTTTAAGATATCCATTTTGTTCAACATAGTCGAAAGTTCTGGAAATTAGGTCTATTAGGATGATAACCCCATCAGAGCCCTCAGTGCAAGGGTTGTAAGTTATGCCTTGGGGGCATATAAGGTTATATAGAAAGTTGTTGTAGAAATTTCAAAAGGGGCTCATTTGGTTGGAAATTGAAATTGCCCTTTTAATAGTCAAAAGTGAGTGGAGAGTAATTAACCCCCCCTCTCACGCCCACCATTTCCCCAAACACATTCAATCACAGTTTAAAGATAGCCATTTTGTTCAACATAGTTGAAAGTTCTGGAAATTATGTATTTAAGGATGACAAACCCCCCAGAGTCCACAGGGCAAAGGTTGTAAGTTATGCCCTGGGGGCATATAAGGTTTTTAATAATAGATTTGTTGTAAAAACTTCAAAAGGGGCTCATTCAATTGGAAATTGAGAGGGCTAGTGCCCTTTTTGATAGGTGAAAGTGATAGGAGGGTAACTAACCCCTCCAAAAGTGATTGGAAGGCTTGATATTTTTATAGTAAAGATTGATGTGGGTATAATGTATTATTTTTTTTGTTGTTGTTGTTGTTTAGACCAGGGCAGTTTGTATTGAAGGAGTTGTTATAGGAACTTTGAAAAGGGCTCATTTGATTGAAAATAGAAAGGTGTGATGCCCTTTTTAATAGTCGATAGTGATTGGAGTGAAACTAATCCCCCTCCCATGCCCACCCTCCTAATTGACTTTATGTTTCAAAACTAAATGTTACCATAAGATTTAATCAAAATGCACTGTGTTAATGCTAATTCTTAATAAGGCATCTCAGCAGTATCCCAAGAATGATTGAGGGTATTATGTTCAAACTTTTGGGGCTGCTTGTGCTCTTAAATTTAACAAAATCAAAATAGCATAGGTGTATCCATGCTATCAAAGAAAGTAAACAGATTTTTTTTGCAAATGGTATCAAGTTTTCCATTTAAGGTCAACTAGAGGAGGTATGAAACTAAATTAAACACTACTATTTGTGTCAAGATTTTCAAGAGGGTGAAGTGTTTTGTAGGTTAAGAAGTGTTTTGTAGGTTAGGTTGGGTTATAACTTTTTTGTGTGGGTACATAAATGAAATACCTTGGGGGCCCCTTTAAGGGCTCAAGATGCAATTTGTAACAGAAGCACTTATTGTATTATGAGAGAGCATGAAAAAAGGCATCAAATGATGTATTCACTTTCATCCTAGCTAAATTATAGTGCCACCTAGAAATTTACTAGGCATATGCTTATGAGCAATCTTTCTGAAATAATTTATACCTTACTTACGTGAAACTAAAATCGATTTCTTCCATGTTGACTCAGAAGGAACCTGAAAATGAAAAAATGTCAAGTATTAGTCATATGCTTAAGAACAATCTTTTAAAAATAATTTATAGGTTACTTATGTGAAACAAAAATTTTTTTTTCCAGGTTGACTCAGAGGGAACCTGAAAAAGAAAAATATCAAATATTTGACATATGCTTAAGAATAATCTTTTTCAAATAATGTATAACTTACTTAGGTAAAATTTAAGTTGTTCTCTTCCATGTTGACTCAAAAGGAACAAGAAAAAGAAAATATCAATTACTAGACATATGCTTAAGAACAATCTTTTTTAAATAATTTATAACTTACTTTCGTGAGGTTGAATTTGTTTACTTCCACGTTGACTCAGAAGGAACCTGAAAAATATCAAATATTAGTCATATGCATAAGAACAATATTATTTAAATAATTTATAGGTTTTTGTGAAACTAAAGTTGTTTTCTTCCATGTTAATTTAGAGGGAACCTGAAAAAGAAAAATATCAAATATTAGTCTTATGCTTAAGAACAATCCTTTTAAAATAATTGATATCTCACTTACGTGAAACTAGAGTTGTTTTTCTTCAATGTTGACTAAGATGGAAAATTGAAAAAGACAAATATCGATTATTAGTCATATGTTTAAGAAGAATATTTTTCAAATAATTTATAGCTTACTTACATGAGCTAAAGTTTGTTTTCTCTTCCATGCTGAGTCAGACTGAACCTGGAAAAGAAAAATATCAAATTTTAGTCACATGCTTAAGAACATTCTTTTATAAATAATTTATAACTTACTTATGTGAAACTAGAGTTGTTGTCATCAACGTTGACCCAGAGGGAACTCGGAAAAGAAAAATATAAATTATTAGTCATCTTCTTAAGAATAATGTTTTTCAAATAATTTATAATTTACTTACGTAAAACTAAAGTTGTTTTACTTCCATGTTGACTCAAAGAGAACCTGAAAAAGAAAATATCAAGTGTTAGTCACATGCTTTAGAACAGTCTTTTTCAAATAATTTATAACTTACTTATGTTATGCTAAAGTTTTTTTTCTTCCATGTTGACTCAGAGAAAACATGAAAAAGAAAGATATCAAATATTTGTCATATACTTAAGAATAATGTTTTTCAAATAATTTATAACTTACTTATGCGAAACTAAAGTCGTTTTCTAATAAACATTAGTCATATGCTTACGAGCAATTTTTTTGAAATAAATTAGAACTTACTTATGTGAAACTAAAGTTGTTTTCTTCCATGTTGACTCAGAAGGAACCTGAAAAGAAAAAAAATATCATATATGAGTCATATGTTAAAGAACAATATTTTTCAAATAGTTTATAGCTTGCATAGGTGAAACTAAAGTTGTTTTCGTCCCCATTGACTCAGAGGGAACCTGAAAAAAAAAAAAAAATATCAGATATTAGACATATGCTTAAGAATAATCTTTTTCAAATAATTTATAACTTACTTACGTGAAATTTAAGTTGTTTTCTTCCATGTTGCCTCAAAGGGAACCTGAAAAAGAAAACATCAAATATTAGACATATGCTTAAGAACAATCTTTTTGAAATAATTTATAAATTACTAACGTCAAACTGAAGTCGTTTTCTTCCTTGTTGACTCAGAAAAAATCTGAAAAAGAAAAAATATCAAATATTAGTCATATGCTTAAGAACAATGTTTTTCAAATAATTTATAGCTTGCTTATGGGAAGCTAAAGTTTTTTCTTCCATGATGACTCAAAGGGAACCTGAAAAATAAAAATATTAAATATTAGACATATGCTTAAGGATAATCTTTTTCAAATATTTTATAACTTACTTACGTGAAATTTAAGTTGTTTTCTTCCATGTTGCCTCAAAGGGAACCTGAAAAAGAAAACATCAAATATTAGACATATGCTTAAGAACAATCTTTTTGAAATAATTTATAATTTACTTACGTGAAACTGAAGTCGTTTTCTTCCATGCTGACTCAGAAAAAAAAACAAAAAAGAAAAAATATCAAATATTAGTCACATGCTTATGAATTTTTTTTTAAATAACTTATAACTTACTTACGTGAAACTAAAGTTGTTTTCTTCCACGTTGACTCAGAGGGAACCTGAACAATCTTTTTGAAATAATTTATAGCATACTTACGTGAAACTGAGGTTTTTCCTTCCATGATGACTCACAGGGAACATAAAAAAGAAAAATACCAAATATTATTTTTATGCTCAAGAACAATCTTTTTTAAATAATCTATAACTTATGTGAAACTAAAGTTGTTTTCTTCCATATTGATTCCAGAGGGAACCAGAAAAAGAAAAATATTAAATATTATTTATATGCTTAAGAATCCTTTTCAAATATTTTAGAACTTACTTACGTGAAATCGAAGTTATTTTCTTCCATGTTGACTCAAAGGGAACCTGAAAAAGAAAAACAGCAAATATTAGCCATATGGTTTAGAACAATCTTTTTCAAATAATATATAACATACTTTCGTGAAACAGAAATTGTTTTCTTCCATGTTGACTCAACGGGGACCTGAAAAAGAAAATTATCAAATATTAGTCATATGCTTAAGAACAATCTTTATCAATTAATTTATAACTTACTTACTTGAAACTTATGTTTTTCTTCCATGTTGACTAAGAGGGAACCTGAAAAAGAAAAAAAAAATCTTATTCATATGCTTAAGAATATTTTTCAACTAATTTGTAACTTACTTCCGGGAAACCAAAGTTGTTTTTTTTTTCCATTCTGACTCTAAGGGAACCTGAAAGAGAAAAATATCAAACAGTAGTCTTAGGGTTTCGAACAATCTTTTTCAAATAAAATATAAGTTACTTGCGTGAAACTGAAATTGTTTTCTTCCATGTTGACTCAAGGGGAACCTGAAAAGAAAAATATCAAATATTAATCATATGCTTAAGAACTATCTTTTTCAAATAATTTATAACTTAGTTACGTGATGTTGAAGTTTTCTTCCATGTTGACTCAAAGGGAACCTGAAAAAGAAAAATATCAAATATTATTCGTATGCTTGTGAACAATCTTTTTCAAATAATTGATAACTTATGTACGTGAAACTGAAGTTTTTTTGTTACATGTTAATTCAAAGGGAACCTGAAAATGAAAAATATCAAATATTAGTCATATGCTTAAGAACAATCTTTATCAATTAATTTATAACTTACTTACTTGAAACTTATGTTTTTCTTCCATGTTGTCTCAGAGGGAACTTGACAAAAAATATCAAAAATTAGTTGTATGCTTAAGAACTATCTTTTTCAAATAATTTGTGACTTACTTATGTGAAACTAAAGTTGTTTTCTTCCATTTTGTCTCAGAGGGAGCCTGACAAAAAAATACCAAATATTATTCATATGCTTAAAAACAATCTGTTATAAGTTAGTTACATGAAACTGAAGTGGTTTTCTTCCATGCTGACTCAGAGGGAACTTGGAAAAGAAAAATATCAAATATTAGTCATATGGTTTAGAACAATCTATTTCAAATAATTTATAACTTACTTACATAAAATTAAAATTGTTTTCTTCCATGCTGACTCAGAGGGAACTTGGAAAAGAAAAATATCAAATATTAGTCATATGGTTTAGAACAATCTTTTTCAAATAATATATAACTTACTTACATGAAACTTAATTTTTTTTTTCTTCCATGATGAGTCAAGGGGAACCTGAAAAAGAAAAATATCAAATATTAGTCATATGGTTTAGAACAATCTTTTTCAAATAATATATAACTTACTTACGTGAAACTGAATTTTTTCTTCCATGATAACTCATGGGAACCTGAAAAAGAAAAATATCAAATATTACTTATATGCTTAAGAACAATCTTTTCCAATAATTTATAACTTACTTTCGTAAAACTTAGGTTTTTTCTTCTATTTTGACTCAAAGTGAACCTGAAAAATTTTTTAATATTATTCATCTGCTTAAATTTTTTTAAAATAATTTATAACTTTACGTGAAACTGAAGCTTTTTTCTTCCATTTTAGCTCAAAGGGAACCTGAAAAAGTAAAATAACAAATATTATTCATATTCTTAAGTATATATATTTTTTTCAAATTGTTTATAACTTACGTGAAACTGAGGTTGTTTCTTCAATGTTTGACTCAAAAGGGAACTTGATTAAGACAAATATCAAATATTAGTCATATGCTTAAGAACAATTTTTTTCAAATAACTTATAACTTACTTACGTGAAATTCAAGTTGTTTTTCTTCCATGTTGACTCAGAGCAAACCTGAAAAAGAAAATATCAAATATTAGTAATATGCTTGGGTTCAATCTTTTTAAAATAGTTTATAACTTACTTACGTAAAATTGAAGTTGTTTTCTTCCATGTTGACTCAAAGCGAACCTGAAAAAGAAAATATCAAATATTAGTCATATGCTTGAGTACAATCTTTTTGAAATAATTTATAACTCACTTATGTGAAACTGAAATTTTTTTTTATTCCATGACTCAAGGGAACCTGAAAAAGAATTTTTAATTTAAAACAGGTCGTTAATGTCCCTACTACAAAAGACAATACTACTCTTGATTTAATTTGCACTAATCTTTCGAAGTTTTACAAACCCGTCTCCACTCTGCCCCCTCTAGGGGGTAGTTACCACTTTAGCCTTTTCCTTTCTCCGCTGGCTAAAATTAAACAGTCGTTTTCTATAACTGAAACCGCTTATAGACCTCTCACTGACTCGGGACTTTTCAATTTTGGCTCCTGGGTTAATACTGAAAATTGGTCCACTGTGTATCAAACAAATGACATTGACTACATGGCTCTTGTCCCTCCAAAATCTATTGAGGAGTAATTATGAATTGCATTTCCCTGAGAAATTTAAAACGTGTTCTACAGATAAGCCTTATGTTACTGAGTCTTTTAAAAAACTTATAAGAAAAAAAATCAATTTTTTCAAAGCAGGTCGCATTACTGAGGCTAATAGTCTAAGGACGTTCCTAAAGAAAAAATTAAGAAAAGCAGCTTCTAATTATTATAATAATAAAGTCAAAGATCTATATTCTAACAAGCCCAAGCAATGGTACAGAAAAATTAAAGAAATATGCGGAAAAAGTCCTTCCGAAATTGATTTTCATCTCCCTGAACCCCCTAATAAGACTGCCAACGATCTGAACTTGTACCTTGATTCCATCGTGCAAAGTCTCTCCCCTTTCACTGGCTCAAGTCCAACTATTCCTCCCAATACTTCCTTCCCCTTTATTTTGCCCTCTGATGTTATAAATAAAATTCTTAAGCTTAGAAAATCAAGTATTTGTCCCTTGGACATCCCAGTTGACTTAATTAAAGCCTTTTCGGACAAAATTGCTGAGCCTTTATCAAATATTTTCAACCACATCACAAAATTTGGTAAATTCCCAAGTTGCTGGAAACAAGGTTTTATAACACCTGTCCCTAAAAAATGCGCCAGTCTGACTTTCTCCAACATTCGCCCCATTACGCTCACTTCTGTTTTTTCCAAACTTTATGAAGGTTTCCTCAGTGACTGGCTTAAGGATAAAATTTGTCCGCGTATTGACACCCGGCAGTTTGGTAACTTAAAGAAAACTTCCACCACCCATTACCTTGTGCACTTAATGCATACCATCGTAAGTAACCTTGATAAACCAAATGTCTGGCTGAACCTTGTCTTAGTTGATTTCCAAAAAGCTTTTGACCTGGTTGACCACACCACCCTAATTCGTTTACTACTGGTTAACTTTAAACTTGATCCTCTGTTAGTAAATATTGTTATATCGTTTCTTTCAAATAGATCCCAAGTTGTTAAATACAAAAATATTTTCTCTGACCTCCTCCCTATATATTATGGAATTCCTCAAGGAACCTTATTGGGACCACTTTTATTTCTAGTCATGATTAACGATATTGGTAAGGACTTCCCCCAAAGGTGGAAATACGTGGATGACTTGTCGATCCTCGAAGTATGTCACAGGAATATTAAAAGTGACCCCCTTGAAATTCTAACCCACATTTCGGATGAAGCTAAGAACCTAAATATGAAAGTGAATTCCACTAAATCAAATATAATGACGATAAATTTCTTGAAATCTATTCCCGCCTTCCTTGACCCTATCCCCCCAGATATTTCTGTGTCTTCCTTTAAATTACTTGGGGTTACAATTTCCTCTAATTTAAAGTGGGATATCCACGTGAAAGATATTGTCCGTAGAGCTAATGCGTTCATGTCTCTCCTTAAGCTCTTGAATAAATTTAACGTCCCCCCATCCCATTCTTTAAGGATTTATACTTCCTTTGTCCGCCCGCATCTTGAATATGCTTGTCCAGTTTGGCATCCTGGAATCTCCCGTAATGAATCAGATAAAATTGAATCTATTCAAAAAAGAGCCCTAAGAATAATTTTTAAAGAAACTTTGGTACCATATTCACTCCTTCTAAAAAAGGCCAAGCTGGAAACTCTTGAGCACAGGAGAGGAACGCTGTGCCTCCGTTTTGCAAAAAATGCAATAATAAACCCTCGCACGGAAAACATTTTTCCCAAAAGACACTCCCCATCCAGACACCGCCTGCCACGTACTGTTTCTGAACCCATCCCTATCTTGTCCCCCATCCGTTGTTTAACCTCCAGATATGAAAAAACCTTTGTCCCCTTCATTACTGATCAAATAAACCACTAGTTTTTTCTTTTTTTTTTTGTACTGGTGATACCCATGCTGGTGTCCGTTTGGCTCTTCCGTTCCCTCCCCTTTTTATATACTCTCTTTTAAACCTTTTTAACACTATTTTTATCTCAACTTTTTTTTGGTTTTGTTTTAATTTGTGCCTTTTTAACTTTCTTACATTTGACACTTTTTGTTTTTTAGACTAATGAATGGCTTTGTCTTTCTGATATTGTTGTTTTTGGCATTGTTTAGCCAGTTTTTTAGTTGTTGTGCTATTTCTATGTCTTTTTTTGTTATATCTAAAAAACGGCTTGTGATAGTCATTTTTTGAAATAAATATCATATCTTATCAGATCAGAAAAGTATCAAATATTATTCATATGAACAATCCTTGTTCATATGAACTATCATATGAACAAGCTTTAGATCAATCTTTTTCCAATTATTTATAACTTTCTGTCATGAAACTTAGGTTTTTTCTTTCATTTTGACTCCAAGGGAACCTGAAAAAATTATTAAATATTATTCATATGCTTAAGAATAATTTTTATAAATAATTTATAACTTACTTACGCGAAACCGAAGTTGTTTTCTTCCATGTTGATTCAAAGGGAACCTGAAAACGAAAAATATCAAATATTAGTCATATGGTTTAGAACAATCTTTTTCAAATAATATATAACTTACTTGCGTGAAACTGAAATTTGTTTTTTTCCATGATGACTCAAGGGGAACCTGAAAAAGAAAAATATCAAATATTAGTCATATGCTTAAGAATAAGTTTTTTAAATAATTTATAACTTACTGACGCGAAACCGAAGTTGTTTTCTTCCATGTTGATTCAAAGGTAACTTGAAAACGAAAAATATCAAATATTAGTCATATGGCTTAGAACAATCTTTTTCAAATAATATATAACTTACTTGCGTGAAACTGAAATTTGTTTCTTCCATGATGACTTAAGGGGAACCTGAAAAAGAAAAATATCAAATATTAGTCATATGCTTAAAAACAATCTTTTTTCAATAATTTATGGCTTACTTTCATGAAACTTAGGTTTTTTTCTTCAATTTTGACTCAAAGGGAACCTGAAAAAAAGTGTTGTATTACTCATATGCTTAAGAATAATTTTATTTCAAATAATTTATATCTTACTTACGTGAGACTGAAGCTTTTTTCTTCCATGTTAGCTCAAAGGGAACCTGAAAAAAAAAATATCAAATATTATTCATGTGCTTAAGAATATAGTTTTTTCAAATTGCTTATAACTTACGTGAAACTGAGGTTTGTTTCTTCCATGTCAAAGGGAACTTGAAAAAGACAAATACCAAATATTAGTGATATGATTAAGAACAATCTTTTTCAAATAATCTATAACTTACTTACGTGAAATTCAAGTAGTTTTCTTCCATGTTGACTCAGAGGGAACCTGAAAAATAAAATATCAAATATTAGTCATATGATTGAGTGCACATTTTTTCAAATATGTTATAACTTACTTACGTGAAATTAAAATTGTTTTCTTCCATGTTGACTCAGAAGGAACCTGAAAAAAAACTATCAAATATGAGTCATATGCTTAAGAACAATCTTTTTCAATTAATTTATAGCTTACTTACGTGAAATTAAAGTTGTTTTCTTCCATGTTGACTCAGAAGGAACCTGAAAAAGAAAAAATATCAAGTATTAGTCATATGCTTAAGAACAGTCTTTTTAAAATAATTTATAGGTTACTTATGTGAAACTAGAATTGTTTTCTTCCACGTTGACTCAGAGGGAACCTGAAAAAGAAAAATATCAAATATTAGACATATGCTTAAGAATAATCTTTTTCAAATAATGTATAACTTACTTAGGTAAAATTTAAGTTGTTCTCTTCCATGTTGACTCAAAAGGAACAAGAAAAAGAAAATATCAATTACTAGACATATGCTTAAGAACAATCTTTTTGAAATAATTTATAACTTACTTTCGTGAGATTGAATTCGTTTACTTCCACGTTGACTCAGAAGGAACCTGAAAAATATCAAATATTAGTCATATGCATAAGAACAATATTATTCAAATAATTAATAGGTTTTTGTGAAACTAAAGTTGTTTTCTTCCATGTTAATTTAGAGGGAACCTGAAAAAGAAAAATATCAAATATTAGTCTTATGCTAAAGAACAATCTTTTTGAAATAATTGATATCTCACTTACGTGAAACTAAAGTCGTTTTCTTCCATGTTGACTCAGACATTGAAAAAGACAAATATCGAATATTAGTCATATGTTTAAGAAGAATATTTTTCAAATAATTTATAGCTTACTTACATGAGCTAAAGTTGTTTTCTTCCATGTTGACTCAGACTGAACCCGAAAAAGAAAAATATCAAATTTTAGTCACATGCTTAAAGTACCAAGGACACCAAAATGAAAACACATTTAGCCCTCTTAATCTATTTTAGGTCTATTCATACCTGAAAATCCGGGTTTCCTACGAGTTTTTGTTTAGCTGCTATTAGCATTTTTAGTTTGAATAAATTCCCAAAACAGTGTTGTCAATAATAAAACAACGATAAACTTCGGAGCTGAATAATATTAGCGAAAACTATTTCCTACGAATCCGACACTGTTTTTCATTTGTGAAAATTCAAATTTACAAAATCTGTTGATTGTTATATATATATTAGTGAAAATACATTTTGTGAAAAAATATGACCTCAAGTTCAGAAAAGGACTATTCTGATGTGTCAGAAAATATTTTGATGATGACCAAGCGCTGGATGGTATGCAAGATACCATTTCAGGATACTTGTTCCAGCTAGATCCTGACGCCGCGCCGGCGGATCGACCAAACGCCGCCAACGAGAGGCCTGGCGCCACCGAAGTGTCGTAACGCCGCCGGCGCGCCGCAGGCACGCCGCCGCCGACAGAGGCGGCGGCGTTCGGTCGATTTCAAATTAATTTTTCGGCAATTCTTTATTGCGTCAACCGCAAATTCGGAGCTTTTCCTTCTTGTGTGGTTTAGTATTTCGATTTTCCTGATTAGAAATCAAGCAGGGCTTGCACTATCCCCGAATTTTCGGGTATTTCCCCGAAAATCTATGCGTCACCTCGAAAAAAAATTTGGTTCTCCGAATCCCCGAAAACCACGCAATCACGGTGCCACCCCTAGCGATTTATCACCAGTGACTTTCCCTGCCAAATATTACTTGGCATACCATAATTCTTCACTACTCTCTTGTTCATTAATTTTCGTCTCTTTTGTTACTTTGCATAAAAAAAGACAGATGCAATTGCAAAGATTGCAATATACACAGTTCTTCATATGTTGACAAAAAACAGGATCGTCTTTATGAAATGAGTTCAAATCATTTCGAATGCAGTTTCCCAATCGCTATTTCTTACATTGTTTGTAGTCAAGAATTTATTTTCAAGTTGAATCCCAAAAAAAACCTTCTATTGTGGCAAATTTAGCTATAGACTAAGCTATGTACAAGGTTTGGGAATTAAAGATTGAACTGGAAGTTACCTAAAAAATATTATTCAAAAATAAATTGTATATTATTGCCTATAGGAGGGGGGATAGGGGGCTATCATTTTTAAATGATAATACCTCATTTTTTTTATTGAAAGCGGGGATGCCAAAAGGTTAATTATTTTTTTTATTTAAAATGGAGACAGAAGAAATGATATCAAATTCCCTAGGAAACCATTGAAATGTTTTGATAGACCCAAGGCTCCCCATTAGGACTTGTTCATTGTCTTGGGTATTTTGCGATTTCTCATAGACTACTGGCCTAATTTGGCTTTTGTGTGTGCTCCCTTTTAATTGTATTCTTTGGATCTTATTGAATGCCACGGCAAATCTATGACTCAGTTTTCCAATAATTTGAGGTATATCTGAGTAATTTCGACATTTTTGTTGTTGTCTTTGTACCCCCTTACTCATACCCTCAATTTTTTTCAAGGAACACTAAGCTTCTTAACGTTATTTTGCGTGTTTGTTTGAACCATATAGTGACCTAGTTAATTATTAAGTAACTTATTTTTCTAATGAAAGCTGAGACAGTATCCTATCAATGTGGTATCCAGAGGGGGGGGGAGGGAAGTATTACATTTAAATGATAATATCTCGAATTTTTTTTTATTGAAAGCAGGGATCCCCAAATTTTTTTTTCTAATTTAAAGCAGAGACGGTATTTTATCAAGGTGGTATCCAGAGAGGGGGGGGGGAAGTAGTGAGCTATAATATCTAAATCATAATACCTCGATGTTTTTTAAAGAAGGGGTGCCAATAAGTTAAATATTTTTGTTATTTAAAGCACAGACGGTATCCTATCAAGATAGTATCCAGAGGGGGGGGGGCATAGGGAGCTATTATATTTAAGTGATAGTAACTTGATAGTACCTGTTTTTAATACAAGATATCTTTTTAAGAATCCAAAAGAGCAAAAAAAAAATCAATATCTAAGTCACCCATTTCAACTGTTTTAAATGTGATAGGCAATGGGCATTATAAAAAAATTAAGCTTCTAAGTTCAAAGCTATATTCAAAGTTTTCTGATTAGCCTAATTTAATATTAAGATGGTCTGGCCTAAAAAATAAGACACACATATAGTCAGAACTCCATTGCAAATCCATATATAGCTAAATATATCAAGACTCCCCCCCACCTCCCTCCCTCCATAATGGTGAAAAATATGCCCTGAATTATAATTCAACACCATATTTTTGGTACATAGCCTAGACTGTAGTTTTCAACAAAATTTAGCGTTGCAGCACAATTCAAAATAATGAGTATTTTTCATGCTCTTTTATAATTAAATAATCACTTTAAAGGGAATATTAATTTTGAGCCCTGAAGGGGCTAGAAGGCTCAGAACAGCCCATAGAAACCTAGTAACCCTATGCTCAAAAATTTGCTTCTTTAAATAACTGGCTAAGGAGAAAAATAGGTCATATCTAGCTGACTAATGATTGAAGCTGACTTAGGCTATATATTTCCATATTAGGGGGGGGGGGAGTAAAGCATAGGCTCGTGGTATCAACTTCAAAGTCTAATAACCATAATAATTTATTTATTATGCAGTAACTAAGTAAGAGTCTTTTATTCAGGCTCATCACTAAACAAAATATAACCCAGTTGTGCTGATGATTTGTATCTGGTAATTATGTCAGTGATTCCAATCCTCAAAATGTAAATGGGGCAAAAATAACCAGTTAGCCATGATAAAATAAAAAGTAGCAAAATAGAAATAAAAAGGTATTTTTCAAAGTCTAACTGAGGCAACTGCTCCCCCCTCACATAATTCGCACCCCAAAATTATGTGGCCTAATGCTGAATTAGAATAAACAGTGTACAATGGCAAGTACAAACAACACAATAATATATTGTATATGATTCATAATACAATAATATATATTACATAATAACAATGACAGATATGATCTAATAGTATTGCTTTATTTAATCAACATTTGTCATTCAGAGTTGGAACTATGAAAGGCCATCTGTATGACTTTGTTGTTTTCTCTATTTATCAGTGGGGTAATGTAATTTCTTTTGTATGACATTTTAGTGGATCATATATTAAATAAGAAAACCAAAAAGCATTCTGTATAACTTTATTCATGTTTCTCTATAATAATTTGATGTTTAAAAAGTCATACAGAAGACTTTATATCATTCTCCATTTTTAAAGGAAACACAATATTGCCTATTGTTTTGATTTTATAGTGCTTTGTATATAAGAGTAAATGACAATATTTGTTGCTTAGAGTATAAAGAACCAATGACTTTAATAGGCCTAGTCAAACAGTGCTCACCCAAGTAATTTGTATTTCTAATATAAAAACAGCATAAAAGGTATATGCTACTATTATATAGTAACTATGAGGTAGATTTATATCAAAATATTCAAGCAAATCACACAGCCTACTAGGTGTCTTACCTTAGCCTACATAAGGTAGGCTATCAGTGGAAGTCATTAGGTCTGCAAAACTACAAATAGGGTAGCCTATATATTGATACTTTCTTTTAGAATCATTAATGTTTACCTTTACACTGCTTCATGGTTAAAAGATCCTGGAATGCCAAAAATCCTAGTAACATCAAGACTAGACCTAGCCTAGTCTAGCCAAGCTCTTTTCAAGAAGCATTCCTTAAAAGTATTTTTCAAAGAAAAGAGCTTTGCTGAACTAGATTCCGATTTCTGTTTTACCAGAACATACAAGAAAACAACACTTTCTAAGGCTATATGCTGATTTATTTATTTTTTGGTCATTTTCTGCTGTTTAACAGCACACGTTCTTTATTTTTGAAATTGGTCACGAACTTTCGTATTGGAATACATTATGTAAACAGGCGATCTTTCTCCTTAAAAAATGAATTATCAGTTTTCACACTAATTTAAGACGTATATGGCTGTGTAAGTTTGCACTTGTTTAATTTAATGAATTAGTTTTCATTTTAGGTGTCCTTGGTACTTTAAGAACAATCTTTTTGAAATAATTTATAACTTACTTGCGTGAAACTGAAATTTTTTTATTCCATGACTCAAGGGGAACCTGAAATTGAAAAATATCAAATATTATTCATATGAACAATCGTTTTTCATATGAACAAGCTTTAGAACAATCTTTTTCCAATTATTTGTAACTTTCTGTCGTGAAACTTGGGTTTTTTCTTCCATTTTGACTTCAAGGGAACCTGAAAAAATTATTAAATATTACTCATATGCTTAAGAATAATTTTTATAAATAATTTATAACTTGCTTACGTGAAACCGAAGTTGTTTGCTTCCATGTTGATTCAAAGGGAACCTGGAAACGAAAAATATTAAATATTAGTCATATGGTTTAGTACAATCTTTTTCAAATAATATATAACTTACTTGCGTGAAACTGAAATTTGTTTTTTCCATGATGACTCAAGGGGAACATGAAAAAGCAAAATATCAAATATTAGTCATGTGAAGCGCCGCGGGGCCCGCTGCGGCGGGCCGGGGCGGGGGACCCGCTGCGGCGGGCCGGGGCGGGCTGGAGGGGGGCATTAAGTAGAATTTATGTGGAAATTGCTCTGCCTTGCACACACATTGAAAATTGTTTGTGATATATAAAAAAAAAGAATTTAAAAACACCCATCACACGAAAAAAAACCTCCCACCCAATTTGTACTTTTAAATAATTTAAGTTAATTTTTGTAGACCGAGTTGTTTTCTGTACTCTACACATTCAACTCGGTCTGAGATTAAATAGTGACCGTGTGGTAGTACCTTCACACCATCCTCAAGTACATAGACTTTGTCCGATATGGCCGACATGGCGTTTTTCTCAACTCTAACTGTGTAGTTTTAAATTGTAAAGAGCGAATCGCCATGATTTCCGCTCTTGGGACTAAACTACGTTCCACACAGTTTCTATACATACTCATGTCGAAATTATTTTTTACAAAGTGTGTAGGTACCCCCTTGCAAACTTGTTTGATATCCTTGTTGTGCGTTTCCACACAGTATACCTTCGGCCCAGGAAACACACCACTGGATATCAGATCGCTACCCGTCTCAGATTTTAACATTAACAATTGATTTGGGGCCTGGCGTTTCACTAGCTCTGGGTAGCGGGATTCATCCCAATTAGTGTAGTCCATTCGTGAGCTAATGTACTCGCCATTTTCCAAATCATTCAATAGATTTTCAGTTTTGACTTTTAACAGGAGTGAATCAGTGTCCCCGTAATACACTTGAACTTGTCCCTCAATCGGCTACTGTACCTTGCATACATTATAATAAAATGACAACATGAGTTTTTTAGATATTTCAGTTATTGCACTCCCGCCTGCAATATTTTTATTTAAAGCAATGTTTCTTTTCTTGCGATGTAGGAGCACCATATTAGAGTCTATGATTGTGAACGATGTGAAGTTTGGATCCGCAATGATTCGAGCACAATCTTTGGGATTGGTTACAATGTCACATCGACTTCTGTTTCGTACGCTTTCGCACATTTTACCGAAAGCTGAGTTCAAAATGAGTTTATAGACTTCTTTTTCAACTTTCGTTTCGTTGTGAACGCTTACTGACAAAGGTGTCAATAAACGTTTTCATGTAAGGCTTTTGATCAAATTGGAGGGCTCTATGATTCTTTGTGACTTTGAAACCATTGGACACCATCCATTTCAATAGCACGTGATGAACAACGATATTCTGTTTCGGGTTGAGGTCGGCAATTATTTTTTGTTTTGAAGGTACCCAGTGCATACTTCCATCCTCTACTAAAGATAAATTGTAGGGGCTCAGAGAGTCCCTACCCACCGGTCTATTTATGCACGGAAAAACAAAGTCTTTTACCGAGTCATGGATTTCCATGGGTATTTCACCATCAATTTCAAAAAACCATCCCTGTGCCCCATTCTCCTCAACGCTAGCAATGTCGGGGAAATTCGAAGCACACGGATTGTCAAGCCATTTATAATTACCACACGGCAAACAGTAGTGAGACATTGCCGATGGGTAAAGAGAATTCATATCCAAAAAACGGCGTCTGACTTTTCATCGGTGTGCTGTCCGGTCGGATCAGCAGATGCTGATCCACATCGGCGATAGACCTATTTCTTCTTTGCTGATTTTAAGTATCAAGTCCATCACCAGATGAGGAATGTTGTTCCATAATTTCAAAAGTTGTTACGATCGCAAAAAAGTAGCTTGCGCAGGTCGTAAAAGCACAAATAAAAAGAAGTGTACAAACTTGAACAATTTGTCTGTATTACAAAAAAAGACAATAACCCCAAAAAATAAATGCAGAAGAAAGATGCAACTAAGTTAATACTCAGTCTAGCATCCATCCAACAAAATTTAGTTTTAATAAATCGACGATCAAATCGGAATCAGAAGAAATATTGAAATTTTCCTTGAAATGTCATGGAAAAAAGGTTAAAACATCATGAATTCCATCACAAATTAACTACAGAGACTTATTTTGTAAACTTCTAATGCTAAGTACAAATTGCAAGGCTTATTCATAGATTTTAGTCTAATTTAAACTTGAATCAAATAGTTTGTGGTAACGAACGCTTTTTTTATTATTTAAATATAACTTAAGAACATGAAGTATAACTAAAAAAAAATAATGGCCATTATACCGAAATTGAAGCGACGCTGGTTAATTTTTACCGAAACCAAAAAATCAGAATTCTTGTGTCAATAGTTATATCAAAAGAATCGGCTTATTATGCTGATAGTTAGTGTTACCCATCAAAAGCTACGAGCCTCAGAAAATTTGCCTGATTTCTAAAAAAGGGGGAGAAACACCCCCGAAAAGTCAAGAGATCTTAATGAAAATCATATTATCACGTTCTGCGTATCCGAGAACCCTGTTGTAGTAGTTCCAAGCTCCCTTCTGCAAAAATGGGAAATTTTCTATTTTTTTTTGCAAGAAGTTATTTTTTGTTTGTTTCCCCAAGGGGTTATTGTATCGAACCAATAGACCTATATTATTGGAAAAGGACTTATTTCGATGGAAATTAAAAGTTCTAGTGATCTTTTAAAGTGACCAAAAAGATTGGAGCGCAATTAGCCCTCCCCCTGACATTCACCGCCCCTTTTTCCCTAAATCGTTCGATCAAAATTGTGAGATATAATGCCCTAACCATGGAGAGAATATGGCCCCCATAGCCCCTGGGGATGCATCTTTGAGTTATAAAATTTGCCCATTGTTTATGTATAGTATTTTTATTGCGAAGTTGGGTCAAATTTTTCGGGTGAGGGAGGGGTGGTGATTTTTCTGCTCGGGGGATTTTCCACAAGGAAAATTTTACATGAGGAGAGAATTTTCCGAGGGGGGAGGGGGGTGAAATTTTCTGAGGAAATTTTATACTGGTGAAATTTGCCAAAATTCCTATGCGAAATTTTTATTGTCTTACTTTCCCTTTGTCGAGTAAATTTTAAGGATGGAGATGTTAAGGGCAATTGTCCAGGGTAAATTTTTCACCAGGATTGAATTGTCTAGAGGATCTATCTGTGGGAGGGGGGAATTTTTCCGTGGAGGTGGAGCCGGATTTCTTGGCACTATTTCAAAAACCACCAGAAATTAAACTATAAAAAAATTATTTTTTAACTGAAAGTAAGCATCAACAATAAAGCTTAAAAGGAACAGAAATTATTACGTATATACAGGGGGTTTCCCTCTCGTCAACATCTCGCTCTTTACGCTAAAGTTAATAACGACTCATGAAACACAAGGGTCATTTAATTAGAAATTTTAATTATAAAGTTAATAACGACTCATGAAACACGAGGGTCATTTAATTAGAACAATAAAAATATTTTTTTAAAGTGCTAAAAAACTTTAGGGTGAAGAACGAGGTGTTGAGGAGGGGACGACCCCCTTCGGGTACGTTGAATTTCTGTCCGTTGTAAGTTTTAACGTTGCTCCTTAATTTCCCTTGAAAAAACTTCAGTTAAAAACGATAGATAAATGTTCAAATAGGGATAAATCCTTTTAATAGATGTGAGTGTTTCTGCTGATGACAGTCACTGTAAATGTGACAGAAATATCCAGTATTTTTTGTTAATTATTACTGTCTATTAAAACGATTTATCCCTATTTGAACTTTTATTTATCGTCAAGGAAAGTCAGTGTGGTATTCGCAATTATCTACTTGTTTTTTTTTGTTTTTTTTTATTTGATTCGCATAGTAGCAATTATTTGTCTGTCGTGAGTGTTAATACTTTTGTAATTTTGGTAGCATTTTTTTCTGCCAGAATTCTTTGTCACGATTGATTTTCTCAATAAATGGATCGCCTTTGCCGAAAAAAATAACAAAATAGCCAGAATCTATGTTACAACACTCTAATTGCATTTGTATTTGGTAGAAATAATTATTTGACCTTTTAAGCTGTAATGTGCCATTATTTTTGTTTTCAAGACAAATATTTTTTGGGATAGCCTCCATTCTTCTATATTTAAATTTTTGGCACTGAAAGATTTCACTTCCAAAACCGCCGTATCACCAGACAAAACAGTGGCTATTCCATCAGGACTGGCTGCAAAATATCCGTATTTAATATGAACAAAAAGTCCTGAAGGATGCACTTTGCAGTCTATCTTTTTCTCAAAAGCCGATATAGCTGTTTGTTCCTACATTTGCCCATGTTCCATTGCTTTAGTCTGGCGGTTTTTGGGATAAAGCAGTTGGCGCACTAACGGTGCAACAGTCTTTGTCCGTCTTTTACAAATTATTCCAGCTACTGCCGCAGTTATCCTATTTTTTCTGTATTCTAGCCATCTGTTGTCAATACAATTTATCTGAAGTCGTGTTGCTTCTTCTATTTCATGAATTTCCAAGTCAGTACACTGGACACGGTTCAGAAAATCACTTTTTGCATCTTCAAGAGAATCAAGATCTAAATCTAGAACACATGCATTTGGGCCGTAGTTTTTGTCGGGTTTCGAAACTTTTTTCGTAAATGGTTTTCCAAACAGACGTATTTTAGTTTTCCATGTCTGCTTGTTTATGGCCCTTCTGGCCCGCTACTCAACAAGTCGCTTCAACAAACGACTTGGTGTAGATCCTAAACTTCTGCGAAAAATATGCAAACGGGCAGAATGTCCCTTAGAATATTTTATGCCCGCAGCGGTAACATGCGTTGTGTATTGGGCTCTTTTTGACACCATTATGTTTTTCCCCCGATAAGCTTAGCAACTATTCTCATAAAATACTCTGCAAGGTTGCTAGTACTGTTTCCGATGAGAAACCGAGCTCTTCTAGTTAAAGTGTCAAAGGCTGAATACACATGATTAAGGAAAATATTGCTTGGGGCACCTTCTTCGCTGAATTCAACAATTTTTCTTGTCATTTTGCAGCATTCTGGGCATTGTCTATGATCACCGCAAAAGAAATGCAATGATATCGCTTTCAGCTCATTTACAAGGTCTTTGACCCCTTTCCCTTCTTTGGTTGTGCGTGCAATTGCGTTTCTTGCAAAGTCGCACATTTTTTTTATTTTTAAACCACTAAGAAACCTCCTGCGTTCGGGGTTTTCTTTTTGCTTCATGCAAAGCCTCTTTTTTAGGCACTTACATGCATGGTTGGCACACTCAATTTTTTCGATATATCTACCGTACGGTACTTTGGCTGTAAGCTCTGCATGGGTGCTAGAGTCACCATCAGCGATAAATATAACATATTTTAAAGAGTGCATAGTTGGAGTGATTCGAAATGCCTCGACTAAAATATCAGATTCCATACCTATGCTTGGTCCCTGCCAGTTCATAAAACACGTATGGTCGGGAAGCAAAGTGTTTTCATTCCTTCGATGCTTCATACAAATGCAACCGTATTTATTTCTAATTCCAACATGTAGAAGCTTTTTTGAATAAAAACCAATGACGGCTCCACAACCAAACAACGCAGAAAACCTATTGCCATAGCTTCTAGTGCACCGGCCACCATCAACTATAACACAAGTCTCCACTGAACCATGCATGTCGGTTTTTTCGCCTGCTTTAATAGCCATTCTGCGCTCAATCTTGCCATTGTTCAGTAAATATTGATGAAGTGTTTTTTCCAAGTTCTCTCCAATGTCCATTTCATATTTTGTAAAACTTTTTGTGACATACAGTTTAAACCAACTGTAAAAAAAGCTCCTGAATTTGGGCATGACTCCTACCAGTGTTTATTGCACCAACTACTGCTTCTTTGTTAACGTTTATTGTCCCTGTGCTGACCTTTCGTCTTTTGGCTACTCTTTCTGTAGTAAAATTGGTTCTTTTTTGCTTTTTTTCAGTCTGTTTTTCTTGTGGCTATAAATCTGATTCCAAACTATGTGATTGGCAAGATGGTTCCGATGTCTTTTTCGGTGCTGGTGGCATTTCAGTGTGTAAAGTAACCTCTTTACTGCACGATTCACATTTGAAAATGAAACGTGAACGTAATCCAGCCCTGAACTCTCTGTCGAACATCATATTTGTGATAAGTTGTATGTCTTGGCACCTGAAACAAGACATTGGCTAAGAATTTGACATTGGGGGGGGGGGGGCGGGAATTATGGGATGAGATTAAATTTGTCACAGCAGTAAAAACTGAAATTAGTATAGGCGTTCCCCCCCCCCCCCCCGAAAAATACCCCTCCCCCGTGAGACACCCCCCGAAAATTAATACCCCCATCCCTTGTTAGTTGGTTTGTAGTACATTTCGACTTATAAAAAAACGACTAGAAATTTCTTTGAAACTCTAAAATGGGGTTCTCTATTTATTTTGTAGTTACGGAGGGAAGGATGATTTTAATGCCAAAACATCCCAAGTCTTAATAAACCTTAGCGTAAAGAGCGGTACTTTAAAAGGTTGGTAGTTCCCCACATATTCAGGATAATTTTGTTCCATCTGCGGCTAGAAAAGGTTCAGACTTGGATTAAAGGGAGCAGGGACTGATACAAAAAATAAGCTTCAAGTTATTAGGCAAGTAAAAGGAACAATGGATAAGATTATGGGTAACGACCAGATCAAGAACCTCTTGGGTAGCAGAAAGTCTTGTTCCTAAATTTAAGGTCGATAGCTTGAGCTCTTGGTTTCAAAATTGGCACTGCACTTTTTCATGTGATTTTTGGGTCCTTGCAATCATCCCTGGCTTCAAATGGTAGGAACTGCGGTACATAGTCGATATTGTATTTTATTTACGGGAACCAAGAAGTATTACATGGATCCTTTGGTTTTGTACGGATAACTATCCCTTTGTCAAGCTACATTTTGGTCACCCTTAGTTAAAACATGCGAATATCTCAAATGGTAGCCTCTAAAGCATGTCACATACTGGGATTCCACCTAAAAATAAAGCAAATTTATTGCAGCAAATCAAGGCATCCGTGAGTCAAAGTCTTTATTTATGCATTTTACTCTGACACACATCAAACTTAAATCCAACAATGAATAAATAAATAAAAGTAAATTGCACACAAGTGCAGGGGCACCAATTTTCGAAAACATCGGAAAGTGTGAGAATTCCTTGTTTAATAAGAAAATAAGATACCCACATACATTTTTTTCAAGATTTAAGAGAATTTTAGGTAGGCTACTTGTATGGTATAGCCGTGACCACTCAAGTGGTTCATCCATTGACACATTGTAGAACCGGTTTTTTTCGCTCGTTTCTTTCAGCAAGCATGAGACAAGACAAAGAGAAGTGACAGAATAGTTGGGAAATATATAATTTGGGCAACATATTTGCACCTAAGGGGGGAGGGGTGTTGGTAAAGTATTTGGACAGTGTTAAGTTAGAAAACAATTCTTAATTCATAATATGGAAAATAATTGTACCTAACACATTATGCTTGCAGACCCGTTATGCTTTACCCCCCCCCCCCTAATAAGCCAAAAAAATGTTTCTAAAGAATTATATTTTTATCATACTTAGGTATATTTCATCTGGATTGAGCGTCAGAGAAACAGGTTCTACTTAGATGAGGAATATTAGGTCAGGGTTCAGGGGCAGATCCAGGATTTTTTTAGGGGGGGGGGGGCAAAATAAGTTGATCCGAAAAAATATTTTAGGGGGGGGGGCCAAAATAGGTTGATTCGATAAACTTGCGTTATGAGCAAGTTTAATTAACGCAAACTTGAGTTAATTCAGTAAATTACACTACTTTAGACTACGCTAGGGGGGGGCACACACCCCCTCCCCCTGGATCCGCCACTGTCAGGGTTATATCGTACAAGTACCGAATTTTTTTCTTTTTTTCTCAGTAAGAATACTAAAAAAACAGTAGTTTCAAATCTAGTACGAAAAATACTCATAAAATGGCACTCCAACACAAGCGTTAAATTGGTACTTGTTAAGAAAGCGGTAAGTACAAGAGAAGTGAAGTTTCGTTAATGCTAATGAAATAAAACAAAATAGGATGAAAATATAATAGTTCAGAAACAAATTTGAGCTATATATTTGCACATTAGGGAATAGGGGTGGTAAAGCATAGAATATATTAAATACGTAACCTATGTTTATACAGCATCCAGGCATTACCCGATAAAATGCGTATCCGTTCTCGCGATACAATTCTCTTTTACTTACCGCTTTCTAAATAAGTACCATTAAATTATTTTGAACCTCTACAGTTCTTTGTTTTGTTTTTTTTTTGTTTTTGGAGGGGGGGGGGTGGTTAATGTAACCATCTTTGGGGTCAGGCTGGGAAACCATATTATTTTTCTATAAAATTAAAAGTTCATACTTACATATGTTTGATTACAAGATATTCGTAGCTTTTCAGAAAATAAGGCACATTGACTATCCAACGAGCAGTCTTCAAGATTTCAGAAGTTAAATTGCGGCCAGCTGTAATTGTTTTTAGTCTCGGTGGTTCTATAATGGTTTCCTCTTGCATAGATACTTCCTCCAAGTCAAGCAAATACTTTGGAAGTCTTGGTCTTCCACGTTTCACGTATATTTGTTTTAACTTTTCCCTGCCCTTTTGCACGTTAATTAAATTATGTCCTCTTTTATTGTGCTTTTTTCCCATAACTCAAAAAGTTTTTCAATCTCTTGAATAGAACTTGCCCTGATATATTTCGATTCGTTTTGAACAACGGCATACAGCGCCAGCGGATACGGCATGTTTATCCAAGTTTAGTGGCATCATGCACAGGACACGGCGCCTGTTAATTGAAACACTGACCCAAAAATTAAACAACCCTTGTTCAACTTGAGGGTTCCGTAACTCCAAATCGATTGCAGCGAAAAAAAACAAAGGATAAAAAAAGCCTTTAATTGAGTAAAATCAACATAAACTGTCTGAACAAATAGTTTGGGTTAAAAATATTACAAGCTAGTATGAATTTTATTAAAGTTGTTAATATCGTTTTCTTGTTCAAAGCCAAAAGAGTTTTTGTATAAAAATGCATTTAAAAAATAGAGGGAGCATAAGAAAAAAAAGTGAACCTGACCAAATGATAGCCATTAGTCTCCCAAATCAGGTGAACCACAAATGAAGTTCTCTAATATATCTTTTTTTTTAAACAAACAAACTTTCTTTACCATTGAAGAGATAGCCAAGCGACTTGGACTGCTTTCGCCCCTTAAACAAGGGATTTTACAAACAATGGGCTGACTGGACATTTCAAATGCCTAAGTATTGAGTGAACGAACCCGGTGGCCGCCAATGAGCACGGTGTTCCGATTGACAGCCAGTAATGCAAGTTGGTGTACTTGTAGATTCTCCGTTATATATACAAGTATAAGGAACGTATTACAGTGTTTTTTTTCTTAATTGAGGACTCAAAAGCTATTTTCCAATTTCTTAGATGCAGCCCTTTCAAAGAATTTTTATTTTCTAATGTTTTTCCATTGTCTAACTTGTTTTATAATTTTGTATCATTTATTTTAGAGCTAAATTCAACTCTACGGACCATCATTTTGGCCGTATTAGCAGTTGCTAAAATATTTACATATTTTACATATTTGCAATGGTATATTTACATATTAGAAATGGTAAAAACTCAAAGCAAACAAATATTATTCCTTATATGAAGGGGTTGCCCCCCTCTTCAATACCTTGCTCTTGACGCTAAAACTTTTAGCGCTATTAGAATAGCTTCCTATTCTAATTAAACGGCCCTTGTTTTTCAGGAGTCTTTCTTAAAAAATTGTGAAAACATTTAAAGTTTAGCGTAAAGAGCAAGATATTGAGGAAGAGGGTAACCCCCACACGTACGGAGTAACTTCTTTTCGTTTTGAGTTTTAAGGTTGCTCCCTACTTTCAGTTGAAAAAACTTGTTTATTTATTTAATATGTATATTAAAGTGGCAATTCACGTTCATTTGTTTTTTTTTTTTTTTTTCATTGAAGTGCAAATTATATTCTGGTCTTTGGAAAGCATTGTTGTTATCAGCCCTACCCATGTTAATTTCTGCTCGTTTTGAGTTTGAATCAGTTATTTATTGTAGTTTCTATTCGTTATTCGTTTTTGGGTTTTATTTATTTATTGATGGTGATTTGTGGTAGTTTTACACTTGGAAGATTATTTGACTCTATTTCTGCTCATTTTTGGTTTAAAGGAGCTCTTCACTTTTATTTGAAAAAGTTATTTTGTGGTAAAAGCTTTTTTTTAAATTAATCATATATATGACGACTGCTTCACCCTTCATTTGATGCTCACACAGCAAAGTTTTTTTTTTTTTTTTTTTTTTTTTTGTAACATATTATTTTAGATGCAGGTACATTGAATAAACATTACCTACCAATTGGCAAAAGATTATGTTTGCAAACCTAAGTATTCACAGTGATATTTCTTGTGATGCAGGAGATATGATTGATACTCAGGCAAAAATAGATGTTTCTGAACCCAAATGAAATCCTGCAATTGAATATTTGCAATCAATGGTTGGATTTACAGTTTTTATCACTTTGTGGAAGATCCTAATCCTTTCTTTTATTGAGTACTGGTATGTTGAATATAATCTGTGACAATCAGAATAAGCTCATAGAATTATAACTAAAAGAAAAAAGCAGCAAATGGACAAGCTTATGATTCTTTTAGAGCTGTTTTAGTGCTTTATAGTTATTCCATTCGCCATATCAAGTAAAGCTCTGTGTATTGTATCCCTGAGTACCAAAAAGATTTTTAAAAAGGCCACTACAACTTTCAATTTCCAATCTAATAGGCCTAGGCCACTCTAAAATTTTTACGACAACTCCTTCAATATCAAGTTCATTGTTGAAAAAGAAATAATAAATAATATGTTGGGCTGCTTTGCTCTTTACTTAGGCAGTACTATTGCGCTGCCTATGATAATATCTAGTTCAGAAAGGAAATATTGCATCAATATTACCAGATATTTGATTTTTTTTTTTTTACAGAGGGCTGAAACCTTGGCTCTAGGACTCTCAGACATGTTGAGCTTGATGGTGTAATTTTCTTCTAGAATGAATCCCTATACGGGGGATTTCTCCCCCTTTTCTCAAACTTCAACAATTGTAAAAGTAAAGAAATGAATATGAAAATGACAAACGGGCCTGTGGCCAGTAAATGAAAATGAAGAAAACAAAAAGAATCAAACGAGTATTTCGCCCTAATACAGAATCAGAATCAGAATCATTTTAATGAAAACAGCTGTCATAGACAAATTAAAAAAAATGCACTAAAAGGCGCTGTTTTTACATGAAAACATTTTTACATGAAAACACTTCTCTACATTTTATTAAAAGCACTTGTAAAAAAAGGAACAAAGGAGTTACTAAGTCTGTTTGTGCGGCACGAGACGGGCATAAGTTTGCTTTTGCTTCTGGTATTTGCGCGGACAGGCATTTTAGGTGGTAATATTGTCCTATGTACAGGACTAGACAATAAAAACTGGCCAAAACGAATCATCAGCTGAAAACGGCGATCGCGAAGGCTTGGTATTTCAAGTGACTTCAGAGCGGAGCTGTAATCTACATATTTGTCGCAAAGAATGATCTTTACAGCTCGTTTCTGGATCCCCTCCAAATCATCACTTAAGTAATCTATGTGATGAACTTGTGGGCCCCAGACGGGACACGCATATTCAAGGATGGGTCGAATAAAAGTGAGGTACGCTGTTTTCAGCTGATACACTGGAAAACCTAGGCGGCGCATCGCCACCAGTGTCCGCATAGCATAATGTCCCTTCTTAACCAGCTCTTGTACATGAATAGAGAACGAACAGTCCACACTAAAGGTGACGCCCAAGATAGTCGCACACGAAGCAGAAGGGAACAAAGTCGCGGGGTAGGTAAAATCGCGTTTAAGTGGGTTGAACCTCAAAACCTTTGATTTATTCTCATTAATTTGAAGACTGTTCGCAGTACACTGTGATTTAAACTGATCGAAAAAATTTGGGTCGAACTGGGCTACAGCTTGCGAATCCTTTACGTGGTATTTAAGAAGCGCAGACAAATCATCGACGAATTTAAAACGATCGTCAAAGTCAGAAAGTACATAGTTGATAACAGCCAGGAAAAGAAGAGCTGCTAATTTGGTACCTTGTGGGGCGCCACATGTAATTTCCACCCATTCCGATTCAATATCACCGGGAAAAAGGGCGTACACTTTTTGATACCTGTGACGTAAGAAATCAACTACTAATTGGAGGATGTGCTTACGGGCACCCATTGACTTGAGATTCTGGGCGGCAAGAGGGTGCTTAATCAAATCAAATGCCTTTCGGTAGTCTACCAGAAGTAAATCTACAAACGAGCTTCCAAACTCCAACCATTCAACTACTAGGTGATAAAGCCGTACTAAATAAACAGACGTGCTGCATCCCTTCAAGCAACCATACTGGAAGGGGTCAAGTGACGGTGAAATGTCCGTGAGAAGTTCACGATATATGAAAGATTCTGCAACTTTAGCAAAGTTCGGTGTGATCGAAATAGGTCTTAACTGATCACATGTCTTAGGTCCTTTAACTTTGGGTATTACGCGAACATAGGCTCGCTTCCAAGCATCGGGAAAGGTTTGTTCACTGAAGCACTGATTGATGATCGATGCCAATGGTTTGGCTAAAAACAAGGCATATTCGCGAATAAGTTTGACCGGCAACTCACCAGGGTAGGAAGAGCAATTCGGTTTTAGTTTTTTAAGTTCTTTAAAAACAGCAAATTCGGTAAACTGTTTTATTTCGTCAGTTTCACAATCGACTAAGAGATCAACCAGTTCGGCCTCTGTAATTGAGGGGTAGGTGGTACAAATGCCAGCAAAGAACTCGTTTACGTCTGAAGCGCTCATTTGAGATCCGTCAGGCTTGGGTATTTTTAGCTCACTGTTAACTGACTTGCCAGTCATTTGTTTCACTGTGGAATGCCACTTCCGACTGCTACTTTGGAGAAGGGGTACTACCTTTTCCCGAACATAATTTCTTCGCTTGAAACGATTGACGGCCACGATTCGATTTCTAAGTTTCGCCGCCGCGGCTATTTGTCCGGAACTATGCAGCTTGCACCTCATCTTGATCATTTGTTTGAGATCGCTTGTGATCCATGGCTTATCGGACTCACTTACCACTACAACTTTAGTGGGAAAAAACTTGTGAAACATCTCTAACAGAAGAGAGTTAAACTGCTGAACTTTGCTATTCAGGTTTACTATAGAACACAGGTCGTCGAAGCAGTAAGTCCCGATCCACCGACCGAAATCGCAGATTGATTGAGAGTTAAGCGGACGAATAGTCACTTTGGTTCTCTTTGGCTTCGGTTGGTTATTTTTGGCTTGCCAGAGAATTACATAATGATCTGAACTCTGGAGAGGACCTAACGACCGAGGGGAGTAATAATTGTCACTCATGTTTGTAAAAATTAGGTCTAGAGTACTGCCACTCTGGTGCGTAGCAATGGTAACTACCTGCTTCAGATCAAGGACACTAGATACCCATTGTCTGTTCGTCTGGTTAAAATCGCCAGCTATTATGAAGCCAGGATAGGCATGGGCACGACGAAGTTTATCGATGTAGGTCTGTAAGTAGCTGATAAGCTCTTTCCTATTTTTTGCACTCTCTGGGTAATACACAGATGCAATTATCAAACATGAGAACTTTTTTGATAGTTTGGATGGCTTGCACTCTACCCAGACAACTTCGTGACACGAATCGGTTGGTATATTTAACAGCTTAGATGAAATGTCATTACGAATATAGATACCAACGCCACCACCTTTTCTACTCAAGCCTCTATCACGGCGAGTGTTGAAATAGCTAGTGTAGCCTTTTATTCTACCCATTTCATCAGTGATATCCCAGCATTCGGTAACTGCGGCAATAGGAACACTCACTTCTCTCAGCAGTATCTCCATCTCGTCAACTTTATTTGTTAAGGATCGGGCATTACACAGAATGAAATTCGGAAGCTTTGCCTGAGCTGATAACTGTTCAGGACGTAATAGCGGGGAAGTTTATCAGAGGAACACGGTAAGATCGGCTGCAGCTGTGATGGAGAAAGAGTGGGAGGAATTTCGTACCTTTGCAAACATCTTATTTTCACAAGAGTCCTTGGTTCACATACAGCCGTCCTCCGGTCAGAAAGACGTTCCTCAGAAACATGAACGGGTATGGCCGTCTGTCTGTTTCGCCGCCCGCCTCTCTTTCCACGCCGTCTACGCTTTTTTTTAAGCACCACAAGCAGGGAGTCCTCTGGTGGCCGTTTGAGTAATCCAAAAAGCCACAGACTGACAAATGTAAATGGCGTTATAGTCAGTTGAAATGAATTAAGTCTTCTTAAACATTCTTTTTGATAGGTAAAAGTCATTATGATTGCACTTAGTAAAGCTAGGGAGGCCAATTCTTTGAAAGAATGCACCATCAAAAACAGTTGAGAACTCCACACAAACAAGCTAAACTAGAGTTTAGCAGCACCATCTATATGAATCAAAATTAGATGGCGCTGTAGTCAGTTGAAATGAATTAAGTCTTCTTAAACATTCTTTTTGATAGGTAAAAGTCATTAAGATTGCACTTAGCAAAGCTAGGGAGGCCAATTCTTTGAAAAAATGCACCATCAAAAACAGTTGAGAACTCCACACAAACAAGCTAAACTAGAGTGGCGCAAAAGTGTCTTCAGTATAAAAAAAAAAAGCTAGAAACTAAAACAAAAAAAAATATATAAAACTAAAATAGACTAACATAAAAAATATAATATACACTTACTCATATATACAATTGGCAGCTACCTTCATGAAACCAGAAAAGTCAGTTACTTTTCTGGTTTCATGAAGATAGCTGCCAATTGTATGCGTGAGTAATTGTATGTTGTAGTTGCATATTTTGTGTTGGTCTATTTTAGTTTTATATATATTTTTTAGTTATATTTTTGTAGTTTTAGTTTCTAGTTTTTTGTTGTTGTTTTTTTTATGCTGAAGACGCCTTGTAGTATACGGGCGAAATATTCGTTTGATTTTTTTGTTTTCTTCATTTTTATTTACTGGCCATGGACCTATTTATCATCTTTATATTCATTTCTTTGTTTTTGCCATGGCTGGCCAGTTCGGCTTTAGATCTTTTTATTTGTAACAATTGTCTAATGCTATCAAATGTTTGTTGGCTCCTAGAAAGTTTAAATATTTAGAAGTAGCATAAAAATTAAATTACGTATGGAAAACAAGAGAGGAAAGGAAATAATAAATAAAAAATAAAATCAAAAAGGTGAGAAAACGAGGATTTTGTCAGCCAGTGGCAAAATATGGAGACGAAGAACAAGCAAATATTTTGACAAGGACCTCCGCCGAGTCGTCTTCAGTGCTAAAAAAAAAAAAAAAAAAAAAAAAAAAAAAAAAAAAAAAAAAAAAAAAAAAAAAAAAAAAAAAATCATAACAAAATCTAACCTTCCGAAGTAAATCTACCGAGAGCAGAATAGACACTGAATAAAAAAAACGAGCCTGAAATAAATGAAAGAAACAATCACCAATTGGATTGAATAAATATCCGTTGCCTGGCAATAGACTTCGCCATTCTACAATTTCGATATTCATTAGGCATGTGGACCGGTTGTCTTAAATTAGACTGGGCGAAAATATTGATTGAGTCTTTTGAAATTAATTTGTTATAAATTGGGCTTAAAGAAATATCTCCGGTGTCTCTATTTATACCCAAATTTCTGTTTATATATTTTTTATCTCAATTACCTCTTTAAAAGATTGCGGTAGGCCATTTACGGTAGATATTAAAGTTGCCTCCTCAAAAAGTACCAAATGTGTTGGATTTTCAAAGATATGCAGGGCCAAGGCGGAATCAAAGTTTTAATTTTTATTTTCAAATCTCAGGGACTTATCTATTGAAAGGGACTTATCTATTCATGCAAACGTTCACACATCAACAACTTGGTGAACGTTTGCATTAATTTATAATTACTGGGCTAGATCTAGCCAAGGAAAATGTTACTTGGAGAGTAATTATGATACCTAATTTCACTGATCCCCCTAAATATAAAAAAATTCCTTGCTAAAATTTCCTAAAATTTCTTGGCTAAAATTGTAATCCTGCATTATTAAGCCTACTTATTTTTCAGGTAATCAGAGGTGCGGGGCTTTCTGTAGATGAAACATTGAAACAAGTAAGCTTTTTTAATTTTTGAATTGAGACATAAAATCTTTTTTCTAGTTGCTAGTCATTATGAGTTTTTAAAGCTGTTGAAAGAGAAATATGAAACTTGTAGTATAGTAGAATTGCAGTAGTAGAATTTGGTTAGACACATGGGGCTTATTGCTTTCCCCTCCCTCTAGATCGCATAGTCCTGTAGTTGACCAAGTCAGCTCCATGGAGGTAGGCAACCTTGGGTTTAAATAGCGTAAGGACTGTTTTGTATTGGCTCTATGGCTTTCAAAGGACAAATATAAGTTCCTTTGGATATCCCTTATCTTATAAGTGGCGTATTTTTTCTGGAGTTGTTAACTTTGTGTGTGCTGGTAAGCTCTTTTATCAGTTAATAAATCACAAGAGTCTATAGTCCAACTGATTCCTTCTGTATGATTTTTCACATGTCCTCAGAAACCCAAAGTGAACCTTTTCATTGTATTTTACTTTAAGTAAAGCACTGCCTTAGATCAAGCTTGATCAGTTCATTCATTTAGTGGACTTGTTTAACCAACTTGCTTGTGTATAACTGAGATAAACCCCAAAACATTATATTGTGAAGTTTTTGTGCAAGGGAAAATGCTCCTCGAATGAGATTGCTACTTACCTAAGAGTGCAAAGTTTCTGTGTTTGGCTCTATCAACATATTGATTTTTTTTTTTTTTTGCTTAACCATTACCAGTGTAGAAGACACTGAGATTCTGTGGATTAAGGTGAGTCATCCAAATAAATATCTGTTTTGTTAAGTTTAGAATATATATATATATATATATATATATATATATATATATATATATATATATATATATATATATTATATGATATATAATATATATATATATATATATATATATATATATATATATATATATATAATATATATATATATAAAATATATATATATATATATATATATATAATATATAAATATATATATATATATATATAGTGTAAGCATTGTTTCGTATCTACTTTTTGATCTGTCCCTCTTTTATTGACTTAAATAGTTAGTATGTCGCAACGCAACAATCATCTCTATCAGATCACATATGGTGGACCTGTTACTCACAGAACATCCCATTCTTTTGATGAGGGTGCTTGAGGAATTGCTAGTATATTTGTAGCCACAGTATATTTTTGAAGCCTTAACATTTTGCCTCTAATCAATCTTGTGATGAAATTTTGAAAGTAGTAGAGGAGAGGACTAGCTCATCAGTAGTGTACATTCAACCTTGTAGAACCTTTCTTCCTCAATGAGACTCTAGAAAATCACTGGCAGATTGCCATAGATTCTGTCAAAAGTCATCCAAGAAGCTTCAAGTATTTTGAGGCTTATGTTTCTTCTCTCCTGCATGGGCAAAATCATAACCATGTAAAGTAATGAGCAAATTTAAGACAAGGAGGAATTAGCTGACATACAATATTAAACTTCGGTGAGCAAAAATTACTATGAATAAGAAATGAAACAGAAAACGAGCCATAACTACAATAAACAGTTGAGTTAAGCTTAGTAAGAGGAGGTCTTGCGAAAAAAAAGGTGATTTTGCCACCCCTCAAAATCCTCAAAGGCTTCAGTCACAATCATTGCTGTCAAAACTAAAGTTTTTGTTTAAAAAATTGAAACAGTGCCAAAAATCAGAGTCTTTTTATCAAGCCATCTGAGGTCAACACAGCTGTGCACGTTCCTGTTCTACTTCAGTCTATTCAAAGCTTCACTCTTTAACATCCCCGCCCCGAAGCTCCAATTTACTTCAAACTACCTTTTCCCAAGCAATTCAGGATGAAGAGCTTTTCATTTGGCCCCAAGTGGATGCCCAAAAAGAACAGTCTTTGGCAATTTTCCATCCTTCATCTGTAAAACGTGTCTTAGGCATTTCATCCTTTCTTTGATTACAGCCTTAGGAAGATGGATATAACCACATTTTTCATACAGCTGGTTGTTTGACAGTTGTCTAGTCAAACAGGTAACTAAAACCATCTGTAAATAATTTCTTTGTAAAATATTTAACAAATCTTCCTGTTGTTAGAAACCTTTTTTGACTGTGAAAAAACACCCAGGGCCTTGCCTATTCTACTTTTTACATTTTTAGTACATCAACCATCAGTGTTACTAATCCTACCCAGGTAGGTGAAGGTATCCCGTTTGAGTGATGTTCTTGTTCCCTACGTCACCTCTTCGCACTTCATTTACCCATAGTCTATACGTCTTAATCTTGTTTGCCTACCTCTCTTTAACCCTTTCCTTATCATGAATTGTGGCCCTGTTCCCTGTCTTTAATAAATAAAAAAACAATTTTTCTTTAACTGAAAATAAGGCGCGACATTAAAACTTAAAACGAACAGAAATTATTCCGTATATGAAAGGGGCTGCCCCCTCCTCAACGCCTCGCTCTTTACGCTAAAAAAGTTTTTTTTTCAAAAAATAGAGCTGCGAGAAAAAGTCAAACTTTAGCGTAAAGAGTGAGGCGTTTAGAAGCGGACAGCCCTTTCATAAACGGAATAATTTCTGTTCATTTTAAGTTTTAGTTGTGCTCCTTACTTTCAATTAAAAAAAACTTGTTTCTTTGTTTAATTTCTGATCATTTTTGAATTAATGCAGGTTTAGATTTTGGCTCACCGTACATGAATAATTAGAACAAAATTTGCATACTAATTTTACTTTTTTTGGCTAGATGGCTTTCTCGAAATTTTGATCGGACGATTTTGAGAAAAAGGGGCGGAGGAGAGGGCCTAATTGCCCTCCAATTTTATGGTTTCTTAAAAAGGGCACTAGAACTTTTAATTTTATTTGCGAACGTTTTTATTGGTAATAAACATACGTAACTGACGAATTAACTTACTTAACGAACTTCTATATTCGTATATTTTTATTACGTATATTAGGGGGTTAGTTCCCTAGTCAATACCTCCCTCTTTACGTTAAAGTTCAAATTTTCTTCCAATTCTTTAAGAATGATCCCTTAATCAGAAAGGGCGTTTGATTAGAATAAATAGCTCTTATGAAAGTACTAAAAAAAACTTTAGCGTAAAAAGCGAGGTATTGACTAGGGGGTGAACCCCCTCATATAAGTAATAATTTCTGTTTGTTTTAAGTTTTGATGTTGCTCCTTACTTTCAGCTGAAAATACTTAGTTTTTTATTTAATTTCTGACAAATTTTCAAATAATGCTGGGAAATCCAGAGCCCCCATCATAGCAATGTCCCCTCCCCCATGAAAACTTCCTCCTTGGAAAGATCCTCCCACGTAACCCCCGACCCTCCCACTACCAGAAAAAAGTCCCCCCTGAAAACGTCTGTATACTTCCCAATAACTTCCCAGGGGAACGGTTTGGGATTAAGTTATCCTCAAAGACATAGTTACTGTATTTTTCGATCATGCCGAACAAAATAGCTATGTCAAAATTTTGATCGTGAGACTCCGGGAAAAAATGAGCGTGGAGGGGGCCTATGTGCCCTCCATTTTTTGGTCACTTAAAAAAGGCACTAGAGCTTTTAATTTCCATTTGAATGTGCCCTCCCGCAATATTCTAGGACCACCGGGTCGATACAATCACCCCTGGGAAAAAAAAAATAAATAAACACGCATCCGTGATCTTTCTTCTGGCAAAAAATACAAAATTCCACATTTTCGTAGATAGGAGCATAAAACCTCTTCTGTAGAGTTCGCTGATACGCTGAATCTGATGGTGCGATTTTCATTAAGGTTCTATGACTTCTATGGGGTGTTTCTCCCTTTTCTCGAAAATAAGGAAAATTTTCTCAGGCTCGTAAATTTTGATGGGTAAGACTAAACTTCATGAAACTTACATATTCGAAATCAGAATAAGAATCTGATTCTTTTGATGTATCTATTGGTATTTCGTTTTTAAGAGTTTCGGTTACTATTGTGCCGGGTCGCTCCTTACCTACAGTTCGTTACCACGAACTGTTTGACCACGAACTACAATATTTTACTATGTTTCTGTCTAGCTGCATCTTCCAGATGCTCGGCAATTTTATCCAGGGCCTCCACTTCACACCTTCTTATTTCATAATTTCATGCTGTCTCCACTTTCTTTACATTCCTCTTATTTTCATATGATCTATCACTCTGGATATTGGGAATAAAACCCAATATCCATGCTCTTCATTGATTTTGGAGAGACGTTCAATTCTGTTGATCTAAAAAAAATTTGAAGGAAATTCTGAAAATTTGAACTATAGGGAAAAATTCCTATTTCCATTCCTGTTCAGGCTTCTTAAGGCAGTCTTCAGGCTCTGGAGTAATATTTGCAGCCAAGGAAATTTTTCAAAATTTCCTCTAATTTTTTTTTAGATCAACAGAATTGAACGTCTCTCCAAAATCAATGAAGAGCATGGATATTGTGTTTTATTCCATTTCCTGGACTCTTCAACCATTAGTCTAAAAATGAAAATAAGATCAGAGCAAGACCTACCAGCTCGAAAGCTGGGTTGCTCTTCCGTGGGGTGTGATTCTAGGGCTGTTCTTAGTCGTTGTAATACGATTGTGGCTTATATTCTACTAGGCACAGACGTTAATTTGATACCCCTCAAGTTGTAATAGATTAGCGTATCGCCCTTCTTGAGGAGCTGAACCCTGGTCCAATCTTTTCACACTCTTTCGTTATTCCTGATGGCCAATAAGAAAGCAGTCTAAACAGTTATGCAGGCTTGGAGCGAGGTCTTCAGCATCTCTGCCACGATTCCATCGACTCCAGATGCAAGTCCATCTTTCAATTTTTTTTCACAGCTGTCGTCACATCTTCGGTGCTGAAAGGTCAGCACTTACGTCGATTAGTAAGAAATGGCAGATCAAATTTGGGCTAGGAGTGACTAAATGATTTAGTGTTAATGAGCATAGAACGCAAAGAAATAGAAGCAATCAATTTGGACGAGATAAATTAATAATTTTGCAGATGCTAAAATAAGAAAATTCAAATTTTAATAAATGGAAATAAATGGAATTTTTTTCATAAATGAAAATTGTGTTAAAATTTGGTCTGAGAATTTTGGGAGACAGGGGGGGGGACTATTCAAGATTGTGTCGCGGGTGCGAGAGAGTTGCGCCACCACTGCACGAGGACCAATAAATACAACCTAAAACGTAAATTAACCAAAGTTAGTGATAAATTCAGACATAAACAAAGATAGCTTTTCACAAATAAGAGTTTCGCATCACAAATAAGAGGCATCACCCTTTACTTTTCGTTACAAACATTATCGGAGAAATATTTTAAATTTGAGGTTGCTTCTTATTTTAATTTACATAATTTTATACTTTTAATTACATGCCTGTATTGCTTTTAGTTTTTTTTTTTTTTTTTAATTAAATTGTTTACTGTGAACAATTTTAAGGTTAAATTTATGTGTAATTTGAATATACCCTCGGGATTAGCATTCACTCCTTGTTTTTGGCAGGTTTCTCACGGAACCTATATAGTTTAGACTGTATCAAAGAAAATATTAAAATAGTAGCTTAAATTTATAACTAAAATAATATATGCAAGTTTTAACATACAAAAATCAATAACTCTTCACTCTTGGGATAACCGAGGTAGAAAAAAAACATCAGAAAACAGCAGTATATTTTATGGTGCCTTTTTATGGGGTTTTTATGGGTAGCATTGAACTATGGATTGCTCAGTACTTCACTAAAATTCAACACGATTTTAAATCGTGTACTTAACTGCACACATCCTATGTACTACACAAATACGGGTTATATACTTACACTAAATTTGTAGCTTTGTTATGGATCGGCCTAGAAGTAATGATCTTGTTTGCTATAAGTTTCAATTTTTCTTTTCTTTTTAATTTGTATCAGATTTTTGGTGGGTCAATTTTTACTCTTTTTTGGTTTCTAATAAAGCATACAAAAATTATGACAGGTAAATGTCTTTGTCTACCTTGAACCTGTATTATAGGACCCTTAAAAACGTTCAGAAGCTGAAATAAGTATGATTGTTACCTTGCTTCATCAATTGAAATTTCCTTTCGAAATTAAAAGCATATACTTTCTTACGATATTTATCATCTTCATTTCAGGAAACTGTTACTTATATACGAAGAAATCTGTCTTTCAAAATATAAACAAGCCAATAAAGCTAAAGATGTTATTATTATTGTCATTATAACTATTATTGCTCGATCATGTGGATAAGGATCTCATAATGGGTATTATCATTGGTATATACATTCCTGTTCATTCATCAGTTTAATCATTCCTTCCTAAAATGGATTAGAACTCGTTCGAAATGGAACCTCTGATGATTCCCTACTCGTACCTACTGCCGCCAGAGGCCAACATTACTACGCTCACTTTTCCTCTGCAACAATCTATTCAAAGCTTCACCCTTTACTTTTCCCAAGAAGTTCCAATTTCCAATTCAAGCACAATTTTTGACAATCTTTCGTCTGTTATTCATGGCTTAGCCATCTCAATATTCCTTTTGCTGTACCCCAAGAAAGTAGAATTGAACCATATTTTTCCTACAGTTTACTGTTTTTCTCATTCATTCATTCATTCATTTATCTATATTTTAAAACAAAATACATAACTTACATAACATTCCTGCCAGGAAAGCACAAAAAAAATGCTTGGTTAGGTCAGGACATTAATTAATATTAATTAAAAACAAACAGAAACAACAAAATAACTGAACGTATTAAGGAGAAAAAAAAGAGGAGAAAAGTAAACCAATAAATAAATCAACCTATGGTTTCAACTTTAAAGGTAAAAAAAAGAAGAAGAGAGAGGAAGCAATAGGGAACGAGAAAAAAAGGGAAAATAAAAATGGGGAGAAAAAACAAACCTGGAGGAGGACAGCACTAAACACTTTTTCTGTAATGATCCTTCACTGCTCGCTTAAGGGATATAAGATTCTTTGAATCCCGGATGTCTAAGGGGAGTGAAATCCAAATAGTCGGTGCAAACAATCCAATTAAAAAAGAAGCTGTTTTCGTAGAGGACGCTTGTTGGACTATGTCACAAGAATATCGTGTGTCGTAAGTGTGCAAATCTTGATTTAATATAAACAGATTTTGAAATAAAGATGGAAAGAGGTTATTGAAATGCTTGAAACAAAAATTTGCAATCTGGAGATCTGAAGTCTTGGATACATCAAATATCTTGGTAAATTTGAAATGAAGACTGATGCTATCTGTGTGTTGAACAGGTGATATAATTTGAACTACCTTATTTTGGATGATTTGGACTCTTTTATGAATAAAAATGAAGTTACTTACCCATATGGAGCAGCCATAAGACAAATGGGTATGAAAAATAGAATGATAAATCATTTTCAGAATGTTGTTAGGGAAACGAAATTTAAGATGGCGGATGACTCCAAGGGACCTTGAAAGTTTATTGCCTACTAATTTTGCATGTTCATTCCACGAAAGATTCTCATCAACTACAAATCCAAGATCTACTGTTTTTTACTCTATTTATAATATTATTAGCTACTTTTAATTTTAGATCTGTTTGAATTGACAATATTCTAGAAAATAATACATAATTTGTCTTACTGTAATTCAGTGTTAAATTATTTGAATCAGTCCACGAGACAAATTCAGAGAGGTGTCTCCATTTTTGTAAACGAAGAAGGTAGATTTTCACATGCAACAAAAAGAAGTGTATCGTCTGCAAAAAGTATTATTTTGGCTTCAGATAAATAATCTTTTACTTAGTCAACATAAATAAGAAAAAGTAGGGGTCCCAGTATTGACCCTTGTGGCACTCCACAGGGTAAAAATGGCGCTCAGATGTTAGGTTTACATTATGCAGAACTTGGGCTCTATTACTTAAATACGAATGAAACCATTTTAAAGGAACGTTATGTATCCCTATTGATTTGAGAATCTGAAGTAATTTGTCATGATCAATAGTACCAAATGCTTTTTTAATGTCTAACAATAATGCTGTCGGTATTAGGGCCATTATCAAATGCACCGTTCACCCAATCAACCAATTTTAAAATGGCAAGATCCGTTGAAAGTCCTTTCCGAAAACCGAACTGCGTTTTGCAAAGTATATCCTGCTCCTGGAGGTAATTATATATTCGTTTGATATACGTTCAGTCATATGGGTACTTCAGACTGTCCTTAAACAATTTGCTTGGAAACATTTAACATATCTTTCTCAGCTATTTGAAGCACCCACATTTCAGAGTCGTACTTGACCACTGTCATACCCGTTGCTTCCAATACTCTATTCATAGTTTGTATACCTATCTTCCTATTCTTCCAAGCTTTTTCAACTGAGAAATACGCCCTCTGTATTGCATATTTTACTGTTTATTTGTTCATTGTATCTACCATCTTTATTAATATTACTATTCAGCTACCCACAGGCGCCTCAAAGAGGAAGGCCTCTTTTTTTTAGCTTGAAAGTAGTGATGTGTGATATCAATCCCATGGCATTCTGATCAAATGAGCCCTCTTCCAATATTCTATGGTCGCAGATTCAATATAATCATCCTTGGAGGAAAAGAAAGAAAAAACAAACGGGATACAACAGTCCGACTATACTAAAATGCCATTTTCCTGATTTTCACGATTGGAACTAAAAACCTCCAGTTGAGGTTTTTGATTAACCATTCCAGTGCTGTACTTTTTATTTCTATTCAGCCTCTTTGTTGAAATTAGCAAACGTTTGTTTTGATAGTGGCCAATTATTCTTAGTCAAAATTAGTGATGTAACTGGTAAAATTAGTCACAATAAAATGGATATTTTACGTATTTTACCATAATTTTACGGACCCCCGTATAATTGGTATTTTACGTATTTTACCGGTATTTTACATATTTTACGAGGCAGGATTTGCCTCGTATATCTACAGGCAGGATTGACATATGACAAACAAGAAAAAAATAATAAAATTAAATAGTCGAGAAAAACGAGGGTAGTGTCAGCCAATGGCACAGTTTATAGAATTAGCCGTATGATCATTCTCTATCTCTCCCATTATAAAAACCCGGACAGGGGTGCGAGTGCTCCGGAGAACGTTTTTGCAGATAGAAACATAGGCGTTATCAGATCTTTTCGCGGGTAGACAAGTCAGATTTCTCTTGGACGCGAAACTTGGCTTCAACGTTGGAACACTAATTTTGAAGAAACTAATTTTAAATTAATTTATTCCAATACATACATGAAAATCGGTAGTTAGTAGTGTAATGTTATTATTAGATGTTTTTAGGAATTAAAAATAGGTTTCGAAGTCTCAAGTTGGTTTCAAAGGCATTTTGAGAAAGTTTCTGCCAAAATACGTGTTCCAGGGTAATTGGACCGCTAATGGCAGATCAAATGAGAGGAGTTGTTTGTACGCGCCGATATAAATATATATATATATATATATATATATATGATATATATATATATAATATATATATATATATATATATATATATATATATATATATATATATATATATATATATATATATATATATATAATATATATACTACGAAAACTTTACGAAAAAGAAAGTTTTTTTTAAAGAATAGTAAAGGCCATATTAAACTTAAGATCAGTAGAAATAGAAGCCTACAATAATTCAAACTCAAAACGACCAGAAATTATTATTAAAGAATAAAAAAGGAAAGGAGAATAATTGGTATGGCGGTAACACTGCATATAAATTTATATGAATGTATATATAGTGGGCTGTAATAATGCAAAAGGTAAATATAACATTGGTTTAAGAATGGAAAGAAAGACAAGGAATAAAGTTACGACGATAATCAAGTAAAAAATAAGTTTTATTTGAACAATGCCATAAAGCGATGACATTTGATTATGATGTCTGGTGCTTCGCATTGATATTTCAGTTTTAAAAGTTTTATTTTAAATAAATTTTAAAAAAATTTACCCCTTTGTTCAAAAAAAGAGATAATCAAATATTTAAACTACTAAAACTAAAATAATTACTTGCTAGTTTATTTTCCTTGATAGGTACGTCTCTCGATTTCTCGATTCTTAAATTTTACTTCGTAATATGCACGTGTGCGCAAAAAAAATCTTATAAACTGTTCAAAGGGGAAGTCCTCGCAGCCAGTTTCCCAATTCAGGTCTTTGCACTCAAGCCATATTCGATTGATTATGTTTGTCGGATCAACCTATTTTGCGCCCCCCCCCCCCTAAAAAAATCCTGGATCCGCCCCTGAAACCATCACACCTACCCCACCAGTTATTAGAAGAAGAAAAAATTCCTTATTTTCACAAATTTCATCAACCCCCCCGCCCCCTTTTTTATAAAATCCTACATAGGCCGATCAGTTGAGTCCACGTAAATAATAGATTAAGTCATAATTTGTATATAAATTAATTCATACCTGTGAGATGGGACGCTTGCAAACCACTTGGCTGGCTCACCAAGTTTTTTTCTGCTTTCGCAATTACGAATAATGCACTTGGTAACCATTTCTCAGTGATTGACGATAACAGACTAATCCGCTAAGGCAGAAACAAGTGGGAGGAGCTTTTTGTTCGCACCGAGACCGAAGACCAGAAATTATCTGCGATAAGCTTACTGTCTATAAACTGTGGCCAATGGACAGAAAAGAAGCGAAAATGACAGAAGCGGATATTTCGCCAAGAACTTCCGCCCAGCCGTCTTAAGTGCTCAAAAAAGGAAAACTGACCTTTTGAAGTAACTTAACAGAGCAGAATAAAGACTGAATCAAACAAATCAAGCCATGATATATAAAAGACTATTCACCAATTAGATTGGTCAAGAATCCTCTACATAGAGTCTGACTTAGCTTATCCACCGACCTAATTTTCATTAAAAGTATGGTCAGATGATCTTAATTTAAACTGAAGAAAAACTGTTATTTGAATCCTTTAATTTTGAAGTTATTGTAAATTGGGTTTATAAGAATATCTCCAGTATCTCTATTTAATGCAAGGTCTGTATTTATGATTTTTAATTTCAATTGGATTCCTAAAAGAAATGACAAGCCATTTGCTTCAGATATTAAGGTTGCCTCATCACAAAGAACTAAATGATCTGGATTTTCAACGATGTGGAGGACCAAAGCAGAATCAGTAGCCTCATTTATTTTAATTTTAATATCCCTGAGAAATAATGTGATCATGCCATCGTTCCCCGGGAGCCGACGATCACCCTCCCCTCTGGAAAATACCCCCCGTGGAGAATTCACCCTTCCCCACTGACCCCCCTTCCATTTTACCCTGGATGATTCCGGATCTTCATTAGAAAGGAAATTGAAATCTCCATTCTCCTATTTAAGTCAGAGGCAATCGTATAGCATTGCTCATAGTTAAGACCAATAAGGCTTCAAAATATTAATATTTGTTAATTTATTTTTTCCCAGAGGCTTTTCGTGTGAAATAAGCTGTTGAATAAATTTTTGGAGAGGCTCAGTCAATTGGAAATTGAAAGTTCCAGTGTCCTTTTATACGATTTAGCCTGCTTTTCAACCAATTGCCACCGAATGTGTTGTTAATTGTTACTGACTACAGTGTCTCTAAGAAATTGTTATTCTAGTTTAACGGCCCTTGTGTTTCTGCAGTTGTTTTGAAACAGTCTTCAGATAAATCCAAATTTAGTTCTAAGGGAGTGACGAAGGGAGGTTGGAGGTAGAAATTTATATATAATCCGCAGGGCCATATCCAATAATTTAGTTGGGGGGGGGGCTTCGGGACAGGTACAGTCATCTGAATCAGAATCTGAGTCGGAAAGAGAGGAGCTAGATTTGCCAGTAGATCTTGTTGAAGACGGTCTTAATGACTGGAGGTGACTGAATGTTCTGCTATTATGATCCAGTGCTTTGTTAATCAAAGCCACCAAAGTGTTACACACAACTTTTTTTTACTTGTATTCGGTGCTTTTATAAATAAATGAAAATAACATCTGTATGATATGAGAAATGTGGCTGAAAGCGGCTTTTCAAATATGCAAGGCTGTTCGGGTAACATTTCTTAGGTTTAATTATAGAAAAAAGTTGCAGTCCCAAATAATTGTTTTTTTTTGCAAAATGGATGTCCGAAATCGGACACTGCCCAAGTGCTGAGGTATTACCCAAGAAACAAGATTACTAAAGGGACAAATTAGACTATTAATTAAATTGATGAAAAAAAAATCCTTTTTTAAGCCCAGTAAAATCAGAATCATCAAAATATTTCATTAAAATCTGAAAGGGATGCTTAAAAAGAAAAGTTCAACTGGTTTTTCAGCTACAGAGCAACTCTAAAACACCACTGTGTTTTCTAGGGAGTTCCATATTTTACTCTATTTTACCAATTTTACCTTATTTTACCAATTTTACCTACCGAGTTTTTATTTTACGGTAATTTTGCAACACTAGCCGAACCGGAATAATAATGATTGTTTTCAAGTCAGTGACAATGCCATATTTTTTCGCTTTAAACAGGTTGTTTAAAAACACGTTTTATAATTTTCAAGTACTATGGATCATGGTTCGCTCTTTGCTAGGTCACTGCTGCCGCTGCGTCTATGGTCATTTTGAGGTCGGAAATTTCTTGTTATTATTTATTTCTTTTTACTGTTTAGGTTAAAGAAGAAGTTGCTAGGAGGAAGAATGTTTTTAGTACCAACAAGAAGCGATCCGAGGAAATTAAGATAAAATATAAACGTTTGCATCCAGAAATCTTTAAACTGCAGGTTAGTGCAATTTGCTTTGGAAACATTTTTTACTGGTAGATAGAGGTGCTCAGTGTAATGTTGGCATTGGTGCTTTTTTTGTGTTTATTGTGTATGGCCGACCTTTTTACCTACTGGGTATTAGTGTTTTGATGTGGGAGAAACGCTTATTTTTTAATATGACTGACTGCTTGAGAATGAATTCCATACTCGTGCAAAAACGAGCTAAATACTGATTTGGTTCATCAGCAATTTAATGGCCAGAGAAGGTCTGGCGCTCCTCTGTCACTCCCACCCCTTTAGAAAAATATTCCCTTCATCTTTGTACTTCTTATCCTAGCAAAAAAAAGACATATAAAAACCAGAGGACTCATGTAACTTGTGAAAAAATAAGGGGGGTAGTTGTATTTTGCATCCTGGGCTTTACCACGGAAACCCCGTCTCGTTCACTGAAATACTTACATATTTGCTGAACATAATATTAAAGTTTTATTGTGTGACGCAGGCTCAGTTTTAAGGAGGACAGGGGAAAAAAATACTGCAATTTTACAAATTTCCGTAGATGGAAATCCCCTTCCTAGGATTTGAGTTGTTAGGCCTGCGTTGTTTTTTTTTTTTTTTTTTTGATTAAAGTGTTTTTAACGCCTCTGGCTAAGAGTACAGTATATCTATTTTTCATCCCAGAGTTCTTCAGGGAAATTTTATTTTATTTTTCCGAAATCCGAAACCATTTTCGTCAAGTCCTTGAAACTGATAGTGTAAACACTAGTTTAGCCTCTCCATCATCTCCTTTCGCCCTCCCTAGTGCTAATTCTTTAGAAGAAAGGTAGACCGGCTGTACCTTATTTGAAACAGAATTACACAAATATTTATAACCTGTACTAATGAAAGCATAAAGTGGCTTTTGTCTCCTCCGTAACCCCCCTTTGATCTTACAAATGCCAACTCTTAAGTAGGAGGGTATGCTTATTTGAACCAGAATCACACAAGGAGTCTTTCTATGTATGATTAAAGAACTGAACCAGGACAATGGCCCCTTCAATATTGTCCGTGCTCGATGCTTATAATTTTCAAAAATTCGATTTTTGTCTATTTAGGCAGGCAATTTATACGCCTTAGGGGATAGTATAGTTCTTTTGTTCCTTCTTTCTTCATTTGATGGACCTCAGTAAAACTGAAAAATGTCGGCTGGAAATGAATCCAATAAAGTAAAGTGTTTATTACTCATTTATTCTTGTTATCTGGAGGTGCAACAGTACAAGTAGGCTATAATCAACGACAAATTAATAAGAGCCCTAAGTATTATGAAAAATACAGTCGTTCAGTTGGTAATGTAAGAGTATATTAGAATTTATGCTGTTTGATTTTTTTTTTTTTTCTAGGAATACTATTTTCATGAAAGATTCCTTGAAATTACTAAGTTGGTGTCCGACTCATCTCCTCATCAACTGGTTTCGCAGTTGGAAGGAAATAAGCAAAAAAGATACTATTCGTTTCCTGTATTTTCTAATGAATTCTGTGACCTTCTCTTAGAAGAATTGAAGAACTTTGAAAATGCTGACGTCCCCAAAGGAAGACCTAACAGTATGAACAAATATGGCGTAAGACTATTTTTGATCTATTTATGAATGTCTAATGATCTTCAAAAAACTAATCATAATAACAATCTTAAAATATTAATAAGGTGCAAATCATAGATAATTTTATCTATTTTATTAGGAATAATAATGGTTTCCGTCTGGAATCTCTTAAAACTTAGTCGTAATTCTAACCCCCAAATTAGAAATTCCAACTTGTTATTTTGGTATTAACGTTAGTTCCTTTCATTATTTGCTCATTAAAAAAAGAGAAAAAAAACACAGGCACATACATATACAAATACATACATGTATATACACATACACACACGCACAGATATACACACACGCACAACAATTATTGTTTATGAAACGTTATTTTTTTTTATAGCGTTTATGTTTCTTTTTATGTAGCTGTTTGTTTGTTTAAGCTAGTTGTGTTTTTTCTTTCATTTTTTTTTCTCGTTGATAAAGTACCCAGATGTGGACCTGAAATATTCATGTAGGCCTATGTGTTATTATCTTTACACAAGAGATTTATTTTTGCAAAGTTCACTGTCTTATTACAAGTTTTACCTCTTTCTCAATATTTTCTTTTTCGTTTTAATTACATTTGGGAGTGGCACGCGGCGGAGGTATGCCGGGTTGCAGGGATTCCAAAGGAATATTGTTCTAGGCTTATATGGTAATCCCAAATGTGCATTAATTAGGGCCCGACCGATATAGATTTGTGGGGTCAGATACCGATATATTGGTATCGTACCGATAAGATACCAATGTAATTTGCCGTTAAATTCCCCTCCGGAAAAAAAATCCTTACCTAAAGCTTAAGCCCTGCATTCTCTGTCCACATACTCATGCTCACATGTTTCTCCCGGGTCTATTACACACCAAAGAACAACCTCAATAATTCACTGTGGATTCCAAATAATGCAAAAAAAAGATTTATTTAGAAAAGATCTAGAAAAAACAATTAAACCAAACAAAGTTCTAGTCTGGACAGTGATTAATAAGTCCAGTCCAACTGGGGCAAGTTGTATTGCAGAAAGCAAAACTTTTTAGCATTTTCTCCTTTCAGAGACCTTCGTTTGTCATCATAAACGTTCCCAACTGTGCTGAAAAATCTTTCTCTTGGGACAGAAGATGGTGGACAGAATAGATACTTCCGAGCAACTTGTGCCAGTCTTTTGAAGCGACCGCTGTTATTTCGCCACCACTCTAACGGACAGCTTTTTCCAGTCAATGGAAGCCTCACGCATATAACTTTCCAGTTCCTTGCTTATCTGCTGACTCTTCTTCCTAACTTGTGGAAGTTGCAAGCATGTTATCAAACAGGCAGTCCATCAAACTTGCTGTGCCTACTCTCCTTCGTTTTCAGTTTTCCTCCTCTTCTGTTGCAGTGGCTAATTTTGTCTCTTCCAATGTCTAACTCTGCGTTTCTTATCGTAGCCGCCTTTTAGCGTTACTGAGTGCCTCTTGATTTAGGGGTCGGTGCTTGTATCTGGGATCCAGGAGACAAGCAAGAACAACTTCTCTGGTTGTACGTTCTTGAACTCACCACACGTTTCGAACATTGCTGTGCCAGGCGTGTATTGACAAGTATTGACAACAAATTTACTTTGGCTTCGTTTGAGTCATTTCTGCTGCCCTCTCCACCTTGGTCAGATTTAGCTGGTCCCTTTGCCCCCGGGGACTTGACAAGCAAAATTACCTGAGGAAATCTGGCCCCCTTTCTGGATAACTTGCACATTAAAAAAAAAAAAAAAATCAGTCGACATCCGATATTTTTTTCCGATATCTGATAAAGACAGTGACCCCCATATTCGCCCGAGAATGTCGGCCGGCCAATATATCGGTCGGGCCCCAGTATTAATGATATTTTTTATATAGTATGTATTTGTAGTTTCTTTTCTCTGAAAAGCTTGACAAAATAGTTTATTATTTTGTGTTCTCTATTGTTCTTGTGAACACAGACAGAACTCTATTTAGTTTTCTTTTGGAACAGTTTCCGTGTCAGATCTTCCGCAATAAAAGCTGAAAGGAAGAAGAAAGCATCTGGTAGCCAAGTACTTATCAATATTAACACCTGGAATTTTCGCTGGAGTTTTCAGCGTTCATCCTCTTAAACACATAGGATAAATTAGAAACAGGATTAGAAACCTGTTTCCAGAGCTGTTCTTAGGGGGGCAATCGGGGGAGTTGCCCCGGGTGCCGTGGCTTGGGGAGAGCTCTGCTGGGCAGTTGCCCACTTAGATCCAATTTTGCATTTTGATTCCGCTTTTTTGGCCTATGTTCGATTCGGGAGAAGGGTGCTGTAATAAATTTTTCCATAAACTTGTTTAGAATCAATTCAGAACTTAATTCAATTCCTAGATCTTAGATTAACTCAATATAGGTCATTATTTATCTATCTAAAGGAGACCGAAACCGGAACCCGATTTAGGGTGTAGAGTAAATACTGTCTAGGGCATTCTTATGCCCTAGCAATAGTGCGACAAGCTTGATAAAGCTTACCTCATTTTGAAATTAATAAACAAAGAAAGTCTTATACATATACAGCGTCATGCCTTACCAGGAGTCAGTTTGGTCTTGGTTTTGGCTCATATTTTGTCAATCTAAAACCGTAAGTCTAATTTTTTTTTATTTTTTTCGTGAATTTTTAAAATATAATCCTAGTTAAAGGGTAAGATTCTAATTTTGCTTAAGTCTATAATGATAATCCTGTGTCTATTCCATTGGTTGTCAAACAGTTCGTGGTAACGAACTGTAGTAAGGAGCGACCCGGCTCAATGGTAACCGAAACTCTAGAAAACGGGTTTTGATACCAATAGATATATCAAAAGAATCAGATTTCAATGCTGATTTCAAATATATAACTTTCATCAAGTTTAGTGCTACCCATCAAAAGTTACGCGCCTGAGAAAATTTGGCTGATTTTCGAAAAAAGGGGGAAAGACCCCCTAAAAGTTATAGAACCTTAATGAAAATCACACCATCATATTCAGCGTATCAGAGAACCCTACTGTAGAGGTTTCAAGCTCCTATCTACAAAAATGTGGAATTTTCCATTTTTTGCCAGAAGAAAGAATCACGGATGCGTGTTTATTTGTTTGTTTTTTTTTTTTTTTTTTTTGTTTTTTTTCCCCAGGGGTGATCGTATCGACCCAGTGGTCCTAGAATATCGTGGGAGGGCTCATTGGAACGGAAATTAAAAGTTCTAGTGCCCTTTTTAAGTGACCAAAAAAAATGGAGGCAACTAGGCCCCCTCCCACGCTCATTTTTTTCCCAAAGTCACCCGATCAAAATTTTGAGATAGCCATTTTGTTCAGCATGGTCGAAAATATGATAAATATGTCTTTTAGGATGACTTAATCCCTCGAAGCCCCCAGGGGGAGGGCTGAAAGTTATGAACTTTACTCAATGTTAACATATAGTATTGGTTATTGGGAAGTATACAGACTTTTTCAGAGGAGATTTTTTCTGGTAGGTGGGGAAGGAGAGGGTCGGGGGCTATATGGAAGGATCTTTCCATGAAGGAAGTTTTCATGGGGAAGGGAAATTGCCATGAAGGGGGGCGCCGGACTTGCCAGCATTATTTATTGGTTATTGGAAGTATACAACCATTTTCAGGAAGGATTTTTTCTGGAGGGGGGGGCTAGAGGAGGGGATTACTCTGGAGAATATTTCCGTGGAGGATGTTTCTTTGGGGTAAGGGACATTTCTATGAAGGGGGCGCCGGATTTCCAAGCATTATTTAAGAAACGATCAGAAGTTAAATAAAAAAAATAAGTTTTTTCAACTGAAATGTAAGAAGGAATATTAGAACTTAAAACGAACAGAAATTATAACGTATGTGAGGGGGTTCTCCCCCAAGTCAATACCTCGCTCTTTACGCTACAGTTTTTTTTTTAGTACTTTCAAAAGAGCTATCTATTCTAATTAAACGGCCTTTGTGATTCAGGGGTTTGTGAATCAAAATTTTTTTTAACTTTTAACGTAAAGAGCGTGGTATTGACTAAGGGGAGAACCCCTTCATATAAGTAATAACATATACGTAATAAAAAAAAAACAATAAAAAAACAAGCGATACGGCTCAATAGTAATCGAAACTTTTAAAAACGAAATTTTGATGTCAATAAATGTATCAAAAGAATGTGTTTATAATGCTGATCCTAATATATAAATTTTATTAAGTTTAGTATTACTCATCAAAGGCTACGAGCCTGAGAAAATTTACTCGATTTTTTTAAAGAGGGGGGAAACATCCCCTACAAGTGAAAGAATTTTAATGAAAATCACACCGTCAGATTCAGCGTATCAGAAAACCCTATTACATAGGTTTCAAGCTCATATCTGCAAAAATCTGCAACTTTGTATTTTTTGCCAGAAGAAAAATATACGAATATAGAAGTTAGTTACGTAAGTTAATTTGTAAAGACATCCATTTAGCAAAGAAAAGTAAAATTTTTATGCAAATAAAAGCTGCATTAACTAAAAAACGATCAGAAATTAAATAAAAAAAACAAGTTTTTTAAACTGAAAGTAAGGAGCGACATTAAAACTTAAACGAACAGAAATTATTCCGTATATGAAAGGGGCTGTCCCCTCCTCAACGCCTCGCTCTTTACGCTAAAGTTTGACTCTGTCTCACAACTTTATTTTTTAAAACAATAAAAAACTTTAGCGTAAAGAGCGAGGCGTTGAGGAGGGGACAGCCCCTTTCATATACGGAATAATTTCTGTTCGTTTTAAGTTTTAATGTCGCTCCTTACTTTCAGTTTAAAAAACTTGTTTTTTTTATTTAATATCCTATAAGGTCTTATCCTATTAGGAATTTTGCTTGCTTTTCTTTCATAATAATAAAACTTAACTTTTGGCTTAAACCTGAACGGGAATTTAGTCAAGATACCAGAATTTGTGAATTAAAAATATTGATCTTTTAATGAATCAACAAATAATTAATAATTAATCAACAAATAATTCTAAATAAATTACAAATAAATGGCTTAAATTGAACAGTAAAATTAATAGTTATTAGTAAAAATATTAGTAAAATAGTAACCATTCTTTTTTTATAGTAAAACTCTAGGTTTTTCTATACCGGTATAGAATCACATTTTTGTACCACTCACTGTTTGAAATATGATCAGTCTAAAGGTATTATGATCAGTCTGATGGCCAGCGTTTACCCCCCCCCCCCCCGGCGACTACCCCCGCGGGAAATGCCCTTCCCCCTCGGAAAATACTTCTTTGTATCTTTTTTACCACAAAATTTATTTCTCCTCTATTCTGGTATCCCCCCCCGGAAAAGTTTCTGCGGGCGCACTTGGTTGCTACTATTTCAATTGACGAACTTCATAAGTTTGTTTAGGGAAGAAAAGGCTTGAGAAAACCAGTAAAGTGCATTTTATGGCTGTTAAGTTCTTTGTTTGGATTCTGCCCATTTATTGATATCATATACATAGAGACTGTAATTATGATTTAGGGTTGACAAACTAAATCTGTTTTAGAAGTCTTTCAAAACTTGGTAGATTACTTCATATTTTGTTAATTTAGGCCCTATACCTTTTTTTTGCGACATTTTTGGTAGCGCTAAACACTCGAGGAGTGCCCGATATGTTGTTAGTCATCCACGAAAATGTCCCTCTGGTCTTTAGAGAGTATAAGGAGGTGAGGTTCCTACTCTTATTCATGGTAATTACTGTTCGTTTCTGTCTGAATTGATTATATTGTTTAATTTCTGCACGTTTTAGGTTTCATCTATTCATCCATAGCAGCATCTATCAGTTTTCTGTTTGATGTTGTCATTAATTGTGTTCCCTTTTCTTTTCAATGGCTTTATTTTTGCTAGTCTTAGAATTTAATATGGGTCTTTAGTTTTCTTTGAAAACTTGTTTTTGGAAGATGTATATTTGAACTAGTCATTAAATAAAGACAATTGAACTTTCTAATTTTAGGGGCCACCCATGCACATTATTATAATGTATTCATTTTCTGGTTTCAAAAATGTCCCTTTTGATTTTCAGTCCTCTATTTGGTTAATCCCAAAGAGTATAGGAAACTTATAATGACAGTTCTGTGTTTTCCAAGACAACTTTTACCATTAGTTGTCGATTATAAAGATGTACATATTTAAAAATGTAACCGTTATCATAAATCTTTTCAGGTCCCTTTGGATGAGCTTGGTTTCAATGAAGAATTTTTGAATCGTTTTAGGACAGAATATCTGCAACCAATTGCTGTCAAACTTTTTCCAGAATATGTTCTTGACGGACTCGATACCCATAAAGCATTTATTGTTAAGTATAAAATTGGTGAAGATGTTGACCTTGGATGGCACCATGATAACGCTGAGGTAAATATTATGGTAGGATAACATAGTTCCATTGCATGCCCTGAAAACATTTACGAACTTCAGACTTTGAGCAAATTTTAAGGCTCTTATTAAATCTTAAATGTTAAAGTCGTTTGAAACTACCCATTGTATCTTACTTTTACTTTTCTACTTATTGGAATTCTAGGGAATAGGTTCAATTGACTGAATAAGATTAGCATGTTTAACACGTATTTTTTGGCGAAAGAAAGTTAAAAAAATGTATCTTATCGTACTTTTACTAGGTGTTAGGAATTTTGGAGGTCAATCTGTATTATGTGGAACATGAATTTTAGAATCATAGTTTTTAAAACCTTAGTTTTTGGGAAGATATATGAATGATAAATTTATTATGTGGAGCTTTAGGGAATTAGAGACTGGTGCTATTTGTAACATCTAAGTGATATGGGGGTGGGAGTTTCCTTTGTGCATGTCATTAATTAAAAAAAATTCCACAAAATAAGATTTTCAAAGAAAGTAAAGAACTCCATTAAACCAAAAATGAGCAAAAATGAAACCCAAAACGAACAGAAATTACAATAAATAACCAAGTCAAACTCAAAACGAGCAGAAATTAACATGAGTTGGGCTCAAAACGAGCAGAAATTAACATGAGTTGGGCTCAAAACCCCTATTTCTTCCCAATGCCAGAACAAATTTTGCACTTTACTGAAAAAATATATATGTTTTCACTTTTATAACTTTAATAAATCAAATAATATTAACATTTTGATTACTAAATATCAGTATATGTATATTAAACTGACAATGCACATTCATTTGTATTTTTTTCAGTAAATTGCAAATTATGTTCTGGCCTTGGGAAGGCATAGAGGTTTTGAGCCCAACTCATTTTAATTTCTGGTCGTTTTGAGTTTGACTCGGTGATTTATTGTAATTTCTATTCGTTTTGGGTTTCATTTTTGCTCATTTTTGGTTTAATGGAGTTCTTTACTTTTCTTTGAAAAACTTATTTTGTGGAAAAGTTTTTTTTAATTAATTTCTCTTCGTTGTGTATTGACATAGTCTTTTCAGGGAAAAAGAAAATAATACTTTTCGTTTTTTTAAGACTTTATAGTTTGGCCTCCTATTTGTATGCTGGAGAAAAATTTTCAGCAATTTTTAACAACATACACCCTTTTAAAAATCTGGACACAAATAGTAGTGTTTAATTTAGTTTCATACCTCCTCTAGTTGACCTTAAATGGAAAACTTGATACCATTCGCAAAAAAATCTGTTCACTTTCTTTGATAGCTTGGATACACTTACGCTATTTCGATTTGGTTAAATTTTAAGAGCAGAAGTGGCCCCGAAATTTTGAACATAATACCCTCAGTCGTTCTTGGGATATTGCTGAGATGCCTTATTGGGAATTAGCATTAACACAGTGCATTTTGATTTAATCTTAAGGCAAGATTTAGTTTTTAAACATAATGGGCAAATGGGAGGATGGGTGTGGGAGGGGGATTAGTTGCACTCCAATCACTTTCCACTATTAAAAAGGGCATCAGCCCTTTCTATTTTCAATCGAATGAGCCCTTTTTGAAGTTCCTACGACAACTCCTTCGATACGAAGTGCCCTGGTCTAAAAAAAAAAAAAAAAAAAAAAAAAAAAAAAAAAAAAAAAAAAAAAAAAAAAAAAAATACAATGTACCCACATCGATCCTTACTATAAAAATATCAAGCCTTCCAATCACTTTCGACTATTAAAAAGGGCACTAGGCCTTTCGATTTACAATCGAATGATCCTTTTTTGACTTTCTACGACAACGCTTTCTATAAACACCTTATATGCCTCCAGGGCATAAATTACAACCCTTACCCTAAGGGCTGTGAGGGGGGTTGTCATTTTCAAAGACCTAATTTCCAGAACTTTCAACTACGTTAAACAAAATGGCTATCTCAAAATTTTGATTGGATGTGTTTGGGGAAATGGTGGGCGTGAGAGGGGCGTTAGTTGCTGTCCAATCACTTTCAACAATTAAAAAAGGCACTAGCCCTTTCAATTTCCAATCAAATGAGCCCTTTTGAAGTTTCAACATAACGCTTTCAATAAAAACCTTATATGCCCCCCAGGGCATAAACTTACAACCCTTGCCCTGAGGGCTGTGGGGGAGTGTTCTCCTCAAAAATATAATTTCTATCTGGAAATCAACTACGCTGAACAAAATGGCTATCTCAAAATTTGATTGGATTTGTTTCGGGAAATGGTAGGCGTGGAAGGGTTGTTAGTTGCCTTTCAATTATTTTCGACTTAAAAAGGGCACAAACCACTCCAGTTTCCGATTGAATGAGCCCTTTTCGAAGTTTTTACGACAACTTCTTCGATACGAAGTGCCCTGATCTAAAGGAAAAAAATAATAAATAACACATTGTGCCAGCATCGTTCTTATATGCCCCCAGAGCATAACTGAAAACCCTTGCCCTGAGGGTTGTGGGGGGGGGGGGTGTCCTCCTCAAAAACATAAGTTCTGTCTGGAAATCAGCTATGCTGAACAAAATGGCCATCTCAAAATTTTGATTGGATGTGTTGGGGAAATGGTGGGCGTGGAAGGGGATGTTAGCTGACTTCCAATCACTTTTGACTATTAAAAAGGGAACTAGCCATTCCAATTTCCAATCGGATGAGCCCTTTTCGAAGTTTCTACGACAACTCCTTCGATACGAAGTACCCTGGTATGGAAGAGAAAAAAATACATTGTGCCAACATCGTTCTTTACTTTGGCAGCGCTATTGCGCTGCCTATTATTGGACTTGAAGCTGAAGCGACGATGGCTTTTGCGTTTCCAATGTATTTGATCTTTGGCAATTGTTTCCATGTTACGAGCGACAGTGTACCTCTTTTAGATCGGGGATATCCGGATGGCTAATGTTCAGCTTTTTCTGAATTACAAATACAAACAAATAAAACTCACACGGTTTGCAATTTGTTAATCGGAGCATACAGAAAAGAGAAAGAGAGAGAGAAAAAAAAAACATTTACAACATGTTCCACGTCTTTATAAAAGCAGATCTTCAGCAATCAATTGATTTTTTCATTACCGTCTAATTCTAAAATCAGACGTCTGATCCCCGGATATGTTTTGTGTCACATTCCTATCGTGGAATTCGATTGTTCTAGTTAGCTTTCTTATGAGCCTACGTTTAGCTATTTAGCGTCGTTTGATAGGATAGTTTATTGTTCATGCTCTTGGTTTGTTCTTATCTCGTTTCTCTGACTGGCAAATTACAGTTTGGTGGTCAGATTTAGTTTAGTTGGAAAACTAAACAATCGTCCCTCCGATCAAGATAAAATAAGTTGGTTGTCACACTGCAGAAAAATTCTCATTTTCAAGAAAGGAATGAGTACAATTGTTTCATGCCAAAACATATTTGAAATAGCAACCGGAATAGGTTGTACTCGCCTTAATATTAGGGTGTCTATCACCCTAATAGAATAAAAAAAAACGGTACAATGTACTGTGAGTAACTAATATGAAAAAAGAAAAAGAAACGATCAACAAAGAATAAGAGACGTAAGATAAGAAAAAACCAAAAGTAAGAAAAACAAACTAACAATTATCAAAGCAGAATACTGATACACAGACTGAAACTCAAACGATTTTATTGTCAAACGCCTTACACGACAATGTCGATCAGTGGCAGTTCTTCTCATAATAAAAGATAGCATATAAACTAACGTGTAACAATGTTAGTTTTTAAACAAGCACTAAACATATAAAAATCACAGCCATAGCAATCATCATACGAATTATATGTTGACTCGAAATATCACAAACAGTCTAACTAAAATCTAAGACATTGAAATAGTCAACTATCTGTAAAAAATAAAATAAAATAACTCTAATTTGAAAATAAAGAAAAAAAACTTTAAAATCAACAACGAATAGAAAGAATAATGAACTAAAACAAGTAAATATGTCCAGTTATTGGCGAGTGAGTGTAGTATTAAAATTGTTGACAAACGAGGGAAAAAAAGAACTATGTGGGTAACGCATATGTCGTGCTGGCACCGGCTGAATTTCAGGTACCGATTCAGCTACTGGTCGTGGGAGCCGTTGGTGCGAAGGGAGATGCTCAGGGGGGAGGATTTCACGAAGCCGTGGATTTGGCAAAATACCGACACCAAATATGAAACACAATTCATCACGACGGACCAAAAAAATTGTAAAGGAAAATTGTTTTAAAAGGGATTTTGGGGATAAGGGGTTTTGGAAGATTTAGAAACTACCAGAAGAGCTCGGTATTGGATCCTTTCCAGGCGGTTCCTCTGGTCCAAATTCAGGCCCTAATGTCAGATGGGACAAGCATATTCTACAAGCCGTCTGATAAACACAAGAAAAATACTCAATAGGTTGGGGTTGGGACACCATGACGAGCAAGGATTTTTAAAGAAAGGATATCCAGGTTTGCCCGTTTGATCAGGCTTACTAAAGCAAAGTAGAAATGTCGCCTTTTTCACCATATGAGATCGAAATTTTGAGTCCTGTGATGCTCTGAGACTCGAAATCAAACATTGAAATTCTTCAAGTAAATTATATGCACTAATTATCTAGTTGAAAAGAGAGGGAGAGAGAGAGAGAGATAAAGAGACTAAAAACTAAAAAAAAATATAAATGACGAGTACAAAAGAATGTATGTGGTTTCCAGATCGAGGATTGAATCTAGCAAAAGAAGGGTTTAACTGTATTATCAAATTAGTTACCTAATTATTGGTTTTGAATATAGGGCGTAGATAGCAAGGAAAATTTAAACACCATTCTGCGGAACAACTAGAAGTTTAAGACCTTGCTAATCAATAAAATAATAATTTTAAAAGCGATGGGGGAAATATAATTTAAATTTCGTAAGCAAAAATCTTTAAGAATTCTTTTTTTTAGTTTTTTACGTCAGTGTGCTGTCGGAACCTTAAATCTTATCTATTATAGCCACCCCTCCAACCCGCCAAAAAAAAAAGAGTAAAGAACTCGTTTCATGAACAATAGATTCTTTTACCCAACTAATCATCATTATCATAGTTACCCAACGACACATAGATCAGTCTTTTTTTGTGAAATTCGTCCAACTTCGAGAGCGTGTTTCAGCATTCGTCATGCGGGGCCAAAAGTCTAGAACTCATTTCAAACTGAAATCTGTGATCATTGTGACAAATGATTATTAAAGAGGTTATTGAAAAAATATCTGAAGATGAACCAGTATATGGTGACTTCTCTCTACGCCTGTGAACTACTTGCGTCGCTGAAGTATGTCGCTAGGTGTGTGCTCTGTCTGTCAGGTTTGTATACACATATTCCTGTTTAGATAAAAATCTTCTATTCTATTATTTTGGTGAGTGAACTCTGCTGAATTTTTTATGTCTTTTGGAAACCAGAAAAAATAACTTCCGTTGCAGATGACGCAAAATTAGCGAAGGAATATTTAGCAAAAGCCCCAAGCTCATCAGGAGAGTCAATATGAGCCCACGAAGGAGATGTTCTGAAGAGAGAATGCATAGATTTGGACAGACAAATTTTAAGCTATATTGCATTCCAGCGAACTACATCGAACTTCCGACTTACCGTCCCAAAATGAAATTATTTCTATCTTTTTATTTTAGGTGACTTTAAATATTGCTCTAAATGAGGGTTTCGAGGAAGGAAGTCTTTATATTGGCCCGATGGCTGGAGAACGAAAAGGTGTTGCTGTTTCAGAAAGCACTGTTGCAGAATACAGTCATAAGAAAGGATGGGGTTTACTGCACAGAGGTCTTCAAATGCATGGTGCTATGCCAATCGAGCATGGAGAAAGGTTAGTGTGTTTTCATGATGAGAAAATGTATTGCGTAATATTTCCCGTAAAGATGGGAGAGTCGTCTCTATTCCCGTAAAAGATGGGAGAGTCGTCTCGTGTATGCCTTTTATATGATAGTTTTAGTGACAGTCTTGTCAAGTGATTATACGTTTTTTGTGTTTTTTTTTTTTTTGTTTTTTTTTTAAGTAGTCTGGCATCATACAACCACTGGTGCCAATTGGGGGGAAGATACTCTTTTTTGATGTTGTCATTGAAAATATATTTTTTTTTTTTAATGAAAAAACGTAAAATTCCCTCAAAAATTTCTAGAAATATATTTGCCCCCCCCCTCCCTACAACATTGTCATGAATTGATGCGACTGCATGCAACACGAAACAACCTTGGGTGTTTTTAAAGATGTTAAAACAAGAAGAAGGATGTAGTTCGTTCAAATTTCAGAACTATTTGTACGTGTTTGGTCCAATTGTAGGATGGACGATGTATGACATCATCCAGGCCTAGTTTAGCGTTTAACTCTGCTCGTGCCCAAAGCTTAGCATTTAGTTCCACTCGTGCTTGGGAGTATGAATCAAGATCTTTTATAATGCTTAATGGTTCTGAATGAGGTAATTGAATCTCCAGACGTAATTCTTGCATTTCCTCACAATAATTTATGAAATACCGGCTATTTCCCTGTTGCAGTGTTGATTATAAGTTAGCACTAGAAACTTCCGTATTTGCTAAAAATTTAATCCAAACCCGCCTTTTAGAAATTCTGAATAGGCCACTCAGTTAAGCCATACCTGTGAGATGGGACAGAAGCGAGTGAACCACTTCGCTGGCTCACCCCCTATTTTTCTGCTTTCGTAATAATGAATTATACAAATTCGCACCATTATTCAAAGTTGCTCTAGCTACTGAGAAATAAACACTGACTCGTTTACACAGAGAAAATGGGAGGAGCTTTTACACGCGTCGAGATCGCTGTAGACAAATATTTTTCAGGATGAACCTACTGTACAAATTTCTCTTCAGTGTTTCCGACACTAAAAACCCGAACACATCACTTAAAGACAGGTTTATATGCGATTGTCTTTCTTTAGCCCCAAGTGAATGTTGTACAATCCTTCAAGGAAAACTTTAATTTTGCCAAAAATCCGATTCGTTTCTAAGGCCGTGTGCTCCGCGTTTAGTCTGTATTTGTTTTTAGTTTATTGCTTTATAGTTAGTGTATATAGCGATCTTACTTTGACTAGTGGCAAATAATTCTGTAGTAACAATTATTATAGGTACAATATGATAATTTGGGCTCGTTCATCATCAGTTCGGAACCACAAATGTCCAATGTGTATGAAGAAACCGGATTTGGAACCTGTTGATGTTGGCTGGGGAGAGGGCTTCACTATGTCTACCTAATTATTCTGTGTAACAATATTTTTTTTATTTTTTTTTTTTTTATTTCAAGTTCTTGCAGTCGGCACCTGAGTAAATATTTTATGATAATTTTTGTTATGCGTAAAAGGTTTATCTGCAAAGCCGCGTCAAATGGCAGTATGCCAGAAATCTTAGCAATTTTGTAGAAATGCCTCACCAAAAGGTATATCGCCTTTTTCTTTTATCCGAAAAATTTCTATGTGTTGTTGCGTCCTATTCATTGCTAATCATTTTCTTCTTTCTAATTTTCTGTATGAAGATATCTCTGTTATTCCTCTTTTCTTTTGAAAATTGTTATTAAGATTTATTTTTAAGTCATCGTATTCGTAATCAATAGAAAAAGTGCTGTGACTCCATAAAAAAAACACCAGGCAAAATGAACAAAGAAACTTCAGGGCTGTTTTTACTACGTCATCTGATGGGAAAGGTGTTTGGGATTACTTTTATATTTAAAGAATGTACTTAAGTAGCTTTGAGTATAGATTTAGGTAAATCAGCTACTATAACGACTACTATATTATTCTATGACTACAATTTTGTAATTTGGGTGTATTTACCCTTCCTATTTTGGCAAATTATTATCAACGTACCGAGTTAAAAGTCAAATGTTTAAACTTAAAAATATCTAAAAGTAGCTTAGGATGGTTGCCTGATATGGCCGATACACGAAAGCTAGAATAGTGAATCTAAAGTTCTCTACTGACAAACTAATCAAAATTAGGAATGGAATTACAACTAAAAGGGATTAAATTAATAAAACGTATTAATTAAATTAATACTAAAGCTGGGTTGATTAGTCCGTTATTAAATTGAATTATTTAAGACCAAGTTAGTTATTTAACCAACCTAAGAATTAACTTAAGAATTAACAAGTTAAGCATGACAAGCTGAGTAACATCTTGATAATTTTATTTGAATTAACAAATCTTCTGATGCTCCAAAAAGCCTGACTTGCATGGGTCTATGGTTGCGGAAGATGCGAGAGAGGTTCAATTCCTTGCACTTGATGAAGCTTTTTAGGCGGAATCAAAGATCTATCTCTCGGTCATTTATAACGTTTACCTGATCGATGCTGAGGACAAACGCTTGATTTTTTTTTTATTGAAGCAATATTTACACTTTTTTGTTCTTACTTGCGTTTTTTTGCTTTTTTCTACGGAGACAATTACGGGACAATGCAGATTCTTGGAGAAACATGATTTAAAATAAAGGAAAACAAATTAAAACTTAAAATCGATATTTTAGACGTGTAAGCTAGCTTTTCACCTTTGGTCAGGACAGAAAAACTGTACAAGGAAAGATGTTTTGCAGATAAAATGGACTTCATGCATATATAGCTAACATGACTGTGAAATTATGGGTAATAGCGTTTGAAGAAGGTAAAGTCCAACTCATTCCTTCCGCATAATAGAGAGAAAAAGAACAGTAAAAAAAAGTCAAAAAATTAAAAATGACATTACTGCATCAGTCTTTTAAAGAAAAAACAACATACAGGGTCTAAAAATTAAATCATTAATTTTTCATATTATTTCATCACCATTATCACTTGGGCTATATTTACAAAACAAAAGAAAGAAAAAGAAAAGATAAAACGCTGTTCAAGGAATCTCTAATGACAAGAAGTGAATCGAACTAATTCATGAATAGAAAACCTGTGTCTCAAGTGGATCCAGTGCACCCTCCGTCTCTTCTGAGAACTTACAACAAATATATGTTAGGGTTCTGTTTGGATTTAAGAACCTCCCACTCCAGGGAAAGTCTTCTGAAAACGTTTCCTCCTTTTGAACATCTTGGCAGTCCATACATATGTGAGAAAATGTATATCCGTTTACACATACGTATGCTTAGGCTTTTATTTACATTTTTAAAATCATTAAACACAAAATAAGACATGTGCCCAGGAATTTTTGCGGAAGAGGGGGGGGGGGGTTAAAGACAGATAATTTTAGATAGTCTTAACAAGAAGTGCCCAGAAATTTAAAAAAAACGGACTTGGGGTTGACCCCCACCCCCCCCCCCCCCCCCCCCCCTATACTTGCTTATATGTTACATAGTTTACATCGCTTTGTATAAAATAACTAAAAAAAAATTTGATTTGATTGTGTTTCTTATTTTTAATGTTTTGATTTGATTACAGTTTTTACTTTTTTTTATTCATTGATAAATTTTTCATTCTATATGTATAATGACCTTAATAAACATCCTATTTTATCAAATGCCGGTCATGCATCATGCAAAAACCGTCAAGATAATATTCTCATAGAAAATGAGTTATATGTTGTACTTATTCTTATGAAATGAGATGTGTTGTATGTAAAATTACGGTCGATTGTACGAGTCAGATTTCTTTTACTAAATCAAACAGTTGCAACAAGAATTTGAAACTTCAAAATCACAATTACTCACTTCTAAAAACACAAATAGTCCATTCAAAATGGCTTTTCCTACAAAGAGAAGTGGTACAAAAAAGAAATATGATCAGAAGCCCTCACAAGGTAATGCAGATTGAGTATCCTGAAAGGTCATATTTGGAAAGATGTTACTACACTAACCTTTTATTTCACAAATTATAAATTTAAAATGTTGACTTGTCCAACAATCTAACCTTTCAAATGAATTTCTTTCTGATCTCGTGTTCTTATAAAGCTAAACACAATACTTAGTCAAGACCTTCTTTTCTTTCTCGAACATTTTCCTAAAAAAAAAAAAGAAGATATGAAAACTATAAAGGTAGTTAAGGGATGAAAAATCTAAAATGTGGAACGTTTCACGCTTAACGCAACAGATAAAAAGGTTGAGAAAGAAAGGAAGATAAAAAAAAATGCTATGAATATTTTTGTCAGAAAGCAAACACGAGGCTCTGATAAAAACAATTTTTGATTTTATCTTGAAAGATTTTGTTCCGCCATCACTGGCCAAGTTAACATTCGGGACATGCAAGGAATAATATCAGATAAGCTATTGCCGTGAATTTAAAAGTAACTGAACAGCTGTCGCGCCAAGAAGAATTTTCTTTTAATTAATCACATACCACACACACTTGACATGCACTTATACTTCGAGTATAATCTCGAAAAGATTCAAATATAGTAGCCAATGATTACGGTCGCAATTCTTGCTGTGTTTATAAAATTTCAGGATAATATTGTAGAGTGTCCGAAATAAATTAAATTGAATGAATACTGAAAATTTAAGGTATCCAATAGAAAAATATCGAAACTTTCTTGCGTGTATTTAAGGAGCATTTTTGGTAAAAGAAATGTTACAATGTTTCGCAATTTCGGTTTCTTCATAATCTTGCGACTGCATAGTCTGTGCGAATAGAGATGTTTCGCCCATGTGCTCCATAGTGGTTGTGCTTCTGCTTTGACAGATATGAAAATAGAATGAGAAAACATTGCGACAACTATCAGTTAGTTTCTTATTCTAAAATCTATAAAATAATAAAGATTGGGAGCACGGGAAGGGGCAAAGAAGACAGGGGACAGGGGCATGCACGAAGGGCGAAGGAACTTGAGAAATGAGAGAAGACGCTTAAAACAAAAGCACCTTAATGAAACTAAAATGTGAAAAGAGGAAAAAAAAGAAAATTATGATGAAAGCCACATCAGACTTCTAAAAAGATCATCAAAAGAACAAGTAAAATAGACAATTGCAGAACGGAATCCTAAAGTGAAATAAAATGTATTATAGACGAAATTAAAGCGGCGGGGAGAATTTTCCGCTGGTAAATTTTCTACAGTAGGGGAGGGGGTCAAATGCTACTAAATTTTAAAATACGATCGTTATAAATCAGCGGGAGAATCCCCGTGTGGCAAAGTTCTGGAGGGGGGGGGCAGATTTTTTGCGGGAGAATTTTCCAGGATTTTTCTTGAATTCCCTTTCTTTTGAGATCGCAGCAACGCGCGGCGGGTAAGCTAGTTATTCAACGAAAGAGACATCTTGGGAGGAGGCTCAAAAGGTTGATATGACTGCTCAAAATAAATTACATCACTGTTTTTTGCTGTTCAGAATCATATCATTCTTGGTCTACTCTTAGCTTTCCTTATTTAAAAAAATAAAAATAAATCTGGACACAGGAAGAAGCAGGTTACTAATGCCAGGATAAGTAACGAGGGGATTAATATATAATAACCAAAAGGGAGGATTGAGGAGGGAGTCCTGTTGGACTCCTTCCTTGAATCAGGATGCTTCAGAAGGGATTGTATCGATAATCAAACTCAGGAACGGCCACTAGGAAAATAATATCGCACACACCATAAAAGACAACTTATTAAGCAGGACAGGAAGACAATGCCAAATACTTTGGAAGAGAACGAGAACAGGCCAAGGGCAATGTCTATCGGTTTGCACTAGATCCCTCTAGAGGGGCAAAGAAAGTGCTAGCTGCTAACCCTTACAGATTAAATTGAGATCAGATTCAGCCGCCTAGGAATTAGGCTAATGAAGAGTTTGATACTTTTAACATTCCATCTCCAAAAAAAAAAGTCAGACCATAGAGGCACAGCTATGATCCTAACTTACTTTCCACCACGATTGTTTTGGATTCAATGTCTCATTCTGGTAGAAGTATCCATATCAAGAATGCGGGGAGATGCTGAGAAATAGAAATTTCGGAATTTTGATCTGGCACCTTTTGTCAGATCGAAATTTCTATTTTAATTCAGACAGCCAAAAGTTCAAAATAATGTCCCTCTGGGGTTGACATGATTTACCCAGGGACAAGGACCAGAATTATGCAAATAGCACATAAAAATTGATGCTACACACATACATTCCAATTGATAGGTAGATATGTTACAGTTTTTTGAAGTCGGTGTCAAGCAAGAATTTTGTCTTTATATTTGCAGGGCCCAAAGGGAGGCACCTAGGCCCGTGTTTTCTGCAAATCCCCAAGTTCACAAATATAGGAGTGTTGTACTTCTTTTGACTCGGGGTTATTCGGGGATTATTTATATTTGGATCAAAATGATTAAATTTTAATTTTTAAGAATCATAACTTCCTAAAATCAAAAGCCATCAAGGACGTATATCATTAATAATGTAAAATTTTCACCAAAAAAGGGTATTTAAGCTTTTTGAGCTTGCTGATTACAAATCTGAGGAAAATGTAATATATCCGTCCGATCAAAACAAGTTTATCATATATTTCACAAATGGTAGAAATTTCAAACCTTGTTAGAATTAGAATTATGCAAGGATTTTCAAGCAGTATGATTCGAGGCAAAAAAAGCGGGGCCTTTGCCCCTTCGCCCCAGCCCCCAATTTTTGCACATGTACGATGTTGTACCTCTTCCAAATCCTGAGCAATCAGAAGTTATTTGGAGAATTACCCCAAATGATTTAAGTGTTAATCATTAAAAATAGTTAAAATCGTACTGCTAAAGTCCAAAATCAAAATGTATCAAGTACATATTTCACCGAAGCTGCTACCTAAGAAATTGTGAACTGGCTGATTACATATCTGAGACTAGTATTGTAATATAGACGCCCAAAATCAAAACACGCCATGCACATATTCATGTAGTTAAAATATGTCTCGTGCAACAATTTTCACTCAGTTTTATTGAAGCGTTCAAAGTGTGGCAATTGGGACGTCAAAGTTTCCTGATTTTGCATATTTTTAGGTGTTTTGTACCCTTTTTACCATTCTGGGACCATTTTCGACTAAATACTTCATTCTTAAAAATCATTAAGATCACAATATAACGGTTCTAACGAACATGTGTCGTTATACGAACATGTTTCAGCACGAACATAACGAACATGTTTCAGCAACAATGTTCGATTTAAACCTATGTTAGCATTTGAGAGTGTCTAAACTTGTCGATTGAAAACCTGAGAAATAAATAAATATAAAAAAGTTTTTCGATGAAAAGTAAACAGTAAATTCAAACTGTAAATGAACAAGTACTAGCTTACATAAGATGTCAAACATAAAACGAACAGAAACTGCTGAGAATGAAGAAATGTGAACAATGAAAAACGAATTACAAGTCACACTAAAACTAGCCAAAATTACTATGAATAATCGCAGCGCTCCCACCTCCCAGGTCTCCCAAAATGTTAAAGCTGAATTTAGACGCCCTCTAAAACACACAAAAGTTTGTGTATAAATTTCTTGACACAATAGATTTGTGACAATTAGGTTAGATTTAATTTTTAAAAAGACTTCTTTTCGTCACTGGTTTCTTCCTTTTAAACGCATCCATACCAAGTCCTTATCTTGTCCCCCATCCGTTGTTTAACCTCCAGATATGAAAAAACCTTTGTCCCCTTCATTACTGATCAAATAAACCACTAGTTTTTTTTTTTTTTTTTTTTTTTTTTTTTTTTTTTTTTTTTTTTTTTTTTTTTTTTTTTTTTTTTTTTTTTTTTTTTTTTTTTTTTTTTACTGGTGATACCCATGCTGGTGTCCGTTTGGCTCTTCCGTTCCCTCCCCTTTTTATATAATCTCTTTTAAACCTTTTTAACATTATTTTTATCTCAATTTTTTTTTTTTTTTTTTTTTTTTAATTTGTGCCTTTTTAACCTTCTTACATTTGACACTTTTTGTTAGACTAATGAATGGCTTTGCCTTTCTGATATTGTTGTTTTTGGCATTGTTTAGCCAGTTTTTTAGTTGTTGTGCTATTTATGTCTTTTTTTATTATATGACCCCGAAATGCGAATTCGGCCCTTCGGGGCTTGTGATAGCCATTTTCTGAAATAAATATCTTATCTTATCTAAGTCTATAGAAAAATCAATTGGCAAAACGAAACTCTCATTCAATCAACCGCAAATGACAATCCATCTTATTGGGGAATTTGAGGGTGGTACTACCACGTTCATTTGTGGCAATTTACGTTCGTTTCAAATATGACTTCATTATGAAGTTCAACTACCTTTTATTTTAAGTTTCTTTTATTCATATTAAATTCTGTTTTTTTTATGATTGGCAGCTTATATTAGCTGATCTCGGCTCGATTCAAGTTTTAAATATATTCTTTAGCCTAGTTTTCATGAAACAGACTCATTTCTGAAATTTACTTACGAGCAAAGACGCGAAGAAAAACACCCAATTGCCGGCACACAACAAAAGAAGGGGAAAAAAGAAAATAAACATCAAAGACATTGAAATCGAAAAAAAAATGGACAGAAAAAAATGCTTTACAAAAAAAAAAATGATTTTCTATACTGAGCCCTTTTTTTTGTTGAAATCACACTTATCAATACTTTTCTACATACTACAAGTGAGCAAGTTTCACTGTCTTGAAGCATTTCCCTATTGTTTGTGTTTATGATGGAAAGGCAGTGTGGTCTTAGCCGTTTTTTATTTAAAATTAATTTAAAAAACTTGTTTTTTTAATTTAATTTCTGAACAATTTTAAATTAATGCAGGTTTTGATTTTGGCTCACCCTACATGAATAATTAAAACGAAATTTGCCTATTAATTTTACTTTTTTGGCTAGATGGCTTTCTCAAAAGTTGTTTAATTTTATTTACGAACGTTTTTTATTAGTAAAAAATATACGTAACTTACATAACGAACTTCTATATTCATATATTTTTATTATGTATATTAGGGGGGTTCGCCTTCCTAGTCAATAGCTCGCTCTTTACGCTAAAGTTTGAATTTTTTTCCAATTCTTTAAGAATGACCCCTTAATCACAAAGACCGTTAAATAGAATAAATAGCTCTTATGAAAGTACTAAAAAAAAAACTTTAGCGTAAAGAGCGAGGTATTGACTAGGGGGTGAACCCAATCCAAAGTTGCTCTAGCTACTGAGAAATAAACACTGGCTCGTTTACACAGCGAAAATGGGAGGAGCTTTTATACGCATCGAGGTTGCCTGTAGACAAATATTATTCAGGATGAATCTACTGTACAAATTTCTCTACAGTGTTTCCGACACTAAAAACCCGAACATATCACTTAAAGACAGGTTTATATGCGGTTGTCCTTCTTTAGCCCTAAGTAAATGCTGTACAACCCCTCAAGGAAAACTTTAATTTTGCCAAAAATTCGATTCGTTTCTAAGGCCGTATGCTCCGGGTTTAGTCTGTATTTGATTTTAGTTTGTTGCTTTATGGTCAGTGTATATAGCGATCTTACTTTGACTAGTGGCAAACAATTCTGTAGTAACAATTATTATAGGTACAATATGATAATTTGGGCTCGTTCATCATCAGTTCGGAACCACAATTGTCCAATGTGTATGAAGAAACCGGATCTGGAACCTGTTGATGTTGGCTGGGGAGAGGGCTTCACTATGTCTACCTAATTATTCTGTGTAACAATATTTTTTTTATTTTTGATTTCAAGTTCTTGCAGTCGGCACCTGTGTAAATATTTTATGATAATTTTGTTTAGCGTAAAAGGTTTATTTACAAAGCTGCATCGAATGACAGTGTGCCAGAAATCTTAGCACTTTTGTAGAAATGCCTCATAGTCAGTGATCCATGGCTCGCTATCGTTAAAAAAAAAGGGAAGCTCACATCAGCCGCAGTTGGTTTGAGGGCGGATTCTAGGGTAATCGGGGGCGGTTACAACGAATATAGGGGTGCACAAGTTCGCACGCGTGTAGAACATGGTCATTTTAGCCTATAAAGTCAAATTTGGCCTATAACGACGTCATACCGCTCTTGATTTTTTTTTTTTTTTTGCATGGTAAAATAACTGAAAACTTTATAAACTTGACACATTCTGAATCCTAAGAAAAAGTACTTTCACCTGGTATTTTTAGTTTTTCCCCACGACCTTTATTTCTTTAGTTAATTTTGACCTTTATTTTGAAAAAGGTTTTTTAATATACTTTTTCTTAGTTTTTTCGGTTTTTCTGAAATTTTTGCCTACATAAGTATATTTTCTTATGTTTTATTTGAATTCTGCTCGGCATTACGAGTCAAACTTTGTGCCTCTTTTCCCAAAAATATTAATTCTTGATCAACTATTTATTTTTCTAAATAGCGTCATAGCTTTCAGAAATTACCCTACAATGACCATTTTTTTTTTTTAGTTTTTTTTAGCTGTTAAAAAAAATGAAAACGAATCAAACTGCACATCATTGGAACTAGACCCCGGCGCCGCGCAAATGAAGGAAGACCGGCGGCGGCGGGGCAAAAAACAGCAGCGCGCCGCCGGTAAGACGCCGGTGGCGCGCCACCAGTAAGATGTCGGCGGCGCGCCGCCGGCGCGATCAATATTGACCGCAAACATTAATGTTTTCATCAGTCTTTCTCAAATCATAGCTTAAATTTACAACAGATTCGAGCCTATTCATGAGTTCAAAAATTCACAAGTCGCTGGCTGGAAACTGGTCTTCTTCGTTATTCATCAAGAGAAGTAGAAATCTGGTAGAAACGAAATGGCTGTGGCGTTTCAGAACCCTTGCATAATACGAGTAGTTGAAGTATCTATTAGCTATGTATTCTTAACATAAATAATTATCAAAATTAGTAGTTTTTTTCATGGAGCATTGCTGCATATAAAACTTCAAATACCGTATCACAAAATTCGTCAGTTATCTGTGTAAAAACTTGAATACGAATTTAGAAGCTTAATTTTTTCATAATGCCCTTTGCCTATATCTGTCTTGTCACATTTAAAACAGTTGAAATGGGCGACTTTGATATTGATTGTTTTTTTTGCTCTTTTGGATTCCTAAGAAGCCTTCTTGTATTAAAAACTGGTTTTTAATTACAATTTAAAAAAAATGTATTTTAAAGTTTTTTTTGGCTTCTTTATAGAAAATATGTCATGTAGGCTAAGGCTGAACTGCTGCCTTATTATCGCTTTTGGCTGCTCTTTTGGATATTATTCATTTTTTTCTTTTGGGGATTCATTCCAAATTATAAACTGATAAATACCTAATATCAGTCAAATTATAAACTGTATCTAAAAGGAGTAAATTTATCAAATTGAAAAATACATGATGAACACTTCACATGAGAACACTTCAATTACAATGACACAAAAAACACTTAATAGTTTATTCGCTATGAAGAAAAATGAAGTGCCAGCTATTTTCTTAGGTAAAAAATGAAAAGCTCATCCGTTTTAAGTGTAATTAAATGAAATAATAGGCAGACTGAAGTAGCTCCAGGAAGATGTTGAAAATTTCAACTTGAAATGTTCATCCTAGTTCGTCACTTTTAATCCAAGCGAAATGTTAGGACACTTAGTATCAGTTATTGAGTTTAAGCTTTGATTTCCAAATGCTCACAAGAATTACCAAATTTAAGAATGTCGCAACAATAAGTCACCTGTGGTCAAAATACTTAGACTCCTCTTTGATCCCCACCCAGGCTCAAAGCTTCTGCTATGGTCATTTCCATGGAAATCTCCAAAGAGTTTCTTTTTAAAATAGCTTTCAAGCGTAGTTAGGGGTATTTAGACTTTTTTGCTTTTCTTCAAAGCTTTGAAAAAAGTGTTATAATACTCCAAATGTTACATTTGTGCATATTTTTGGTAATCATTTGTGGGGTGATCGAATTTTCTAAACCACTGTAGATACGTAAGAACGTTGCAACATCTAGTACCCTGAGGTCATAAGACTGTCAAAGACTCCTCCTTGAACCTCCCAAATTGAAAGCTTTTATTATGACCTGGCCTTTTAATGTAACTTGGGCACTGGACCAAGGGCGCCATTGTTACTCGAGCGCAACGTTAGGTGGGGATGTCGATATCGCTTTCGTCACACCAATCGTTTAGTGTGAATCTGTCTGGTACATATGAATGAATGTTTTCAAAGTAAGCCCGTTTCATCAATAGGAAAAAAAAAACCGGATTGGACGCATATGTCCCTTTCCCTTTGGACGATAAAACCATGTAAGTGCTGTATCAAGTATAACTCACGAAAATCTTGTTAATTTTGTCAACTTTTCAACTTTTTGGCATCCCTGCTTTCAGTAAAAAAAAATCAAGGTACTATCACTTAAATATAATAACTCCCTATGCCCCCTTTCTGGATACCATCTTGATAGGATACCGTCTCTGCTTTAAATAAAAAAAATAATTAACTTACTGGCACCCCTGCTTAAAAAAAATCGAGGTATTATCATTTAAATATGATAGCTCAATACCCCCCCCCCTCCCCCCCCCCCCCTCTGGATACCACCTTGATAGGATGCCGTCTCTGCTTTAAATTAAAAAAAAAATGAACTTTTTGGGATCCCTGCTTTCAATCAATAAAATTTCGAGCTATTATCATTTAAATATAATACCTCCCTATATAATCCCTACCCCCCCCCCTCTGGATACCACCTTGATAGGATACCGTCTCAGCTTTCATTAGATAAATAATTTACTGAATAATTAACAAGGTCACTATATGGTTCAAACAAACACGCAAAATAACGTTAAACAGCTTAGTGTTCCTTGAAAAAAATTGAGGGTATGAGTAAAGGGGTACAAAGACAACAACAAAAATGTCAAAATTATTCAGATATACCTCAAATTATTGGAAAACTGAGTGATAGATTCGCCATGGCATTCCATAAGATCCAAAGAATCGAATTAAAAGGGAGCACACACAAAAGCCAAATAAGGCCTGTAGCCTATGAGAAATCGCAAAATACCCAAGACAATGAACAAGTCTTAATGGGGGCCCTGGGTCTATCAAAATATTTCAATGGTTTCCCAGGGAATTTAATATCATTTTCTTCTGTCTCCACTTTAAATGAAAAAAAAATTATCTTTTTGGCATCCCTACTTTGAATAAAAAAAATGATTCAATATCATTTAAAAATGATAGCCCCTTATCCCCCTCCCCTATAGGCAATAATTTACCATTTATTTATGAGTCATATTTTTGGGGTGACTTCCGGTTCAATCTTTAATTCCCCAACCTTGTACATAACTTAGTCTATAGCTAAATTTTGTGTCAACCGAAGGCTGTTTTTTTTTGGGGGGGGGGGGGGGGGGGGGGTAAAAATGTTCCAGAAAGACGATTGTATTTTCTATCAGGTGTTCAATAACTGAGTATTAAACATTAAGAAAATCTTATCTAAAAACAAAAAAAAAAAAAAAAATCTGCAAACTTACAATTCAGCTGTAGAAACAATCTGTCGGCTGTCAATTTCAAAATCCAAGAAAAGGCTGAAGCTGTATAGTAGTGAATGCGTTCTATAATTCTATTCTACTTAAAAATAAAATTCTTGACTACGAATGATGTAAGAAATAGCGATTGAGAAACTGCATTCGAAATGATTTAAACTCATTTCATAAAGACGATACTTTTTTTTGTCAACATATTAAGAACTGTGTACATTGCAATATTTGCAATAGCATATTGCATCTGTCTGTTTTTTTTGCAAAGTAACAAAAGAGACGAAAATTAATGAACAAGAGAGCAGTGAAGAATTATGGTATACAAAGTAATATTTGGCAGGGAAAGTCACTGCTGATAAATCACTAGGGGTGGCACCGTGATTGCGGGATTTTCGGGGATTCGGGGAACCAAATTTTTCAGGGTGACGCATAGATTTTCGGGGAAATACCCGAAAATTCGGGGATAGTGCAAGCTCTGCTTGATTTCTAATCAGGAAAATCGAAATACTAAACCACACGAGAAGGAAAAGCTCCGACTTTGCGGTAGACGCAATAAAGAATTGCCGTAAAAATAATTTAAAGTCGACCGAACGCCGCCGCCTCTGCCGGCGGCGGCGTGCCTGCGGCGCGCCAGCGGCGTTACGACACTTCGGCGGCATTCAACCGGACCTCTCGTCGGCGGCGTTCGGTCGATCCGCCGGCGCGGCGCCGGGGTCTAATTGGAACCGTTCGAATGTCCTTAACATGTTGTTAATAAAAACAAAGTCGAGACTTGAATCTGCAAGAATGTATAAGTGTTCGAACAAGAAAATCCCCCCCCCCAGAAAAAAAATTGAAATTTTTCTGAATAGTGGCGTTTTACTCTAAATATTTTAAATGCAACCTATAATTTTTATTTCACCAAACGATAGGTCGCTCTTTTCTGAATCAAATAATTTATTTATATTCTATACAACTAATATTTTTAACCAGGAAAAAAAAACAACAGGTGCCTCGTTCTGCGACCGCATGCGCGAATTTAGTTTCCACAGCAATAAAAAAAAAGCCGAGCATCTTACATATCTGATTTTAGTTGCATAGCGTACTTAGCCATAAAAGGCTAATTTCTCCTTTATAGGCTAAAATCGTCAAGTTCTACATTAGTGCGAGCATGTGCACCCCGATATTTGTTTTAAGCACCTTAAATTATCCCAGCATCCGTACTCAAACCAACTGCGGGTGATGTGAGCCACCCCTCTCTTTTTTTGAACGATAGCGAGCCTTGGATCACTAACTATTGCATAAATTACTGAAAACTACGCCATAAAAGGAAAGGATTTAGGATATTTATCTGATCTAGCTAAAGGTAAGGATTCCGGCAACAACGATTTTAGGGGGTGTCAGTTGTCTTGCGTGAGGTACACCATGTTGGTACAACTAGTTCTGAAGCATGTGAACAGATAAGAGATGCGTTGAACAGCACTGCTCCGCTTTTCTCGAAGTACAATGAGTCCAGATCTACCATAAGGAATCATAGCCTCTGGATCAACTATTAGATCTTATCCGTGCCGGAAACGACTATCTTTATGCTGAAAAAGATGCGGACTAGGGATCACACACAAACACCACAAAAGAGATGATTCCGATTTCCTTCGCATCTGGAAACCATAAATACGCCGCAGTTGCGCTTAACTACCTAGAAGAAATGCTACGCCTGCCTGAAAAAGCGCCAGAAGTTCACAGAGAGTTTGTAAGTGGCAATTTTGTTGTTAGGAAAACAACCATGCCGTTTTGCAGCATTGCATGCGATCTGGCTTTAAAGTCGACCGTGAATCTGGACATCAAAGATTATCGAGGAGTTTCTGGTATCGTTGGTGCGACAACAAATGAAAATGCCATGGATCGATATCTGGCTACTCTCCCCTTTCTCACAGCAGTCACCAGAATGCTGAAAGCAAACCTGAATATGGATGACGAGGGAATGAAGCATCATGAAGATACTACTGCGTTTACAAATCTGACAATAAAAGGTAAAAATCGGGTTATGGACTTGATAGAGTTGCTCGGAAACCCATTCAAGACGACGAGAACAGAGTTGTACAACTTTATGATAGGGGATAGAGCTCCAGAAGCCGTAGCAAATAGTCTGCTGAACTTCCGAGACATTGGCTTCGAAGCCAAGTGCTCATATCTCGACGAGACATCCACGAAAGTAAAAGTTGGCATAGTACAAACTTTCGCCTCTATTGCCAAAAAAGGAAAAAAGAAAGAACCACAAAAAAAATATTTTGGGGAAACTGAGCTGCTTAAACGAGCTCTGCGTCTTGCAAATTCAGCACAAACTTCGTCCCTCTGTTAGCTGCTGAAGTACGAGCTACAGCCATATCCGACCTCACTTACGGTATTATCATCAAGTCGTAGGAAGCCTCAGCTACGTACTGGTACAAGGTCAACAGCTTTGAACTACATTCTGCAACATTCTGGCTTGCAGTCATGGCCAAAAATGACTCCACATACGCTTTTTGAAAACTCTCCTCGATCTGACTATATAGTTGATGTCTTGGGTGTCATAAGGTGTTATCGACCAGAACAAAATGAGACGCTAGCAGATTTTGGAAGAAGAGTCTACGATGGGATTCTTAGGAACATACCCAAATCTTGTCAGTCTATCCATTTGGTTGGTGACAGGTATGACGGTCTTAGTGACGATAGAACCCGTGATGACTACTCGTTCAACCTCAAAGAAGCATCTGGCTATCGAGAATGAAGAGGACATCCTAGAAGAAATATTTCCAGCCCGTTCACTTCCTCCAGAAAAGTTGCAACACTCTGGGTTGGGATTCTCAGTAGTCGCTCAGCCAAAGGTCGACTCTTGAAAGTTCTTTTTGAGGTCTGGGAGTACAAAATTTCGACCCGTCTGATGGTTCATCTCGCTGGAGGTTTCAAGAGTCGACATAGTGCTGTTCCAGTTACGCCCCATGGAAGCTCTGTTGATGACGATATCTAGTCTTGCCATGAGAAAGCAGACACTCGGGTGTTATATCACACAGCAGTTGAGTCAACGCAAGACGAAAGAGCACACTTGTGATAGTACAAGCCAACGATACTGATATCGTCTTACTACCTGCATACTACTTCCAGTATCTTGCTAGTCTCGGGCTCAAGCAGCTCTGGATTAAGTTTCCATGATACTGCATACCTATTCATATGGCAGCACAAAAACTAGGAGTAACATTTTACAACGCCTTGCCGCTTGTCCACAGCTTAAGTGGATGTGACACCACAAGTTTTCTGTATGGAATTGGAAAGGTCCGCTTCTTTCGAGCTGTGAAGTCTTCAGAAACTTTGTTGGAGTCTTTAGGTGATGAAGTACGAGCCCTTGCAGAGAAGCAATCATCTGTGCAAAGTGATGGTTTAGTCAACGTCTGTAAGCAGCTTGTGGTTACAGTGTATGGCAGAAGTGCGACTAACTTCAATAGTCTGAATGATCTTCGAGCACACTTGTACTCAAGATTGGACGATTTGCGGCGTTTACCACCAACTGATATCTCGTTTCTGCTTCATTTGAAAAGGTGCATGTTCCAGTCACTGATTTGGATCCAAAGCCACAAGCCCTTTATTGATTTACCTCGGGCTACCGATATGGGCTGGAGAATTGAAGCCAGACCTAGTTTCTGCGATGTGGCATGGGCTAGCATCGCTTTCTTTTTGCAACTGCGACAAGACGAGGTGCGGCTCGCACTGCAAATGCTCCAAAATAGGTTTCTGTGACAGCGCATCCAAGTGTGGAGCTGACCCCAAAAATGCTTACTTTCCAATGTGAATCAGAACGAGTCCGAAGACGAAGATGAAGAAGAAAAAGTTATTTGAGCCACCGTTTCATGTTCAGCTTTAAATATTTGATTTTTTTATTTATTTTGATATTAAACTGCTAATGCAGTCGTCTAAACCTTACTTTCAGCTGATCATGACAGTTACCGTCTACTACATCAGTGGCCGCTGACCCAATCTAACCGATTGGATCATTGGCCCCTGCTATGCAGGGATATAAAGAAAATAGTATGTTAAATCAGCCTTATTCACCTCTGCACCACACGTTCATACGGCTTCGCCACCTTGAGGCTCGTATATGAGTCAACGTAAGCCAGATTGTATCTACTACTACAGAAAAAACAAATAGTTGCTCAAGCATTAAGATTTTTTGGAAAAGAGGCACATGGTTTGACTCGTAATGACGAGCAGAATTCAAATAAGGCATAAAAAATATACCGAATTCGCACATGCGATCGCAGAATTAGGCACCTGTTTTTTTTTTTTTTTTTTCCTGGTTAAAAATATTTGTTGTATAGAATGTAAATACAAGATTTGATTTAAAAAAAGAGCGATATATCCTTCGGTGAGATAATAATTATAGGTTGTCTTGAAAATATTTCGAGTAAAACCTCACTATTCAGAAATTTTTCTCTTTGTTTGGGGGGGGGGGGTTTCTTGTTCAAAACGCTTATATATTCTTGCAGGTTCAAGTCTCGACTTTGTTTTTATTAACAACATGTAAAAGACATTCTGATGGTTCGAATGATATGCAGTTTCATTCGTTTTCATTTTTTTTAACAGCTAAAAAAAAAAAAAAAAAAAAATGGTCATTGTAGGCTAATTTCTGAAAGCTATGACGTTATTTAGAAAAAATAAATAGTTGCTCAAGAATTAAGATTTTTTTTAAAAGAGGTGCATGGTTTGACTTGTAATAACCAACAGAATTCAAATAAAGCATAAAAAGAATATACTTATGAAAGCAAAAATTTCAGAAAAATCGAAAAAAACTAAGAAAAAGTATATTTAAAAACCTTGTTATCAAATTTAAATAAGGGTTAACCAAAAAAATAAAGGTTGTGGGAAAAAAAAACTAAAAATACCAGGTGAAATTACTTGTTCTTAGGGTTCAGAATACGTCAAGTTTAGAAAGTTTTCAGTTTATTTTACCGTGTAAATAAAATCAAGAGCGGTATGACGTCGTTATAGGCCAAATTTGAATTTATAGGCTAAAATGGCCATGTTCTACACGCGTGCGAACTTGTGCACCCCAATATTCGTTATCAGCGCCCCCGATTACCCTATAATCCACCCTCAAACCAACTGCAGCGAATGTGAGCCACGCCTTGAAAGATAACGGTCCCTGGATCACTGACTAACACCAAAAGGCATATCGCCTTTTTCTTTTAACCGAAAAATTTCTATGTGTTGTTGTGTCCTATTCATTGCTAATCATTTTCTTCTTTCAATTTTCTGTATGAAGATATCTCTGTTATTCCTCTTTTCTTTTGAAAATTGTTATGAAGACTTATTTTTAAGACTTATCGACTTAAAAGTATCAAAAAATACTGTATTGGGTTTCCCAGATGCAGAGGAAGTAATGTCACATGGTAGCTAATGCGTTCCTGAAAAGTCACGTTGTCTATACAAAACAAACGGTTAATATGGATATTTATCTTATTGCTTGATTTAACTAAGTCAATCTCTCATACCCCTTCATTTGGACTAAGCCTGAATAATGGTGCTGCGGGGTTACAACTCCCTTCTTTTAGCAGGGAAGTGTTCCTGACATTTATTTAAAGTTTCATTTTACTAATCTGATTTGCTTCGTATTTAATAAAATCATATACAGTGATGTGGGGCTGCATTAGTGCCCCTCCCATTGCGACTATCTTTTCTGTGTAGTATAAAATATTACATTCAGATGCCTACCTGCAGAGTGGAGGGACATCATGAGCCTTGCCAGAAAATTTTCTGGAAGAGGGGTGGGGGGGATATCCAGCAATACCTGTGCAGGGATTGCGTCATATGTATGTGACGTTTTGTTTTCAGCAATTTTAAATGGTAATTTTTCTCTTTTCCTATTTATCTACAGCGTTTCAATGTATTTAAACATATGTATATAATTTATTTAAACATCAGCAAACCCTGTTGTAGAAGTCGCGGTGACTTCAGCGACGTATAAGATCAAACATCATGCAGAATTTTCATCCATATGAACAGTAATACCCCTTTCCGTCCAACCACAATTCGGTAGTAAAAACTTTACTCCAATCTTATTCCACAGAACTACTGTTCAACAAAAATTTGGACCAAATATTCAAATTTTATCTAAAATTCAATAATTTAAACACAATCCAATATTTTAATTCTTAAGCAGAAAAACTGAAAAAGCGGGACACTACCAATCAAATTAAAGTTATTAATACATTCAATGTAACTGCAAGAAGCCGGGGCCGGTAGGTCACGTCATATCTTAGTGAGATCTGGCCATGTTTTGAAAAACGATCAGAAATCTTATAAAAAACAGAAAGTAAGGAGCAACACAAACGAACAGAAATTATGCCACATATGAGGAGGGCTGTCGCCTTCTTAACCACTCGCTCTTTACGGTAAAGTTTTCATGTACCAATTCTGTAAGTACGTCTGCTCAAACACACAAGTTGTTGAATTGGAATGAGAAGTATTTTTATAACACTATAAAATTTTATCGGAAACAGCAGGGGATTCAGTAGGTGGCAGTCCCTCATATACAGAATAATTTCTGCTCATTTAAGTTTTAATGCTGCTCCTTACCTTCAGTTAAAAAAACTGGAATTTTTATTAAATCATAGGCAGCGCAATCGCGCTGCCTAAGTAAAGAACGATGTTGGCACAACGTATTGTTTATTTTTTTTCCATACCAGGGCACTTCGTATCGAAGGAGTTGTCGTAGGAACTTCGAAAAGGGCTCATTCGATTGGAAATTGGAGTGGCTAGTGCCCTTTTTAATAGTCGAAAGTGATTGGAGGAGAAATAGCCCCCCCCCCCACGCCCATCAGTCCCCCAAACACATCCAACCAAAATTTTGAGATAGCCATTTTGTTCAGCATAGTTGATTTCCAGATAAAAATTATGTTTTTGAGGAGGACACTCCCACACATCCCTCAGGGCAAGGGTTTTAAGTTATGCCCTGAGGGTCATATAAGAACGATGTTGGCCTAATGTATTATATTTTTTTTCCTTTAGAGCAGGGCACTTCGTATCGAAGAAGTTGTCATAGAAACTTCGAAAAGGGTTCATTAAATTGGAAATTGGAGTGGCTTGTGCCCTTTTTAATTGTCGAAAGTAATTGGAAGGCAACTAACACCCCTTCCACGCCCACCATTTCCCGAAACACATCCAATCAAAATTTTGAGATAGCCATTTTGTTCAGCGTAGTTGATTTCCAGATAGAAATTGTGTTTTTGATGAGGACACTCCCCCACAGCCATCAGGGCAAGTGTTGTAAGTTATGCCCTGGGGGTATATAAGGTTTTTATAGAAGGCGTTGTCGTAGTAACTTCAAAAAAGGCTCATTCGATTGGAAATTCAAAGGAGTAGTGCCCTTTTTAATAGTCGAAAGTGATTGGAGGGCAACTAGCCCCCCTCTCACGCCCACCTTTTCCCCAAACACATCCAATCAAAATTTTGATATAGCCATTTTATTCATCATAGTTTTAAGTTCTGGAAATTAGGTCTTTGAGGATGACGACCTTTCCCCCCCCCCCCCACAGCCCTCAGGGCAAGGACTGTAAGTTATTCCCTGGGGGGGGGGGGGGGGCATATAAGGTTTTTATAGAACGCGTTGTCGTAGAAACTTCAATAAGGGCTCATTCGATTGGAAATTGAAATGGCTAGTGCTCTTTTTAATAGTCGAAAGTGATTGGAAGGCAACTAACACCCCTTCCACGCCCACCATTTCCCCAAACACATCCAATCAAAATTCTAAGATAGCCATTTTCTTCAACGCAGTTTAAAGTTCAGGAAATTATACCTTTGAGCAGGACAATCCCCCACAGTCTTCAGGGCAAGGGTTATAAGTTATGCCCTGGGGCATATAAGTTGTTATTGAAATCTTTGTCGTAGAAACTTGAAAAGGGCTCATTCGATTGGAAAAAGAGAACTCATTCGGATTCGTGCCCTTTTTAATAGTCGAAAGTGATTTGAGGGCAAATAACCCCCTCTCACGCCCACCTTTTCCCCAAACACATCTAATAAACATTTTTAGATAGCCATTTTGTTCAGCGTAGTTGATTTCCAGATAGAAATTATGTTTTTGAGAAGGACACTCCCCCACAGCCCTCAGGGGAAGGGTTGTAAGTCATGCCCTGGGGGCATCTAAGGTTTTTATAGAACGCGTTGTCGTAGGAACTTCAAAAAGGGCTCACTCGATTGGAAATTGAAATGGCTAGTGCCCTTTTTAATAGTTGAAAGTGATTGGAAGGTAACTAAACACCCTTCCACGCCCACCATTTCCCCAAACACATCCAATCAAAATTTTGGGATAGCCATTTTGTTCCACACAGTTTAAAGTTCAGGAAATTATACCTTTGAGCAGGACACTCCCCTCCCCCTCCCCACAGTCTTCAGAGCAAGGGTTATAAGTTATGCCCTGGGGGAATATAAGTTTTTATTGAAATCTTTGTCGCAGAAACTTGAAAAAGAGATCTTTCGATTGGGAATTCAAAGGGCTAGTGCCCTTTTTAATATTCGAAAGTGATTTGAGGGCAACCAACCCCCTCTCACGCCCACCTTTTCCCCAAACACATCCAATCAAAATTTTTACAAAGCCATTTTATTCAACGTATTTGAAAATTTTGGAAATTAGGTCTTTAAGGATGACAACTCTTCCCCCCCCCCCACAATCCTCAGGGCAAGGGTTGTAAGTTATGCCCTGGGGGCATGTAAGGTTTTTATAGAAAGCGATGTTGTAAAAACATCAAAAAGGGCTCATTCAATTGGAAATTGAAAAGGCTAGTGCCCTTTTAATAGTCGAAAGTGATTGAATGGCAACCAACCCCCCTCTCACGCCCGCCATTTCCCCAAAAAATACAATCAAAATTTTGAGATATCCATTTTGTTCAACGTAGTCGAAAGTTCTGGAAATTAGGTCTTTTAGGATGATAACCCCTCGGAGCCCGCAGTGCAAGGGTTGTAAGTTATAGAAAGTTGTAGTAGAAATTTCAAAAAGGGCTCATTTGTTTGGAAATTGAAATTGCCCTTTTTAATAGTCGGAAGTGAGTGGAGAGTAATTGACCCCCCTCTCACGCCCACCATTTCCCCAAACACATTAAATCAAAGTTTAGTGATAGCCATTTTGTTCAACGTAGTTGAAAGTTCTGGAAATTATGTATTTAAGGATGAAAAACCCCCCAGAGCCCCCAGGGCAAAGGTTGTAAGTTATGCCCTGGGGGCATATAAGATTTTTATAGACAGAGTTGTTGTAAAAACTTCAAAAGGGACTCATTCAATTGGAAATTGAGAGGGCTAGTGCCCTTTTTAATAGTCGAAAGTGATTGGAGGGTAACTAACCACCCTCTCACGCGAACCATTCCCCCAAACACATCCAATCAACATTTTCAGATAGCCATTTTGTTGACAACCCCAGTCCTCAGGGCAAGCGTGTTAAATTATGCCCTGGGGCATATAAGGTTTTTATTGAAAGCGTTGTTGTAGAAACTTCAAAAGGGCTCATTTGATTGGAAATTGACAGGGCTAGAGCCTTTTTTAATAGTTGAAAGTGATGGCAGAGCCACTAACGCCCAGTCAAACTCAAAACGAGCAGAAATTAACATAAGTTTGGCTCAAAACCCCTATGCCTTCCCAAGGCCAGAACAAAATTTGCACTTTACTGAAAAAAATATAATTTTTTTTACTTTTATAACTTTAATATATCAAATAATATTAACATTTTGATTACTAAATATCAGTATATGTATATTAAACTGACAATGCACATTCATTTGTATTTTTTTCAGTAAAGTGCAAATTATGTTCTGGCCTTGGGAGGGCATAGTTGTTTGAGCCCAACTTATGTTAATTTCTGCTCGTTTTGAGTTTGACCCGGTTATTTATTGTAATTTCTGGTCGTTTTGGGTTTCATTTATTTATCGATGCTGATTTGCGGTAGTTTCACGCTTGGTAGATTATTTGGTTTTATTTTTGCTCATTTTTTGTTTAATGGAGTTCTTTACTTTTCTTTGAAAAACTTTTTTTGTGGAAAAAGTTTTTTTAATTAATTTATCACAAAAAGGTGTACGTGCGCTGCTTGCTGGCCCTGTATTCACACCTTTAAATTGTATAAAGTAATTTTATAGAAGTATGGCTTCAGTAAAATAAATTCCATCAGTAAGGTATGGGTTAGTAGGGAGGATGGGCTTCCTCCAACCTCTTAAAATCTCAAAATTTTAGCACTTCTTTCATAATTTTACCATTTGCTTTTTGACGAATCTGTCATGGAAATTCTAAAGTACGTGTTTATTAAAAACACTATATAATATATTTATTCAATAAAATTACTTTAGGTTAACAAAATAATGCCGATAAAGAAAACACTGGTTAATCCAAGGAGCTGCAAACACAACAACAACAAAAATCTTATGTGGCAAGTATTATCCCATGACCAACACAAGGTCATAAACAGAAAACGCCGAACAATAAAATCAATGGTTAAAATACCAAATAAAACGCTGCAAGCATCTGAACATACTGGAACCACGGTATCTTTCTCGTTCCAAAGTAAAATTCTTTTGCAGCAAAAGTCTAGTAGTATTCTTCAAATTTAGTTTCATATGATATTTAGTTGGCAAGTTGTCCTGGTAGGGAGGAAGAATGTAACGATGTCAGTCAAAAGTCCCTAAAATTAAACATTAAATATCATCAAGTACAGAGTCCAAATACCCCATAAGGCCTACACTATGCCACTGTTTAACAGGAAAATTACCTTAGGCGAATTTTTTTGTAAAATACTTCTAATCTTTCGAAATCTCAAGACTTTTTCCTGCCCTTTAAGAAACTACAAATATGTTATACGTCATCGTTTGGATAATGCAACAGCACTTACCTTAAACCTTTCTTCAATTAAAGATAGCTCAGCTATAAGGTCAGTAATACTATTCATCAAAGCATCTTGCGGTTTATAATCATTGGAGTTTGTTTGAATTCTAAGCAGAACCTTATTCTCAAGTGGATGCGGAATCTTAAAGCCGGCAAATATAACATTGGGATCTTTTAACAGTTGCCTGAAAGTAAAAGACAAACAAGCTTTAATTTTATAAGGCCAGTACAACTCAGTTTAGAAAATCATGAAACAGCATTCGAAACGCAGCTCGATAGAAAAAATGCCTCCTCATAATTGTCTTGCATCAGTAACCGAAAAAAACATAATTGCATTAAAAACCCTTTGTAGAAGAGATGGGGATTAAAGCCGAATGCTTTCTTATTGATCAACACTGAGTATGGGAATAGAGAATTCGGTTTCAAAAAGCATACTGTTTTATCAGGGGCGAATGTTCAGCATTTTTAGGGGGGAGGGGGCAAGAGGGATCCATATCCAGATAGTCAAAGGGCAAGGGATGTAAAATATTTTTTTTTCTTCACATTATTGGGGGGGGCCAACTGCCCCCCTTGCTACCCCCAAACGACGCCTTTGTGTTTTATCAACCGAAAACAACCTGAACCTCTGGTACTAAGGCCCAGTAAAGTGTTGAAGCAGCTGTTACACATGGGTCACATTTGCGGAGCAACACAAGTCTATTGGACTGTACCCCAAAAAAAAAAAACTTCCAGCGACTAATCTCTTCCTAATTTAATTTAGACCTATAGGCGATTCTCATAATGGATGCAGATGCCAATTTATTTAGCCATTCCCTCACAAAGGTCTAATCACACAAGGACACTCAATACCAAAAATATAGGAGCTGACCAGATTTCATTGAAGGGATTCTGCCATGCCAGCTAGCAATTAGAAAAATAAAAATAGATGTTGATTACCCCCCCCCCGAGAGGTAAGATCAGTTGCAGACAATAAAAATTTAATAGTTTGGATTTTAGTTCAATTGTTGTTAGAGTTATACGGTTGCAGAAAATAAAGTAAGAACTTAGGTACCGTTACCTTCTTCCCCTTCACAGAGACCAAAACGATTCTTAAATCTGAAAGAGGCATAACTACGCCACAGACTGCTACTTCTAAATACGTTTGGTGAATATCCTAAAAATCCTTTTGGTAAGTTCCCCGAAAAGGTAAAATTTTATCCGACAACCCCGTTCAGGTAGATGTTCAGATAGAAGTAATTTGCCCCCCTCCCCTCTTATACTACCCAAAGAGGTTGATCAGCTCTCGGCCCTGAAATAGCAAATGTAAGACAGTAGCTTTTTTACCATATCGTTTTACCTATACCTAGCAACTCGTCTATACCTAGCAACTATACCTAGCAACTAGGTCAATTTGTCATTTTTAATGTTCAACAAGTTTGGTTGAAATCTGACTACCTATTCTGGCGGAGATCCAGACGGCAAAAATTAGGAACCCAACCTCAAATGCTCAGGTAATGTCAAGACACAAAACAACACAACTAATTAGATCACCAATTATTACTTCCCACCTAGTTTTATTGGGATTCGACGTCCCGTTCTGGTAGAAGTCCTGGCGAAAGGAATCCTCACCTGTCCTCCTCCTCCCCCCCCCACACAAGGTTAGAACGAGCCTTAACCGCCAAATAGAAATAATTCAGACACTAGCTTTTACTCCCCCCCCTCCTGAGTTTGATTGAAATATGACGACTCTTTATGAAAAAACGTCTCAAAAAGAGATAAGGTTCCCACTCCTCCTCTCCCATAAAGATCAAATCGGACTCTGACCCCAAAAACGCAAAAATAGCAGATAAAAGTTTCCTTCTGACCGAGTTTAGTTGAAATGGGTAGCTTTGTACCACGGCTGACCAAATTTCATTAAGATCTGACAACTCTTTGTGAACCCTCCACTCCTACTGACAACTCTTAGTGAAAAAGCTTTATGTTTAATAGAGAGTAGAAGGGGCTTGTACAAGAATTATCTGAGTGATGGATCATATAAAAAAAGAGGAATGTAAAGAAAGTGCAGAAAGCGTTAAATATGAACTAAGAAAGAGTGAAGTGGAGGCCATGGATAAAAATGCCAAGGATCTGGAAGATCCAGCTAGACGGCATAATAGTAAAATATTGTACTGGCATATTAATAAATGAGAGGGAGTGGTCAATCCGCACTTGTCCCAGTTAAAAATAGGAACCGGGCCACAATTAGCGATAAGAGAGTTAAAGAGAGATGGGTAGAATATTGTGAGAATGTACTAAACAGATATAGAGTTGCAACAAAAGATAAAGAGGAAAATGAAAAAGTTAGTGATACCTTGGATGTGAAGGCAGATTTGTTTAGTGAGGAAGAATTAGCGACAGCACTAAAAGGATTAAAAGATAACAAGGCCCCAGGTGCTGATAGTGTGGTAAATGAGTTTCTTAAATACGGTGGCTCTGAGGTTAGAAATGAGTTGCTGAAGATTATGTATATGATTTTTGAAAAAGGGGAAATACCTAGCAATTTTAGGAAAATCCTAATTAAACCACTGTATAAGAAAGGTGACAAGAGTGAGTGTGGTAATTATCGAGGCATTATCCTGGTCTCTGTGGGTAAAAAATTCTTGATAATATGATACTTTTTAGATTGAGAGATGCTGTAGACAAAGTGACAAGAGAGGAATAGTGTGTTTTTAGAAAGGGTAGAGGATGTGTCGACCAAGTTTTCACTCTTAGGCTAATAATTAATTTAAAAAACTTTTTCCACAAAATAGGTTATTCAAAGAAAAGTAAAGAACTCCATTAAACAAAAAATGAGCAAAAACAAAATCAAATAATTTACCAAGCGTGAAACTACCACAAATCAGCATCGATAAATAAATGAAACCCAAAACGAACAGAAATTACAATAAATAACCGAGTCAAACTCAAAACGAGCAGAAATTAACATAAGTTGGGCTCAAAACCCCTATGCTTCCAACCAGAACTTTCTACTACGTTGAACACAATGGCTATCTGATAATTTTCATTGGATGTGTTTATGTTTTTGCGCGTGAGAGGGTGGTTAGTTACCCTCCAATCACTTTCGACTATTAAAAAGGGCACTAGCCCTCTCAATTCCCAATTGAATGAGCCCCTTTTGAAGTTTTTACGACAACTCTAACTATAAAAACCTTATATGCCCCCAGGGCATAACTTACAACCTTTGCCCTGGGGGCTCTGGGGGGTTTGTCATCCTTCCATACATAATTTCCAGAACTTTCAACTACGTTGAATAAAATGGCTGTCTCTAAACTTTGAATGAATGTGTTTGGGGAAATAATGGGCGTGGGAGGAGGGTCAATTACTCTCCACTCACTTTCGACTATTAAAAAGGGCAATTTCAACTTCCAAACAAATGAGCCCTTTTTGAAATTTCTGCACCAACTTTCTATATAAACCTAGTATGTCCCCAGAGCATAACTTACAACCCTTGCACTGAGGGATCTGAGGGGGTTATCATCCTAAAAGACCTAATTTCCAGAACTTTCGACTACGTTGAACAAAATGAATGTCTCAAAATTTTGATTGGATGTGTCTGGGGAAATGGTGGGCGTGAGAGTGGGGTTAGTTGCCCTCCAATCACTTTCGACTATTAAAAGGGCACTAGCCCCTTCAATTTCCCCTTTTTAAAGTTTTTACAACATCGCTTTCTATAAAACCTTACATGCACCCAGGGTATAACTCACAGCCCTTGCCCTGAGGGTTGTGGAGGGAGGGGTTGTCATCTTTAAAGACCTTATTTCCAAAACTTTCAACTACGCTGAATAAAATGGCTATCTAAAAATTTTGATTGGATGTCTTGGGGGAAAAGGTGGGCGTGAGAGGGGGGTTAGTTGCCCTCAAATCACTTTCGTCTATTAAAAAGGGCCCTTTGAATTTCCAATCGAATATCTCTTCTTCAAGCTTCTACGACAAAGATTTCAATAAAAACTTATATGCCCCCACGGCATAACTTATAACCCTTGCACTGAAAACTGTGGGTGGAGTGCCCTGCTCAAAGGTATAATTTCCTGAACTTTAAACTGCGTGAAACAAAATGGCTATCTAAATATATTGATTGGATGTGTTTGGGGAAAGTTGGGCGTGAGAGGGGGGTTAGTTGCCCTCAAACCACTTTCGACTATTAAAACGGGCACTAGCCCTTTGAATTTCCAATCGAATGGCCCTTCTTCAAGTTTCTACGACAAAGATTTCAACAAAAACCTTATATGCCCCCAGGGCATAACTTATAACCCTTGCCCTGAAGACTGTGGGGGGAGTGTCCTGCTCAAAGGTAAAATTCTTGAACTTTAAACTGCGTGGAACATAATGGCTATCTCAAAATTTGATTGGATATGTTTGGGGAAATGGTGGGTGTGGAAGGGGTGTTAGTTGCCTTCCAATCACTTTCGACTATTAAAAAGGGCACTAGCCATTTCAATTTCCAATCGAATGAGCCCTGTTTGAACTTTCTACGACAACGCGTTCTATAAAAACCTTATATTCCCCAGGGCATAACTTACAACCCTTGCCCTGAGCGCTATGGGGAGTTCCCTCTTCAAAAACATGGTTTCTATCTGGAAATCAACTACGCTGAACAAAATGGCTATCTAAAATTTTGATTGGATGTCTTGGGGGAAAAGGTGGGCGTGAGAGGGGGGTTAGTTACCCTCAAATCACTTTCGACTATTAAAAAGGGCACTAGATCTTTGAATTTCGAATCGAATGAGCCCTTTTTGAAGTTTCTACGACAAAGATTTCAATAAAAACTTATATGCCCCCAGGGCATAACTTATAACCCTTGCCCTGAAGACAGTGGGGGGAGTGTCCTGCTCAAACGTATAATTTCCTGAACTTTAAACTGCGTGGAACAAAATGGCTATCTCAAAATTTTGATTGGATGTGTTTGGGGAAATGGTGGGCGAGGAAGTGGTGTTAGTTGCCTTCCAATCACTTTCGACTTTTAAAAAGTGCACTAGCCCTTTGAATTTCCAATCGAATGAGCCTTTTTTGAAGTTTCTACGACAACGCCTTCTATAAAAACCTTATATGCCCCCAGGGCATAACTTATAACCCTTGCCCTGAGGGCTGTGAGGGGGTTGTCATCCTCATAGACCTAATTTACAGAACTTAAAACTAGGTTGAATAAAATGGCTATCTCAAAAGTTCGATTGGATGTGTTTGGGGAAAAGGTGGGCATGAGAGGGGGGTTAGTTGCCCTCCAATCACCTTCGACTATTAAAAAGGGCACTAGTCCTTTGAATTTCCAATCGAATGAGCCTTTTTTGAAGTTTCTACGACAACGCCTTCTATAAAAACCTTATATGCCCCCAGGGCATAATTTACAATCCTTGCCCTGAAGCGTTTGGGGGAGTGTCCTCCTCAAAAACATAATTTCTATCTGGAAATCTCAAAATTTTGATTGGATGTGTTTCGGGAAATGGTGGGCGTGGAAGGGGTGTTAGTTGCCTTCCAGTCACTTTCGACTATTAAAAAGGGCACAAGCCACTCCAATTTCCAATTGAATGAGCCCTTTTCAAAGTTTCTACGACAACTTCATCGATACGAAGTTCCCTGCTCTAAAGGAACAAAATAATAAATAATACATTTTGCCAACATCGTTCTTATATGCCCTCAGGGCATAACTTAAAACCCTTGCCCTGAGGGTTGTGGGGGAGTTTCCTCGTCAAAAACATATTTTCTATCTGGAAATCAACTATGCTGAACAAAATGACTATCTCAAAATTTTGATTGGATGTGTTTGGGGGAATGATGGGCAAGGGGGGGGCTAGTTACCCTCCAATCACTTTCAAGTATTAAAAAGGGCACTAGCCACTCCAATTTCCAATCGAATGAGCCCTTTTCGAAGTTTCTACGACAACTCCTTCGACACGAAGTGCCCGGGTATGGAGAAAAAAAAATAAATAAATAATACATTGTGCCAACATCGTTCTTCACTTAGGCAGCGCTATTGCGCTGCCTATGATTGAGAAGGGCCTGAGTTATCGAACACCTTTGGTCCTCAGTTTTATAGATTATGAGCAAGCGTTACATTCTGTTGATAGAAGAGCTTTAGCGAAGGTTTTATCCTTGTATGGTATACCAGAAAAATACATTAAAGTGATTAGTGCTGTGTACGAGAATAACACTGCTGCGGTTAAAGAGCATTGAGAAGAAAATTTCAAGAAGTATATGAACATACAGGTTATCTAAAGGACATATCAGCAATGTCATAACAATGGTTAGTTAGAAAGGGTACTTTTTACTCTCAGGTTGTGCTCCTAATCACAAAAATCTACAGAATCAGAGGTCGTCAACTCCCGAAAATTAGAGGAAGTAAAGTATTTGTTCTTTTTTTTTAATGAATATATGTTTGTTTTTTCTTTGGAAGCAGTTCCTTGTAAGGAAGTAGAACTTTCCTTGAGAAAACCTTGGCGAATCTGTTTTCAGTAATATCATAATAAACAATAGATACAATAAAAATTAAAGAAAGTAAAAACTGAAGGTACCAAACGAGTGACACTTTCTGCTGTTGTTACAGGCCCAGCTATTATATGACATGAGGTCTGGAACTGCAACTCCTCAGATTTTGGAGCCCAAGCCATTCAAATCTTTTTTTTCAGCTTTGGTCCAAAGTTATCTCCTTGGCCCAAAGTCTACTCAGTTTACGGTACTTAAGTAACAAAAGAGATCATGTCGCACAATAGTGCTGTTTTCTGTTATTTTGTGCTGTAAAGCATCAGTTTTGACAGAAATTCCTATTTTTAACTGGGACAAGTCCGGTTCTTCATCTTTGTTTTTGACAGAGAAATAATGCATACAAATGCTTGCACTATGGAGCTTATGGAAGTTTAAGGCTTCCATTTTGCTTAAGGCTTATCGTCCCTGTGCAAGTTGTTTATGTTTGTGTTTCGTTGAAAAAAATTAAAGCAAGTTCTCGTTTAAAACACTGCAATTTTGCAAAACAGAAGAGAGGAATAGTGTGTTTTTAGAAAGGGTAGAGTATGTGTCGACCAAATTTTCACTCTTAGGTTTATAATTGAGAAGTGTCTGAGTTATCAAACACCTTTGGTCCTCAGTTTTATAGATTATGAGCAAGCGTTCGATTCTGTTGGTAGTTTAGCGATTTATCCTTGTATGGTATACCAGACAAACATGTTAGAGTGATTAGTGCTATGTACAAGAATAACACTGCAGCAGTTAAGGTGAGAAACGAGGCTATTAGCTAGTTTCGTATTAAATCAGGAGTTAAGCAGGGTTGTTTGTTCTATCCCCCTCTAAATAGATTATTTTGATGGACTTTGTCTTAAGGAGCGCAGGAAAGGCAATGGGAGAGCATCGGAATCAAATGGGGAGGAAAAACTTTCCTGGACTTAGATTATACTGATGATTTAAGCATCCTAGATGTAAGTGTGAGCAAAATGAATGAACTTTTTGAGGTTTTGCGTGTTCAGGGTGCTAGAATAGGTTTTGAAATTAATGTTAGGAAGACTGAGTCGCTAAGGCTAGTAACTAGTGAAGATTAAAAGGTTACATTGATTAACAAAAAGATTGATCAGGTGGAGAGCTTCACTTACCTTGGTAGCATTATCAGTAAACGATGGTGGGAGCAGTGAAGATGTTGAAAGTAGAATAACCAAGTCTCAGGGTGTTGTACAGAGTTGAAAAACGTTTGGAAGAATATGAAGATAAGTCTGCAAACCAAGATTAGAATATTGGAAGCTACAGTGATGATAGTGGTCAAATATGGTTCTGAAGCACGGGTGCTCCAAAAAGCAGATGCAGATTTGCTAGATGTTTTTTTTAGAGAAATCGCCTGATCTGGGTACCCGGCTGACTGACCATATTTCAAACAGTAGACTGTACGAAAAATGCAGTTCAATCCCGCTTTCTAGGACTATAATGAGAGAAAGGTTGAGATGACTTGGGTACGTTCTGTGGATTTAGGATGACATATTGCTGAAGATTGTCCTAGGGCTAAATGGAAAGCAGGTTGTCTGCAGTTGGGATGGGAGGATGTCATGAAGAAAGATTTAAGAGAAATGGGAACTTCCTGGGAGGGTGTAAAGAGGGAAGCTTTGAATAGATTGGGATGGAAGAGGAGCATGCATAGCTGTGTTGGCCTCAGCCAACTTGGTGCTGCGGTGAATTGTCTGTAGTAATAGTAGTAGTAGAATAGGACAGCCAGCTAAAACAAGCCATCCAATTCAACTAAAATTTCGCATTTCTTTCCCCAGGTGCTGAAAAACTAGCAGGAGATGTCTAAAATCTAAAGGTGCTATTGTATATCGTCCAAGGTTGACCAACAAGCCATCCAATTCAACTAAAATTTCGAATTTCTTTCCCCAGGTGCTGAAAAACTGCAGGAGATGTCTAAAACCCAAAGGTGCTATTGTACATTGTCCAAGGTTGACCATTTATTTTAAAAACTACAAATATTTTTTGGAACCAACAAAAGACTGAGTAAGGATATGCTGTAAAGCGAGTGTAGTAGGCTTACGTCTATGAACTGAATAAGATTTCTATGGTTCGGTATTTCTTGGGTCAATTAATGTCTAACATAAATTTGTTATATTTTTTAGAGATTCAAATTGGAAGATAATCTTATGTGTGTTGTACCTTCAACCTTGTACACTTCACTATTGAACTTTCTCACAATGCCTTTTGTTTTTGCGTTACATTTTCTACAGTTTTGCCAATGAGACTAATTTTTCAAAGCTGTTTTTCTCTGGCACTTTTTTTTAAACAAGTTCTGTTTATGTTCTTTTTTTTATTTACATTCTTTTGTTCTTTTTTTGAATTTCTTCCTTCTACTGATGCTGCCTCTTCTTTCAAATTTAATTTTCCCTTTTTCAAATTTTCATTTTGTTTCACTGTTTTGACTTTGTGCTTTGACAAAGGTATATAATTTGTTAACACCTTGGGTTTACAATTAGTTGAAATTTAAAAACTGCAGTATCTACACAGCCTTAATCAGTTTCTTTTCAAAGTCAGAATAAATAACAATAAATTGAATAGTTCTAGTTCCCACTGTTTCATTCTTTTGATTTAGTGTAAATTATAAGGTAATAATCAAATAATTAGACACAAATTTGCACGTTTATAGGCCATTTGTATGCCACTGTACTCAGGGCTTCCACTATCCCCGAATTTTCGGGGATTTCCCCAAAAATCTATGTGTCTCCCCGAAAAAAAATTTGGTTCCCCGAATCCCTGAAAATCATTCAATCACGGTGTCACCCCTAGTGACTATCCCTAGCAAACATTACTTTACATACCATAATTTTTCACTACACTTTTGTTCATTAATTTTCGTCGTGGTACTATGCATAAAAACCAGGCCGATATAATTTAAGTATAGACGGTTCTTCATATTTTCACAAAAGTGTCATTTTCCTGGATTTAGATAAAACCATTTTGAATGCAGCATTCCAAATGCTATAAGATTCTTACATTTATGTAATTTGTGGTCAAGACACTCTTGACAAAATTAGCCAAGGATTATACTTGAAATTGTTTAACGGAACACTCAGCTGGATTTTGGGTTTTGAAATTGAACTTCTAAAGAGGGAGAAATATTTTGAAAGCCAAATCATAAGTTTAAATTTTGTTTTCTTTTTCTATTTTTGGTTTTGGACTTACTGCACTAATGTTTAATACTTAATGATTGAACGCATAACACATCAAAGGAATTGATCTTTTTGCTAGGAATTCTTACCATTAAAATTTTTCTTTCATTCGGTGTGTAAATTTTAAGTTCTTTTCTTTTTTTATCTGAGAATTGTATTTGTCACACCACCCTTTATCGTCAATTCACCCAGCACTCCCCTCACAATTATTATTCTGGTCCCTTCACCAGTGTAATATTTTCAGTGGGCGGAGTATTTTAAACTGCATTCAAGGATCTTTTTACGGTCTTGCAAAGCTGTTAGTTAGGCAAAGAAAATTTTACGGAAAATATGTTCTGCTCAAATTCGGGATAGCCAAGTAAACTTGTTTAAATATTTAGGCCTACCTTTACACTCTCTAATGCTTGAACAATTAGTAACCCTGTATGAAGGCTAATTCTGAGATAAAAACAAATTAATTTGAAGAAATTGTGGCATAATTATTTCTTCTTGAGAACTATCCCTAAATGCCATATTCTTACCATAAAAATGCACCACCTCCTCCTCCTTCTAATGAGGTAAAATTTAGCTATAGACTATATACAAGGTCGGGAAATAGGGGATTTAAGCGGAAGTGACCTCAAAAATATTATTCATAAGAAAATTTCCATTACAGCTTAAAGTAAAAATTTAGTTATTAGACTCGTATTGTTTTCTTGTCAAGTTTTATATTATTGTTGGACTTATTTATCACGAACTGCTGGTTAATAATGCCAAATAATGTTAGCGTGAAGAAAAATAATAAGTAACTTTTATATGATTTGCAGCCTATAGCTATCATGTCCAGGCATTAGATGGGCTGATAAACAATTGAGACTGCAATAAGTACTATATTTGGAACATGGATGGGGCGCAGGGGTTGGAAATTAATCGGTGACTACATAGTGATTATAAGGTAACAAATGGAAAGGAAAGCATAGCAGAAACAAACAATAAAACAAATGTATTTTCCGCAGGGGGGGGGGGTATTTTCCGATTGTATTTTCCACGGGGTATTTTCCGATTGTATTTTCCACGGGGGTATTTTCAGCGGAGAGTATTTTCTGCGGGGGGTATTTTTGTGAGGGGGAGGGTATTTTTCGGTTTCGGTACTTTTTAAGAATCCAGTAAACATGCCATAAGTGAAGTTTCGTTAATGCTAATGAAATAAAACAAAGTATAATAAAAATATATTAGTTTAGAAACAAATTTGGGCTATATATTTTCACATTGTGGGGGGCGGGGTGGGGGGGCGAGTAAAGCATAGCATATATTAAATACGTAACCTACCCTAAACTAGGTACCTTTTTTTGCCCCTTCAACCCCAAAAACTAAAGTTTAAACATTTTTCACGGAGTGAGCAATACCTCACAAGGCAGCGGAAACCTGTTTTTCATTAGGATTTCATTAGATTCTAGATATGGTTCTTCGCGTGTTTACGGGATTCTTAACAAGTACCCTAATTTTTTTCCGCGGGGGGATTTTCCGGAGGGGGGGTAAACACCTAAAACATTAGAATCAGTATGAAGAACCAATTTCATTTAGTTCTTGTTTGCTTTAAGTTTTAATGTTGCCCCATACTTATAGGTTGAATTTTGTTTGTTTAACTTACCTATATAGAAACCGCAAACAATATTTGTTTTTAATTATTATTAATGAATTACTGAGATTGATGAAATAGTGAAAACCTGCTACTGGTATTTACAGTTCACATGTGTTCACTATTTTTTCTTTGACAATTTTGAAGTTTTCGCCGCAATATCAGCAATAAGTGTTTTCAGCTATGATTTCCAATCCCGTACTCTGACTCTAAAACCTACTTTGTAAAAGACTTGATTTACTACGCGGATCCAAGCCCTACTTGAGCCTGAAAACAAAGCTAAAACCAATTTTGGCTTCAAATTTTGCAACGAAATTCCATTTTGTTTTTTCCCCGAAAATTCCCCGAATTTTCAAGACTTGTCCCCGAATTTTAAGATTCGAGAGTGGAAGCCCTGACTGTACTAGACCTGAATGCGAAAACATTGAAAAACCCTGAACTTTGTTTTTATAAATACACACTATTTTGTACAAACTGAGCAGATCAACTTTCCTTTTTTAGGGAATTCAATTGTATGTTTTACATGAGGGAGGGGAGGGGAGTCATTTGCTTAAAAATTAATGTTTTTTCAGGCCCTGATTTTAATGTTTGTATATTTTGACAGCTAACAAGAACAAGTTGTTAGGGCAGGATCCCTGGGTTGTTATTAGGGAGATTACCAGGGACATTAAGTGAGACTACAAAAAAAAATTTAGACAGATAAAAGTACACATTAATTTCTGGACAATTATCTTTTAAAATAAAGGTAGTTCTACTGACTTTAATATAAATGCACAACAGTACATTTATATATTGCTATTAGCCCAACTCAATATTTTCATAAGGCATCAGAAACCCTTAATATATCATTTTCTGTTTGTCCTAATTTAGAACTTTATATAGCCTACACCATTATTTTTGTGTACAATGATAGAAATACAAGACAAAAGTGTTTAGAACTCATTTTACCTGGAAATGCTTTTTTCCTTTAGAAAAGCTAAGAAGAAATAATAAGAAAACCACTCAAATACAATAGCAGTCAGTACTTACGTCCTAATCAGATTTCCAAGGGTATTATCCTCCTTATTGATTGTAAAAATTGATGCATTTGGGATTCTTCCATCGTTCTCTTTTGTAATTCTAAAATAAGTAGAAAAAAGCAACTATGGGTAATGCAAGATGAGACATTTACTCTTTATCTTAACGCACACAATTCAGACAATTTTTCGAAAAAGTATAAATTTTCCCTTTTTATTTGCTACTTCTGAATGTTGGAGAATAATCGATAGTAGATAAACAAATATGAGCTGTAACAGGAACGTCAATTGGTCGGGGAGGGAGGGGGTATTTCAAGCAGTCATGCTGTTTTTATCAGGAACAAATGGACGTTCAAATGGGGATAAGTACATTTATTAGACAGTGAAAACAGATAAAAAAAAGTCTGGATATTTTGACCACATATACAGCAATCATCATCAGCAGATCTACTAAAGCATTAAAATTAAAACTAACATATCTATACAGAACAATATAATTAATTCTGGTTCATTCACTACATTTGCCTAGTTTATTTTAATGAAATACCTAATTTAAGGTATTAGATCAAAAATATGTTTTTATCATAACATCAATAACAACACACAAAAAAACCTAATCTAACAAAGCTAATCAATGTTTACAAATATGCAAGGTGCTGCTCCCCATCTTTCCCAAATCCTCTAAATTGCTAGTTTCATTTGCACTTTATTGGAAACAATGTGTATTTTGTAACAGCATGGTTTTTGTTTATCAAAACATAAAACAAAATTACCATGTTAATCAGCAGAAGTGTTAAGGTCAGAAACAACCAAATTTTGTACTCCTGAAGGGTTCCTTTCCCTTTCTTGTACCTACTCCAATGTCTGATGAATCCCTGGATATCTTCAATTCCAATATTATGTAACATTATAAAGACGGAATGCTTGCACCTTAGAGCACAGGTGAGCTTGAGTCTGATACAAACCACATTTGTGTATACAGGTAGAACTTATCTCTTTCTTATATCCAATCCAATTTCTGATTTATTCTTTGGACATCTTCTATATTATGTAATATTGGACATGTGTGAGTATCTCCGCTAAAATTTATGCCATTACTGGCTAATTTAGCCAACCTAATGGGCTAGAAATATTTCCAACCTCAGGCAACATCTTTTGCTAAAAACTCCATTATGTTCTTTATTCAGATCCAATATAGACAATAGCCCAGCCCTGAATACTTCCTTCACTGTATGTGATAAATTTGTTTTGTAAACCTGTTTTCAACTTCTGACCTTATGGGTCTCTCACAAATAAGTATGCTCTTACGTATGGGCCAATTTAAAATATTATATAAAATATCTTTCGCTGTTATGCAATACTGTTTCCAACTTCCATGTTCCTGGCATAAATATTTATCTTTTATTTGCTGACAAAGTAAAATGCATGTCATATCAGACCCATTAGTTGTGAAAAGCACACAGGTATAAATATATAATTTCAACACATTGCTTCCAAATGTCTTGGGATTCAAGATTTTTTCCCAGATAAGGAAATGAAATTCTTGTGATAAAAATTTGTAAATACAACCAATAAACAAATCCTACACAACTTTCCCCACTTCATAAAGCAAGAGATAATTAGAAGTGAAGCCTAGGGTCAAGCCCAACAAAGCTACACATACTTTTCTGCCCCCCTTTCAATTTTGTTTTGCCTAGTATGAAATTTGTGTTATAAAAAAACAACTCAAACTATAAAAACCCATTTCCAGACCAAAAGAATGCATATACAAGAGTCAAGAAACTCATCTTCCAAAGAAAACTCATTACAAATATTGCAAATGAATAAGGTGAATACACCATACACTAGCAACTATTTTTAAATAATAATTATACCTAACTCTTCCATGAACCCTAACTCAGTTATAAAGGCTTTCTTTAACTATTTTACTTACCTCCAAAAAAATATAACTTTCTTTTCCATCGCTATTTTTGAAGATTTATTACACCTCATCCTTCCAAAACAACACTCAAAAACTCTTCAATAATCTCTGATGATTTTTTCTCTCACCTCTAGGTTTAATTTTTATACTACCAAGAAATTACCATGAAAGCTAAGAAAGCTATACATGCCTCCCCCCAATATTTTATTCACCTAGTATGCAATCCTTTTTTCTTTTCCACTAATTTTTTTTTAAATTCATTATAGCTACCAGCTCCAAGACCCAGAAAAAGACATAGTATTGCTTTGTTAATCTCTCTTATGAATTTTTTTTCCTTTTTTTTCCACTTCATCATAATTTTTAAAACACTTAAATGTACCCTTAAAGCTATAACCTTTATACATGCCCCACAACATTTTGTTCACCCAAAGTGAAATACATTTTTCTTTTCAACTCTAATTCTAAATTTTGTTACAGCTATCCCTCCCCCAAAGACCCCTAACACACTTAAGCATGACCCCTCTCCATCTCTTTAATCCCAACCATCAATTTATTATTCTTATTGTCATGCCTTTTTTAAATAATATTTACTATTTACCCCCAAGACCTCTAATACACTTTCCCATGCTTCCTCCAACATTTCATTCACCTAATATGAAATATTTATTTTCTTTTACTATTCTTTTCAATTAATGATACCTAGCCCACAGCACCATCTACATACCATACCCCATAGATTTGTTATATTTATGTTTAAATCAAATTTTAATTATTAACAATACCTTGTATTCCCAAGAACCCCACCACACACACACACATGCTGCACCTCCACTCTAATCATCTTAGAAGTTCTTAAAATTATTCCTTAGAATTCCTTAATAATTAAGAATTCCTTGTAATTATTTATTGGACCTTTTGACTATTTTGAACAAAATGACTATGGTATCTTCAATGAGCTTCATTGCTAATAAAGTTTCTATGACCAACCTTCTATGAGACATGGCCATAAAAGAATGTTTTTTATGGCCCTTTATCAATAGTATGCTGGGTGAACCTATGTTTCTTTGATTCTTCCTGCCATGTTAAGATGCCATTAGTCCAAGGACTTCTGACAATGAAAACTTTAAAACCACTAACCCTCCCAGGAATTCTTTTGAACAAAAAGTTTGTACAGGAAGTCCGAAAAGAGCTTTCTTATCTAAAAGGAAAAGGGGAAATTACAGATCAGTTGTACAAATGGTTTTACCCACGCAGTTGCATGTCCCCTCGCTTTTATGGTCTTCCTAAAGTTCATAAGCCCGGTAATCCACTTCGACCCATTGTTTCTTCTTTTAATTCTCCTACAGCAAAAATAGGGAAATTTTTATCAGTTATATTTCGCCCACTAATTCAGGCTCAAAAATCCTATATTAAAAATTCCGCTGATTTTGTTTCCAAGGTGAAGCAAGTTTCAGTTAAACCAAATACAAGAATTGGCAGGTTTGATGCAGATTCAATGTATACCAATTGTGATCCTCAAAAGGCCGAACTGATTTTGGAGCGAAAACTTAATTCTAACCCATCTATATCAGAAAAATCTACTCTTTCGAATCAGACACTTCTTTCGCTTACAGCCCTTTGTAACAGAACTTCTTTTTACTTCCATTATAGAGGCATTTTTATAGACAGAAATATGGGCTCTCTATGGGTGCCCCCCTTTCTCCAATACAGGCTGATATCTTCATGGAAGACCTTGAAGAAAGGGCTATTTTGCAAAGTTCTTGTAAACCTGAATTTTGGGTTTGTTTTAAAGATGATATTTTTTATTTATGGGAGCATGGTGACGAGTCTCTGGGTTCTTTTCTTCACGTGCTCAACTCCTTGGATCCAAAACTGAAATTTACTCAGAATCAGAGATAGAGAGGCGTCTTCCTTTCTTAGATGTTCTGGTGCACCGAAATGATTCAGGTTTCGAGTTTAGTGTCTATAGAAAACCCACACATAATGACCGTTACTTAAGTTATTCCTCTAATCATTCTCCTGCTGTGAAAAGAGGAGTTGTCACTTCTCTAGTTGATAGAGCATTGAAAGTTTGTTCAACACGTTTCTTGGATTTAGAGCTCAACCACCTTAGAGATATTTTATTTGGGAATGGTTATCCAATTAGTTTAATAAATTCTGTAATTGCAAAGCACATTAAAAGATTATCAGATAGTTCCACAGAAAACACAAATCAAAGGGAAAATTCAATTTATCTTGGTCTCCCATACGTTAAAGGGGTTTCAGACCACATTTCAAAAAATCTAAGGAAAAATAAAATTTACACTTATTATAGACCCAGAAAAACTATCAGGTCCCAAATTTATCAAGGTAAAGACCCTATCCTGATAGGTGAAAACTCTGGTGTCTACAGAAATCCTTGTTCATGTGGTCTTTGGTATATTGGAAGAACTGATCAGCGACTAATGGATAGATTAACTCAGCACTCTAGTTCAATTAATAATACACTTAAAAAGCCAAAAAAAAACAGAAAATTTTGACTCTGCCCTTGCAGAGCAATTTTTGAAAAACCAGACCATACTATTTTATTTAATCAAGCTAGTCTTATTCCGCATGACAAAGGTATTGTCCAGCACTACAGAGAAGCTGTTGAAATTTAAAAATACCAACATTTAGGTCTAGCTTTAAACAGAGATTCCGGTGATTTAAGAATAAACAAGTCATATTTCGGTTTTCTCAAAAGAGAAGCTGATACTTTAGTAATCCCTGAAATAAACCTTGAACCTCTTTCCCAGTCATCTAATCAAACACGTGAACAACCCCTTAGGTCTCAAAGGGTGTCTGCAAGAAATGCATTAATTAAAATCCAAAATCAAATGATACAGTTCTCCAATTTATTTAATTGCTGGTTCGTTTTGTTTTTTGAGTGAATGAATTGTTTCCTTTTCTTGTCAGTTGTTCACTAGTATCCGTTGATGGCAGTTCATATTTTTTTGGATTTTGTGCAAATCACGGATATTGGCGAATAACTCGCTTTTATGGTTGTTAGGTATTTGGTTTTAATTCTTTTAATTTTTGGCTTTTATTGAATTTTATTCATCTTTTAAGTTGTTTTTGGTTCTTTTCACATTGACTTTCTGCGTTTGTTTTTTTCTCTTCTGCACTTTCCTTGGATACATCGTTTCGTTTCGCGCTGAAGAAGAGAGGCGTCTGTCCTCTCGAAATATTCACTTTGTTTTTTCAGTATTTTCATTTGGCCTATAAAAACCCCATTTTTGCTCGTTTTTCTTTCTTTATGTGATGTCAGGCCATTGTGGTTTAAGAAATTATCTTCGTCATGCTTATGGGGAGCATTCAACCAATGTTGTCACTACATTCATATCTCTTGTGAGAAAAAAAGCTAATTTGATTAATCAACAGTATTTTCTTCATAATTGTAAAATGAACTGTATTTTACCCAAGTCAATGTAACCTTCACTTCACTTAAACACACGTAACAAACGGCAATTTACAGAACGTATAGGGTTTGGTATTTTAAATCATGTTATTAGCGACTGCAAAAGCAAGCGCTACTGGTTAAATCAGGATATTTTCAGGCTAGAGCAAGAAATATTATGTACGCTTTCTTAAGCTGATTTTCATCAAATTAAGGCTATTGCAGAAAATTCTTTTCAGCATGATTTTAGGATTTCTAGACAAAGACTTTCTGAGAAATTACACCATTTAAAGTTGGAAAAACTCTCTAATAATCCACCTTTTGTCCCAAATGCGTATCCTGGTCCTGCTGTGATAAATCTCAGCTCCACGCCCCTTACAACAGAGCAAAATCAGGTTCTGTCGAAAGGATTGAAATTTTTGATAACCCCTTCGAAAATACCTTATAGTGAAATTATTGCAAACACAGAGGGGGCTTTTCATGACTCTCATGCGGATATTGGAGAGATTGCTGAGGTTAGAGCACAATTTGTTGAAACTTTGTTGGCTTCGCCTTCTGTTAATAATCGAAATTTAAAAATTTTAGTAAAAATGAACACTTGGTCTTACACACACTACATAAAGATCATTCCAGGATTATTACAAAAGCCGATAAAGGCAATGCTGTTGTTGTATTAGATTCAGATGATTATGACAAAAAAGTCAGAGAAATTTTAAATGATTCTAACACATATGAACAATTAGCTACCAATCCCACAGAAAAATTTGTACAGGAAGTCCAAAAAGAGCTTTCTTATCTAAAAGGAAAAGGTGAAATTACAGATCAGTTGTACAAATGGTTTTACCCACGCGGTTGCATGTCCCCTTGCTTTTATGGTCTTCCTAAAGTTCATAAGCCCGGTAATCCACTTCAACCCATTGTTTCTTCTTTTAATTCTCCTACAGCAAAAATAGGGAAATTTTTATCAGTTATATTTCACCCACTAATTCAGGCTCAAAAATCCTATATTAAAAATTCCGCTGATTTTGTTTCCAAGGTAAAGCAAGTTTCGGTTAAACCAAATACAAGAATTGGCAGTTTTGATGCAGATTCAATGTATACCAATTGTGATCCTCAAAAGGCCAAATTGATTTTGGAGCAAAAACTTAATTCTAACCCATCTATATGAGAAAAATCTACTCTTTCGAATCAGACACTTCTTTTGCTTACAGCCCTTTGTAACAGAACTTCTTTTTACTTTGATTATAGAGGCATTTTTTATAGACAGAAATATGGGCTCTCTATGGGTGCCCCCCTTTCTCCAATACAGGCTGATATCTTCATGGAAGACCTTGAAGAAAGGGCTATTTTGCAAAGTTCTTGTAAACCTGAATTTTGGGTTCGTTTTAAAGATGATATTTTTTATTTATGGGAGCATGGTGACGAGTCTCTGGGTTCTTTTCTTCACTTGCTCAACTCCTTGGATCCAAAACTGAAATTTACTCAGGAATCAGAGATAGAGAGGCGTCTTCCTTTCTTAGATGTTCTGGTGCACCAAAATGATTCAGGTTTCAAGTTTAGTGTCTATAGAAAACCCACACATAATGACCATTACTTAAGTTATTCCTCTAATCATTCTCCTGCTGTGAAAAGAGGAGTTGTCACTTCTCTAGTTGATAAGAGCATTGAAAGTTTGTTCAACATGTTTCTTGGATTTAGAGCTCAACCACCTTAGAGATATTTTATTTGGGAATGGTTATCCAATTAGTTTAATAAATTCTGTAATTGCAAAGCACATTAAAAGATTATCAGATAGTTCCACAGAAAACACAAATCAAAGGGAAAATTCAGTTTATCTTGGTCTCCCATATGTTAAAGGGGTTTCAGACCACATTTCAAAAAATCTAAGGAAAAATAAAATTTACACTTATTATAGACCCAGAAAAACTATCAGGTCCCAAATTTATCAAGGTAAAGACCCTATCCTGATAGGTGAAAACTCTGGTGTCTACAGAATTCCTTGTTCATGTGGTCTTTGGTATATCGGAAGAACTGATCAGCAACTAATGGATAGATTAACTCAGCACTCTAGTTCAATTAATAATACACTTAAAAAGTGGAAAAAAACAAAAATTTTGACTCTGCCCTTGCAGAGCACATTTTTGAAAAACCAGACCATACTATTTTGTTTGATCAAGCTAGTTTTATTTCGCATGACAAAGGTATTGTCCAGCACTACAGAGAAGCTGTTGAAATTTATAAATACCAACATTTAGGTCTAGCTTTAAACAGAGATTCCAGTGATTTAAGAATAAACAAGTCATATTTCGGTTTTCTCAAAAGAGAAGCCGATACTTTAGTAATCCCTGAAATAAATCTTGAACCTCTTTCCCAGTCATCTAATCAAACACGTGAACAACCCCTTAGGTCTCAAAGGGTGTCTGCAAGAAATGCATTAATTAAAATCCGAAATCAAATGACATAGTTTTCCAATTTATTTAATTGCTGGTTTGTTTTGTTTTTTGAGTGAATGAATTGTTTCCTTTTCTTGTCAGTTGTTCGCTAGTATCCGTCAATGGCAGTTCATATTTTTTGGATTTTGTGCAAATTGTGGATATTGGCGAATAACTCACTTTTATGGTTGTTAGGTATTTGGTTTTAATTATTTTAATTTTTGGCTTTTATTGAATTTTATTCATCTTTTAAGTTTTTGGTTTTTTCTTTGGTTTTTTGGTTCTTTTCACATTGACTTTCTGTGTTTGTTTTTTTCTCTTTGGCACTTTTTTTGGATACATTGTTTTGTTTCGCGCTGAAGAAGAGAGGCGTTTGTCCTCTCAAAATATTCACTTTGTTTTTTCAGTATTTTAATTTGGCCTATAAAAACCCCATTTTTGCTTGTTTTTCTTTCTTTTGATGTCAGGCCATTGTGGTTTAAGAAATTATCTATACCAATTCAGGGTATATATTTGCACATTAGGAGGGGGTGGGGCAAATTTTATATCTGATGTAAATGGGAGGTAAGTTTAAACTTTACCCTCACCCCCTTAATGTGCAAATATATACCCTGAATTGGTATATAGGGGTGGGAGTAAAATTCATTTCCAACAAAAATGATTAGGATTAAATTTGGAAAGAGCATAAAAAAAAGGCATCAAGTGGTATATTCACTTTATTTGTAAGTCAATAATACAATTTGGTAAAAATTTACCATTAAGTGTTGCTGGGGAGAAGTTATTAGTCAACTGGTTGGAAAATAAAAGTTTTGCTGGGGAAACATTTCTTGTCAACTAGTTGACAAATATAGATTTCATCTAGGCCTATAGGGATGGGCAAAATGTTCCAACTAGATGGCAAAAATATTTTAATTATAAGGAGATTGGATAGTACCATTTTATATAAGCTTATAAACTGTTTTTTTCTAATAGTCAGAGAGTGTATATCTGGCTGTGTAAGTGTGTTGGGAACAGCTTTTCCACCATTCTTTGTTTCCCAAGATTAAAATTCAAGAACCATATGTTGGCAAATGCACACCTGTCATCTGCTGGAGCTTCAAACCCTTGCAGCTGGATGACCACCAAAATATTCAGTTCTGCTTTTATGCCACATTTTATTGCCTTTCATTATCATAGTGTTTCTTTTAACACCCATAGACTAGAATATTACTTTTCTGACTGTGTCCTAAAACATAAATTGGCATCTGTGAATTGTCTAGGCTACCCAAAGTAGGAAAGCTAGGCTACCCTGCATTCATAGCCTATGTAACTCCATACCTGTCTAATTACCGATTGAAAAGATATACTGATCAAACTATTTATAAACACATTTACTGCATACTTCAAGCAGTAAAACTCACTTTCTCTCTCCCTCATATAAGATAAAAGACTCAAATGTCGGTGGAGCATTCATGTCTTTCTAGTTTACAAGTTTGCGAATTAGCGACTGCCACAAGCAGGGTTGCGACCAGACGAAAACATTTCGTAACGTCGAACTCTTAAAAACGTAGCTTTTTCGTAACTTTCATAGGAAAGTCTCTTTTCAAGGCAATGTTGCCTGTATAATTTGAAAAATATATTTTTACTTAATCTCATTAAAAACTTTTTAATCCCTCCAACTTTTAAAAGGTACCTAAAAAGTATACAATAATAACAATTCATGCTTCTTTACCTCCAGGAAATTCCTACTTATTCAAATGCAAGGGCTGCTTCCAGTTTACCTGCACAACAGACCCCCCCCGATGCGTGTATAAAACCCCAGGCTACTATTTTGCTTATCTTGTTGTTGTTGCTTTTAATTGCCATTATTGGTGTTTTAAACCAAAAGTTGATGAGTAATACGTACAAAATAAAAGGCCGGACAAATAAACACAGGACACTTTAGAGTTTTGAAGAAAAGAAGAAAACCAACTAGATTTTTTTTATTGTTAAATTTCAATACAAACGATCTTAATAAATCCAGCTTCTTAAAACGACCCAAAAAATCATTTTAATCGCTCCCTTCCCGTCTAATATTTTAGATTGGCTTAGTCTCAGTCTCACCTCCTCTAGCTTCAAATTTGCATCGTTCCAACATGAAGATTTAAGCAATTCCAAGTGACAGAGTTTTTGTTTTGTTTTTATTTTGTCGAACAAAAAATATTTCAATCGTTGTCTTCAGGTCCTATACGAAACAACAGTTATTTTGCATAATATGCATTTTTCCGTTTGTAATTTGAATCGTAACTCAATGCGCAAAAAGCATTGGCTTTTACATAGCATAAACACCAAATTTATCTAGGTTTTAAATGCATAAACGGAAAAAGTCGATGAGTTGAGGTAAACAAATAAAAAAGATCAAATTATGCAAAAACGAATCGATTTTTTGCCCTGAATTTTCACTTATATTTAATATTTTCAAATTTTTAATTTTCCAATTAAAAAAAAAATATAATGTCTCATCCTAGATTACAACCTAAGTTAACACAGCCTCGGGATGTGCTCTTACCGTTGTGATATACTGATAAAAGTGGGAAGTAACTGAACATTCGGAAGTGGTTGAAAATAGTTCACAAATTAAAAAAAAAATCTGTGACAAAGAAATAAAAGGAAGATGGAACAAAAAGATCAGTGAGTTAATAAAACTGAACTGGAAATGATTTAATTAAAAAAAAAATACGGGGGATAATATAAAACCTATAATTTAATAAAGAAATGCCGAGAAATTTACGTTTTCAGGGGGTTGGGGCCCCAATCTAGCCTGCGTGGTCTCTTTAAATCTGTTTTTCAGTAAACTGTAAGCCTACCCTATACAGATACAAGACTGTTATCTTCTTCATAAAAATGGGCATTAGTCTAGTTGTCGTTTTCTAAAGCCAAATATTCAGTGATTGTCCTTTTCTGAAGAAAACATGCTAAGAACACAAACAGTACCATTAAATTATTTATTTTATACTATTTCCAAACATCATGGCCTCTTTTCTGAAAATACACCCACCCCCCTGATGGTCCGGGATATAGCCCTAGGAATATATTAAAAAAAATCAACCAATAAAATTCTTACTTTACAATATGAAAGAACGCGAAAGAATGTAACAAGAAAGAATATCATCACAAGATTCGACACAACGAAGAAATGTATTTATACAGTTATATATGGGACCGCAGATGGGGAGGGGGGTATAATGTCAAAAAAGTGACCATGATATTTGGAAATAGTTTAGCATAAAATTGAAAAATTCCGGCTCAACTAACCCACTCCCTCCTCAATGCTTAGATATAACCAAAAAATGGCTCATTTTTACAGTTTCATATATTTTGTCAATACCTGCTGTTCATAATTTCATATAAAAAGAGCAACTTTTGTATATAACCATATATTATGTCAAACCAATCAGAAGGGGGGGGGTGAGGTTGTTAGGGAAAGAATAATACATATATCATCGGTACTAGTCAATTAGCTGATACACACGCAAGATAGATGCTAAAGGAAACTAGTCAAACGGGTATCAGTCATTAGAGAATTGGATCGCAAAGCGTGGTTTGTCATCGCGTTTACAATATTTAAACTATTGTTTTTTGGGGTTTAGGAGGGGTACCTAGATTAGGTTACGTATTCAATATATACTATGCTTTACCCACCCACCCCCCTAATGTGCAAATATATAGCCCAAATTTGGTTCTAAATTTTTATGTTTTCATCATATTTTGTTTTATTTCATTAGCATTAACTAATGAAAATAGCTCTTTCTCCATATAATTTTAGTATGACTGTTGACGGAACAAGATTCAAAGTCAACTGATGAAATTGAAAGTTGGTGAGTGACTAACTGACTATTATCACTTGTCACTAAACAAATGATAATCGTATGCTCACGAGAGAGAATGTTATCTTAACTTACTATGCGAGTAAGCGAAGTGGGTATTTTCTCATCCTAATAACTGAGTGATTGTTTGATAAGATTAAATGACCGCGATGTGAAAAAATGTCGATACTCATGTCAGTGTAATTAAATTGGGAACAGCGGATTTTTTCACGGGGAAAAAATAGATTACTCAGAAAATGTGAAACTTTCTCATTATTCAAAAGCGTAACTTAATTGTAACATAAATTAAAAAACGTAACAAAAATGTAACGTTTTTAGGACCGTAACGTAAAACGTACCGTCTTATTTAAAACGTACCAAAACTGGTACGAACGTAACCTTGGTGGCAACCCTGGCGACAAGCCACACAAGCGGGGTTGCGAAGTCGTTTCTCATGACGGTGTCAAAATTTCAACCGAAATGTTCTTTCGGTGTCACCCTGCTTCACAAAAGGTAATTTTTGTGTCATCTCAATTTATTCCGCGACATGCTACTTGCTAATGGTTCGTTTACACATTGCGTAAATTCATGCGGATTTAGCAATCTGTGCGGAAATTCCGTCCGTTTTCGTGCTAGAAAAATTCTCTAGCTGTCCGCAGCGTTTTGGTCAAATCAGGACGGAATCTTGGCAAGATTTTTAAATGAGTAAAATCATGAGTATGGATTATCAAAAACTACACGATCTTATAACTTTGGTTCAAGGCTACCCCAGCTTTTATGATCCTGCACACACAGACTATAAAAAAAACTAAGAAAAACGGTGTCATTTGGCTTTCTATTGCTCAACAGCTTTCAGAAGGGGGTAAGAACATAGGTCATGCTGTTGCAATAATTTGAAATCTTTGCCTTAAAACGCAGCGTTATTTTAGCCATAGTTCGAACGGAAACGGACGGATTTCCGCATGGATTTCCGCAATGTGTAAACGAACCATAAATTATCATGTCAAATGTGCAACTTTTATCCCGTTTTAAACTTGCCTGTCAAGATTAGCATACTGGCTGCATAAGAGGTGAAACTAATAAAAAAAAAGTCCTTGTAATTATTAAAATAAGTGTCCATTTATGACGTTTGTTGACATTAGTCAATATCTTTCCACCCAGTTCATGTGACTCGTTATTTATGCAAGGGAATGCCTCATGGATGATTAAAGTCACTTTATAAGGTTGAATATTAAGGTGCTTTACCACTGGTTGAAAAACCTTTTCATACAAGTATCATTTTTTCCTTCGTGTACGCACTTAAAATTTACTATACATTAATTTTATTTAAAAAACATAGAAACAGGGAATAATAATTTGCCAAATGACTTTACTAACAGCAAAATTTTTGCCCAGTTCTAGAGTACCTAATTAGAAATATTCTAACACAGAATGATACATGACAACTTTTTTTCTGACAGTTATCTTGAACAGATTGCAGTCTGAAAAGAATACAGTATGGCTCAAAATACAAAAAAAAACTGTTGAATTTTGTAAAAGAATGGACATAGAAAGTTTTCTGCATATATACTTGCGCTATTTAAGAAATTAAATTAGAGTATGCCCACTTTGGTAGGTTACCCTTAAGAAAAAAAAAAAAATTACAAGAAAACAGCATAGTGTGGACAGTTTACAGGCTAGAAAGTTTTCACTCACGGAAACAAAATATAATCCTCCTAGACCCTAATAGAGGCTATGTAATTTTTTTTTTTTTTTTTGTGAGGTTTTTTCAAATTATATTTATGTAATCATTCAGTTAATGAAAAAATACCTAAAAGTGTGCGCTTCCGTCAATAAAACCCATCAATATAAGCGATACACCTTCACGAGAATGTTAAAGAGGGGGATTTTTTTTAATGAAAAACTGAAAAAAAATTCAAAATCAAAGATGGGCGATTGCCCCTCCCCTAGTCAGCACTCTTGGCAAGTTTAGAGAATGAACGATCTTTTTCTCACTGCTGAGATGTAAAGCCATATTCCAAAGCCCACTCTTGAAAACTTTGTCCAACTTATAAAGGAGTAACAAAAATTTTTGATTTGTTTTTTTTTTGTAAAGCCTCCACGAACAAAAATCTTGGATACGGTTAAGCTGGGATTTGTATAAAAACAGAAATTGGGTTTTAAAAACTGCAAAAAAATACATGTTTATAAAATGATGTAAGAATAAGAAAAATAATGAATTCCAGTACTCACTATAAAATGGTTTTCTTTATATTCAAAAACCAATATTTGCGTAATCTTTGATTACTATTTTCTATAGCTAGTTTATTGATAATACGAAAATGCCTTATCGCTCGTCGATCAGACAAATACAAAAAAAAGTTCAGGAAAGTGACCCCAGATATGTTGAAACATATCTAATTTTCTATCCAATATGTAATACTTTTTGTATATCTTGCCTAGTTGTTCAAGTTGTGTCTTCCTTTTTAAAATATGTCCCTTCCAAAATAAAATCGTGGTGTGTTGGCTAATCCTCCAGTCTGCTGGCGTACCCACGAAAATCGTCCGTCTCCTCAAAGAGCTGTATAATAACACTGAAAGTGCGGTGATCGTAAATGGACGGCCTTCTGGATATTTCAAAATTAAAAATGGTGTCCGGCAAGGATGTGCCGCTGCACCTGAGCTCTTTAACTGTGTAATAGACCACATCCTGAATAAAACACAGCAGGTGCAGTCGTTTGGCATAGAGTTTGCTGGAAGAGTTCTTTCAGACGTCGACTTTGCCGACGACGTGGCGCTAATATGCGAAAACATTAGTGACCTCAAAACTACACTGGAAACACTGGCCTCTGCCGCTGAGAAATTCGGTCTGAAAATAAATTGGTCGAAGACCAAGATAATGCCCGTTGAGAAAAAGCCGTCCAACCCCCTGTCATCTGTGGAAATTTGTGGCCAGACTGTAGAGGTAGTCAAGCAGTTTACCTACCTTGGTTCAATTGTCTGCTCAAACGGAAGCCTAGATGCCGAAATATCAGCAAGAGCGGCAAAAGCAAACTCTGTCTTCGGTCGCCTTCTAAAAACGGTCTTCCATAAACCCCAGATCAGCCGTCTCACCAAAGCACGAATATATTCTGCTTCGGTTGCCAGCGTTATGCTCTATTCTGCTGAGACTTGGTCGCTGACTCAGACACAGACGCTGAAGGTAGATGCCATCCAGACGAAACACCTCCGAAAAATCGAAGGCTCCCGATGGCCCGACAGGGTACGAAATTCGGAAATCCTCAGGTCCTTCAAACTCCCACCCCTGTCCGAACAGCTTGAGTCTCGCTCGCTGCGTTGGTATGGTCATCTGCTCCGTCTGCCTGCCCAAACACCCGCCCGACTCATCTTCGATTTCGACCCAGCTGCAAACGGCTGGAGGCGTCCTAGGGGAAGACCGAGCACCAGATGGGCGGACGTCATCCGTGATCGGCTCGCCTCCAGAAACATCAACCCGGCTGAAGTGACAACCCTCGCCCTGAACCGACCACTCTGGAGAAGACTGACGGCGCTGACGACTGGTTCCCTCTACGCTGGCGACGCTGCCGAGCAAGAGCTTTAAGTTGAAAGTTGAAGTGTTTGTTTCTGTTAAAGTAATTTCACAGCTTGATTAAGGTATATTAGAAATAGCTATTTATCAAAAAAAAAATATTATTACAGCAAAAACAAACCCAGAAGTTACCCTCACTTGATGGATTGAAGAAAAGGAGCTTTCTTAACTAGCCAAATAAAATACAAGTTATTCAATAAAAAGTCCAATTTAAATTCTCAATATACTACCACTACTACTATAAATTCACTGCAGTGCGAAGCCGCCTGAGGCCAACAAAGCTACATACGCTAATCCTCCATCCAAATCTATTTAAATCTTTTCTCTTTACGCTCTCTCAAGAAGTTTCAGTTCCACTTAAATCGTTCCTTACAACCTCCTCTCACCCAATTGAGGGTGAACTGCTTGTTCTTTGGCCCTATATGGTTGAGCGGAAAGGATGATCTTAGAAAATGTATCGTCTTTCATCCAGAGAACGTGACCCATTCATAGTTGAATTCTGAATCCCAAAGCTATAACGGAACTTAATTAATGACATTGCAAATAAAAAGAAAAATTATAATAGGGGATATATGATTATTATGAACATGCTACATATTACAAAGCAAGAGTTTCATTGTTTAGTGTTTTCTTTAGTTTTTATATCTTCCTAGGGCTATATTTGGGACTATCTGTATCAGAAGTGTGTGGTGCAATGTCAGAGGCGATAATGATATTTGGAAATGACATTAATTAAGAAATGATAAAATTGTACTACTTTTATTGCTTCAGCAAGCTTACTTTAGAAGTAATGAACCATTAAACATTTAATACTGCTTTAATATATTATATCAAGAAAGTGTTTTCTGGGTCTAATAGGCGCAACTGCAAGAAAAACCGTCACTTTTTGAATATTTTTTATACCAAATATACAAGGTCTTTCGGGGCATAACAAAAATAGCGTCCAAAGGGAGTAATTTAAACAGCATTTATGGAAGAAATAATTGTAGCCTCCAGATTTATGATTTCTTCTCTGTCAATGAAAGATATCTGATTTAAGATAGTGATAAAAATATAGAATATTTAGTCTTTCTTTTGGATTAAAATGGACGTTGACAATAATTCTGGGGAGTCTAAAATAGAGATTGTCAGGGGTCAGAATTTTGATGTTGGACCAAGATACACAAATCTGGCATACATTGGAGAGGGAGCTTATGGAATGGTTGTGTAAGTTTCAAACATGGTACTATTGTTATGCTTGATTCCTCCCCCTCAAATGGAAACACTATAAAATTCCAAAGTTAACTTAAAAAAAGTTCTAAAATACTTAGGCCTACAACTTGTCTTAAAAGCATTTCACTTAACTTGACCTCCAACCCCTCCCCTCCCCAATGTACAAACATATAGTTCAAACTATTTTATCCATGCAGTTGTGAGTATATCACTTTCTTTTAAATAAATTTAATGGCGAACAAGTATTGTTCAATAATTCAATCAACTTGAAAAGCATGGAGAATAGCCAAGGCTATAGGCTATAGCATAGATGTTAAGAATACTAAATTGCCAAGGCTATAGGTGACAATGAAAAGGTAACCTTGAGTAGGCCTAACAAAAAGATCAATCAAGTGGGCAGCCTTTAGCTAGCCTGCTTACCTTGGTAGTAGGCCTATTAGGCTATTAGGCTCTCTGTGTTGACACAGAGACAACACAGATGCTTACCTTGGTAGTAGGCCTATTAGGCTATTAGTAAAAATGGTAGGTGCAGTGATAATGTTAAAAGTAAAATAGCCAAGTCCAGGTGTTTTTTTTCACAGTTGAACAAAGTTTGGCAGAATAGGCAGATAAGCCTGCAAACTGATATTAGATTATTGGAAGATAGGCTACAATGATGACACTGGTCAAATATAGTTCTGAAGTATGGACACCACAAAAATAGAGGAAGGTTTGCTAGATGTTTTCAAGAGAAATTACCTACATATTTTTTTGGGTACCCAGCTGACTGACTGTATTTCAAACAGTAGGCTGTTCAAAAAGTTTGATCTAGCCCTGCTTTCTAGGGCTATAATGAGAGAAAGGTTGAGATGGCTATGGCATGTTCTATGGACAAAGGGTGACAAATTCCCAAATATTGTCCTTTTTGGCCAAGTGTCTGGGGCTAAATGTCACTATCTTGGTTAGGGTAGGAGGTTGTTGTAAGGAAAGATTTAAAGGAAATACAAATTTTGGTATAAATGTATAACCATGCCAGGTCATAAGGAGACATGTTAGTAAAACAATTCTCACTTCATAATATGCAAAATTATCCTAGTTAACATATTTTCCAGGGGGAGCACCTTTATCCTCACTATTTCTTTGTTTTTCCAGTTTTTCATTCACATTTTTCATTTTTATGTCTATTCTCCAAGTCCTGAAATTGAAAGAACACAATTCTGTTAAGTATTTTTTTTTACAACAGTGAAAATAGCAAGGATAAAGGTGTTCCCCCTAGAAAATATATTAACTAGGATAATTTTGCATTTTATGAAATAAGAATTGTTTTCTTAACATGTCTCCTCATGACCTGGCATGATCATACATTTATACCCAAACTTTTTTGGAGGATATAAAGAGGGAGGCTTTGAAAAGATTGGAATAGAGAAGGAGTGTGCATAGCTGTGTTGGCCTCAGATGGCTTGGTGCTGTGGTGGGTTGTTAATAGCAATAGTATTATTATCCCTGATTCAGGTACAAATGGAAATTTTTGTCTCACTAGCCTGTTTTTTTTTAGAAACAGTCTTTTAAACTTCTGGTGACTATGAGCTATTTTAAGCCCTTTAAGAGCTCAAAATTTAACCTGCTCCAGAAGGAATTATTGGATTATGACAGAGCTTAAAAAAAGGTATTAAGTGATATGTTCACTTTCATCCTAGCTAAAATATATTGTAAACTACAAATTTACCAAGTAATAAGCTTCCAAATATGATATACGTAAGTATTTTAGAAAGTGGTTTTCAGAACTATATTGTTTTTCCTTCTAGAGAGAGTTTCCAAAATAGGCCAATCATATTTGCATTTTTGAGAATGTTTTAAAGTAGTTTCAGAAGTATATAGTGTATCCCTGTAGAGAATAGAACCACCAAATATTTACTTAGGGCTTTACAATCACTTGATAAAGGGGTTTCTGCTTGTATAGATGCAACAAACCAGTTTTAAAAATGAAAACATGACCCACAATGTGCAACAAAGAAATATATTATTTAGGACTATATGTGGGACCATTGTGGTCAGGAGTAAGAAGCATCATTGAAACTACCAGTATGATATTTGAAATTAACATAAAGGAAGGAATCTAATAGTGTTACTTTTATTTTATTAAGATGTTTCCTCCTATAGAGCTGCTAATCTAGGATGATGTTAAAAGTAGTAGAATTCTAGATGGTATGATTTTTGCAATCATGGAGAGAATATTCTAAGACCACACTGGCTATGCATGATATTTGATAAAAATGAATGAAACATATAAAAATAATTAATAATAAATAGATAAATAAATAGTGGGACTATGCACCACTATTTTATTGACTCAAATTCTTTTACTTACTGACTGAAACCATTGAGGAGGCACCCCCCTGTAAATGACACCCCTGCAGGAAAGTTTTTTGAATCTTCTATGTCTTTTCCTCTATATTTCTAAGGCTTCAAAAACTAAATTGGGGGGAAAGATATTTTCCCTAATTTTTGGCATGATTCTGCCTTTGTGTGAGTAGTGTAAGTGTAGGCTAGTTTTTGGAGACAAAATGGTTAAGATTACTAATTTGACAGAAACCAGATAGAAAAAAAGAAATAGGATAAGATCCCTAACACTTACACTGTTTCTAATCTTGGATCAATATTTTGATTTAACCTAAGTGAATATTTCATAACAAAGAGCAGGATTCTAATCTTAAACATGGTTTAGATAAGACTAGGCTGATTAAGATTGGCTGACCGGAATCTTGGAAACCTCTTTTTTAACTTTTAAGCTTAAGAACAAGTCACTTGTATAGCCTAGCCTATTTAAATATAATTATTCTTCCCCAGACAATTGTCTGTGATTGATTGAGTCCATGAGTACACCTGTCACTTTATTCTAACTTTTGAGATGGTGCATGTGACCAGGATTGGTCTGTAAGTTTCTAGATTATACTGAAGCTAAAAATTTGCATTTGTTATTAGGCTATACTATTAACTATCAGTGCATTTAAGATAGGTAGCATTTTGTATGACTAAAATATTCAAATTTAGGCTATACATGTTAAGAAAATTCAGACAAATCTAATTGTAAAAAAAAACAAAACAAAAAACAATTCTCCATGTAGTATAATACAGTTGTATAGTGATTTAAGTGATGAGATGAGGAATACCTGTTTAATTACTGAGTATCTTACCCTATAATGTTAGAATTCTTGTACAATGCTCTGTCAAGATATAATGCTCAAAACTTCATTGTTTTCCAAGTATGGATCCAATGAAGGATGGTTGCCTAATAAGCACAAAAAAGGATGAGATTTGTTAAGACCACGTTTTCAAGGAGCAAGAAAGAACATCATTTTGCTTTAAGGTATTTTCTATACCATAAAAAGGAACTTACTTAGACTTGGTCCCATGCCTCTCCATGATGTCCTCTAAATTGCTTGCAGCCACAGGTCTACTAGCCTGCAAAGCCTTTCCTTCTAGGCATCAGTCAAGCAATGCCTTTTGCCATCCACACCTTCTAATCCCAGGGAAACCCAACACCAAACATTATGGCATCAACCAATACAGACTATATGGCCCCAGTGCTGTCATCTATAACTTCAGATTTTCTCAACTTAATCCCTTGGCAATTATTTATGGAACCTTGTATTTGTTTTTTGAAGCTGGTTGGGGTCCATATATTACCACTGAGGGGACTTTGCTATTTACAAGTCAGAATTTGAGCTTTAGAGAGTATGTAGAGTTTTTCCATATTTTGATTAGTTTGGTAAAAGCAGAGAAAGAAGTGCAATGTTATCAGCAATATCACCATCAAACATAGTGCAACTCTCATTCAACTGCATTCTTCTTATAAAGTGACAATTAATACAGAGATTCTAACTAAGGTATTAGAGTAAATAGGAAGTAATAGGCTACTCGTATACTCATATTAATATATTTGAGCATTAGTTTTTATTTGTCCTGCAATAGGTCCAAACAATTAAACAGGGTGAAGTTTTATTCTGCTCTTGATTGCAAAAATAAAGTGTTATAATTTGTGACCAACTCCCACTGTTTGTGGGTAAGATTAGTATGCACATGATGTAGCTAGTTTATGCTCCTACATCAGCAAAACCACATAACTACCATATTTAAAAATAGGCCCAAGAAAGGTACAATTCTCATATTTCATTGCTAAGCATTCTAACTCTGTTAAGAGTTAGAATACTTATTTTTAATTTCTCTCTTATTTTAATTTCTTCAGCCCATTGTGACAAGCCTCTACTGTTAGAAATGGCTTTGGCATCATCAAATCGTACTTTATGGTCAGGGTGGTGAAAAATGTGTTCTGCCAAAGCTGAAAACAAAGTTTCAGGAGGGTTTCTAAATTTAAGAGCCTATTTATTGGGTTACAATGATCAATAAATCATTCAACAAATGGTTGGAAGGTTTTGCCAATGTAAAACCTTCCACAAGAATAAAGGATCCTTTGCACCCCACTTGGTAAAATTATTAGTTACTCCTTTTTATTGCCATGACAGTTATCACAATGTCCAAGAAGTGATCACAAATGACAGCACACATGCAATTATTTTGGAAAGGGACACAGGGTATAACTCCTATTGAATAATAAAAAATTTGGCCTCTCCCTAGACAAATGTCTGCTTATTGGGCTGGTGGAGCCCTAAAGTATTTGTTATGTTGTTGTGTTTACACTCTGTTTCTTCCTTTAAATTTATTTCTAAATGCTGTCTAATCACAGGAAACTATTAAGTTAGGTCTTAGTGGATATGCAGCTTAAGGGAGTCTTGCTTGAATTCAGTCTTCTTCCTTAATCTTGTGGTTTTACCACCATTACTGTTGGTTTTGCAGCAATACTCTGCAACATAAATTAGGCAAAAAATTAAATAATGGATAAACCCTTTGATTAAGATAATGAAAAACTGTATGTACCAAAAAAAAACAAATATATCAGCTTGACATCTGGAATAGCTTGGGCACCAGACCTCTATAATGTGACAACTAGGTGATCAAAAAGACACAGTCAGTTTGACAATAGTTTCCAACTATATCGACCACGCTGAATCTGAATATGGGTGGTGGCAAAGCTGGAGGTGACGGCTTGACCTTCTAAAATCCAAAAAACACCCTTTTTTGGCCTATAAAATGTGTACATACTGTTTATTTTTTTTTAAGGTTGTACCACTCCAATTTAGTTGCATGGTATCTCATATTATTCCTAATATGGTCGTCTCTTAGAAAATGTTTGTTTTTTTCGATACCTTGTATAGTCCTGGAGCTATAGGCTAATATTTAATAATTTTCCCTGAAAATCTCAAAATTCAAATGTTTATTTCAAGGTAAAGCACGTATCTTGTAACTTAATATATTTTAGGATTTTTCATCTTTTACCAGAATTTACCTTGGATATTAAGCTTCACATTGCCGAACATTTCCAAGCTCCAGCTGTTTGTTGAAGCTGCACAGAATTTTTTTTAAGTATAAGCCAAAAATGTATGCGAAAATGTATATTTGCCAAATAGTCATATGATACAATATTCTACGCTAGAATTTAGCGTAGATTCCAAATATCAACGTTAATTTTTAACCCAAAATTAAGTTCGTTTGTTATAGGCTAATTACTTATTTGTAGGCCTATTTTTTTTTTTAATGGTACAGCGAGACATGTTTATATGCTAAATTTTGATGCCGAGTCTAACGGTAGTGTTGACTTGGTCATCGTGTTTCAACTTTAGTTGCTATATACTATTTAATTTGCTATAAGGTCTGATTTTCTTGAAGTACTGTACATCTATATAAAAATACTTGTATTTTTATTAAAATACTTGTATAAAAATACTATTGGGTTGAAATTAACTGAGTAAAAATACAAGTAAAGCCTATCAAAATACAGTTCCTGCGCATCCCAACAGTTTTCCCCCAATGTACGAAAAAAATCCCGCTAATCCTCGTCTGAATTCGTTGCTGTCGGCACCACATTGCCCACCACATGCGCAAAGAATGTCCCATGGCTTTAATCCCCAAACAAGAGCACTTTTTACTGCACACAGTTTTTACAGTAACAAAAGGTCGAAGCCGTGTTGACAGTTAGAGGCCAGGGGGTCAGCGCTGAAGTCACTGGACTGACTCCTAAAATGTCGTGATGGGTCCAGCCAAACTCAAGTGGGTTGAAGACATAGGGCTTAGGAATCACAGCCTGAAGTATAGCTCTCTTGACGTGATATACGAAAGAACCATCTGTTGGGGGCAAGCTGTTCAAGTTCTTTTTTTCTGGAAATAAATGAATTCAGAGGTCATTGAGAGAATCAAATTCGGACTGTTTTTTGCTATATACTGATCCAGCCAATTTCGTACAGATACGCAAGATTTCGGGCTCGTACATAATAATGTTTCGGATATCACTCCTCACTTTCAGTGTAAGATCAGCAATTTCTTGAATGAGCTGTGATTTAACAGCAGATGTAGCAAATGTTTTTTTGCCCTTCGAAAAGAAAAAACTGACCGTATCACATCCACTAATGCAATGTAGCAGCCCTATTGACTCTACAACAGCCCACGATGTTCTGTTCACAATTGTATGGATTGGAAAGACTTTGTCACGGAACTGAACGTAGAGCTCGGGTTCATAGCCCGGGTCACACCCTGCAGAGGAATATTTCGCGATAGTTCTGTAATAGAATGACCACAATGTCTGTATCATTCGCTTCAACAATTACTTGGGAACATCCATTTCTGTAGCATTCGGCAACATGGAGAGCCACACGCGTGTGGCTTCTTCATGTGTGCTGCACAAGGTAGCTTCGTAGTCCGGGTTTGGATCTAATGTCGTTTTGGATGGGACCAATTTTAGGACCTTCATTCTGTCACTGAATCTGCCAGAGAGGTAAATGGTAAATCTTAATTCAGAAAGACAGACATGGCTCCACAATTCAAAAATACATTCGATAAGTCTTGCCTTACTCTCTGACTGCATAAGCAAGATATCCCAGTTTTCTAGCACCATGCTCTTTGTAATGATAAAACTCTTCGTCACTGTATTTCCTCTCCGCTCATGACATCCACTACTGTCTTTTAGAACAATAGGATGTCCAGACATGTTTGCAAGGCCAAACACTCCGTCATACCGATCAGCTACAATATGCAGCTTGGTTGTAGATTTTGGGAGTCGATTTAATAGCCTTGCAAGGATTCGTTTCGAAAATGCCTCAACGGTTTCGGTTTTGTCTGGCACTTGCGACTGGATTAACAGCATGAAATCTACCACCACACCAGTTCCCTTGACCGTGTTAATCGGTACTTCACTAGGCCAACTTTCTAAACTTGCAGAGGTACGAATGAACTCGAGAAAACTTGACTTCGTACCCGATCGAAGTTTAATACGTTCACCAGCTCCTGCTTCAAATATTGCTGGGACGTAGGGCAAAAGTTCATGCGGCATGATCTTACTTAGCATCTCAAGCGTAAATTCTTGACTAGTGCCAACAGTAACCAAAATCCTTTTAACAGCTTCCAATTCAGCATGAACGCTGCTACCGGTCTTGGTTGTCGAGCGTTTGGCCTGTTTTGTTTCGCAATCCATAGTCTTTACTTTAACCTTGGAAAAGGGGTTGGTTTTCCATCGAAGTATGCTTCCAATGCTTTTAAACCACTAGCACGTGCACCCAGGAGGCTCTTTGCCACTGCCTCATCAGCGACTTGATTTGAAATGATATTCACAATGATTCCTCATCACATGTAAACGGATCAATATGGTCTTCGACAACAGAGACCCACACTACTGACAAGGTTTTCTTGGCGCTTCTCAAAGGCTCCATTTTTGCTTCCTTCACTGTCAATTCACTCATGCTCTCAATTCCGGCAAGTCGACAAAAGGGCAGAGGAAACCTCAGCACAGAATGGTATGGTGGTAGTCCGCTTGGCAACTGCCATTGAGCTCAGTGTGATTCCCTTTATTCCTCCCTTTTGTTTGATTCAAGGTTGAGTGTGGATTCCAGTGCATGATCTGGGGAAACACAATTCATCTTGCAATTTTTCCGCTTCATGTTGAATAGTCCTTTGACAAAGATATCATGCAAGCTAGGTGGCAAGGTTTTCATGTCACTCAAATATGGAGTAGACATGCAGCATACTTATAATGCCCTGCGGCTGTCACATACGGCACATGAGGGTTGCACCCATAATATGACCTTCCCAGTCTCCCCCACACTCTGCCATTCAGGAACTGGAGAAGAATCAGCACAAGATTCATATACTCCATCCACAAACTTCGTTGTAAGGTTTTGGTCACGCGACTTGTTGAACTGGTTCATCAAAGGCTTCATAGATTCCAAGTGTTTGTCTAGGTTGTCGAATGAGCCTCCGCAATTCATGAACGCAGACATCAAATCTGACAGCTCATCAAAATTACTTGTTTCTTCGTCTGATTCAATATAATACTGTTCAAGAGCATTCCAATATACTCTGTACAAGGCCTCTACTATGATGATGTGAGCCTGCATACACCTGTAATAGGGTTTTCCAGTCATAGCTTTTTTTGCAGTTCCAGGGAGTAAAATGCCAGCCTTACTAAAGATTTCCTCAAGCCCCAAGCCTTTCATGAGGTACCCAATCACACCAAGGAAGTTCATACACAGATGCAATCCACCCATTCTTGGAATAACGTCACTGAATGCTTCAGGCTGTTTCTTTTTAAATGCGATAATGATCTCGTAGATAGCTAGGTCACACGTTATTACAGTATGAGATAACTTCAGTGCGTGAGCTGTACGATGCATAACGTTTATTGCCTCTTCAACAACTGCTGGATTAGATGGAGCACTTGGTATGACTGGTAGATATCCGATACGAGTGATAGGTATCACTTCACTCTCTATCTGGCTTGCATAAAATAATTTGAAACTGGGCAATTCTGCGCTGGAGTCAATAACAGTGGCATCAAGAAGTTTGGTTGGAATAAACCGACAGAGCGCCCAGGCCACAAATATGGGCTGAATTGGAACGTCACTGAAGTCACTAATATCTCTGAGAGTGAGCTTTGAGTCACCAAGGACTGTTTTTCTTTTCAGAAATGTTTTGCCAAATTTACCAAACAACAGAGATGACGTCTTAAGCGATCTGTCTCTGGTATGATCACATCTCACTACTGGGGTCTTTGATTCGTTTTCGGTTGCAGAACTTGCACATGGCTGCATGACGATCATGGTTGTTATGTGAGATGATTTACCATCTTCTGTATGTTCCTATAAAAAAATATCAGCCTGCATAGAGGAAGTGTTCAGATCAGGGGCATAATTTGGCAAAAACTAGGAGGAAAACAAAGGCGTCGTTCCGGGTCATTAGCTATCCTTAAAAAGGCCCAAGTTTGGTGACGGACCTTCTTAGATCACCTTTTTTGCAACTAACTGTCATAATTTTTACAAATCATTTTGTTTCTTGCGGATTTTTATGACTTTTCATGGGTGACTGCCCCCCCCCCACCCTGGGGGGAGAGGCAAATAACGCCTCCGGGTCAGATGTTCCTCTTGTCATTGTAGATTTAACTCTGTCTCCTTTTTATTTCAACTTTAGTATTTTCATCAGGTCAAAAACGATTTGTAAGCCCTTTCCACAGAATCTCAAATTAGCAAACTGCGTCACTTGCCGATACTTAGTTCTTACAACTGTCTGCTTAGTAACCTTGAGAGTACAAGAAATCGATGACCTGCCTAACCTCTTGACCTTGCGAAAGCTAGTTTAGTTACCAATGCCCAGTCCTTACAACAAGCACATTGCCAAATGAATTGCAGGTGTATGTCTCTTGCTGTTTTCAGTACTGATAAAGGATAAAGTTGGATAATTGGAATTCTTTAGTTGTCAGATTAAATTATTAGAAATAGAAAACTATATTACTTGCTACTATTATCATTATTTTATTTATTTGTTGATTTGTTCAATCTTTACCTGTTTGACTGCAACACTTCCCGTTACCCAGACAACGGAGGTCTAGTTCTAACTACATTACTACAGACACTTTATCAAATAAACTGCAGACCTCTGTCTCTTACAGTTTTCACGATTAAAATGAATGAAGCTGGGAATTTTGAACTGAAAATCTCCTGTTAGTACAAAAACAAGACCTGGAAGCTACTATGGCACTTGCAAGGGTTGGAAAGCATGTAAATGAACTTAACAGTTCATGCTGTCAAGGCTGCATGTCAATTCCAGTACTTTCCAATACAATGTCATTTCGACTCCTCCGAACCATTAAATATGGTTGCACTGTACGGATAAAGTGCACATTTTGTGTGGTCTAGGAGTTGATTTGTTAGCAAAACACAAGGCAAAAATGACTATGGGCCCTTGGGGATCCTTTAAACGTAACTTTCAGTCAAAAGTATTTTGTGCACTTTGCAGTTAAGATGCGCATCTTAAGGGGGCTAAGAATTCGTTCGTAAGCAAAATCATTGAGGTACCAATGATCACGGGCCCTTGGGAAACTTGGGAAAAATTGTTGTAAGAAGTGCACTGCTAAACTGAATGTCATTAGTCCCTACTCGTTGAGAGCTCGAAATTCTCTTGAAATTCTTGGGTAGTGCTGGAGTTCCCCAGAACCCTCCTTCAACCCCCCCCCCTCCGAAAATGCTTGGCTACATTATGTAGCTTCAGACCCAAACCATGGGTGTTAAGACTTACCTCAAAATCTAAGTTGTCCAGTGCAAAGTGTGCGAAGTCTCCAGCTTTTATACCATCTGGTACATAAACTCCAGCAGACTCAATTTTCATTTGTACTGATACTGCTTCAGTGGTAAGTACTCGCTGCACTGTACATGGGCTTATTGTTAAACTTAATCTGTTTAACACAGCTGTTAACTTCTTACTCCGAGTCTTATGGCACAGATAGACACCTAATGCTGAATGCTTGGGTGTTGTCAATTTTTCCAATCTGGAACAGGATATCCTGAGCCAAATTTACCACTTTTTCTTCTACATCAGCAGATACACTATACCTGGTATTCAGGTCAGTTGGTGGCTCCCCAATATCACTGAACAGGAATGCTAATGTGTTGAACAACATAGGGGGAACCATCGAATTTGCAAACTCGAACGACAATTCGGTGTCAGATTCCCGCTTCCTACACTGACTGACTTTTTCAAAAATCTGAGTTTTTAGTCTCTTCATTACATAGTAAAAGCCTCTCCTATCATCCTGGTCATACACACTAGAAGCTCGGCTTGATCCTGATCTCTGTCGGCTCCTTCCGCACCTGCTATTGTTAAGTTCGAACTCATCATTGATAGGGAGCATAGTAATCAGTTCATCCTCAATATTGTCTGCTTCATGACTTCCCATTTCGACATCCAGACTTTCAATTAAGTCGAAACTCAGACCATCTACGTCACCCTCACTGTTGTCAATATCACTAAGATCAGCACTGGAACCTGAAATGCTCTCACTTTCAGTCGAGTCAGATTCAATCAGCACTGAAGACTCATTACACTTTCAATTAGCTCGGCAATCTGTCTGGTCATTTCTCCAGCATTTACTGAGTCTTTCAGGTAAAAGAAGTTGTGTGTCTACCAGATTTGCGATTCACCCTCAAATCCCTGCCAAATCTGTCCTTCAATTTTCTCTTAAGTAGCAACATATCCCTATCTTCCCATTCTAAACCAGACCTTTTCAGATAATCACCAAAAAGCACTGTTAAGTCCGTAGTGGCATAGATCCTCCACTTGGCAACTTTGCCACTTAGAAGCTTTGGACAGATGTCTTCCAACATCTCACTGCAAATGGCAGCTCTAATACGGAATGCCCCATCACTGTCTGGTTTACTACTCAGAAATTTTAACATACACCGTTGTGGTATTTGGCTTCAAGAGCAATAAGGTCTTTATCTTTATACCTGGCAAGAAATTCAGGATTTTGTTGCCATAGTTCTTCTGCTTGTCGACGCACTTTGTTTTGTCTATCAAGAGTCCGAATTTGATACACATTCAGTTTCTTATTTTTAGCACTTCCCTTCATACTACAGAATAAGCAGCAGGTTTTATAGTCAAATTCAACATCCCCAGCTTGGGATTGAGTCCTGCCTGGCAATGCTGGTGGAATTTGAATGCTTTCTTCAGTAGCTGATGCTTGATCAGCAGTTTTATTGTGGTGCTTACAACGGAGGAACTTTTTGCAACAGGCTTTGTGCCACTTGTGCTCCTTCTCATGAAAATCTGGTTCATAAGATTGTTTTTTTTAATGCTCTGTAAGCTAAATTGCACTTGCACCTGACTTGAAGGACACTCACAACTCGACGTATGTCTGTAAGCTTATACAATTTCTCATTCTTTGTCTTGTTCTGGCAAATAATGCACAAAGAGAAATTAATCGTTGTTTTATTTTGGGGGCTAAGCATGAAGCGCAGATGTTTTCCCTTCAGCTTTTCCATTGTTGACCTAGAAAGAAAAACATCAGAAATTGTCTTTAAAGTCCACTTTTTACAAACTTTACACAAAAATCATTTCATATTGCTTTTTTTTTTTCATTGCTGACCATGCCAGTAGTCTTCATATTTACCAAATCGAGCAGAATATCATTGCAGTTTAACTAAGCTAAGTACAGGAGGCTTACTTTAGTGTCCCAGTTCACTTTCAAGCCATGCTCGCTCAACTGGCAAACAATTTATTGTAAATATTTTAAGTTGTTGATAGGCATCGACTAGATTAGGCATAGGCTAGCAGTCAGGGATATTAATTATTTTATGTATAACCATCAATATAATGTACTACTTCAACACTGTAGTAGTACACCACAGGATCTGTACCTCAAAATTTGAGACCTATGTCTAACCAACAGTGTACTACTCTAGGTATAGCATAATAGGACCTACACCATGTTTAATGTAGTACTGATGGTGGGGTGTAGTACTCAAATTCTGAGGTACAGATCCCATGGTGTACTACTGCAGGGGTGAAGTAGTACATTATGTTGATGGTAGTACATAAGACAAGTAATATCCCTAACTGTAGGCTAGGGTAGGCTGCGCCAAATGTTAGATATACCCAGCATTTGGCGTAGGGTATCCAAAATATTGGATTTGTGGTAGATTGGTTTAAGGTGGTCTCAGCAACATCAAGACTAACATACCCTAAAAAATGTCTGATCTAACTTAGCCTAATTATAGTATAGGCCAAGTCTACATAGAAATGTCACAAAATGTCTATCAAACAGTTTGAGATAAAAACTCATTCTTAATTCCAACCTGGTCTTGAGTTTTCATCTTGAAGCCTAATACTCAGTTTCTGTTCACTCATTTCCAGCAATCTGAAAGTTATTTAGCCTACCTGTCCATGACATTACACAGTTACATAAGGCAGGCATTAGGCGTCGTTCAATTCCTATTCTTAGCTCTAACCACTAACAGTACAGCTTCTCAATCATACTACCAACCTCAAGTTTAATCAGCAACAGAGTTTCACAAGATTGTTTCTTTCACTTCTTCTTCTTCTTCTATTTAACAGCAGGCGGGCTTTTCAGTAAAAACTATTTAGCCCTTTTCCTTTTGCTTCACTCTATGGGCTACAGAGCTACTGGCTTGATTGGCTCATATTTATTAGATATATTCAGATATCTTTCAGCAGATCTTTTGACTCTAGGAGTTCAAATATAAGATGATAGATGTCGATTTCTATGCTCTGTGTGCAGGTATAGTTGGCTAGGCTCTTGGCTGATAGTGGGATTTTGTGGTGTTTGAAGTATTTTAACAGTTTACAAAGCAAGGTATGTTGTGCAGACGTCAGCATATTACATTCAAATAGGCAATGGTCAATTGTTTCATTATTCATATTACAATGCCTGCAAAGAGGGGACAGGGGAATTGAGCCGCTTGAATTAGAAAGCTTATATGAGAATGCAAGGAAATTTAGTCCATTTGTTCCAGAACGATTCTATGATAAATTTTAGAAAGATACTTATTGGAAAGGGGGAAAGGATAGGATTAATCTTATTAAAATTAATATCTGATAGCCTCCATCGGTAAATATCTCTAATTGGGATTGGTCTCCCACTTGGCTGGTCAATATTTATAGCATTTTTTTTGCTATTTCATCAACCTGATGATTACCACTTATGCCAGAGTGGCTAGGAATGTACTGAAAGTAAGTTTTTATGCCACTTGAAGCAAGATTATCAATAACACTGAGACAATGATAAGTGTCAATGTCCAACTTATATTGAGGAGCTGAGGCCAGCAACTCAAGGCTTGATAAAGAGTCGGAATAGATGATAATGTTATTCGAATTTTCAATCAAAGGTTGGTTTTGCTTAAGGTGTTCTAATGCCATGATTATGGCATTTAACTCAGCAGACATTATAGATAATTATTAAATAATCTCTCGCCCATTGGAATTTTCAGGTGAGGAAGGAAAACACCACTTGCAACCTTCTCATCCATTTTTGACCCATCAACAAATATTTGGAAGTGATTTTTATAGGTAATTGTATTAAGTTCTGCAAATTTTTTCTGGACAAAAGCAATGGGGGTTAAATCTTTATTCCATTTTGAAAATTCAGTATTTATTATGGGAAATGACCAATTCCATGGAGGGGATTGGGGGAAAGTAGGTGCAATAGACTTTGCTGGTACAGGGAACTTCTTTTGAATATTGGCATACTCATCTGCAATACCTCTATACATGGCTGGATTTCTTAACCAATTATGTAATGTGTGTGAGCTATTTGATTCAATTTTTGTAAGATGTTTTATCAAGAGAAAGCTACGTCTCTCCCTTATTGTTGTTAATCCACTCTCCATAAGCAGAAACTTGGTGCTTGTGGGTTTCTTAAGACCAAATATGAGACGTATTATGTCATTTTGTGTTGTTTCAATTTTTTGCATCTGGGTCTTTGCACATGCACCATAGACAATGAGCCCATAGTCAATATGGGGTCTTATATGTGATTTATAAAACTGGAGTAAGGTTTTCTCCTTACAACCCCAGGGTGTGGAAAGAAGTCTTTTTAGTATATTTTGCTTTTCTATAACATTTTTTTATTGTGTTTGAAATGTGGAGGTGGAAATTAAGCTTTTGGTCAAGCATGAGACCTAGGTAATTAATATTATTATCTTCTGGAATAGTTGTTTTATTTAGAGTTAGTTTTGCATTAACATGGTTTCGCTTTCCGGTGAAATTGGATTATTTTTGACTTGGTGGGTGCAATGGTAAATCTGAATGTTGAGAGAATTTTTCAAACTGGAAAAGTGACTTTTGCAGATTTGACTGTGCTATCTGAAAGGTGTTGCCAGATGACCATAGCACCAGATCATCAGCATATTGTAGATTCGTGTGGGGCAGGTTCATGTCCCAGAGATATAGGGCAAAAAGGAGGCAACTGAGGACCGCTCCCTGAGGTAGGCCTTTGGATACTGTCTTTTGGGGTGAAGAGGCTGAACCAACACAAACAATGAAACTTCGCACTTCTATGAAGGATTTAATAAAGGATACTAGCTTAGGAGGTACTCCAAGGTTTGCAAGTTTATTTAAAAGGATTTTGGTGGTTCACATTGTCATAAGCTCCTTCAAAATCTAGGAAAGCTGCCACTAGGATATTATTTTTTGAGAAAGATTCATTTATTGCATTTGTTAGCAAAATGAAAAGCATCTGTTGAGGAGTGGTATTTCCTGAATCCAGTTTGAGTGTGTGGGATCATGTTATTTTTCTCAACAAACCAGAGGAGTCTGTGATAAATCATTTTCTCCATTATTTTCCCCATCACAGGTGTAATCATTATGGGCCTATAAGACTCAGGGTTATCTTTTGGTTTATTTTTCTTTAGGATTGGTAGGAGGGACGAACATTTCCATATATTGGGGAACCTAGAAGATGCCCAAGCGTGATTATAACAATTTAGCAGTTCTTGTTTGTATGAAGGTGTGAGATTCTTTATCCATGTAGGGTGTATATTGTCATAGCTACTGCTAGTTTTGGACCTAATATGATGTATTGCATTATTCAATTCCTGGATTGAAAATGGATTAGTTATGTACTCGGATCCTGGGCGTGGTTGGTAACTAGGGTTCATAGGAATTGTGGACAGCTTGCTTTGATTATTTGATGTTAGCTTATTAACAAAAAGAGTTGCAAATAGGTTAGCCTTTTCATTATCATTGTCATAATGGGTATTATTATGTATAAGCTCATACAGGAGTGGGTTGGGAGAAGTCTTTTTCCCACATATGTGGCTTATGGACTTTATGTATAATTGGCTCATTTGTTCCTCTGGAGAGATTATTTGCAAAATTATTCCAGTATTTATATTTAGCATCTATTATAGTCCTTTTTAGATTAGATTCTGCTTGTAATTTTTAAATATGTAGTAGGTGTTGGTTTTTTTTATGAATTCTGTCCTAGCTGCCTTTTTTATCCTCCATTTATTTAGGCACTCATTGTCCACCATGCTTTAGGAATTTGTTTAGGGAATGTTTCTTAGGTGTTGTCCTGGGGATAGCATGATTAGCTGTATTTATTAGTAAAGATGTCAATGCTTCAGCATGTGTGTCAACTGTTGTCTTAGAAATGCATGAACTTTGGGTGAAACTTGTAATTTCATCATTTAGCTTATTTTGGAAAATAGACCAATTTGCTTTAGTGTTGATATATTTGGATGTATGAGATAAAGTTTCAGCAGGTTCATTTAGGGAGTAAACTATAGCAAAGTGGTCTGTACATAGACTATCAATTTTTATTTATGTAAATTTTGTTCAAAAAATTTAAAGACACAATTTGTAGGTCAATTGTGGAGAAATTGCCACTTTTGGGGTTGAAATAAGTATTCAGGTTTGGAGGGTAGCAACAACTAATTCATTATTATTTGAAGTCATATGCTCAATAAATTTACCAGCTTTATTTGCTGGTTTATTCCCCCACAAAAGGCTGTGGGCATTGAAATCTCCACAAATAATGATATTTTTTAACATATTAGAATTATTTATATAATTAAAGAAATCCTTGGCATCTGTAGTTTGGCCATTAGGGTTATAAAAGCTTATTATTTTAGGTTTTTAAATTATTCAGCCAAACACTTATACCAATTACATCAACATCATTTTCAAAATCTGGAAAATTGATGCCACAAAATTTTATATTATTATTAACTAATAAAGCTACACCACCTCCTTTTCTCTCTGAAGATCTATCCTTTCTCAGGATAGTATATCCCAGAGACTTAATTTGTTGATTTTGGGTTTAAATGAGTTTCTTGGAGGCAAGCATATTAATTGAATTATTATTCATAAATGATGTTAGTTCATTTAGCTTATTTTCTGTGAGTGATCTTACATTCTATTGGAGTATTGATAAATGTTGTGTTGTTGATTTATTCTTCATATGAATGTGTATCAATGTTCAGCTTTGTTAAGAGTAAAGCAAGATCTTTTTTTGCTTGAATGAGCATATCATCTGGGATGTAAATTTTTGCCAATTCTGCAATAATTTTTTGTTTTCTGTAGTTGATGTATGTTCATGGCCTGAACTGCATTACAGTTTTAGAATGAATAAGCATATATTTGGGGATTGCATTTTTGGTAGTGCATCCTGTTTGTTGGTTAATGGATTGATTCCTGGTAGTGTTTCTGGTTTGTTTCTTCTTGGGAGGGAGGGCCAGGCTGGCCTCATCTCACCGGACAAGGGAGGCTTGTTGGCTTGGTGATTGCTTCTAATAGGGATTTGAGCTAGGGGGCTTAGAAGATGGTGTTTTATATGGGGTGCTTGATGCATTGGGGGCATTTGACTTGGGGGTTTGGTTGGTTTCATTACAGGCTTTATTTGGTATTGTTGGGCAGCATTTGCTTCCATTGCTGCAAAGGGGTATGGGATTGCCTTCTCTGTTGATATTTAGAGTGTTAGCCACAAGCTCTTTTTCTTGTATGCAGGGCATAATGATTTATTTGTAGATTCATGTGGGCCTTTGCAATTGATGCATGTAGGCTGAGTGTTGTTGCAAGTTGTCAGCTCTTTAGGATGGAAAGATTTACAATTACTACACTCTTGGAGAATTTCATTGCATTTGTTTGTTTGTGTGTCCCAGTTTGAAACACTTCTGACACTGAATAGGCTTAGGTTTGTATTCCTTGTGTGGTTTTGATTTGCCCAAATAGGAATAATTTTTCTGGGATATCAATTTTATCCTTCAGTGTGAATAAGAAGGATCTACTAGTTTTTAGGCCATTAGAGTTGGGTTTTCCAGTTGGGTAACATCCTCAACTGGGATTGTGTTTCCAGCCCTATCTGAAAGGCCTTCTTTTAACTCCTGAGTAGATATCTCTGGGGAACATTATAAACTACTATTTTTGTTGGTGATTGTTTTGGGTTCCAATTAGATGCAATAATTGTGGTATTCAGAAGGGATTTAAGGTTAATTATTGTATCTGCTGATTTCTGATCTTCTACAGCTATTAGCAGAGATCCATCACGGTTAATGTTAAGAGAGAACATTGATTTTAGCAATTTAAAAATTGCAACTCTTATTGCAGTGATCATTTTTTATTTCAAAGGGGTAGTGGGAGTAATTTTAAGGTAAATTCCTAAGTTTTTGGGAGGGAGGATCTTGGGCACGGAGAGGGGAAATGCTTTTAATTGGGGAGATTTTTTTCCTTTTTTTAGAACTTCTAAAGAGGACCTCTTGAAACCCCATTATCATCATTTATGGTTACATTAGCCCTACACTTATCATTGTCCTATTCTCCGAAATGGAGCTATCATTTGAACTTTGAGAAAGTGTGCTTGACCAGCCAACATGGGTATCTTTCACTATGGCACATTCACTGGAATTTGATTTGGGATCTGGGGGGACATTTTTTTTTTGGAGGACTTCTAAACATTGCCTATTGGAAAAAGCTTTAAACAGAGAAAAACAAAACTAAAGCAAGAAGGGAAAATGGAATGATATCAAACCGTCTGCACTATACTATGGGGAGGAGAACATCACAGTATAGCCCTGAGGATGAGTGTTGAGCAGGATTGGTTTGGTATAACTGCTGATTAGAAGCGATAATAATTCACAAGAAAATTTGTTTTAATTTTCTTATAGAGTTGCTGTTGTGTTTCACGAAATCTCTTTTTATCATTTTCGTCTTCTTCTTCCTACAAAATTCGTACCTGGGAAATTTGATCTCAAGGTGGAGTGGTTAAAACAATTAGCCTATAACAACTGAAGTTGATATTTTGGTTGAAAAGTAAAGTTCATATTCAGATTTGGCGTTAAATTCTAGCATAAAAGATGTGTCATATCATCATTTTGGAAAATGTATTTTTGCATATACATTTTGACGTATACTTTTTCAAAAAATTCTAGACGGCTTCACCGAACAGTTGAAGCTTTGAACTTTACGGCAATGTGAAGCTAAATACTCAAGGTAAATTCTGGAAAAGGATGAAATATCCAAAAATTATAGAAAGGTCCAAGATACGTGGTTTAGCGGAAAATGAACCTTTGAATTTTGAGATTTTCTGGGAAAATCAATAAATATTAGCCTATAGCTCCTGGGCTATACGAGATATCGGAAAAAATCGAACATATTCTATGAGAGGACTATGTCAGGAACAAAATGAGATTGTCACGCCATACATCGGAGTGGTTACAAACCTTAGAAAAAAAATAAACAGTCTGTACACTTTTTATAGGCCTAAAAAGAGTGTTTTTTTTGCTTTTACAAAGTCAAGCCGTGATCTCCAGCTTTGCCACCACCCATATTCAGATTCAGCGTGGTCGATATAGTCGGAAACTGTTGTCAACTGACTGTGTTTTTCTGATCACCTCAACTCAGAAATAAGCGAGATACGCTTTAGTGGCGCCCGGACTAGAAGGCAAAAAAAATAACTAGACCAAGAAGCTAAAATATACCAAAAAACTACTTAAAAAAAAAATAAAAAAACACTTTAAAATCAAAGAAAAAAAGAGGGGGAAAAAAAAGAACACATCTGGAACAAATATATATCCTTATTTTGTATCTAGGCATATCCAACAGTATAGGCCTACTGTTTATTACATTTTAATATTGTTGTATATTATTGAACAATGCTACATGTATATGTATTTAAATATTGTGCTTTTGCATCTGATATAGATAAGGAATTTTAATCATGTTTTGTATCTTTGACCTGTTTAAAACGCCCTTTAAATTAATTCAGCTTTTCAATTTTCAATATTCTGATGTTGAAGCACTAAATATACTCAAAACTGCAGTTGGTTGTAACTCAGAAAATTCCTAGAAAGAATGATTTAATATGCAGAAATGGAGGAAATCATTTTTTTATGAGCCACTTCAACTATACTTCAGTACATCCTAAGGTACAGGAAAAACTACAAAGTGTCTGCATCTGGTTTTATAAAAATAACAAATAGTAGCCTATTGTATCTTTTTTTTTCACAGTTTGTTTTCTTCAATGAGATTTGTTTTTTTAATAAATGAGTTTTTTTCACTTTAAGCTACTTGATAATTTTTTTTTTGTACTGAATGAATCTTTTATAGGTCTGCCTATGATACTGTGACCAAAACTAAAGTGGCAATCAAGAAGATATCTCCTTTTGAACATCAGACATACTGCCAGAGAACACTAAGAGAAATAAAATATTGACTCGCTTTAAAACATGAAAATGTAAGTTCTTTATTTTTAATCTTTCTGTTTGAGTAGCTGTGCAGGAACCAACCACTGTAGGTAGGCTGCTAATGATATCGAAGATTGGTCTTAGAGAATGTTTGTTTGTTATTATAAATGGCCTTTATCAAGGTAACAGTGATATTGTTTTTAATTACAAACACAATCCTGATCAGGCATATACACAAGAATTTAGTTAAGGGAGGACAGGTTTTACCAAAATATACAACAAAACAGATAAATTGTGTGAGACTAGACAAAAAAAATTATTCCTGTTAAAGTGGATACAAGGCTCTCCTGTGTATTTGCGTGATTTTCATATTAAATACAAAAAAATAATACAGGTAAAGAAGAGAGTTAGAAGTTACAAAAAAAACAGAAAAAACATCAGATATGAAAAGGGCTGCCACCCTCCTCAATCTCTTTTAATCTTTGGCCAAAGGTTCTAACTTTTTTACCCAAATTGAATGTTAACCAAAGTAAATGCTCCAAAAGGGAAAGTGCTTATTTCCATGTATTTGTTTTACACATGACAGTGGGTGAACTATTACTTGCAATGTTAAAGTGCAAGTTAACTTTAGCTCAAAGAGCAGAAGTACTGGTGGCAGTTCTCTCTATATTTAGTATAATTTGTTGTTGTTGTAGTTTTTTTGAATTCTTAATTTCTTTTCTGTTTGTATTTATTTTCTTATAAGTATAAGCAATGTCCTTTTAAGACATTAAAAAAGTTGAACAATTTTTTAAGTACAGTTCAGAATTGCTAAAGTTATTATGTAGACTGCAAAAATATTTATGGTGCCTGAGTAATAATTCTAATGTTTTGATTCAAACTAGAAAAAATACCAAAAAATTTTAAAATTAGTTTGTTTTTTGTTTGACAAAATCAACTTGCTACGTGATTAAGCTGACAGGTTTTGAACGCAATCAGTTATATAATGTCAGTAGAAAGGCCCAAAAAACAAAAATTTGCAATAGGGCTGTTTTTTCACTCATTAATGTGCTAAGATCTTACATCTTTTGTCAGAAAACTCTTAAAAGTGAAATCTTTGAACTAAGATCTTATATCTTTTGTCGTTTTTACGCAAACGTCTTTCATCATTCTGCTCTGATCAGTGGGTGTGAGAACAATGATGAGTATATCATCAAAGTTCTCTCATCATTGAGATATGAGATATGGTAAAGTTCATCTTTCATGAGATATGGCAGAAAGATGGCGTCTTTCACGCTTTTTGCTAACATCATTGAGCTGTAAGATCTTAGAACAAAGATGAGTTGAAAAAAAACGATAATTTTTGCAAAAAGATGAAAAGATCTTAGATGTAAGATCTTAATGCTAAAAATTGGTCCTAATTTTTACAAATGATGATTCTCTATTTTGATAAGGAATTACAATAATTCAAAAACCTTAAAAAGGAAAACCAACGTTGTTAGAAATCTGACTAGCTTCAATATGTCAAGGAGGCACACTTGTGCCTCTATAAAGAGGCGACCCACCACAATGTTAAGCGATTTCAGGTCCTAGAGGTCGCAGAGAGACGGCGGTAATCGCATTTTGTAGCCCAAGCTCAAACTAAGAAACTTGCAAAATTTCATCCTCCTCCGACTTTATCTTCATGGGTAAACTGGGCCGGAAGTTTGGACCCTCCCACCACAGCCCCCTTTTAACGTTGTCCGATTGGGCTGAAATTAGAGGTTAAGCTTTCCTAGGGCCCGGGAGCTTATCCTCGAAATTTCAGCTCAATCCGATAACTCCTTCCCTGTTTTCAAAAACCAAATATAGCCACTTAAAATTCATCATCTCTTTTTTTTTTTTTCTTAGCCACGCCTACAGGCCACAGTTGGCAACGGATCGGTTGAATGAGGACTCATTCGAAGCAGAATTTGACCTGTTAGGGCCTTTTGAAATTTTCAGACCGAAAAAATTATCCCCCGAATTTACATTTACGAAAAACCTCGTTTTCCTATATTAGCCCATTTTAATTTTTCCCACCACAACCCCCCTTTAACGTTGTCTGATCGGGCTGAAATTTAAAAGGATAAGCTTTCCTGGGGCCTGGGAGCTTATCCTCGAAATTTCAGCTCAATCTGATCACTCCTTCCCTGTTTTCCAAAAACCTAATATCAAGTTTTTTGGGAATTTGCTTGCGTCGAAAATAGCTTCCATATACTAAAAAACAATTACCATTGTATCTGTATAGTCCAGCGGTTTGATACTTCATACTGTCAGGCGGAAAACTCGGGTACGATTCACCATCAGAGCAAATTTTTATATACTGAATTTAGACTTTGAAAAGAAACTCAGTTTTTTTTTTAAATTATTTTAAAAAATTACGTTTTCTAAAGAGTTAAAGAGGCTGAGTTACAAGGTCGACCCTTAAAAACGTACAGGGATTAGGAGGCACAGTTTGGGGGCTGTTAAAGAGGCTGAGTCACAAGTTCGAACCTTAAAACGTACAGGGTTTAGGAGGCACCCTGTACGACGTGATTTGAGTATTCAGGAATTAAAAGCCTTAACACAAGAATGTTTCAAGAGCGGGGGGTTTGGGGGGCGGCAGCCCCCCAACTTTAACTCCTGACACGATCAGCTAACAGTTAGTCAAGCAATAATAAGTAATAAACTGTACAAAAACGTGCAGAAATTATTTGAAAAAAACTACGTTTTCTAAAGAGTTAAAGAGGCTGAGTTACAAGGTCGAACCTAAAACGTACAGGATTAGGAGGCACAGTTGGGGGGCTACCGCCCCCCAAACCCCCCGCTTTTTCGCAGCCTTTAAATATAAAAAAAATTTCTTTAAACTGAAAGTAAGGAGCGACATTAAAAACTTAAAACGAACAGAAATTATTCCGTATATGAAAGAGGCTGTGCCCTCCTCAATGCCTCGCTCTTTACGCTAAAGTTTTTATTGTTTAGAAAAAGAGTTTGAGAAAGTCAAACTTTAGCGTAAAGAGCGAGGCGTTGAGGAGGGAACAGCCTCTTTCATATACGGAATAATTTCTGTTCGTTTTAAGTTTTAATGTCGCTCCTTACTTTCAGTTTAAAGAAATTTTTTTTTATATTTAAAGGCTGCGAAAGCGGGGGGTTTGGGGGGCGGTAGCCCCCCAACTGTGCCTCCTAATCCCTGTACGTTTTTTAAGGTTCGACCTTGTAACTCAGCCTCTTTAACTCTTTAGAAAACGTAGTTTTTTTCAAATAATCTTTGAAAAGACTGCAGTATGAAAAGACATTAAATTGCATAAAAAGCAAATAACTGGTAATTGCAAAAAATATCTGTATATATTTTAACAAGGGATTACAACAATTGAAAAACCTTGAAAAAGAAAACCTTTTTGAACGCGATCAGCTATATAATGTCAGTAGGAAGGCCCAAAAAACGAGAATTTTTAATTATTACGAATGATGATTCTCTATTTTGACAAGGGATTACAACAATTCAAAACTTTAAAGAAAACCAAAACTTTTGAAGCTTAGTACATATCGTTATTAGAAATTGGACTAGCTTTAATAATCAAATATCTTTAAACAGACTGCAGTATGAAGACTTTAAATTGCAGAAAGAGCAAAAAACTAGTGATTGCAAAAATATTTGGGTATATTTTAACAAGGGATTACATCAATTCAAAAACCTTAAAAAATAAAAATAAAGTTTTGAAGCTTAATACATATTGGTTGTTAGAAATCGGACTAGCTTTTAATAATCAAATATCTTTGAAAAGATACAGCATGAAAAGATATTAAATTGCATAAAGAGACAAAAACTGATCATTGCAAAAACATTTTTTTATATTTTAACAAGGGATTAGAACAATTCAAAAATCTTAAAAAAGAAAACCAAAAGTTTAAAGCTTAGTAGATATGTTTGTTAGAAATCGGACTGACTTTAATAATCAAATATCATGCAGCGCAATAGCGCTGTCTAAGTAACGAGCAATGTGCGCACAATGTATTATTTATTTATTTCTTTTTTTTTTTGGTTTGTTTTAGACACGGCATTCGTACAGAAGGAGTTGTCATAGAAACTTCAATAAGAGCTCAATTGATTGGAAATTGAGAGAGCTAGTGCCCTTAAAAAATTTAATAGTAAAAAATGATTGGAGTGCAAATAGCAAAATAGCCATTTTGTTCATTGTACCAAATTTTCACTCTTAGGTTAATAATTGAGAAGTGCCTAAGTTTTCAAACACCTTTGGTCCTCAGTTTTATAGATTATGAGCAAGCGTTCGATTCTGTTGATAGAGGAGCTTTAGTAAAGGTTTTATCCTTGTATGGTATACCAGAAAATACATTAAAGTGATTAGTGCTATGTACGAGAATAACACTGCTGCTGCGGTTAAGTTAGGAAATGAGGTTAGCAGCTGGTTTTGTATTAAATCAGGAGTTAAGCAGGGTTGTGTTCTATCCCCCTTTATATGGATTATTTTGATGGACTTTGTTTTAAGGAGCACAGGAAAGGCAATGGGGAGACCACGGAATCAAATGGGGAGGAAAAAGTCTCCTGGACTTGGATTATGCTGATGATTTAAGCATCCTAGATGAAAGTGTGAGCAAAATGAATGAAGTTTTAGAGGTTTTGCGAGTTCTGGGTGCTAGTATTGGTTTTGAAAATTAATGTTAGGGAGACTAAGTCACTAAGGCTAGGAATAAGTGAAGATGAAAAGGTGACGTTGGGTAATGAAAAGATTGATCAGGTGGGCAGCTTCACTTACCCTTGGTAGTATTGTTAGTAAAGATGGTGGGAGCAGTGAAGATGTTAAAAATAGAATAGCCAAGGACTCAGGGTGTTTTTTACAGTTAAAAAAAAAAGTCTGGAAGAATAGGAAGATAAGTCTGCAAACCAAGATTAGAATCTTAGAAGCTACAGTGATGACAGTGGTCAAATATGGCTCTGAAGCATGGACGCTCCGAAAAAGCGGATGAAGATTTGCTAGATGTTTTTCATAGAAATTGCTTAAGGATTGTTCTGGGTACCCGGCTGACTGACCGTATTTCAAACAATAGGCTATACGAAAAATGTTGTTCAATACCGCTTTATAGGTCTATAATGAAAGAAAGGTTGAGGTGGTTAGGGCATGTTGTGCGGATGAAGGATGACAGATTGCCGTAGATTGTTCTTTTCAGCCAACCATCTAGGGCTAAACGGAAAGCAGGTCGTCCCCGTCTGGGGTGGGGAGGACGTCATAAAGAAAAGATTTAAAGGAAATGGGAACTTCGTGGGCGGGTGTAAAAAGGGAGGCTTTGAATCGATTGGGGTGGAGGGAGGAGCGTGCGTAGCTGTGTTGGCCTCAGGCGGCTTGGTGCTGCGATGAGTTGTTAGTAGTAGTAGTAGTTGAAAGGTCTGGAAATTACGTCTTTGAGGATGACAATCCTCCCACAGCCCTCAGGGCAAGGGTCGTAAGTTTTGCCCTTGGGGCATATAAGGTTTTTTTATAGACAGGGTGGTCATACAAACTTGGGAAGGGTTCATTGGATTGGTAATCAGAAGCTCTAGTTTCCTTTTGTAAAGTGATTGGATGGTAGATATCCCCCCCCCTCACACACACACTTCATATTTTCCCGGAATACATCTGATATAAATTTTGAGATTGCCATTTGTTGTCCTAGAAACTACGAAAAGGGCTTATTCGATTGGAAACTGAAAGGGCTAGTGCCATCTTTAATAGGCCTAGTCAAAAGTGACTGGAGGGCAACCAACCCCCTCCCACGCCCATCATTTCTCCAAACACATCCACTCAAAATTTTTGAAATAGCCATTTTGGTCACCATAGTAGAAAGGTTCAGAAATTATGTCTTTGAGGATGACAACCCCACCAAAGCCCTCAGAGCAAGGGTTTGCCCGAGAGCATATAAAGTTATTATGGAGAGGGTCGTCGAATAAACTTCGGAGGGGGCTCATTGGATTGGAAATAAAAAGCTCCCTTTAAGAGTCAAGTGATTGGAGGGCAGCTACCTCCCCCCTCCCCCACACGTCGTATTTTCACTAAATGCATCCGATAGAAATTTTGAGATATTGCTCAAAAATAGTCCAAAGATCACATAACAGGGCCTTTGGGGTTGACCCAACCCCCTAGAGTATTGGGGTAGCATAAGGGTTGTAAGCTATTTCTCGGGGCTTATAAGGTTTGGAAATGTATAGTTCGAGTTCGCTTTAAAAGTCAAACGTGATGAAGAGAAACTAACCACCCACCTTCCCTGACATTTTCTATTCCCCAAAACGTATTCGATCAAAATTGTGAGATAGCCATTTTGTTACCAATAGTCCAAAGAGCACATAACAGTGTTTTCAGGGGTGACACAACCCCTAGAGGAAAGGGCTTTAAGTTATGCCTCAGGGTAAATAAGGTTTTTATGGAATGGGTGGTCGTATAAACTTTGGATTGGATGGGGCACATTTGATTGGAAGTTGGAAGTTCTATTGCCCTTTTTAAGAATCAAAAGTGATTGGAAAGCAATCAGCCCCCCGCCCCAAGCCTATTATTTCCCCCAACACATCCAATCAAATTCTAAGTGAGCTATTTTGTTCATCATTGTTGAAAGATCCAGTTATTATATCTTTGGGGATGTCAACCTCCCCACAGTCCTCAGAGCAAGTGCTGTGAGTTAGGCAATTGGTTCATTGTGTACACATAGTATATGTTATTGAGAAAGGTATGCATTTCAGAAAATGTTGAGGGAGTTTTGAAGTAAATAAAAAACGTTATGCGTATACAGATTGTATAAAGGGCATAACTCAGGAATGCCTTTACTTTCCAAGAAGACAAATGGCATTCATGCCTCAATATTAATTGAGAACCTTCAGGAAACGATAGGGGAGATGATCAAAAAGGCAATATTTGCATGCTACCAATACTACTATAACTACCACCACTACTACTACCACACTACTCCATTTACAATATTGAGGAGAAATTTGAAGTCAATCAAAAGACGCTATGTGCATACACATTGTCAAAAGAGCTTATCTCAAGGATTGATTTGGGTATTAAGTTGGAAAGTTTAGAGAATGGTTAAAGGGGAAAATCATCTGACCAAAAGGCAATATGTGCACACTACTGCAAATACTACTGTCACTGCTAAATTTACTACTACTACTTCAATTGCGTCTAATTGTAAGGCTAAGAGCATTGAGATGAAAATTTCATAGAGTATATGAACATACAGGTTATCAAAAGGACATATCAGCAATGTCATAGTATTAACTAATTGCATCAAGCTGAAGCTTCAAGGACTTGATGAGAGGGATGTTCTACTGACCAAAAGGCAATATGTTAATACTACTACTGCTACTGGTACTACCCGCTATTACTATTAATGCTATTACTATTTATATCAATACTACTCCTGTGATTACTAATACAATTTTCCTAAGGGTATGAAGGTGAAATTTTCAAGGAATTTTGAGGAGGGAAAGTGAACTGAATCACAACACGCCCTCTGTATGCAGGTTGTCAATAGGGTGTAACATCAATATCCTAGGAACAGTTTGGTGTGTGAAGTTGAAACTAACAGGGCTTGTTGTGGGGGATGTTGAACTAACCAAAAGAAAAGTATTTGCATCCTAATACTACTGCTTCTACTCATATATTACTACTGCTACTATTATTACTACTTCTGCTGCTACTACTGCGACTAAAGCTTAGGCTACTACTATTAATCCTACTGCTACTACTACTGCTATTAAAACTAAGGGTATTAAGGCGAAAAATTTGGGATACATTGAAACTGGTTGGAACTAAATCAAAGAAAACTATGCCCACACAGGTTGTCAAGAGGACGTATCAGAAATGCTTCAGGAACAGTTGATGGTATTAAGTTGAAACTTTCAGCGTTGTTGAAGGGGATGTTGAAGAAACCAAAGCTACTATTGCACACACTGCTTCTAATGCTGCTACAATCATTGCTACTACGCAAGCTAATGGTATTAAGGTGAAGCTGTTAAGGAATGTTTAGGCGGGCGTTGAACTAATAAAAAAAAAAAACTATGAGCATGTGGTTTTTCAAAAAAGTTACAAAGCAATATCTCAAGAACCGCTTATATGATTAAGTTAGACCTTTAAGGTAAGTTGGCGCGGATTTTGAACTAGCCAGAAGGCACTATGTCTATACTATTAATTCTACCACTGCAGTTACTGTAACTAATGACGCTAAGACTATTAAGGTGAAACTTTTAGGGAACGTTTAGAAGGAGTTTCAATTAAACGAAAAACTGTAGGTTTTCAAAATGGCATATAAGCAATATAACGTTTAGGAGGAGTTTCAATTAAACGAAAAACTGTATGTATGCAGGTTTTCAAAATGGCATATAAGCAATATCATAGGCAGGACCACTCTTTCACAGCTAGAAATATCATTGGAACTTTAAAGGAGCTAATTTGATTCAAAAATTTAAAGTTCTAGTGCCCTTTTTAAGAGTAAAAAGAGATTGGAGGGCAAGCAGCCCTTCTCCAAAGCCCATTCATTTTCCAAAACACATCCAGTCAAAATTTTTAGACCATCCATTTTGTTCAGCATAGTAGAACAGTCCAACAACTATGTCTCTAGGTATATTGGACATGTCAACCCAACACAATTATGCAATTTGGTCCATTATGCTTTAAAACTAATTGCTGCTTAAAAACTAAATCAAAAGGCATAGTGTATGTGGTTGTCAATAAGACACATCCGCTATATGTGAGAACGACTAGAATTGAAACTTTTGGGGCTACCACTATTAGTACTTCTGCTTATACAATTTAAATCAATAAATAGATTATAAGTGTATCCAGATTGTCAAAGAGCATAGATAAAATTTTTGATATCTTATGATATCAAGTTTTTATTTTTCAGGTCAGCTTGAGGAGGTATAAAATATTTTTTTTATTTGTGTCAGAATTAAAAATGGTTGAAAAAGTTTCTCTAACATACAAATAGCAACCCAAACTATGGATTCTTATAAAAAAACGGAAAAGATGTAAATATTTTTTTTTCATTAAAAAGACTATTTCAATAGAAAACGAACAGAAATTAATTAAAAAAAACTTATTTCCAGAAAGCAAGTTTTTCAAAGGAAAGTAAAGAGCTATATTAAGCCAAAAATCAACAGAAATAAATTCAAGCAATCTTCCAAGGTAAAAACTGCCATAAGTCACTATCAATAAATAAATGAAACTCAAAACGAACAGAAGTTACAATAAATAGGCGATTCAAACTCAAAACAAGCAAAAATTAACATTTGTAGGGTTGATAACCCCAATGCCTCCTCAAGACCAAAATAAGTTGCACTTTACTGGAAACAAAATACATTTTAAATGTTTTCACTTCGTTTATTTTTATAAATAAAAAAACTATCAAGACTTTAAGGAATAAATATCAGTATATGTAAATTAAACTGACAATCCACAGTCATTTTTTTTTCAGCGTCCAAATTACTTTCTGAACCTGTCCCTTTTCTGAACCAAATTTTTCCTACTGTATAATATTTATGCTGTGGTTCAAACTCTACAAATGGGAGTGCTGCTAATTCCTTTTTTTCTAGGTGAGGGAGATATTTTTATTCTTGTATCTATTTCTTGTTTTATGCAGGTCATTGATATTCGTGACATAATTCGCTCGCCCTCTATTGACCAAATGAAAGATGTATACATTGTCCAGTGTTTGATGGAGACAGATATGTATAAACTATTAAAAACACAGGTAAGTTATAATTTATTCATTGTTCGAGATTATTGTTTTAAGAGATTTGAAGAAGAAACTAAAAAATGGTATATTACCATTTAAAAATTTTACAGGAAAGCAAAGAACTGAAAGAAAAAAATCTCTAGGGCTATAATGAAAGAAAGGTTGAGGTGGCTAGGGCACGTTGTGCAGATGAAGGATAATAGATTGCTGAAGATTGTTCTTTTTGGCCAACCGTCTTGGGCTAAACGGAAAGCAGGTCGTCTTCGTCTGGGGTGGGAGGACGTCATAAAGAAAGATTTAAAGGAAATAGGAATTTCGTGGGAGGGTGTAAAAAGGGAGGCTTTGAATAGATTGGGATGGAGGAGGAGCGTGCGTAGCTGTGTTGGCCTCAGGCGGCTTGGTGCTGCGGTGAGTTGTTAGTAGTAGTAGTAGTAATCGTGTTGAGCCCTAAATGGAACTAGATTTACATTGCTAGGGCAACTTACCCTTCAAAACAATAAAATGGTATGTCTCAAGAAGAGAGTTTTTTCTTCGAGAACATAATGTGATGAGAAAAATTAACAATTATTATGAGGGAAGGTCTTTTGAATGTGAACCTGGAGGATTCTGTGAAGGGTGAAAGGGCCAGACCGTTGGTAAAATATATGGTAAGGGCTGGGACTATAGTTCTTTTTGGGTCCCCAGCCAATATTAATATTTGGTGTTTTTTTTAGGAGTGTGGGAGGAAATTGGCTTCTCTGGCCCGAGCACGATTTTAAAATATTTTAGAGAATTTGAGTTTTAATCAGGAGTAGGGCCAGGATGATCTGTTTTGATCAATCAAAAGTTCTTTCTTTTATTCAGACTTCCAAAGGGAAGCTCCCTGGAATTTTGGTTCATTTATAGTTTGAGTTGCTCCAACCTGGCTCACGACAAATATTTTTAGTGTGTATTAGGCGATGCATAAAATATTCCAATGGTTAATAAAATACCTCCTTACCCTCCCTCTGCCAATTCTCAGTTTTGCAATATTAGTGAAGTGTAGTGCGGTAAGCACTCGCTGATATAGAATAACACTTTTATATCATCAATTACATAGAAAACAATCTTAGCTTGTACATGGTACAATTCTAGAATAATAGGGTGGAATTAAGTGCCCTGCTTATTTGTCTCAGATCATCTAAACGTTTTCGCAGTGTAACCCCTATGAGAATTAGAATCAATTCACGTCTAAGTAGTGAGGTAAATCAGAGGCACTATGTGGTACCAGGGTATCGAAATACTACTACCTCTCTTGATAACTCACTGCAGCACCATTCCGCATGAGGTCAACACAGCTGCGCACTCTTCTCCACTCTAGTCTATTCAAAGCTTCACTCTTTAACCCCTTGGAATAAGTGCCAATTTCCCTTAAACCACCCTCGTGACGTCTTCTCATCCCTATGACCTCTTCCCACCCCATTCGGGGATGATTTGCTTTACATTTGGCCCGAGATAGATGGCGAAAAAAAATCTTTGGTATTCTGTCATTGTTCATCCTTGAGCTATTCCTTTGTTATAACCCTAGGAAATGGGCTAAAACCATATTTTTGGACGGTTTATTGTCTGACATACGGTCAGTGAAATGGATACCGTCTGTAGATAATTCCTCTGGAAACTACTACTACTACTAACAACTCACCGCCGCACCAAGTCGCTTGAGGCAAACACAGCTACGCACGCTCCTCCTCCATCGCAATCTAGTCAAATCCTCGCTCTTTACACCCTCCCAGGAAGTTCCCATTTCCCCTAAATCTTTCTTTATGACATCTTCCACCCCACTCGCAGACGATCTGCTTTTCGTTTAGCCCTTGACGGTTGGCCAAAAAGGACAGTCTTCGGCAATCTGTCATCCATCTTCCGCAGAACGTGCTCAAGCCATCTTTCTTTCTCTCATTATAGCACTAGAAAGCGGGAAATACAGTTTGAAATGCGGTCAGTCAGCCGGGTACCCAGAACAATCCATAGGCAATTTCTCTGGAAAACATCTAGCAAATCTCCATCCGCTTTTTGGAGCACCCATGCTTTAGATCCATATTTGACCACTGGCATCACTGTAGTTTCCAGTATTCTAATCTTGGTTTGCAGACTTATCTTCCTATTCTTCCAAACTTTTTTCCACTGTGAAAACTATCCTGAGCCTTGGCTATTCTACTTTTAACAACTTCACTGCTCCCATCATCTTTAGTAATAATACTACCAAGGTAAGTGAAGCTGTCCATCTGATCAATCTTTTCGTTACCCAACGTTAGCTTTTCACTTCACTTATTCCTAACCTTAGCGACTTAGTCTTCTTAACATTAATTTTCGAACCTATTCTAGCACGCTGAACTCGCAAAACCTCTAAAAAATCATTCATTTTGCTCACACTTTCATCTAGGATGCTTAATTTCACAATTCTTCTTCTGCCTTCTGAAGTGCCCGCGTTTCAGAACCATATTTGACCCTTATCATAACCATCATAGTTTCTAGTAATGTAGTCTTGGTTTGCAGACTTGTCATCCTGTTCTTCCAAACTTTTTCAACTGTAAGAAGAACCCTGGGCCTGGGCTATTCTTCCTTTATACCTTGCTCCCAAAATGGGGTATCACAACGAAACTGTGAAGGTGGCCAAGTGAAGTTTTAGGAAGTTATAGGCATGCCAATTGTACCACAAATTTTGACTTTTGACTTGAGAGGGGACCGAAGGGATATGCCTTAAAAAAAAATTTCCAATCCACCTAAACCTCTGTAGTGTAAACTTCTTATGGGACCTATAAAATATTCACGGTTAAGTAGGTAGATCAAGACGCTACGTATTTCAAGATGGTAAAAACGTTTTAGTTTTGGCAGGTAAGTATGTAGGATTTTTTTTTTTTTTTTTTTTTGGGGGGGGGATGAAAAATAAACGTTTTATTTGAATAAGAAGTGCCAAGAAAGTCGGGAATAATTAGGATATTGGAGGCTCAGGCCTCTAGGCTCTCCTGCGTGCTTGCATGATCTGCGATATTCTAGGAATGGCTTGGAGATCAAATTGAAAATTTCAGGGAGTGCTGGGGAGGGGGGCGGTGGACTTCGAATCTTGGTTGGAGGGGGGGGCATAGTGGAAGAGTTTATAATAAGCTATTGAATCAAGGGGACTGTTATGCACAGGAAAAAATTGAAAAAATTATCGCTCGAAAATGGACTAAAAAATTTTTATCGACCAGCTAGAACTCGTAAAACTTTTGTTCAGTCCAGTTGTTGGACTTTCAATGTTTGACTATTCTAGACGAAAAGGCGAGAAGATTTGAAACTCCCCAAAAACAGGGATTTAAATTTCGTATCTTTAATCGGCTTAAAGTTACATTCACTAGATTCTTTGGCTAGGTGGACCCTGTGCTGAACATAATGTGTAACTAATTTTGGCTGTATCTGTTCGTGACGCCCGAAATTAGTCCAATTTCTTTTCGTCTATACTAGGCTCGTTACTAACTTGGTATATAGACACGACCAGGTAGACCTCAATGAAAACAAAAATATCTTGAAGATAGTTCTTATCAATATCTGACACCTGAAATTGGCCAACAAATTTTTGTTTTTGTTCTCTCAAATCGGTCTGAACTTACCGGTCATGTAGACAAAGACAAGGGGACTTCAATGAAGATGAAAATTAAGGAAATAAATTGTTTCTTGATTCGTGATGCCAAAAGTAACCCTAATTTGAGACAATTATGCCTATATGCCCAGCACAATTAACAGCATAATTTGAGAGCTGAGCAGATATAATATATATATATATATATATATATATATATATATATATATTATATATATATATATATATATATATATATATATATATATATATATATATATATATATATATATATATATATATATATATATATATATATATATATATATATATATATATATATATATATATATATATATATATATAGACCCCGGCGCCGCGCCGGCGGATCGACTGCCGCCGAAGTGTTGCAACGCCGCCGGCGCACCGCAGACGCGCCAGTGCACCTGCCGGTGGCGGCGTTCGGTCCACTTTAGATTAAATTTTGCGGCAATTCTTTATTGCGTCAACCGCAAAGTCGGAGCTTTTCCTTCTCGTGTGGTTTAGTATTTCGATTTTCCTGATTAGAAATCAAGTAGGGCTTGCACTATTCCCGAATTTTCGGGTATTTCCCCGAAAATCTATGCGTCACCCCGAAAAAAATTTGGTTCCCCGAATCCCCGAAAATCACTCAATCACCATGCCACCCTAGCGATTTATCACCAGTGACTTTCCCTGCCAAATGTTACTTTGCATACCATAATTCTTCACTACTCTCTTGTTCATTAATTTTCGTCTCTTTTGTTACTTTGCATAAAAACCAGGCAGATGCAATATGCAATTGCAAATATTGCAATATACACAGCTATTCATATGTTGACAAAAAAAAAAAGTATCGTCTTTATGAAATGAGTTTAAATCATTTCGAATGCAGTTTCCCAATCACTATTTCTTACATCATTCGTAGTCAAGAATTTTATTTTCAAGTTGAATAAATTATAGAACGCATTCACTACTATACAGCTTCAGCCTTCAGTTGGGTTTTGAAATTGACTGCCGACAGATTGTTTCTACAGCTGAATTGTAAGTTTTGCAGAATTTTTTTTCTTTTGCTGATTTTAGATAAGATTTTCTTAATGTTTAATACTCAATTGTTGAACGCCTGATAGAAAATACAATCTTCTTTCTGAAACATTTTTACCCCCCCCCCCCTTCAAAAAAAAACTTCCATTGAGACAAAATTTAGCTATAGACCAAGCTATGTACACGGTTGGGAATTAAAGATTGAAACGGAAGTTACCCCAAAAATATGATTTATAAATAAATTGTAAATTATTGCTTATAGGGGGGGGGGGATAGGGGGCTATCATTTTTAAATGATAATACCTCATTTTTTTTATTGAAAGCAGGGATGCCAAAAAGATAATTATTTTTTTCATTTAAAGTGGAAACAGAAGAAAATGATATCAAACTCCCTGGGAAACCATTGGAATATTTTGATAGACAAAGGGCCCCCAATTGGGACTTGTTCATTGTCTTGGGTATTTTGTGATTTCTCATAGGCTACTGGCCTAATTTGGCTTTTGTGTGTGCTCCCTTTTAATTAGATTCTCTGGATCTTATGAATGCCACGGCGAATCTATGACTCAGTTTTCCAATAATTTGAGGTATATCTGAATAATTTCGACATTTTTGTTGTTTTCTTTGTACCCCTTTACTCATACCCTCAATTTTTTTTTCAAGGAACACTAAGCTGTTTAACGTTATTTTGCGTGTTTGTTTGAACCATATAGTGACCTAGTTAGTTATTAAGTAAATTATTTTTCTAATGTAAAGCTGAGACGGTATCCTATCAAGGTGGTATCCAGAGGGGGGGGGGGGGTAGGGAGGTATTACATTTAAATGATAATATATTGAAATTTTTTGTATTGAAAGCAGGGATGCCAAAAAGTTTTTTTTTTTAATTTAAAGCTCATCCTATCAAGGTAGTATCCAGAGGGAGGGTAGTGAGCTATCACATTTAGATGATAATACCTTGATTTTGTTTTTTAAGCAGGGATGCCAATAAGTTATTTTTTTTTCATTTAAAGCATTTAAAAGCAGAGACCGTATCCTATCAAGATGGTATCCAGAGGGGGGGGGCATAGGGAGTTATTATATTTAAGTGATAGTACCTTGATTTTTTTTTTTTATTGAAAGCAGGGATGCCAAAAAGTTAAAAAGTTGACAAAAATTAACAATATTTTCGTGAGTTATACTTGATACAGCACTTGTATAGTTTTATCGTCCAAAGGGAAAGGGACATATGCGTCCAACCCGGTTTTTTTTTTCTTATTGATGAAACGGGTTTACTTTGAAAACATTCATTCATAAGTACCAGGCAGATTCACACTAAAACGAATTTGTGCGACGAAAGTGATATCGACATCCCCACCTAACGTTGCGCTCGAGTGACAATGGCGCCCTTGGTCCAGTGCCCAAGTTACATTAAAAAGCCAGGTCATAATAAAAGCTTTCAATTTGGGAGGTTCAAGGAGAAGTCTTTGACAGTCTTATGACCTCAGGGTACTAGATGTTGCAACGCTCTTACGTATCTACAGTGGTTTAAAAAATTCGATCACCCCACAAATGATAACAAAAATATGCACAAATATAACAAATGTAACATTTGGAATATTATAACACTTTTTTTCAAAGCTTTGAAGAAAAGCAAAAAAAGGCTAAATACCCCTAAGTACGCTTGAAAGCTATTTTAAAAAGAAACTCTTTGGAAATTTCCATGGATATGACCTTAGCAGAAGCTTTGAGCCTGGGTGGGGATCAAAGAGGAGTCTTTGAGTATTTTCACGACAGTTGACTTATAGTTGCGACTTTCTTAAATTTGGTAATTTTTTTGAGCATTTGGAAATCAAAGCTTAAACTCAATCAATGATACTAAGTGACCTAACATTAAGCTTGGATTAAAAGTGACGAATTAGGAAGAAAATTTCAACATCTTCCTGGAGCTACTTCAGTCTGCATATTATTTCATTTAATTACATATTAAAACGGATGAGTTTTTCATTTTTTACCTAAGAAAATAGCTGGCACTTCATTTTTCTTCATACCGAATAAACCATTAAGTGTTTTTTGTTTCATTGTAATTGAAGTGTTCTCATGTGAAGTGTTAATCCTGTATTTTTCAATTTGATAAATTTTCTCCTTTTAGATGCAGTTTATAATTTGACTGATATTAGGTATTTATGATTTTATAATTTGGAAAGAATCCCCTAAAGAAAAAATGAATAATATCCAAAAGAGCAGCCAAAAGGAATAAAAAAGCAGCAGTTCAGCCTTAGCCTACATGACATATTCTACAAAGAAGCCAAAAAAAACTTTAAAATGCATTTTTTTTTTTAAATTGTTATTAAAAACCAGTTTTTAATACAAGAAGGATTTTTAGGAATCCAAAAGAGCAAAAAAACAATCAATATCAACGTCGCCCATTTCAACTGTTTTAAAGGTGACAAAACAGATATAAGCAAAGGGCATTATGAAAAAATTAAGCTTCTAAGTTCAAAGTTATATTCAAATTTTTACCCAGATGACTGACGAATTTTGTGATGCGGTATTTGAAGTTTTGTATGCAGTAATGCTCGATGAAAAAAAAACTACTAATTTTGATAATTATTTATGTTAAGAATACATAGCTAATAGATACTTCAACTACTCGTATTATGCAAGGGTTCTGAAACGCCACAGCCATTTCGTTTCTACCAGATTTCTACTTCTCTAGATGAATAACGAAGAAGACCAGTTTCCAGCCAGCGACTTGTGAATTTTTGAACTTATTAATAGGCTCGAATCTGTTGTAAATTTAAGCTGTGATTTGAGAAAGACTGATATAAACATTAATGTTTGTGGTCAACATTGATCGCGACGCCGACATCTTACCGACGGTGCGGCAGCGGTGCGCTGTTTTGGCCCCGTCGCCGCCGGTCTTCCCTCATCGGCGCGGCGCTGGGGGTCTATATATATATATATAATATATATATATATATATATATATATATATATCTATATATATATATATATATATATATATATATATATATATATATATATACATATATACATAGACACCTATATAATTTCAGGCTCTGCTATATTATATACCTCAACTAAATATATCAGAACTAGGGGCCATCTAAAAAATTAGGGGAACTAATTAAGACAAAAATTAAGAAAAATATTTGGTTTTATTGATTCGTGACGTCCTCTATTTTCCTTTGCTTTTTAAGACAACAAAACAGAACTCTATGTGCGATAAATTAGTTTCAAATTCTTTTATTCTTTTATTTAAATAAAGTCAGTTACAACAAGATATAACATAAAAAGATTCTTTTGATAAGAATGGAGGATTAAAATAGGTGTATGCTCAATGATGTCTACAGGATGGAGTTTTAGAATAGCTTCAGCGCTATGGAAGGCCAAGAATTACGCTGATTTTCAATTCGTATAAATAATAATTCCCTCCCCATCCACCCGAAATTCTATATTAAAACCATTATTGAAATGCTATTGCAGAAGGCTAGTGCTGATTGAAAATTTCTATTTTGTATTCAAATTTTGTCTCTATTTTAAATTGCAACTCGGTATTACGTAGATAATTTCGGAGACCGCACTGCCTTTCCATGACGATAAAATAAAAGTCCAAAATGGGATAAAATCCTTTTTAATAGACTGATACTACTGATGACGGTCACTGTATATGTGACCGAAATATCTGGTATTTTTTGTGAAATGTATTATACAACTGTCTATTAACAAGGATTTTATCCCTATTTTGGACTTTTATTTTAACTCGGTATTTTAATTCGTTCGAAGAAAAACTTAAAAAAAAAATACAATAGTCCTAGTATTAGCCAATAGTAAAACTGTGTCAATTACAGACGACAAAAAAAAAGAAAAATATGTTTCAAAAAGTGAATTTTTTTCAAAGAAAAGTAAAGAGCCACTACAAAAGTAAAACTTAGGACGAGCAGAAATTAAGTCATATAACAATTTCAACTTAAGACAAACAGAAATTACTATCAATAAATAAAGGAAACTCCAAACGAACAGAAATTAAAATGAATAGTCAAGTCAAACTTAGAACGAACAGAAATTACTGCAAATAGGAGTCGGGCTACCACTTCATAAGTCTTTTAAAGGCCAAAGCGTCATTTTTGCTTTGCTCGAAACAAAATATATATTAAACATTTTCTCTTTTAGGATTGAAATATTGAGACACAAATCAAAATTACTCAGATTTCCAGGAATTTACATCTTTATATTTTAAACATTATTATGTTATCGGTTTTGGCTTCCTGTTCTTGTATACCTAGCAAAATATTTCTACGGAAAAGAGAGTTTTTTTCTGAATGCACTTAATATAGCTAAAGTTATACTATTGAATAAAGGTGAGGGCAAAGCCCCCCACCTTTCACATATCAAATTGGGGTTTAATTTTGCTGCTTTATTCAAAATTTTATGGAAAAAATGGATTACCACCTGTTCTATTAATATTTGATAAGCATCGGTGTTTTACATGAGGGTCAATTTGGCTTCAAGAAAGGACATTTGACGACAAATACTGCGCAATGTCTTCTGGAAAATATCGACTCAGCGCTTGAAAAGGTGAACAGGTGTTTTTATTGATTTTAGAATGCCTTTTAACCGAAACTAATGATTTTAAGTTTTTATTGGAAAGGCTACATTTATTTTAGTAATCAAGGGTAGTATTTTAAGTTGGTTTGAATCGTATTTTAGTGAAAAACAGCTATGTATGACTTAAAATAATAAATCTTCCCGACCGTTTTTTGTGAAGTGCGGTGTTCTTCAGGGTTCAGTTCTAAGTCCTCTATTGTATCTGATATTCATTGGCATATTGAGATTCTATATGGCACATAGAGGCTACACGATTTATTTGCGCTAGCCGACTCTGCGCCAATGCATCAAAAACCAATTTTATGAGGTCTACGAGAACGGGTCCTTCTTTTATTCTTACCCGATGTCGGTCTGTTGTGCCTAATACTCACACAACTTAAAGAAATCACTCCGAAATCATGGCCCGCAAGCTGGCGAGAGAACTCGCGGTTCTGAACCGTTTTCAACATTATTTACCTTTAAAAATTCTATTTTTTATTGTATTATTGTTCAGTAGCGTCGTATGTAAATACAATAAAAAGGTAAGTTTTTTCAACTGAAAGTAACGAGCAACGTTGAAACTCAAAACGAACAGAAATTATTACGAATATTAGAAGGGTTGCCCCCTCCTCAATACCTCGCTCTTTCCGCTAAAGTTTGACTTTTTGTTATGATTATTTAAGAATTACTAATGAAACACAAAGACCGTTTAATTAGAATAATAAGCATTTTTTTTAAAAGTTCACAAAAACTTTAGCGTAAAGAGCGACGTATTGAGCAGGGGCGACCCCCGTCATATTTCTAATAATTTATGTTCGTTTAAAGTTTTAATGTTGAACCCTATTTTTGGTTTAAATACCTGTTTTTTTAATTTAATTTTTTATCGTTTTTTTAAATAATACCGAGAAATCCAGCTACCCCTCTATGGAAAATACCTTCCCCCACGAAAAATCCCTCCGTGGAAAGATTCTCCCGTGTAACCCTCTCCCAGAAAATCCCCCCGCTATAAAATCCTCCCCGAATCCCATTGGCCAATACTATATGTAAATAATGGGCAAAGCTCATAGCGTATTCCCCTTCCCGGGGGGCTGCGGGGATAAAGTCATCCTCAAACGCATAGTTATTAGATCTTTTGACTATGCTGAACAAAATGGCTATCTAAAAATTTTGATCGGAAGACTGGAAAAAATGGGCGTGGGAGGGGGGCTAGTTGCCCTCCAATCTATTCGGACACTTAAAAAGGGCACTAGAACTTTTAATTTTCGTTTGAATGAGTTTTTTCCAATTTTCTAGGATTATTGGTTCGATACGATCACCCCTGGAAAAAAAAAAAAACAACAACAACAAATAAACAGCATCCGTGATCTTACTTCTGGCAAAAAAAAGAATACAAAATCCCGTATTTTTTTTGCAGATGGGAGCTCAAAAGTTCTGCAATAGGGTTTTTCGGATACGTTGAATCTGATGATGTTATTTTCATTAAGATTCCTTCAATTTTAGGGGGTTTTTTCACCCCTTTTTCGAAAACCAGGCAAATTTTCTCTGGCTCGTAGCTTTTGATGAGTAAAAGCTACTCATCAATATATAAGATTCATATAGTTGATTCCAAATACATGAATTTTATATATTTGGAACCAACATAATAAATAAATCCTTTGACCTGTTTATTGATATAAAAAATTCCGTTTTTTAGACTATCGGTTACTATTGAGCCGCATCGTTCCTGACTTACAGTTCGTTACCACGGACTGTTTGATTATGGTTGTTTGATTTAGGTAGTAATTTTAGTTGTAATTTTAGGCGGGTTCAAGTTCTGCAGAAGAAGGCTATAAAGTTGATATACTTTTGCTACTACTAACAACTCACTGCAGCACTAAAGTACCTGATGCCAACACATTTACGCACACTCCTCCATCATCCCATCTATTCAAAGCCTCCCTCTTTACACGTTCCCAAGAAGTTTCCATTTCTCTTAAATCTTTCCTTATGACACCCTCCCACTCTATTTAGGACGTCCCGCTTTTTGTTTGGCCCTAGACGGTTGACAAGGACAATCTTTGGCAATCTCCCATCCTTCATCCGCAGAACGTGTCCTAGCCACCTCATCCATTCTCTTATTATAGCCCCAGAAAGTGGGATTGAACCACATTTTTCCTATAGATCGCTATTTGAGATACGTTCAGTCAGTCGGGCACCCGCAACAATCCGTAGGCGATTTCTCTGGAAAACACCTAGCAAATCGCCCTCCGGTTTTCGGAGCGCCCACGCTTCTGACCCATACTTGACCACTGTTATCACTGTAGCTTCCAACATTCTAATGTTGGTTTGCAGACTTATCTTCTTGTTCTTCCAATTTTTTTTTCAAATGTGAAAAACCCCATGGGCCTTGGTTATTCTACTTTTAACATCTTCACTGCACCCACCGTCTTCACTAACAATACTACCCACGTAAATGAAGCTGCTGTCCACTTGGTTGATTATCTGGTTACCTAATATCACCTTTTCACCTTCACTTAATCCTAGTCTTAGCGACTTGACATTAATTTTCAAACCTAATCTTGCACCCTGAACTTGCAAAACATCTAAAAGTTCATTCATCTTGCCAATATTTTCATGCAGGATGGTTAAATCATCAGCATAATCTGAATTTAGGTAAGTTTTACTTCCGTACTTGATTCCGTGTTTCTCCCATTGCCTGTGCTGTGCTACTTAGGAGAAAGTCCATCAAAATGATCCGTATAAAAGGGGATTGGACGCAACCCTGCCTAACTCCTGATTTTGCACGAAACTAGCTACTAACCTCATTTCCTACCTTAACCGCAGCAATGTTATTCTCATACATAGCCCTAATCACTTTCATGTATTTCTCTGGTATACCATACAAGGATAGGACCTTTGCTAAAGATCTTCTATCAGCTGAATCAAACGCTTGCTCATAATCTATAAAATTGAGAATTAAAGGCGTTTAATGTCTCAGGCACTTCTCAATCATTAATCTAAGAGTAAAAATTCGGTCAACGCATCCTCTACCCTTCCTAAAATCACACTGTTCGTCTCTTAAAACTTCATCTATAGGATCTCTAAGTCTAAAAGGTATCATCATACTAAGTACTTTGCTAAGTGCTAAGTCCTTGAATGCTTTGAATTAACGACATACTTAATAATGATGCAATTTTCTTTTCTTTTTTTTAGAGGCTCAGTAATGATCATATCTGTTACTTTCTATATCAAGTTTTGAGAGGTTTGAAATATATACATTCAGCAAATGTTTTGCACAGAGATTTAAAACCAAGCAATTTGTTGCTGAATACCACGTGCGATTTAAAGGTATGTTGTTTTTATCTTATCTATTGTCCTTGATAACATAATTTGATTGACAATTAAATTTGATTGGCATAATTTGATTGGCAAAAGTCAATTTGGTAATTAAATAAAACCCAGCAATGTATAATTTCTTTTCTATGTTGTTTGTTTTAGGGACTTGATCAAATTGACTTCTGAATGTTGCAATTATTAAGCCTAAAGATTTTACCAGGCTATCTGTATTTATTCTTTGTTTACATATGTACCCCTCTTAATTTTCACTAAATGTGAGAGACAGTTACGAATCAGTTTTTGTTATAGTAATTATAACAGGGGCGTAATTTCTATGGGGCAGGGGTGTGGGCAATCACCCATCCCAGGCCTCGGTTGCCCCACCCGCTTCCGACCCCAGTTTGTCCCCAACTGAAATTTAGTTTCTTCAGATATCTTGTCAAAACTAAGATAAGCCTGCATAACTAAAGTATCTACAAAATGGATCAGTTTTCTAATCAATATTTACTCTATGGTACTATATGGCTCATTTTTCATTTTTCAGTCACTTTCACTTGATTTAGCCCGCCCCAAATCAACCCCTCCAAATCAAATTAATTTGATACTTTATTTATGACAACTTTAAAATAAGATTACGTAAACCATGATATTATCCAAAATGTAAAGGCAATGTCAAACATATTCGATTTATTATGACGGCACTATAAATGCTTTTTTTTTAGCAAATGCTGTTAAATATTCTGCCTTTGTTCCTTCTTTGTTCGACAATAGGTGAAAAATATGGGTCTAATATAGTTTGTTTTTTCTTCTGCATTTTTTTTCATAACTTGGCAATTGCTTTCCAATTGTGATTATATCATCTAAAATTCAGTTGTTCGCGTTTTAAAGATGAGAAACTTGAAGAAAATGCTTTTTTCTTCAAACTTGTCAATAGGCCCTGACCTTATAACGTCCAATTCACATACGTTATTAGCTAAAGATTAATGTCAGACATTATTAGTATGACTGATATTATTATGTCAGTCTAATGACTGACAGATATAATAACAGTTGATTTTATATAAAACTAAAAATCAACAGTAAATAAACAAAATATAAACTTACCAGAAAACTTCCTTACATCCATCTTGATTTGCAGGGATTATTATATTTATGGGATGGTGTAAATTACAGTTTACATGGTTAAATATCTAAAAATCACTAGTTTGAAAAGTTCAAATTCCTATTTGAAAAAAAAAAGTTTGGAAGGTTAGACTGCGAACCAAGATTAGAATATTGGAAGCTACGGTAATGACAGTAGTCAACTATTGTTCTGAAGCATGGGTGTTCCAAAAGACGGAGGATGATTTGCTAGATGTTCCAGAGAAATTCCCAACGGATTGTCCTGGGTACCCGGCTGACTGACCGTATTTCAAACAGTAGGCTGTACAAAAAGTGTGGTTCAATCCTACTTATTAGGGCTATAATGAGAGAAAGGTTCAAATGGCTAGGATACGTTCTGCGGATGAAGGATGACAGATTGCCGAAGATTGTCTCTTTCAGCTAATCGTCTAGGGCTAAACGGAAAGCAGTTTGTGCACGGTTGGAGTGGGAGGATGTCACAAGGAAAGATTTAAGGAAATGGGAAATTCCTGGGATGTTGTAAAGAGGAAAGCTTTAATTAGATTGTGATGGGGGAGGGGGGGCGTACCTAGGTATGTTTGCCTCTGGCTGTTTGGTGTTGAAGTTAGTTGTTTGACGTAGTAGCAGTAAACTTCCCTTACAAGGAAAAATTAGAGTTTTTCTTAAGACACACATTATCACAATATATTATTAAAGAGAAAAAAAAAGTTACGTGTGTGACCTCAATGCAATCACTGGGAGTTGATTTATTGTTATTTCATTTTTAAAACAGTTAAACCTAAATAATCACTGCTGGTGCTGATCATTTTTTTTTTTCTCAGAACAGTCCATCAAAAATCAAAACAACTTACTTTTCATCAAATTTTTATTTTACTGCCACACAACCATTAGGAGGTAAAAGTTCCGTGGACATCCATGTAGCCACTTCTGGTGGACTCAATCTTGAGCCAATGTTTGAATTTCAAGTCAGTTGAAATATCAGCCGTTGCAAAATGTGGAATGACAATACATGAATTTTATATAAACATTTTATTAATCCATTGGCTCAATCCATTGCCTATATTTAAACGAAGTATTATTATAATTTAGTATAACCTACAATCTTGCAGATTAATTGAGTAAGAAAAGTATCACATGTTGAGAGTAATTATAGTATTAATTTTGAATGATGATAGTTTTTTCAGTTGCCTCAATGCTGAAATTTCAATAAGCACACAATATTGGAGATTAATTGAGTAAATATAGTCCCATTGTTGAGTGATGATTGAAATTTCAACATTGCAGCAATATTTTAACATCATATGAAAAGTTCTGATTAATGTTGCTATACGTTATTAAATTGCATATTGTTGAATTAAAATTATATACGTTGGATACCTGTATCAATCAACTTTAGCAAAAAGTCAACAATTAACAAAAAATTCGATATTAACGTTAGTGTTTTTATATTTAAAAATATTAATATCTAATCTTAATATGAGGTTTCCTTTCACTTTTCTATTTACTTATTGTAATATTGACGAGTTTGAGCTTAGATTACTTGTATATCTGGACTGCACTGTGCATAAAAGAAATTATCTATTGAAGCAATGTTTTGTTTTGAAAGTTGAATAAGCATTCTTGTTTCAATGTTAAGAAAATATTGGATTTTAATAAGTTGAAAAACAAACGTCCTCTAATATTGCTCAATGGTGGTTCTGGCCTCTCTCTTGCGCCTGGGCAAAAATACTGATCAGCGCCCCCCCCCCCCCCCCCCTTACTCTAAAAAATTTTCATTTATAACAAAATTATCATTTATTAAGAAAATTTTTCATTTATTTAGATCTGATTTTTTTTCTTTTGTATGTGAAAATATTGGGAAAAATGACAATTTCGGATTCAATTTGCTTATACTTACTGCCAGTTGCACCCTCTACTTTATTTTAATAAAAATAAAATGTCAAAAATTAAAATGATTTTAACTGTTAGATTATTTTATTTGAAATTTTACGCCCCTTAAATGTCTGCACCCGGGGAAAGTGCCACCCCCCCCCCCTTAAAACCGCTTCTGCTATTGTTGGTGAATTGTTTAACAATAGTTAAACTTTAGTATTCGGGTAACGTTGAACAAATAATGTTTGACCTATGTTAGAATTTTAACGTTTTAAGAAATATTACGCTTTCGGTGGTTCAAAATGAAATGTCCCCTCAATATTGCTGGAGCTATATTTTAAAAAAAATTGAAGCTTTGATAATCAAGCGAAGTTGAGCTAATGATGTTTCATTTATGTTGGAATTTCAGTGTTCAAAAAGTCTTTTCAGTGTTTCAGTGGTCAATATTTTTTTTTTTTTTTTTTTTTTTTTTTCTTTTTTTTTTTTTTTTTTTTTTTTTTGTTTTTTTTTTTTTTTTTTTTTTTTTTTTTTTTTTTTTTTTTTTTTTTTTTTTTTTTTTTTTTTTTTTTTTGTTGTTTTTTTTTTCGATATTGAAAATAAAACTGGGGGAAAATATTCAGACAATGTTGCCGTTATTTTTCAGTCACTCTGGCTACATGATTGATGTAGCCAACTTGACAAAGTGAGTCAAGTTTTATTTTGGTGGCTGCTTTGAGCATCAAAGGGTAGGTTAACCTATCACTTGTGCTTGGGTCTGTTAACCCCAATGTCAGTAACTGACAAGGAAACTTCTGTACAAAACCCCTTCAAGTTCGTACTCATTCAAATTTTATAGGGAGGGGCAGTTGCCCCCCCCCATCCCAATGTGGTGACGCCTATGGTTGTGGAGTTTTTTAATTTACGCAGTTTTCGTAGTTTTCTTCATGATCATCTCAGTTAGATTAAGCTATGGGACATCTTTTTCTGCATGGGGAACGGGAAAAGGAAGACCAAAATTCCTCTGTATTTTGTAGTATCCCCAGTGATTTTCCAGTAACGAATTCTGATCTTTTTCATGCCTCCTATATAAACAAAATGCAGCTGATGTAAACAAAGACAATAGGAAGTACCCCTAACTCCAGCGGTAAATTTATTAGGGTTCACTTAATATCAGGGTAGGATAAAGTTTAAAATCGTCTCTTCGATTCCGTGACAGAAAATCCTGTATCTCCTCTAAATTTATAGAAAATAAATCTGATAAGGTTTATTTTTTGACTAAAATACTGATTCCTCTCTTGATTTTTGTCGAATTTTATGAAATCTTGCATGCAGTCAGATTTCTGGTGGAAATTTAGTCAAAGATTCGAGAATGCAATGTTTGACAACAAAAATGGTTGCTATGTGGGTTTGTTAAGTAGTAGTAGTGTGCTTCTGTAATTTTGTTTGTTTCCTGTTTTTTGTCATACTCTGAGTTTTTATATCGTGTTTAGGTGTTATTTATGTCTTGTTTTTTTCAGATGTTTATGAGATAGTGTCTCCTTAAAGCCAAACCAGCAAATTTTTGGCGGTCAATAATTTCCGATTCCATGCTGGAAATAAAAATTGTCAATAATAGTTAGCATCAAGTGGGACAGCGGAAACACAATTATAGGGTATCCATAAAAGTCTCTCTACCCTTAAGGTGATTCGAAACCGTAAAATCATTTTGAGAGCCTCACCGTCAGCTGACCGTCTCAAAGATAAAGCACCCATTGCCGAATTATTCGAGGGGACTAGCCACCATCGAGAACTTTTGAGACTTTGGGGTTTGGCTATGAATTTTTATTGAAAAGATAATGAAATTTCACCTCCCCTGTGTAGGAAAGGTATTCAAGCACCACAGGGAACTCCCAACGCCACCAAATTGCTCAAATGCCATTTCCTTTCAGCTGATTTTAGCATTTTCGTAGCAGGTAGACGAGCATTTTAATAAGAGATTCGTATCTCTTATCCAAGCCCTATAAGTAAGGGCAGTATGGCACCAAATCAATTCTTATTAGCTAAGGCACACAAACTAAGAAAGTTTATACTGGACGAGATAGGGTGATCCTTTAAGCTACCGCATAGCTTTATGTTTAGTTATTTTCGAAATTTTATTTTAGAAAACGTGCTCTTTAAAATTAATCTCAGCAGGGACTTTGTCTCTTAGACTTGTTGAGTGAATTGCTGAGACTTTCATGACTTGATGTTGAATGCAAGGATCAATATATGGATTCCCTTGAGATTTTACCTAATGCAAGTTCTATCTCTCTCACCTGCTATGTTATGATGAAAAGAGATAAAATCAAACGGACCGTAAAAGTGTTGTAAATATATAGGCCTATATTTAATTGCGGATAAAAAATGCTTGATTTTGGAAACGAGAGGGCTGCCCGTTCCTGAACCCTCCGCTCTTTACGCTAAAATCTTAAAGTTCTATAAAAATTAATGTCATTCAAATTCAACGTCCCTTGTGTTTGAACAGTCTTTCTTTAAGAATTATGACAAAAGTCAATTTTTATTGGATGACTTGACGTGGGAGGGTGGCTAGTTGCCCTCCATTTTTTTTGGTCACTTAATAAGGCTACTAGAACTTTTGATTACCGAACAATTGAGCCCTCTCCCGATCTTCTAGGATAACTCGTTTTGATGCGATCGCTCATGAAAAAAAAAAATAAACACGCATCCATGATCTTTCTTCTGGCAAAAAATGCAAAATTCTACATTTTTGTATGTAGGAGCTTGAAACCTCTACAGATACGCTTGTACAGAGAATCCTATACAGATATGATGAATCTGATGGTGTGATTATCATCAGGATTGCTTGACTTTTTGGGAGTGTTTCCCCCGTTTTTCAAAATCAGGCAAATTTTCACAGGCTCGTACATTTGATGGGTAACATTAAACTTAATGGTTTTTATATACATGGAATCGGCGAATCTATTGTTATCAAAATTCTGTTTTTTAGATTTTCGGTCACTATTTAACCAAGTCGGTCCTTGCTTACAGTTCGTTACCGAGAGCTGTTTGGCAATTCTGACAGATAGCCCAGATTAGTTCGATACAAACTTTCGGTTGTTAAACATCATAGAAAGAATGAGGGCCTGATCCCGAACTACTCCTCCAATAGTAAGGCGATCTATCTGAACTCATAAATCGGGCATTCTTCTGCTCAATAGGCATTATATTCTTCAAATTAATATAATCAAAATGTCTCTACCAAACACGAAAATATGTATGATCTCAGCGAGTTATGTCACTTCTTAATCAGTTAATTCATAATGGTGAATACGATGATTGCAAGAATGGCGATATTCTATTGAAGACTAAGAGCGATATAATATGCAACTAATATCTCAAATTTCCGGGAATATCAACATTGAAGTAGCAAATATCAACGCAACGCCACAAAAAACAAATCTTAGAAGCGCCAAAACACAAAGTTGTAGAGGAAATCATGAAAAAAAAAATTATCGAAACACATGAGGTTGTAGAGGAAAAGACGAATGCAGATTTATCAAAACACACGAATAATATCCTTTTAAATCAGTTGGCTTGCAAACCACACAGGGAAACTCCGTCCACAAACTCTAGAAATCGACAGTGCTGAACACAGTATCTTTAGGGAGTGGTGACCTTGAGTCAGACCACGTTCTAGTCATGTCAGAACTCCATATATGCCCTCGAAAGCCTCAACAGTCCAATAAAAGCTACAAAAAAAAAAAAATTGTTTTGATCTGCTGAATAAATCGGAGAAAAAGCAAGTATAGAATTACACTCAACTAAGTTGTCGAACATCCAACTTACGATCGAGGAAATCGATCGTCTGGTCGATGAAAACACCCCCATCATCAAAGAAATGGCTAATGAAATCTCAGGAGTTGAGTGCCCCTCTGATAAACTATTGATCACCCCTGAAATCAAGGATAGGTCTGCTGAAAACATAACCATAGAAAAAAGCATGACCGGCAAAGCCAGGACGAATATAAAAGGCTGAAACATCTAGTAGAAAAGAAAATACGCCAGGCTCTGTGCCAGTACGTAAACAACAAGTGCCGTGAATGTGATGGCGCCGTTAATAAAGGCCCCAGCCACTTCATGTACAAAGAAGTCTAGGAATATGGATGTACCTGTTGGATTCCCCTTCTCCAGCCTAGCAGCGAGCGTGGTAACCCGAGGTGGTGATTAAGTAACGGAAACTTTGGAAATTCCAAGTGTAAGGTTTTCTCCGGGGCGGTCTTCTTTAAGCTTGAAGAAAATAGCGTACAAGTCGTAATCTGTATAGGCTGTTTTATGTGGGAAGTGGGGTGTAAGCATCAGTATTACTATGGCCCGCTCCAAAGCCCGCTTCACAGACCAATTAGTCTGACAGGTTAACCAGGAAAGGTCCTCACAAGAATTCTCCTTGACCGACTAAAAATCGACAACAGGCTTCACGTTAGAAGAATTCAAAGTGGCTTCCGATGAGACCGTCTTACCACAGATCAAATCTTCTCCGTTGTGTAACTGATGGAAAAATATATATCGAGATCTTGAAAGAATTCCTTTTACTTTTTATTATTTTCGCAAAGGCCATTGACTTAATAGGCGTGACGGGATCTGACATGGAACACCCGAAAGCATTGTAGCTCTAATTAAAGATGTAGATTCAAATTTCAGGTTGACTCTTGAAGAACTGACAGACGAGCTTCTGACGTCAGCATGTGTTCTCCAGGGCTGCCCCCTAGTCTCCCATCTGGTTAACCTTTCCATCACCGCAGCTCTATCACGCGCTAAAACCGTAGACGATGCCTCCATTGGAGGGAAGCTTATCAAAAAAACTAGCATATACACTCGATATTGTGAAAATAAACAGTATTGAACTTTCCCTTCAAGCAGACACAAACGAGCTACTGTCATGAGCGAAGCCTTCGGAATGATCGTTAATCCAGAAACAATGAAGGTCTTGCGGGTGTCTCGAGACTCTGTATCTAGAACTGTGCAGCTAACTATAAATGGGAGCAAATAGAAAAATTTGGAATCTTTTCCAGCAACTTCCCCAACCCTTATCCCGAGCGCTTTGGTGGGGGAGGGGAGTGATATCTCTAGAGGCATAATTATTGGATCTTTTAATTATGCTGAACAAAATGGCTATCTTGAGATTTTGATGCGATGAATTTGTTGAATAAGTTAGGTGGAAGGGGCTGGTTGCCTTTCGATCACTTTTGACTCTTACAAAGGGCACTAGAACTTTCAATTTCCAGTCAATTGAGCCCATTCCGAAGTTTCTCTGATACTCCTTCCATACGAAGTGCATTGGTGAAAAAAAATCGTTTTGCCCTCTTCGCTCTTTACTTTCTGTTTTTCTTTTATTTTGTTCTGTATCCTCATTTTGCTAAGACTCTAGTAAAATTAAACTGCATTAGTCTTTTCTTCGTTTAAGTTACACTTTAAATTAAGTGCCAGCTTTAAATAAAGCCCTTGTACGTACAATTGTAAAAGCTGCTAGTGGTAACTAATTACAGCATATATTGACGTCAGTCTTTATTTTCTCTCGAATAGGCAAACATATTGTCATAGCAACTTCAATTAACTATTCAATTTTCTATTCAACTATATTTATCATTAGTTGAGAACTCGCAGTAAAAAAACAGTCGGGGAGCTGGGTTAAATCAAGCCGTTTTTAACAGCAAAAGTTGCAAATTTTCTATTTAATTGCGTGTTTTTTTGGCACTTATCGGTTATATAATAAACACTCGAAAAGTGAAGTTTGATTAATGCTAATGAAATAAAACAAAACTTGATGAAAATATAATAGTTTAGAAACAAATTTGGGCTACATATTTGCACATTAGGGGGGGGGGGGATAAAAGAATAGTATATATCAAGTACGTAACCTAACCAAAATACTAACTAAATACTTATATAAAATATAGCTACAATTTATTTTCAAATCCAGTTAAGCTAATTCTCTGGTATAAAGAAATTGCTTAACCATATTCTTGTGTCATGTTCGCATCATTCGCGATCGAAATTCTCGAGTGTTTAGTATGTAACCGATAAGTACCGTTTATTTTTTTTATTTTTTTTTTGCACATTGATAATGTTTGGTTTGGAAAGCTTGCTCCTGTGTGAAACTAAATCTAAATTCTTCAGCTTTTAGTCCAGCCATCAGAAATTAGTTCAGCCTCACATGGGTTAAAGTAGACTAGCGACAAGTAAAAAGTTGACATTTCACCGAAGAATATGCAAATTCATGTGGAAATTATATAATTCCAAAGACTCAATATTTCTTTTTTCGTACTTAGTTCCTTCAAAATATCTACCACATGTTCTTCGGGAAATAGGTCTTCGGGGGGCAAGGACCAACTTGTCAGTGGGAGGGACAAGATTTTGCTTATCTAATTATTTTTCGATGGGCCTAAAATTTATGGGGTAAAGACACCTTGGACGAATGGGAAACGTAAATAATAGGTGTACTTCTCTTCTTTACAATGGCATGAAAATCGTCAAATGGCTTGAAACTTCTGAGACAACCACCTTAATGCCAAAGGGACAAAAGGATCCCAACAGTAAATTGACTTTAAAATGATTATGTGGTAATCCTTCTGTAATAGATATAGACTCAAATTGTTATTACCAAGAAATGCATTGCAAACAATTTATAAGTCTTACATTTTGAGGCAAAGTCACGTAGTTCCAGCTTGTATATGCTGCGTATTGAAATAATCACGTATTGGGCTAATTTTATGTTTGGGTGTGAAGTTTCATATCATTAGCTGGTTTTAAGAAGAGGCAGTGCATTTTTTGGGACTTACCAGTTTTAAAATATCTTTGGGGGTTGACAACTATTGCGTTTTTAAATGCTTTTCGTCACCCAAACGGCAAATCTGTGTATTTTTTGCTTTTTGGACTAGTAAATCCTAGGTCCTTAACATCAATGTAATTATGTATGTTCTACTTTTTCTTATTATCCTGTCTCATATCTATCATTTTCATATGCTTCTTGTTTTCTTGGTTTGAAAAATTTGATTGTTATCATTAGCATCACGTTTATAGTGAAAAAGGACGAGTATGCAAGGTCTATGCCGTCGGGTGTTTATTTTCCTCCAGTCATCACTTCCTTCTTCTTTTTTTTTTGCTTTGTTGACAGATAATAAACTTGACAGAGTGCTGATTTTATTTCTTTTTTTTATGAAAATGAAAGTATATCTCTAATGTTTCTATCACGCCTTGATTACTTACATAAACAATGCCGCGATTAGAATAAGGTGGTATCAGAAGGGCAAGCTCAAGCGTTGCCTGTAGTAAAGAGCCGTAAGCCTACAATATATTATTATTTATTTTCTTGCCACTTCGTATGGAAGGTGTGGTCGTAGATACTTCGGAGGAAGCTCATTCGATCTAAAATTGAAAGTTCTAGTGTCCTTTTTAAGAGTCAAAAAGTGATTGGAGGGCAACCAGCCCCTCTCCAATGTCTATTTCGCTTTCTGGCCTGTCGTTAACTCCCAAAGCCATTCTTAGAACGATATGGCACCCACAGCCGTAAATAATGCAAGTTGCCAATTGTTTAAATGTAGATTTATGTTGGGAAAAGGGGTGGCGCAGGATTTACAGCCGTAACTGCCTTAGCCAAAAGTAGAGATGACCCTATAACTCCGACGACCACACCATATATGGGCAAAATCATAGAGTCATTAGTGAGAATGATTGCGTAATGGGGTCAATGACCTCTTTCTCCAGTGTGTTTTTGGCACGCCCTCAGCGAATGTTGTTGTTATTGTTTTGAACAGAGTCATTAGGGAGAACACGTGGTTAATGGGGTCAATGTTGTTGTCGTTCGAAGCAAAGTTAATGACATTTCCTTCCTGTTCGAGGCAGATGTTATGATCCAATTTTGTTGTTGTTATTTGATCCAGAAATAGCATTTGTTATTGTTTCCGAGCCAAATGTTATGAGGTTTCCGAGAAACAGTATTTGTTATTGTTTCCGAACCAGATGCTATGATCCGAAAATAGTATTTGTTTCCGAGCCAAATGTTACGAGTTCCCGGAAAACAGTTAGATCCCACTTCTCAGCCAATCAGCGACTCGGTTACATCCCCCTTTCTCAGCCAATCAGCGACTCGGTTACATCCCCCTTCTCACCAATCAGAGGGCTCCTCCTTCGAAAGAGGCAACGTCACAGAGTTACTCCTCTCCCCTTCCTACACTTTGAATTTATGGCGCGAGGACAATCAGTTTCGTTTTAGCCGTGAGAGAGTTGACATCAAAAAATGTTTATATATGCCCATTGTGCATGTACACTCTTGGCGGTTGGACTCAATGTGAGAATTGTACAATTATTGATGACTATAATGAAAAGTGTAAATTATGTAATCCTTGCAAATTACATAGAGGCTATGCAGTACCAATTAAAGGATGTAATTCATGTCTTGAGGAGGTGTGTGACTCACACCCTAGCGGGCACCTATGCTCCAATTGTCACAATGATAAATGTGATCAGTGGGAGAATACTTTCCCCGCTATGATTGGAAAGAATCCTAAACGTGATTTTAGTTTATTTCTACGAGATTGGTATCGTCGTGGATTTAAATTATTCTGGGAAGAGGAATCTGGTCTACGATTCAACTGTTGGGGTAACAAGACAATCTGGTTTCTACGGCATCGCTGTGACGACACTGCCTACTATGACTATAAACCAAGCGATTTTTATTTGGCAGTTACCGAATCTGATTCACCACTTGAAAACACTGTATGTGATATTGCTTCAAATAGACAGATTGAAACTCGTGAATTTCATAATATGAATGCAAATAGTATCATTGACTATACAAAGAGATATGACAAGAGTGAAGTTACATTGTACTGCAGAAAATGTGACCCTGACTTTGCAGTCAATCAGATCAATATACAGTGAATCCAAATGATTTACCAGCATTAGTGGTTCACGACAGTTACCTAGTAGAGGATGAAATCTAAAAGTGTAGATTTAAAGACATTGTTGTATATATACATTTATTAATAAACAAAATTCACAAACATTTTTTAAGCACTTTACTCTTAGGGCACTGAAATCAATATTAAATACACTTGTAAGTATATTTTCCACTAGAAAGTCGTTCAGACGTGGATTGTCACCATAAATATGGAGAAACTGCTTGTAAGTATAGCCACGACATCGGAACACAAAATATAGTAGCGCATGGAAGCCACAGCTTTTAGTCGTTAGATCCTGCACCCCTCTTTCGATTTTGAAATAATAGTTTTCCCACTGCTCTCAATATAGTTTGCTGATGTGTGGTGTGTAGAATGTATAGGGTAGGCCAAGAGGATCAAAAAATTCGATATTCTTCACTGTTTGATAGATGCACAGCCAATGACCCGTCAGCACAGTCGATGGACTGCTATTAACAATAATCAAGGTATTGTTCGCACTTTGAATTTTTCCAAGATAGTCTGAGGGTAGACAATAGGATTTTGTACTGGGACATGTAGGGGTCCATATTAAATACACTGATTATTTGTCTGGTGTTCATGGCGCCAAGTCTAGTAAACACTGCCTTCGCGGAGTGATTTCCCAATAGGTTTCATATTGATTTAGTGAGATTAGGCAACACTCTCAGCCAATGGGTTGGCAAATGTACACTCTAAACGCACAGTCCCCGTACGTACTATACTCATATCCTGTGTGCCAGACAAATCCAATACAATGATACCATGTGTTTTTAGCAAACATATCTTCGGTTATACCATTTTCAAATAGTTGCGAATCATGATCTAGGGTTTGCATGGTCAACTCATACAATGTTCTATAGGATTTATCAAAAGATAGATTGTAGAGTGGGATACCGTTTACTTTGCACACAAGAGATGAAAGTCCAAACATCTCGATTTTTGTGGCATTCAGTCCATGATCCTATTGCGCTGGCGCTCTTTACAAATGCCAAAGCCAATTTCGAGGGGATTTCACCATTGATAAAGGATGAATCGGTGAAGGTGCGTGACCCCATGGCAATATGACGTTGATTGGTGATTGTGTGAGGAACAAGTAGTTTAATATTATTTCCATTGGCTCTCAGTTTTTCCACGGCCAAAGCAACAGAACTCATAACCTGTTGTTTGCGTACATGAAGTATTGCCGAGGTGAGGGAGAGACCTACGTCGGGATTTGCGGCAAGTTCCTTTCTCAATATGAAATTGGATGGTGCAAGCGTCAATTTTATATCTACTTTAACATTGGGTGGCAGCCATTGGGGTATATTAAATATTTCATGGTATATTTTTTCCAACTAGGTGTAATTCACTAGTTGTAGCATTTTTAAGCGCATCTGTACTATCAGTATTAGTAATATATTCATATCCATTGGAGGCCCCTCTCAATTCCTTGTATGACTTGGGTGTCATCAGCATGAATTGGATATAGCTAGCATAGTTGGAGAGATTGTTGCTTGTGCTCACTAGCGTGCCATTGATGTAGACACTAATTTGACGAAATAAATTATGTAGTATACAATTTTCATAGGATATCCCATCAGCTCGAACTGGCATTGTATTATCGGATTTCCGCACTTTCATTTGCAAATCTATAAATGTGGACGATAAATCCATAAAGTAGTCTTCATTGAATAAATTTGAAAGTGGATATTATCGGAGAGGGGTTGTAGTGGATAAAAATTGTTCATAGTATCCATGCTTGACACTCACATCAACATTTTCAGCATTGAACAGATTCAATGAGGCGGTGATTGAAGGTTGAGAATCCTTATGCGGTAGGTAGGACATTTTAGGAGAAGAAATCAAGTTTCGATCTAACAATTTTCTTCCTGGGCCTTCTGGTTACACTACGTGTTGGCTTTCTTTTCTTTGACAAAAGGGATGTCTTTCGTTTCCGTCCTGAGTAGAGACTGATGAGTGATGCATTTGTTTCTTAACCTTTTTAAACCTTTACCATTCTGTTTTAATTTCTCGCCAAGGGTTCGCGCACTGGACCTAAGATTTTCCGTAGCACTTTTTTTTAAAATCCTTGCCAGAGCCCCAATCATATAGTGTAGACGCTGCAAAATCTGTCGCAGCCGGTACAAGATATTTTCTAGCCAGTGGTAGTGAAGAGCGAAACAGCTTAGCAAACCAGCTACCAAGACCGTAGCCAGACATTGACGAGCGGCCCTTGTAATAGTCCATTCCATTGCCCTGTTGTCTTGGGCCAAGAGTATTAACATAGCAGTCAATATCAGGACAAGTGAATACCACTTTTCTATTAGACATCTTGCTGAATGGGTCGAAAATGACATGTAATCACAGCCAAACCCTTTGAAATTGCTATTGGATCACCCAACTCAGTTCTTAATGTTAACTGACAGAGTTCCAAATAGGAAGTGTTTACTGGAATATACTGAAGATGCTTTATATTGTAGTGATGAATATGTTCATGATTGGTTTTTCGTTCAAGAACTCGTAGGAGGGGAACATTTGAATTACCAACCCGAGATGTTTCCACAAATGAAGCATAGAGAAATATACAAGTGTCTGTGGAGAAGGCAGGCGGGTAGTCGGCAAAAATGAAATTAGTGTTTCCGGCACTTTTACCATTGATTATATTGAGCTTAAAGCCAAGAACATCCCTTAGGTTATCATTGAGAATAATCTTTTCACTGGCAATAGGTGAACTAATGTAGATCTTGCCCTCCTCCTTTGAATAGTTGAAATGAAAAGCTCCTTTTTACGAGCGGAAATTCTTTTATTAATAGTACGACATAAAATCATTCATACAGGTGAGTTCCTCGTAGGGTAATTCAATATATGGATAATCCAACCAATTGATTTTTTGAATTTGTTCTTGATCACCTGGTGGTGGTGGCCAATCATAGGGTCTAATTTTTATTTCATATTTACGATCCTTTCTCAGGATGTCATAGGTATTTTTGAGAATACAGTCGACAAGAGCCACTTCATACTTTCCGTCGAATTTGATGGTGGGGAGAGAGTTTTGTCCAAAAATCACTTGTTTTATTCAAGTCATTGTAGAGAGGATCAGAAACATTGGACATGAAAGTCACATAGAAATCATTGGGCATTGTTAATATCTTCAGCACTGACCCAAGAATCGAAATCCGAGTTGTATCCTAGCCAGCGAACAAGCAACTGCTTCTTGCCCCTACGAGTACGACTCTTTAATATCTTTTCAATTTGATAAATTTCACTAGTGTTTCTAACTTTTTGCAGTTCATATTCATAAAAACCACCGAGAATTTCATCATCTTTGGTATCTCGTAGCCGATAAGTTATGGGTATGGTGTCTAGGATTTTGGACACTTTAAAAAGTTCGGTGCTCCATAAATAATTCCCTTTTCAAAATATTGCTGGTTCTATTAATTCGAACAGTATCACCAACATTGAATTTCTTCTTCTTTTTCTTCTCATTGCCATTGGAGTATTGCTTTAGAAAAGCATCAAATGTATTCTCACTGTAGTGAACATCCCGAGGGCTAGAGTTGGACAGAGATCGATGTGGTCGATGGTTGTATATCTGCACGATTTTATCTAATCATGAATAAAAGCAGATGTATTTTTCAGTGTACAATATCTTGAAATTAATAGACGAATCGTTCTTATTAATCGTTCAGCCAATGCAGCCTTTATCGGGCTGTGACTATGATAAAGTGTTTTGTATTATATTTCAAAAGAACCTTTTGCACATGTGGGTTAACAAATTCACTGCCACGATCTGATTGAATTTTTCTATAGGAATCCTGTTCAAGAATACTTTCAATGGCCCGAGCAACTTCAACACACCTCTCTTTGATCGCAGCGGAATGGCATAGGCATAGCGACTAAAAATACTGATTGCCACTAGAATATATTTGTAGGGTGTATTGTGACGTCGTTGAACTGCGTCTAAAGTTAAAAGGTCCATTTGCATTATATGCAGAGGGAAAAAGGCTTTAGTTTGACGATATTGTTTACTGCGAAGTCTATGATTCCGATGTAATGTGTAGCTTGGCTCATTTTCTAGATACTCTTTTACATTTTTCAATGTGGTGCCGGAGACTTTGGAAAGCGTTTTGGGAGAACTTAAACTTCCCGCTTCACCAACATTTTCATAGACACCTTTCAGAACTTCAACCATTTTGAACGCAAACACGTAGTGTAATGTCCACTCCCCCTTTTGCACACTGGAGGGCGAATCAATTCGTCTTCGCTTTTGACTAGCAGCCACAGGCGTTGTAAAATCAGTGGTGCTAGTATCTTCTTCTTCTTCTTCTTTTTTAAATGGTGTTGTTGGATGTTCATTTAATTTCTTTAGAATTTGCTTATTGCCAATAAGACTTTTGGGAAAGTTTGATACACTTAGAAAGGTGTATAGATTATCGTCAAAGGATAAGAGTCCTTTACGATTCGTCACCATATCACAAATTAAATCAACTAGATTATAACTTTTTCCCCGAATTATAATTCGTTTCCCTATGCTATCGACTTGAACTTGATCACCAGATTCCGACATGAGATAAGATAATACTCTTTTACTCTGTTCTCGATAGGACAGTGGCAATAGGTTTCCAATTTTCAATACAATCGAATTCAATTCCTTCTCCTTTGATTGTGCAGAATCTTGAGATGCTTCTTGTTTAGAGGCGACGGGTCTCTCGCGATAAGGTCTATGTTTGTCCATACGTCGCAGTGCATCTTGAAGTAAAAGCAGTTTTTTTATCATCGGCAATATTCTCATCATTAATGAATTTGTTTAGATTGTCTTCAAAATGTTCGATGGGCGAGAGGACAAGTTCAAATGGTGTCAATTTATAGGGTTTTTGCCATCTAGAGAAAACTGTTTACAAGTCCTGCGATTATCGGTAGTAAAAGTGTGAAAAAGCTACCACCTGCTTGAAGGAGTCGTTTTCTTTTAAATTTGTTTTCCCTTGTTTTTGCAAGCCAAGGCACGTACAATGGAACGATGTTGCTTTGTCTGTTGTCTAACACCTTCTGGCAGTTGAACATTGCCCTCAGTTAAATTTAAACAAAGTTCAGATATTAGATTAATGAAATCATTGTCGACACCATGTTTGAGTATAGCCTTCCTAAGCAAGGGTTTTGAAGTGCTTTAAAACGGAAAATAAATGCCGTTGTTCGTGTAGTTTCTTCAATGTCATGATAGCGACTAATAGCCTTTTCTACTATTCACCGGAAGATATACTGTGATTTCATTGTCGAAAATGTCGGTGACTACACGAAGATCCTCGGGCGTGCTCTGATTAAGATCCAATAAAATGTAACCGTAGGGCTTGCTAGTCGCCTGAGTGTACGCTGACAACAGAAATTTTGGAGCGCCGGGGTATATCTGTTTATTGAGAGTTATGAGCGAGCTAGAATCACGAACGACTCGATATATAATATAGATAGTACAATTCAAAGCAAGGGTTCGCATACATTTGCTCTGATGAAACAGATTGTGTAGAACTAGGGTTATGGAAATGTTTTCATGATGAGATCGGACAGTGAACAATTGCAGCATTTCCTGTGAGAACTGTTCAATGGATTCAGCCAAATCATCAATAATCAGCCATGAGTTTGGTTCAATACTATTGAAAACATCAAGTCCTCTTATGAATTGTATTGGTATGGTTGTGGCAATAGCTTTTATTTTATCATAGGACTCTTGCCAAATACTATAGCAATAGTAGATTTTTTTTCGGTTTTTCCAAAAACATTTTATCGCAATTTTGAATTATTCTAGCTAAAAGCGTTGTTTTCCCCGACATTGAGGGTCCACACAGAAACGATCTGAAGGGTGTTTTAAATTGATACATGCTGTTGACAACAGTCGGACTATGACTAACTGTAAATCATATGTGGTCCAATGAATAAGTAGTAATTTTCCCGTCTATTCAAGAACAACAAAAACAATATTTCATGGCAACATTTATTACGATAAACACTTGTTCAACAAGAACAATTGACAAAATTTCATGGTCAACATGAAAACTTGTTCAACATGAACAATGATAACACTTTTCTGTACAAAACACCTTTGTCCATCTACAGCACTTTTCTCTACAAAAAAAACACTTTTTTTACAACACTTTTCTATACAACACTTTTCTATACAATAAAATACACTTGGAACTAGCACAGTTGAACAGTAGAGTGATTGCTGCCCCCCCCCCCGGGAGCCGGCCTTGGGAAGGGTCCCCACCCCCCGGGAGCCGCGATGGAAAAATAGTTGTCGTCCTGCTACGGGTTAGTGGATGGGTTAGTGGTTGGGTTAGATGAGGTTGAGTGGTGGTTAGTTAGGTTAGTTTATCCAGACCAAGTTGATTACGATAGTCTACGCATTCAACTCGATCTGAAATACGATAGTGGCCATGAGGCAGGACACTCACACCATTCTCGAGCACATAGACCTTGTCAGATATACACGACATTGCATTTTTTTTCCACTCTCACAGTATAATTTCTATACTGTAGAGAGCGAATTGCAAGCACTTGTGCTCTTGGTACTAGGCTACTTTCTACACAGTCTTTGTATACGCTCATGTTAAAATTGCTCTTTACAAAGTGTGTAGGCACCCTTTACATGTTTTCTTTTCATCCCCACTATGTGTTTCCACGCAATAAACTTTGGGACCCGGGAACACCCCCCTAGATATCAAGTCACTCCCCGTTTCAGATTTTAATTTTAATAGTTGGTTGGGGGCTTGACGTTTCACCAGCTCGGGATAGAGGGATGGATTCCAGTGGTGAAATCCATCCGCGAGCTGATGTGCACCCCATTTTGCAAATCACCCAATAAATCTTCAGTTTTTACTTTTAGCAGTAGAGAGTCTGTATCCCCATAATAAACTTGTACCTCCCCTCCCGTGGCCATTGCACCTTGCACACATTGTAAAAGAACGACAACATGAGCTTTTTTGAAATTTCTAGTACTGAACTACCTCCTGCGATATTCTTGTTCAGTACTACGTTTCGCTTTTTCCTGTGTAGAAGAACCATGCCGGCCTCTATGCTCGTGAATGATGTGAAATTAGGGTCGGCAATAATTCGTGCACACTCTAGAGGGTCAGTCACGACGTCACAGCGAGATCTGTTACGTACGCTTTCGCACATTTTGCCAAACGCTGAATTTAGAATGAGCTTGTACAATTCCTTCTCCACCTTTGAATTTGCCCTAGAACGTTTATCGACAAAAGTATCGATAAACGTTTTCAAATAAGGTTTCTCTGATTAAACTGAAGGACCCTATGTATTTGGTGATTTTTGAAACCATTGTTCACCATCCAGTGCAAAAGCACATGGTGAACAACGATATTCTCTTTAGGGTCCAAATCAGCAATCAGTTTCTGTTTAGAGGGAGTCCAATGCATCCCCATATCCTCAACCAATGACCGATTGTAGGGGCTCAACGAGTCCCTGGTCACTGGTCGATTGATACAGGGAAAAACAAAATCTTTGACTGAGTCGTGAAGGGCCAGTGGAATGTGACCGTCAATTTCAAAGAACCATCCTTGTGGCCCGTTGTCCTCGACGGTGTTAATGTCGGGGAACTCACAAGGATTCTCAAGCCATTGATAGTCCCACACGGCAAAGAGTAGTGGGACATTGCCGAGGGATACAACGAGTTCATGTCCAAGAACACTGCATTTGACTTTACACCGGTGCTTTGTCCGCTTGGATCGGTTGATAAGACCCGGTCCCCGTGAAAAACATACCCCCCCCTCAGTTGAACGCTCTACAAAAAGGTGTTGGTCTACATCCGTGATTAGGCCTATTTCCTCCCTGCTAATTTTTAAAATTAAATCCATTACTAGATGTGGTGTAGAAAAATAATATCCTATATCTAGCCCAAACTCTGAATAGATCTGGTCTGTATTCTTACAGACTATATCCAACAGAGTTAGAACGTCACTGGCCAAGTACAGTCTACAATAATCCCACCCATTTTTACAATCCCCCTTAGCCCACACCTTCTTGGCAAACTCGTACTCCTCGACTGTGCATTCACTGTTGGTGAGTGAATTGTGAAAAGCTTCAATTGGAGGTAGTTTCTCCTCGCTTAAGCGAGCGCCAGAACAGTAATAATCATATGCATATACACCTTTGCTGGTTAATAAGTCATACATTTCACTGTCTGGAAAGTGCTGTTTAAGCAAGGGAAAGCTATCAAAATTGTCGCTTTTCTGCACTTGAATTAGTTGACTAAGGGATTTGGGGAAAAAAAAAAAAAATTCTAAAAGAACCTAAAACCTAATTTTATTCCAGCACGTACGCTCATTATCCACTACCTGCCATTTCAGTTCGAGAACCAACAACTTCTCGGCTGATTTGGGAATGATGTTGTAGGTAAATGAATTATTTACCCATGGACTATCTACTCCCCCTCCCTCCCTGTGCATACGTGCCAGTGCTGGTAAAATAAATTTTAAGTCATAGTTAGAGTTTATGAATAAAAACAGGGATGAAAAACTGTTGGCTGACGTTTAAATTACACGATTGATGTGCTACTCCCCTAAAATTACTACCCCCCGAGGATATTTCCTGCCACAAGTGGTCGTGGTCTCTGACTTTCCCCCTCCCCCCTCTTTTCCCCTTATCCTCCTCTACAAACTCCCCCTTGCATACCCAACATATTTTTTGATTTTTAATCGCAAGACGATCCTCTGCAGACAGCACCATTGGATAATGCGTATTTCTCAAACGAGAAATAGCACCATTAGCCGTGCCAATCAGTTTAGTCAATGCCTTGACCATGCACTCATCGCCCTCATCCAATGTTTCCACTACTTCTAACAACCGCATGGTATTAGAATTATCTCTTTGCGCGTGGGCGTAGGACACTGCAATGGCCTGGTGTTCTTTGATACGGTTTGGATATTGGGGATCATTCACCTCCACCAGCTTAGCTTCGCAGTCCAAAGATATTTTGTTGCATTGGAGAAGGGTATTTTGAAAATTTTTAAAACGTAGAATGGCCCTATCCCTGAAACCGTTTCCACTGTCTGGTACCCATGCCGTCTACAATGCTTCATGTGATTTCGGAGCTTTAGTTCAGTCCAAATCTAGACAGGCAGGTTGACAGTAGAAACGTACCCCTCGTCCCTTTTTACCCTCCCCCAGAACTCTACTAATGTCAGTGATCGGATTAAAATGACCGATTGTATTCGGTTCACTAGGTGGCGTGTAAAGCAACCAAACCCAGTGTTTAACCAAATCAACTGACGGGCCCCTTACGGGGAATACCACCCCCTTCTTTTTTGAACGAGCCCCATCTTCAAATTCTGTTTCGTATTGTACCACAGTAACGCCTATATTTAAATGAGCATTGGCCCTTTCAAAAATGTCAATGGATCGAAGCGTTACTGGGTATTTTCCTTCTAAACATGAAAAATCTACAACTGGGAAATCGGACCCGTCCTTCCCATGTACAGCCCAGTGATCTAATTCTTTTTAGTAGCGTCATCTGCTAGAGGCTGAAAGGCTGATATGAGGAAAGCATATCGGAAACACTTTTGATCTGTTTCAAAACGGATCTTCTGGACACCTTGACAACCTACTAGATCTGGATTATAATCTAAGACTACTGTCCTCCCTCCCCCAGCTCCCCCTCTTAAAATAAAATCTTTCTTAAATTTACAAATATTTACACTTAAATTTTCAATAAATAAAACTACTGACCCACTTCCATTTTCATTATAGTTCTCGAGATGCGCTATAATTTGCCCTACCCACTCACTAAAAACACCCTCAAATTTTCTAAATTTGGATAAATTACACGCATCTCGGAATGTACAAAATGATAGTAAACCTCACTTTTCCCTCATTCAAATAAAAAACCTTTAAAACGATAGACACCTTAATTGAATCCCTACCCCCCCACAATTGAATTTGGTTCTCCAGTAGTGCACGAATTTTATCTACATATGCATGCACTATTTCTACAGGATCAAAAACGAAATTCCCCCCATTAGTGTATTAAAAGGATCCCCAAATGTTGCAGTGAAAACAACTATATTATTCAAAATCGTATTGGACAGCTGAAAGTCTGGGAATGATGTATCCCCTCCCCCTACTTGTTCAACAATATTCGGACTCTGTTCCACTTCAGTTGTTTGAAGTGGGTAATCAGTGGGAGGAGGGTTCCCTGCCAATTCCCGGGTAAAATCGTCTAAAATTTGCAAGGTATTTGGGCTCAAGTCCCTCTGTTCAACTGTGCCACTATCTACTTTAAAAAAATCATCATCTAAAAAAACTCATCAATATTGTCAGGTACTTCAATGCTATCATCCCATGTTAAATTGTTGGGGGACTCCAAAGATGCATCTTCTTCCCCCTTCTTCACTAGATGGCGAGTAGGGGACCAGGATAACCTATAAATGAAAAAAATAGCTTAACGACGATCTAAGATATGACATAGGATTTTTTTTTTTTTTTTTTTTTTTTTTTTTTTTTTTTTTTTTTTTTTTTTTTTTTTTTTTTTTTTTTTTTTTTTTTTTTTTTTTTTTTTTTTTTTTTTTTTTTTTTTGGGGGGGGGGGGGCATCCCTGTGGCACTTCCCTGACCCGTGGCGCTTCTTGGACCCGTGGCACTTCCCCCGGCGCTTCCCTGACTCGTGGCGCATCCCTGTGGCGCTTCTCGGGGGTCGCATCGCCTCCCGCGATGCTTCTCGAGCGCGTGGCGCTTCCTGTCCCGTGGCACATGCCCGTGGCGCTTCCCTGACTCGTGGCACACATCCCTGTGGCGCTTCCCGGGGGCCGCATCGCTTCCCGCGATGCTTCTCGAGCGCGTGGCGCTTCCCTGTGGCGCTTCTCGGGGTCCGCATCGCTTCTCGAGCGCGTGGCGCTTCCCTGACCCGTGGCACTTCCCCCGGCACTTCCCTGACTCGTGGCACATGCCCGTGGCGCTTCCTGACCCGTGGCGCTTCCCCACAGCGCTTCCCTGACTCGTGGCGCACCCCTGTGGCGCTTCCCTGACCCGTGGCGCTTTTCGGAGCCACAGCGCACCCCCCGGCGCTTCCCCGGTGCTTCCTGGTCCCACTGGCTCCGCCCGTTTACATAATGTCCCAAAAAATATTGTTAGATCATAAGTCATTTCTCTCTAATTCCATTCTATAGGTTCGGCGAACTCTTCATTAGCTCTCAATTATTGTAAGCCACCGCGTGAGTGTTCCAGGATTGAACCGTTAAGTGGTTTCCCCCTCGCTAAAATCTTTGGCACGAAGAAATATTCCGTGTAAATTACGGGATCCATATGTGACAAATAGAATAATCTCTCTCTTAAAACTATGTGAATGGAATAGAGTTTCAAATGGTGAGCATTAATTTAAATTACCTAAAAATATTCGTTTATGAGTTATCGACGCGATAGCAAAGATTAGAAAAGAATGGTTTCTCTGCAAAAAATATATTTAGATATCTCTGAGGGGGGGAGGGCAGAGAAAATAAGGGTTGGGAGGGGGGTTAATAAATCTCTGAGATATACTTTTACACAGTGTTGAAAAATCGGTTTGTTTAGATATTTCTTGGTCCTGAATGATAGAAAAAAGTGAAAAGACAAAAGTAAAGGCTCTCTAGCAGCTAAAAAATAGCTTACTTGATTGAAAAAAATACTCACGTCTTCAAATTGATCAACCACTTGACAGAAAGCTGGAGGCTTGACCATTACATGATAGGGAGCCATTGGTTGGTCTATGACTTGCTTGAAGGAGCCAACCCTTCTATCTTGCATGGAAGGCTCAGGACTTGACGGAGAGTGCACTGACACTTGATGGGGAGCTGATAGCTCAGATATTGCGTGAGAAGGAGCCAATGTTTGGCCTACGGCTTGTCTTGAAGGCCCAGGTAACGTCTGTTGGAGGGTGGAGGGGCCGACGTTAATTTCTTGTGCGGGAGCTGTGACTTGTGCAGCCGGGGTAGCTTCTGAGCCCCTTGAAAAAGCTTGTGTAGGTGGGGCTTCGGCATTGAAGCTATTCACCCACTCTCTCTCTTTAACTTTCTGGCAGGTTGCACTTGGACAGGTAGTGCGGAGCTGGCGGGCTTTGGCCAGCGATCATATTGCATGGCAGGGGGCGCATTATTGGTCCTCGTCTTCTTAGCAGGAGGGGGGCACGCATTCATCGCTATTTGCGTCAGACATATGGTCCGCAAATTCTTCATAATTTGCCTTAAAGAAGAGAAGAAAAATCAAAATAATTTCTCCCTTTTAAAGAAGGAAAGTTATTAAACATAATGTTGTTTAGTTTATCACTAAGAAAGCAAAAATTTCGCGAGAAATATAGTTGACTTAGAAATCAAGCGTTTTTATTAGACAATCAGTAGTCTATAGCAATAGGATAGAAATAATTGTTTCTATTTTTACCATTTAAATGTTCCAGTCTATATGCTTTAAATTAGATCGTTAACCCATCGACCTGTAGGCCTATATTTCGCAAACATAGGTTAAAAATGTACGCATAATATAAGCTTTATGCAACTCCTACAGACTTTTCTTTCTAGCCTTGCATATCAAAGTTAAAAGGCATAATTTCACGCACCCCGCCTGGGAATATAAAGAAGTTTTATTGAAAGCCTGAAAAAATTATAAATTTACACATTAGTTTTCTTGTCAATGGCATATGTGTCTACACAGCGAATCATCCCTTACTTTTACTTACTATGAAGCTGTTAGAAGCGATGTATTGTCCCCCTTTCAAATAATATTATATGTTAGATCTTAATTTGTTTCTCTCCTTCCATACAGGTTACGAAACTACAATTGCCTCAGTGTTTTAATTTTGACGGAGAAACACTTTGACTTGACCGCGTTTGTAAACGGAAGAGGGGACGACAAACTAATTTTAACCCTGCGGAAATGTACTGTCAAAACCAGAGCGAGCTAAAGCGCTGGATGTCTCAGTTAGAGAAAAGATTACAATTGAGAAAAGTCAAACTTTAACGAAAAGAGAATTATTTCTTTTTGCGATGGGGTTGTAAGACAATGGTGGAGGGGTTAGGTTTTGAGGGTAATGGAATATATTTACATTGAGTATAAAGATTGTATTTTTTTTTTTTTTTTTTTTTTTTTTAGGGGGGGGGGGGGGGTTTATGTGCACGTGCGGAAATGTATTGTCAAAACCAGAGCGCCATTTTCATTAGAAATTGACGGAAGTCAATGGTCGCTTTTTACCTGGGATATTGAAGGAAGGAATTTATTGAAATGCTATTTCTTTTTGTGAGAATTGGGGGGGGGGGGGGGTGAGCTGGAAATATAGAGGGGAGGAGTTTATTGAAATGGTATTTCTTTTGCGATGGGATTGTAAAACAATGGTGGGGGGATTTAGCTGGAAATATAGAGGGAAGGAGTTTATTGAAATGGTATTTCTTTTGCGAGAATTTGGGATTGTAAAGCAATGGTGGGGGGGATTTAGCTGGAAATATAAAGGGAATTTATCAAAAAAGTATTTCTTTTGCGATGGGGGGGTTGTTAGCTGGAAATATAAGGGAAGGGAATTTACATTGATTAAAAATGTATTTCTTTTGCGGTTAGGGGGGTGGGGGTTGCGGGGGGGTAAGACTAGGGGGGGGGGGTTAAGTTTTGAGGGTAATGAATATATTTACATTGATTATAAAGATTGCATGGTTTTTTTGGGGGGGGGGGGGGGGGGTTAAGGGTGAAAGAATATATTTACATTGACTTTTAAAGATTGCAATATACTGGGGGGGGGGGGGTTAAGGGTGAAAAGAACATATTTGCGTTTTAGCTGAATATACTGGAGGGTGTCCAAGGAAAATTCTTTTGAAAATAAAAATGCACTTACATTGAAAATTGCGGCTGCCAAGGCCTCAAGCTCATCAAATTTATCCATTGTCAGGTTGTTTACACAGTGTCAAAATACTTTCTGATAATTTAGTCACATTGCATGTCCGTTATATACGAAATATCTAGGTCGAATTGTTATGTAACAAGCCCTCTGATTGGCTGAGAAGGGGGATGTAACCGAGTCGCTGATTGGCTGAGAAGTGGGATCTAACTGTTTCCCGGGAACTCGTAACATTTGGCTCGGAAACAAATACTATTTTCGGATCATAGCATCTGGTTCGGAAACAATAACAAATACTGTTTCTCGGAACCTCATAACATTTGGCTCGGAAACAATAACAAATGCTATTTCTGGATCAATAACAACAACAAATTGGATCATAACATCTGCCTCGAACAGGAAGGAAATGTCATTAACTTTGCTTCGAACGACAACAACATTGACCCCATTAACCACGTGTTCTCCCTAATGACTCTGTTCAAAACAATAACAACAACATTCGCTGAGGGCGTGCCAAAAACACACCTGGAGAAAGAGGTCATTGACCCCATTACGCAATCATTCTCACTAATGACTCTATGCCCATATATGGTGTGGTCGTCGGAGTTATAGGGTCATCTCTACTGCCAAAAGGAACTTCATGTAAAAAAAAAAAAAAAAAAAAAAAAAAAAAAAAAAAAAAAAAAAAAAAAAAAAGCATACAGTAGTCTCAGATACAGCAGAGCCTGAGAAAATTTTTAGAAATCCTATTTAGTTTTAAGCACGATTTTGTGCCAAGATGGCTTCATTTTGCCCTTTAAATAGATTAAAAAAAAAAAAAATACCTGAAAGTAAGGAGTGACATTAAAACTTAAAAAAACGAACAGAAATTACTTCACCGTACAAACGAACAGAATTTGGTTCACCGTACATGAAAATTAAGACAAAATTCGCATATTAATTTTGGCAGATTTATTCTGTATATGAAGGGTTGTCTTCTCCTCAATAACTTGTTCTTTGCGCTAAAGTTGTTAGCACTCTCAAAAAGATTCCTGTTCTAATTAAACGGCCCCCGTGTTTCAGTTTTAGTAAACAGTCAAACTTTAGCGTAAAGAGTAAGGTATTGAGGAGGGGTCAATCCTTCATGTATGGGATAATTTCTGTTCGTTTCTCAAATAATGTCGGTAAATCTGGCTCACCCTCTATGAAATATACCCTCCCCCTCTAGGGAAACCTCCGTGGAAATTTCATCTAACGTAAAGTGCACCCCCCCCCCCCGTCAAATTCCCTCCAGACAGTTCCGTCCTCGCTGAAAATCCCCCTCCCTGTAAAATTGCTTGCAGGCGGTTCAGCCTGAAAAATTCTCCTTAGCATTCTCTTATTTGAATAAAACGTTAATCTTTAATCGGTTCCTCGATCACTCCAGAAATGCCCCCTTCCGTGGAAATTATTTTCCAGAAAACAAAAACACGCGGGAAAAAAAACCCTGGATAATCCCCCGGTACATCTCGGCACATGAAAAATTTGGCAAAGAGAATGTAAGACAATCAAAAAGAATTTTGTATAGTAATTCTGTCAAATCCCCCAGTGTAACATTTCTCCTGGAATATTCATTCACTAGAAATTTCCCTTCCCAAGGGAGATTCAACCCATAGAAATACACCTCAGCACACCCCCCCCCCCAAAAAAAAAATGTCGGTATACTTCCCAATAACAAATACTATACGTAAACAATGGGCGAATTTCATAAGTTACAGGCCTCTCCCCACGGACTGGGGGGTGGGGGCTCATTTTACACCTAAGACAAACTATTTGATTTTTCAACTACACTGAACAAAATCGCTATCTCAAAATTTGATCAGATAATTTTTGGGAAAAAAGAGCGTGGGAGGGGGCCCAGTTGCCCTCCAATCTCTTTGGTCACTTAAATAGGGCACTAGAACTTTTAATATCCGTTCGAATGAGCTCTCTCCCGATATTCTAGGACCACTATGTCGATACGATTACCCCTGAAAAAAAAAAAAAAAAAAAAAAAAAAAAAAAAAAAAAAAAAAAAAAAAAAAAAAAAAAAAATAGACACGCCTCCGTAATTTTTCTTCTAGCAGTAAATACGAAATTCCACATTTTTGCAGATAGAAGCTTGAAACCTCTCTAGTAGGGTTCTCTGATACGCTGAATCTGATGGTGTGATTTTCATTAAGATTCTATAATTTTTAAGGGTGTTTCCCCCTTTTTTTATAAATAAGGCAAATCGTCTCAGGCTCGTAACCTTGATGGGTAAGACTAAACTTAATGAAACTTATATATTTGAAATCAACATAAAATCCGATTTTTTTATATATCTATTAGTATCAAAATTCCGTATTTTTGAGTTTCGGTTACTATTGAGCCGGGTCGCTCCTTACATGCGTGATACGCATGTAAGTGCGTGTAACACGCATGTAAGTGTGTATAACACGCATGTACGTGCATGTAACAGGCATGTACATGCGTGGTTAACAACTGTTTGATAATGATTGCCGATGTTATTCAGTATCCATTTCCATTGGTCCAAGAGGAATGGTAGAGGCTATTTTTGGCTGTGTTGTAAATTTGAAAGAAGCGAAGTTTCTTCCCTTTTCAATCTTACCTAACAGCTTTAATTTGACCCATCAGGTCTACCGTCTTCAGTGTTGTCCAATCAAATATTTCTAATGCACGAGACCTTAACTTTAAATTTTAGCTCCATCAGTTTACTCCTTGGTTTCCTTGAAAGAACGCATACTTCATTTTTTATCATCAGGTTGTCTTCTTTTTTCACTCTTGCGTATAGAGGCGAGAGTTTTCAACTGGTTTCACTCTTATCTGGTACGTGCTAATTTTATTGATGTACTGATTTTACTTGTTCGGTGCATATTTTGTATGTAAGTGCTTTTGAAAGTTGTCTCGGAAAGTTTTAACGAGCAGAATTTCCTGTTAATTTAACTTGCTTTTTCAAGGAAGTATTTCCTCCCCTAAGAGCTCATCTTAAAATTATGTTAAGAACTGGATATACTGCTTGAAATATTTGTTAGAAATTTCTGTCGATGCTAGATGTCTTTGTTGAGAAAATTTGTTTTTATCAACTAGTATCATGAAAATGAATTTCAGATATGTGATTTTGGCCTCGCACGAGTGGCAGATCCTGAACATGACCACACTGGGTTCTTAACTGAATATGTTGCAACACGGTGGTACAGAGCTCCTGAAATTATGCTCAACTCTAAAGGATATACCAAGTCAATCGACATCTGGTCAGTTGGATGTATTTTAGCTGAAATGTTGTCAAATAGACCTCTTTTCCCAGGAAAACATTATCTGGACCAGTTGAATCATATCCTTGGAATTTTGGGATCACCAACTCAAGATGACCTGCAGTTCATTGTTAATGAAAAGGTTTTTTTTTTTTTTACATTACCTTCTTTTAAGTTGAAGTTATACGTATGTGGTGAAACGCACTGTCTTGTCTTGTGTAACGGTCTCCCGGCATGAGTAATCTCTAAAATTAGGTCATACTAAAGTTCCTTTTTTTGTTCTTTTAAAATTTCGGTTGGAAAAAAAGAATACACTTGTTTATCAAAATCCGAGAATTGATGCTCATCATTATTGGAGCTGTAGCTTCAACTTAGTAAAAAGTTAAACATGGTCCATATTAGCCTAATTAAAAAAAGAGTTTTTGAAGAAACTGTCTGATAACAAACGTTTCTCTTGTAACATGACGTTCCGATGGTATCCGATGCGATGTTTCGACGACGACTCAGAAATTCCTCGACAATAACGCCAAATTGAAATTAGAAGTACGCTATTGTAAAAAAGAAAAAGAAACTACTTCTTCGGGATTTTGTATAATTTTTATAGAATATATAGAATATAATTTTATAGAATATAATTTTTGTATAATTTCGGTAAAGACTGACAATGTGATTTTGTGGATTCGGCAGGTCTATCGTACTGTTTCCACTTATTTAGGATTCAGGGTTTTAACTTGTTTATTTGGTTCCCATTCGCTAGCGATTTCTGTAGTTCTATCGCACTAGTTTTTCCCGTTCGCAGATTCGGCGTTTTGACATGTTCATTTGGATTTTATTCGTGGCAAAATTTGAGGGGTTTAGTAGCTCCATCGCACAGGTTACGCCTTTTAGAAAATTAAGTGATTTTACGTGTCCTTTCATAATTCATTCAACACTCCATATTTCATGGTTTTATGTTGTCGTCAGAAAATTTTATTATTCTACTGGTCCTAGTCCTTCACTAAATTTGACAAAGTTTTGTCTTGATTTCTATGTGATCTGTAGCCAAACTTTTACTATTTGAAAATTAGCTTTATCCTGGTATTAAATTCTCGAGCCTCCTTCGTTTCGTGTAACCTATTGATAAAGCAAGGAGTGTGTGTTTAATTCATATTTTTGTTGACTGTACAGCATCTGATTCGGTTTCTGTCAGCAAAGTGTTGTCTTTGGACGACACGAACAAATTATATTTTCTCATCTGTGTCGCCATGTTTTCTTGGTCGACGTCGCTGTTGACTAAAACAACGGATCGATCGAACATATTTAGAATGTGTCGACAGCGAAGCAAGATTCGAAAGAAGCTTTAAGCTTTAGTTGGATTTGATTGGCATCGACTCTTACGAGATTTGGCCATAAAATCTTACTTTTTTTGCGCAAAACTGTTAACCAGTTCAGTAGTTCATTTTTTTTATAAAGTAATTAGGCTATGGGGCAAAGTATTTCCTCTTAGTATATTGAGAAGAAACAGAAAAGTCAATCTTATTGAGTTTGTGGTAATAACTAATGACACTAGATTACCAAGAGCAGCCTATCGTTGCAATATATCTCCGCTGCCCATAGAGGTCTGGAAACTATATATATATATATATATATATATATATATATATATATATATATATATATATATATATATATATATATATATATATATATATATATATATATATATATATATATATATATATATATATATATATATATATATATATATATATATATATATATATATATATTATATATACATATATATATATATATATGTATGTATATATATATATATATATATCAAAATTTATATTTAATCCGCATATTTTAACGCGGAAGCGGGCACAAACAGGATTTTTTTTTTGTAGAGGGGGGCAAATAATAATAAAAAAAAAATGATATTATAATCTGAACAAAAAGTGCCCAAAAAATCGGGAAAACTTAGGATTTGAGGGAGGGGTTACTTGCCTCAATGATTTTCAAGCAAATCTTGAAAATCTTGAAATCTTGAAAATCTTGGCGATTTGGTGCAAAAGTTGAAAAAGAGGGGTATGCCTCTGAAAATAACTATTCTGTTGTAACTCCAAACCATGACATATGTTGAGTTTTAGTCTAGTTGACAGATTGCCAAAGATTGTCCTTTTCAGCCAACCGTCTAGGGCTAAACGGAAAGCAGATCGTCCGCGATTGGGGTGGGAGGATGTGAAGAAAGATTTGAGGAAAATGGGGACTTCCTGGTAGGGTGTAAAGAGGGAGGCTTTGGATAGATTAGGATGGAGGAGGAGTGTGCGTAGCTGTGTTGGCCTCAGGCGGTTAGCGCTGCGGTGAGTTGTAAGTAGTAGCATATCCAACAGCCTTAGATGACGATATATGTCCCTTAATTTTTTCTTTATCTAAGTTTCTTTATCGGATTTATTAATTATTTTAATTATTTTTTAATTATTAATTTTTTAATTATTTTAATGCATTTTACTCTACTAATAAAAGTTCATGCTAAGATAATGATTTAAATCAAGTTTTATTTAAGGCCAGAAGTTACCTTCAATCACTGCCAGTAAACCGAAGGTACCCTGGTGTAAACTTTTCCCAAACGCTGATCTAAAAGCTTTAGACCTGTTGGACAGAATGCTAACGTTCAATCCACATAAGAGGATAGTTGTCGAAGAGGCATTAGCTCATCCTTACCTGGAACAGTATTATGACCCAGCTGATGAGGTAGGCATTCCAGTATTGCTTTTATTGTATGATAGTTTTATTAGAATGTTGTTATGGTCGAACAGGTACGTACGTTTGAATTTGTTCCGGGAGTACGGGGGGTGGCAAAAATAAAAGCTAATACTAAGTAAATTGTGTAATACTAAGTAAAATGTGAAATTACAGAAAAAATTGTTACTTTTCGAATTCAAGGGGGATATTGGCCCAAAGGCCTAAAAAAGAAAAAAGACCAATCCTTGGTTTTCGCAAGAATTTTAAACAGCTCATCACAGTATGATTTTTTAAAATGTGCACTATGGATTCGTGAGGTGATTGTGTTTATTTTTTTTTTTCTTTTTAAGGTTTATGTAATGGTTGCAGCGAGCTGCAACCAAGTAAAGAGTGAACCACGGCCCATAGTAAATAAAGTTCCAAAAATGATTTTGAAGAAAAATACTGCGTGGAAAAAAAAAAATGTCGTTTCCAGCCGTTCTGAAATGTTAGCTATTATTTCGATTGATGTTGATACTATTATGATATTTAGAAGCCAAATTTATTGGAATATTGGAGAAGTAACATAAAACCTCCCGAAAGTTGCTTCAGATGGAAAGTACATCGTTGGAATCACCATTATTGAAAATCCCAGACAGGAAAATTTCAGGCCCCCACCCTGAACATCAAGAAAGTCACTTTGTATATAGAAAACACTTATGTCCTTTTTTCTTCGCTACTAATGGAGAATTAGTAGCCTTTGAATTTATTAGAGAGCCTCATTTAGAAACTTATTTTTGTAACTAACTACTTCTTACAAATTCGACTTCACTGTGTAACGCCCTACTTGCGGGGATGAAAAATGAAGAAGAAGAATGAGATACAAAGGAGGCACTTTAGTGCTTCCATGCAAAAGAGGGATTTTGTTGTTCAAGATAGAGGACTCTATTTGACCTGTATAGGTTATCGACTATGTGGTTTTAGTGGTGCGATTTTCATTTCTAATGATTTGTTCTCCCCAAAACCTATTCTCCTCCCAATATAAAAAGCAAAAATCGTATCTCTCGAAAAATCTGTTTTAACCAAGATTCGAACGTTGATTACCACGGGCACACCAAAGGGGAAACAACTAGACCGTCATCATCTGTTTGGCAGGATTTTGCTTTTTCAATAACTCGTTTATTATGTGCAAGAAATTCATGACATTAAGATAGCCTAGCACTCAAAGTTCTATCAACACTCGATGTGTTTCTTTTTTTGTGCTGTTTTCAGATATAAATCTACATAAAAGCACGTTGATGCAATTAGGAGCTCTGAATTGATCCTTTCAAATTAAAGTGCATCTCTGTACGAAGGTGCAGTTTCAGAGGTGTCAAGTAGGGAGAGGGCTGTACTTTCCTATATCCCCCCCCTAGATTTTGAAAAATACGGTGTTTCCATTGAAAATTGCCATTTTTTGGTATTTTCATTAGAAAAAAAACTGCCTCCCTTAGCTATTGAAAATACATTTTGTCCCTTGCCCCTTCTAAATATTTCTATATAATAGGCAGCGCAATAGCGCTGCCTTAGTAAAGAACAATGTTGGCACAATGTGTTTTTTTTTTCTTGTTTTAGACCAGGGCACTTCGTATCGAAGGGGTTGTCGTAGAAACTTCGGAGAGGGCTCATTCGATTGGAAATAGGAGTGGCTTGTGCCCTTTTTAATAGTCGAAAGGGATTGGAAGGCAGCTAACACCCCTTCCATGCCCACCATTTCCCCAAAACAGATCCAATCCAAATTTTGAGATGGCCATTTTGTTCAGCGTAGTTGATTTCCAGACAGAAATATGTTTTTGATTAGGACACTCCCCCACAACCCTCAGGGCAAGGGTTTTAAGTTATGTCCTGGGGGCATATAAGAACGATGTTGGCACAATGTATTATTTATTGTTTTTTCCTTTAGACCAGGGCACTTCGTATCGAAGAAGTTGTCGTAGAAACTTCGAAAAGGACTCATTCAATTGGAAATTGGAGTGGCTTGTGCCCTTTTTAATAGTCGAAAGTGATTGGAAGACAACTGAAACCCCTTCCACGCCCACCATTTCCCGAATCACATCCAATCAAAATTTTGAGGTAGCCATTTTGTTCAGCGTAGTTGATTTCAAGATAAAAAAATTATGTTTTTGAGGAGGACACTCCCCCACAGCCCTCAGGGCAAGGGTTGTAAGTTATGCCCTGGGGGCATATAGGTTTTTATAGAACGCATGGGGGCTGGGGGCTACTTCTGCTCCTAAAATTTAATCAAATAAAAATAGCGTAAGTGTATCCAAGCTATCAAAGAAAGTAAACAGATTTTTTAGCGAATGGTATCAAGTTTTTCCATTTCAGGTCATCTAGAGGAGGTATGAAACTAAATTAAACACTACTATTTGTGTCCAGATTTTTAAAAGGGTGTATGTAGTTAAAAATTGTTGAAAATTTTTCTCCAGCATACAATTAGCAGGCCAAACTATAAAGTCTTAAAGAAAAACGAAAAGATTTAAAGTATTATTTTCTTTTTCCCTGAAAAGACTATGTCAATATAAAACGAACAGAAATTAATTAAAAAAACTTTTTCAAAAACTTTTAAGTTTTTCACAGAAAAGTAAAGAACTCTAATAAACAAAAAATAACCGAGTCAAACTCAAAACGAGCAGAAATTAACATAAGTTGGGCTCAAAACCCCTATGCCTTCCCAAGGCCAGAACATAATTTTCACTTTACTGAAAAAAATACAAATGAATGTGCATTGTCAGTTTAATATACATATACTCATATTTAGTAATCAAAATGTTAATATTTTTTTATTTATTAACGTTATAAAAGCAAAAACATATATACTTTCTCAGTAAAGGGCAACTTTAAATTCACGTCGTGTCAAAACAAACTCACTAAAAATAAAGTCACAATTGGTACTGCAATACTAAATTAATAAATAAACCTAGTAGTAAATAAAAGAGAAAATGTAAGGGAGGAAGAATTAGCCGAAACAAAAATAAAATAAGAAACAAAAAGATTCAAAACTAAATAGTAGTGGACTATAGGAAACAAAATGGGTAAAAGAGAAAAGGACAATAATGTATAGTAAAAATCATATTTGTAAAAAAGAAAAAACATCAAAAATATTTTATTTAATAAAATTCTTAACAGGATAGAAAATAATTCGTAGATTGAAAAAAAAATCCCAGTGCACCAAAAAACAAAAAAAAAAAAACGGGAAAATGGATTTAAAAGGTGGCGAAGTAAAGCGTAAATTCTTAGTGGGAGGCGGGAAGAAGAGCTTGTTCAGTGAAAAGCCATGTAAGAATGGTTACCAGATTGTAATTCATTTCCATTTTAACTGCTATGCCTTTTTTTCAAAGCAAATTAAACTTTGTTTGCAAAACAATTATGTTAAGAGTTGCTTCGTTATTGTTGTTTAATAGTATAATATGGATAAATGCCCTAGTAAGTCTCATACCATTGCTATATTACTGGAAGTAAAACTAAATATTTTAAGCGTATCTTATAAGGGGTGACACCTCTTCCTCCTGCCTATGTGTCTATTTTCAGTAAATGACTGCACCTTGCTCATAAAGATAATGAACTGACCTTTTTTTTTCAGCCTGTTGCAGAAGAGCCTTTTAAGTTCGAAACAGAATTAGACGACTTGCCCAAGGAGCGCCTCAAGGAGTTGATTTTTGAAGAAACTATTATTTTCGAGCAACGAAACCAAAGAGAACATGCCATGGCTGTGTGCCATTAAAAAATAGTTGTGTGCATGGCAAGGAACATGGCTGTGTGCCATTGTCTCGTGAAACTTTCGTGTTTTATTTATAATCATTACTTTATATTTATCGATTTAAGGCAAGGGGTATAATGGAAAGTTTTGAATAATGAGCACTGACAGAGGTGGGAATTGTCCTTCTTCTCCGTCTGTAATTTGGTCATAACATCTTTTAACACCTTTAGTTTGTGTTGATACTACTCTCCTTTTTTCCCTCTTTCAATTAAATTCGAGTAAATGCATTTGCGCTGGCTTCACTGCGGTCGTTCATCATTGATGCTAAGAACACTTTATAAAAAAGATAAGAAAATCCTTCATCAAATACTTCTTCAAAAGAAGTTTAGAAGTTATGAATAAGTTTGGTTTTAGCCAGCTAAATATCCTTTATCTGCCAAAGGTATCACTAGAAACGTGGTTACTGTCCGATGCTTTAAACCACAATAAGGAAATAAATATTGAACCATGAAAGCTACCAACCTGTGACCAGACTAATGTAGTCTACCGAAAGCACGGCAAGGGCGATCCAAGATATTCTCAATATTCAAAAGAAACCAAGGCCAATAAAGACAAAAAATGAAAAATCGTGTCTTTTCCAGTGATGTCAATTCAGGATAATTAGGATTAGGAGGGAGGGATCTAGGTACAGTAACCTTTCTTGTTACAATGTTGTCTGCCAGTTTTCTAGAACTAAGGAAGTTCCGTGGCTACGTGCCATCGTCCAGAATGCCATGTTCGGAAAAGAAATGCCAATATTTTTCTTTTTAACTCTGTTTATATATTCCTTAGCTTCGTTTTAGGCAATATGAAAGTTTGTGCAATGCATACTAATCAAGTAGAAATTGGGTTTGATTGTTTTTCTTGTTAAAACATGTCGCATTGTACTGGGACTCAGAAGCTATCCTTTAAGGCTGAATCCTAGACCCTTTTACTGACACAAATAACTGCCTCCAAAAGAAAGCCAGTTCCATCGGCTCTTTTAAAATATTAGGAAGCTTGAGACAGATCCTCAAAGCTTTGATTTTTTTTTTTTTTTTTTTTTTTTTTTTTTTTTTTTTTTTTTTTTTTTTTTTTTTTTTTTTTTTTTTTTTTTTTTTTTTTTTTTTTCCTGCGTTCAGTTCACTATGTTTATTTTCATGAAGATTAAGCTAAATTATTGACTGAAATATTTCTCCAAGAAAAAACAAAAAACAAAAAAAAACGACCTGTGTTAAGACTGTCAGCTTCAAACGGTCAAGTGAATCTATTGTTTTCAGGACTATCTACTGTCAGTGACGCCATGTTCCAGAACTCAATTATACCGTTTATATTTGTTATTGCTTAAAATGGCAAATAGTTTAGCCCCTAAAATAGTTATAATACATCTAAGGGGCTAAGGCTGACATTGTAGTACGTTCTGAACGTATAGTAATACAAATTGTCTATAATTTAAATTGTCCTTTGTCTTAGAATGAAAATAATAACAAATAATTAACTATCAGTAAGAATAGTTGAGTTCTCGGACATATTGAAGATGCGCCTCGTCCTTTATGATCACTGTAATCTTGTGCAATGGTTTAACCGTTAAAATCGTGTTTAGTTTGACCGTATAGAAAAACCATTGACACTGTAAAGAGAAAAATTTTATCATAACAAGCAAACAACACCTACAGCTTAAATGTCAATCCGAGAAGTAAAAAACTTGTCCAGATAGCAAAAATATATAGAATAAAAGGAAAGAAAAAACAAACAACAGACTTCCTAATCAGCACTGCCAACCTTACAACCAAACAATTTCAACAAATGTACTATTCCATTCATAACCCAAAGGCCGTAAATCAATAATTTAATTTAAAACCCCCCCCCAAAAAAAAAAAAAAATCAAGATGGCACCAACTCCTAATCCCCCTATGGAGTACAGAAAACTTCGACCGGGTCGAAACAACCTGTGTGTAGAAAATCCTTATCAGTATTTGTGCCTCACGCCAAAGCAGTGCGAATCATCAATTTAATGATTGTCGATTAGGATTCGTTGGTAAAAAAAAAAATCTTGTATAGACTTGACAAGGTTCCTATTCACCGTCAAGGTTTATTTGACAAAATGATCAGTTTGATACTGCGTGCTTTGTGTCATTGTTTGAATAGCTGAAGGACAGTAACACTTCTAACTAGTGCTAATTATTACTGAGAGGCATACTCTATGAAATCAAAAATACTAAAAGTTAACTGCACGAAAAGAGATTCATTGCTGATATTGGCCGCGATAAAAATTAAATTAGAAGTTAAACCTCTAGTTAGAATAATTTAGTATTTTTTTATGGAGCGTAGTTCTAATTAAACTCTTTCGCCCAAAGGATGCTGTCGATCAAACATTTTAACGCCAGTTTAGCAAATTAAGTCCGGATAAGTGTGCCGTGATGAACGATGTTAATGTAAATGAGCTAATTTTTGTTGCCTTGGTACAAAATAAAAAGGCTAAACGAACGGTGCTAGTTATGGTAAATGAAAAAAAACATATTATTTATTAATGCTCTCACTTTTATTTCAACTTTCCAAGTTAGCAATAATCTGATTATACAGAATTTGTTATAAAGAGCTGCTCGTCAATTGTGATAGGTTATAGTCAATCATGCAACCAGTAACTAGGTTGTGACGAGCATAGAAATTTTTAAGGCTTCTGAATAAATGGGCAGGTAAAATTTTGTAAATTAAAATGTTTTCTGAAGTTGACTATTTTTCTTTATATTTTTCATAACCTGCTTCTGCCTGCCATTTATAACCAGACTTATTTTACTCCTATACTTTTGCTACGTGGTGCAACTAATAATTGGTCTTTTGTCCCACCCCTGCGTCAGGGGCGTCCCGAGGCCCACTTTCTTGGGGGTGGGGGCGATTTTCGTAAATTTTACTGAATCGCTACATGATTTATGCCAAATTTTCTGCAGAAATCAAGAATTTGGCTAAATTTCAGCCGATTTTGCAAAATTTCTGCCGAAATTTCCGTCTTCGGCAAAAATTTTACTGAATGCCAAAAAATTTGAGGTGGGGGTCGCCCCCCCCCCTCGGGACGCACCTGCCCTGCATTCCTCTTTCTTAGAAAAAGCTTTCCAAATAGAAACATAAAAGATGTCCTCAAATTCACCCTCATACACAACATAACTTGGTAGTATGTTTCACCAACTCATAAAGTAGTATATTATGATGATCAGGTAATATATAAAAATGGTACATGTATCCTACTACACGTTTTTTACCTAGGCGTGGTAAATACCTTTTTTTTTAGTTTTTTTTTTTTATAAATAACATCCCATTCTATTGGAAAGGATATAGTTTTATTAAGTAATGTGTGGATGGTTTCCTGCACTTGTAAAAGGGCTTAAAATAACTATTGAAAGACACTCTTCATGGGAATTAATACTCTAGCTCTTGGTCATTATACTACTTATAAAGAAGCATTATATATAGCATGCAGTCGTGATTAGCGTAAAAGAAGGATATATTTTTTTTCACTTTTTGCGGTTTGGCACTATATAGATAGTGCCAAACACAGGGCAAAGCTTTTTACTAAAAAGAGATTGAAGTATATTAGGTACAATTACTGAGCAATGGGGAATTTTGCCTATTGAAATGCACGTCTCTTTTGCAAGTTACGTCAGGATAACATATTTACTATATCCTACATCTATCAGGAAGATTTCATTCCGACTTAAACTTTACTATAGCAAAAAGAACATAAAGTTAACGATACAGCGGATGCAGTGTATATCAGTCCCAAGCGGACACGGATCTGTCTAACCTTTCCCAAAATCTCAAGCTATTTGCGACTTCCCCCATAATTTTTTCACATTTTTTATGTATTTGCACTATTTGATGTGTTTTCCTGGAGTTGTAGTCCCCCCCCAATTATTTCCAGCGCATGTTTGGAGCCTCTGGTTAGAACCATATGGAAAAGGTCTGAAACAAAGATATTATTTAGCATTGGGTCATCTCCTTTCTAAAAGTTCTTATAATAGGGTTAAATTTATATCATACTTTTTCAGAACAATAAATGACTCAAGACCCATTAGACCGTTCCTAATCTTAGAGCAATTCAATACAAAAGGAAAGTAATTTCAGTTAGTGTATCGATGTGTCCTTGTAGAATCCAATTTCAGTGTCCATTAAAAATGTCATGTCTGTTGGTTGTTTCGCCAAGATTATTTTTCCATTCCTAATTTGCATTGCATATATAGACTGTGTTTTCTGAAAAGTTTTGCAATAATGTATCTATTTAAAACTAAATAAAAGTCTTTTAAGTGTATTAATGTAGATTATCAGCTTCATTCTTTTCAGGAAGTACACAATGGATTAATTTGGTGAATTGATGGGGGATTTTTTTTTAGGGACTTACATAAATAAGGAAACTGTTTCAAGCATATATATAAATACACAAAAATACAAATTATATAGGTTACAATATTCTTTTTTTCCCCTTTTTTATTTATATTTTGTCACCTTTAACTGCTAGCAGTTTTTGAAAAAAAAGAGAAACAAATTGAAATCCTGAGATCTAAGGGTAGACTGTCCCTCCCTCCTCCTCTCGGTAGATGCCTTTGAATGTTCGTGGATTTTTTTTTTTTTTTTTTTTTTTTTTACATTGTGCTCGTGGTGCTTTTCAGTCAGTTGAACTTGGATAAAAACGGGTCATGAAAAAATAAAAAATCTCTCCTGTTCTTACCATCTTCAAGTCCTTGGTATAAGTTTTAAGGTAATATAAAATTATTTTAAAACCGGTCAAACGAAAGAAAGACATAATTGTTCTTCTGATGCTTCATTTTGTAGCTAAGAAAGTGTAGATAGTTTTTTCTAGACAATGCTACATTTACATTCATAAATCAAATTATGAGATATGTGGATAGAGGGTAGAGTATATTTTAGACGTCGCATTATTTTGTATTCAATATCAGAAACTGTTTTTAGAAATTTTAACGTCCTTTTTTTCTTCCTTTTTACATTATCTTTGCCATATATTGACCTACAAGTATTTCCGATTACAGTTTTCGAAGGCTCCTGCATTGTTTCTCATTTTATGATACATTCGAGAATTTGCTTTTTTGAGCCTAGAGATTAATTTTTTCTTAGTGCTCCTTAGAATATATCTTAAGAGGATGAATCCCTCCACCCTTTCCCCGATCTGCAGGTATTTCTGACAAATGCGACAAACAATCCTTATTTGGTCGAGCTTTTAATGTTTGGGGCACTTTGGTGACTTTGCCCCTTTTGTCCTCCATTTTGAACAATTGGATCAGCTTCTTTTCAAAAGGGCACACCTGGATTCACTGTATTCAAATCCTAGGAGTTCTGTGACCGAATGTTGCATTTCAATTGTTATTTCAACTACCTCTCTAACTGAAAGTTGGCCAATATTTTTATTTCCAAATTTAAACCAAGATAGAAGCAACTAGAATCAAGAGTTTGAAGCGTGAAAATAATTATTATTATGAAACATATAAATAATTACAAAAAGTCTTTAAAAGAAATCACTAGATGAGTAAAAAACACAAATACCACCAACAACACAATAATTATTGTTGGTTTTTGTTTGGTTGGTTATTGATTAATCAAATAAAACATGAATTAACTAAATATTGTTTATCATTTAATTGGTTTCTACACTTTCTGCTCCTTAAATTTATACCGTATCTTAATGTACCCACGCCGTACACTCATTTCTTATAATCTCTTGAATTAATAATATAGGGAAAGGTAGGCTAAGTGTGATTTTCTGAAATTTTCGTATTATATATATATTCCACTTAAGGGGCGACAGCAGTCCAAGTCGCTTGGCTATCTCTTCAATGTTAAAGAAATTTTGTTTGTTTAAAGAAACAGATATATTAGAGAACTTAAATTGTGGTTCACCTGATTTGGGAGACTAATGGCTATCATTTGGTCAGGTTCACTTTTTTTTTCTTATGTTCCCTCTATTTTTTAAATGATTTTTTATACAAAAACTCTTTGGCTTTGTTCAAGAAAATGATATTAACAACTTTAATAACATTCATATTAGCTTGTAAATATTTTTAACCCAAACTATTTGTTCAGACAGTTAATGTTGATTTTACTCAATTAAAGGCTTTTTTTATCCTTTGGTTTTTTTTTTGCTCCAATCGATTTGGAGTTACGGAACCCTCAAGTTGAACAAGGGTTGTTTAATTTTTGGATCAGTGTTTCAATTAACAGGCACCGTGTCTTGTGCATGATACCACTAAACTTGGATAAACATGCCATATCCGCTTTATGCCGTTGTTCAAAACCAATCGAAATTTATCAAGGATGGAGCAATTTCTATTCAAGAGATTGAAAGACTTTTTGAGTTATGAGAAAAAAGCGCAATAAAAGAGGACTTAATTTAATTAACGTGCAAAAGGGCAGGGAAAAGTTAAAACAAATATACGTAAAACGTGGAAGACCAAGACTTCCAAAGTATTTGCTTGACTTGGAGGAAGTATCTATGCAAGAGGAAACCATTATAGAACCACCGAGACTAAAAACAATAACAGCTAGCCGCAATTTAACTTCTGAAATCTTTCAGACTGTTCGTTGGATAGTCAATGTGCCTTATTTTCTGAAGAGCTACGAAGATCTTGTAATCAAACATATGTAAGTACGAATTTTTAATTTTATAGAAAAATATATATGGTTTCCCAGCCTGATCCCAAAGATGGTTACATTACCCCCCCGCCCCCCCCCCCCCCCCCCCCCTCCCTCCTCCAAAAAAAAACAAAACAAAGAACTGTAGAGGTTCATAATATTTTAACGGTACTTATTAAGAAAGCGGTAAGTACAAGAGAATTGTATAGCGAGAACAGATAGGCATTTTATCGGGTAATGCCTGGATGCTGTATAAACACAGGTTACGTATTTAATATATTCTATGCTTTACCACTCCCATCCCCTAATGTGCAAATATATAGCCCAAGTTTGTTTCTGAACTATTATATTTTCATCCTATTTTTGTGTTTATTTCATTAGCATTAACGAAACTTCACTTCTCTTGTACTTACCGCTTTCTTAACAAGTACCAATTTAACGCTTGTGCTGGAGTGCCATTTTAGGGGTATTTTCTGTACTAGATTTGAAACTACTGTTTTTTAGTATTTTTACTGAGAAAAAAAAATTCGGTACTTGTAAGATATAACCCTGACAGTTGCGGATCCAGGGGGAGGAGGTGTGTGCGCCCCCTAGCGTAGTCTAAAGTAGTGTAATTTACTTAATTAACTCAAATTTGCGTTAATTAAACTTGCTCATAACGCAAGTTTATCGGATCAACCTATTTTGCGCCCCCCTAAAACATATTTTTCGGATCAACCTATTTCCCCCCCCCCCTAAAAAAATCCTGGATCTGCCCCTGAACACTGACGTAATATTCCTCTTCTAAGTAGAACTTGTTTCTCTAACGCTCAATCCAAATGAAATATACCTAAATATGATAAAAATATAATACTTTAGAAAAAAATTTGCGCTATATATTTGCTTATTAGGGGGGGGGGGGGGGGGGGTAAAGCATAACGGGTCTGCAAGCATAATGTGTTAGGTACAATTATTTTCCATATTATGAATTAAGAATTGTTTTCTAACTTAACACTGTCCAAATACTTTACCAACAACCCTCCACCCTTTAGGAGCAACTATATTGCCCAAATTATATATTTCCCATCTATTCTGTCACTTCTCTTTGTCTTGTCTCATGCTAAGCTGAAAGAAACGAGCGAAAAAAAAAACGGTTCTACAATGCGTCAATGGATGAACCACTTGAGTGGTCACGGCTCTACCATACAAGTAGCCTATCTAAAATTCTCTTAAATCTTGAAAAAAATGTATGCGGGTATCTTATTTTCTTATTAAACAAGGAGTTCCCATCCTTTCCGATGTTTTCAAAAATTGGTACCCCTGCACTTGTGTGCAATTTACTTTTATTTATTTATTCATTGTTGGATTTAAGTTTGATGTGTGTCAGAGTAATATGCATAAGCAAAGACTTGGACTCACGGATGCCTTGATTTGCTGCAATAAATTTACTTGATTTTTAGGGGGAATCCCAGTATGTGACATGCTCAGAGGCTACCATTTGAGATATTCGCATGTTTTAACTAAGGGTGACCAAGATGCATCTTGACAAAGGGATAGTTATCCATACGAAACCAAAGGATCCATGTAATACTTCTTGGTTTCCGTAAATAAAATACAATATCGACTATGTACCGCAGTTCCTACCATTTGAAGCCAGGGATGATTGCAAAGACCCAAAAATCACATGAAAAAGTGCAGTGCCAATTTTGAAACCAAGAGCTCAAGCTATAGAGCTTAAAATTTAGGAACAAGACTTTCTGCTACCCAGGAGGTTCTTGATCTGGTCGTTACCCATAATCTTATCCATTGTTCCTTTTACTTGCCTAATAAATTGAAGCTTATTTTTTTTTATCAGTCCCTGCTCCCTTTAATCCAAGTTTGAACCTTTTCTAATCGCAGGTGGAACAAAATTCCTGAATATGTGGGGAACTACCAATCTTTTAAAGTACCGCTCTTTACGCTAAGGTTTATTAAGACTTGGGATGTTTTGGCATTAAAATCATCCGTCCCTCCGTAACTACAAAATAAATAGAGAACCCCATTTTAGAGGTTCAAAGAAAATTTTAGTCCTTTTTTTATAAGTCGAAATGTATTGCAAACCAAACAACAAGGGGTGGGGGTATTAATTTTTGGGGGGTGTCTCATGGGGGGAGGGGTATTTTTCGGGAGGGGGACGCCTATACTAATTTCCGTTTTTACTGCTGTGACAAATTTAATCTCATCCCATGAATACCCCCCCCCCAATGTCAAATTCTTAGCCAATATCTTGTTTCAGGTGCCAAGACATACAACTTATCGTAAATATGATGTTTGACAGAGAGTTCAGGGCTGGATTACGTTCACGTTTCATTTTCAAATGTGAATCGTGCAGTGAAGATGTTACTTTACACACTGAAATGCCACCAGCACCGAAAAAAATATCTCGAAACCATCTCGCCAATCACATAGTTTGGAATCAGATTTACAGCCAGAAGAAAAACAGACTGAAAAAAAGCAAAAAAGAAACAATTTACTACAGAAAGAGTAGCCAAAAGACGAAAGGTCAGCACAGGGGCAATAAATGTTAACAAAGAAGCAGTAGTTGGTGCAATAAACAGTGGTATGAGTCATGCCCAAATTCAGGAGCTTTTTTGTACAGTTGGTTTAAACTGTATGTCACAAAAAGTTTTTACAAAATATGAAATGGACATTAGTGAGAACTTGGAAAAAACACTTCATCAATATTTGCTGAACAATGGCAAGATTGAGCGCAGAACGGCTATTAAAGCAGGCGAAAAAACCAACATGCATGGTTCAGTGGAGACTTGTGCTATAGTTGATGGTGGCTGGTGCACTAGAAGCTATGGCAATAGGTTTTCTACGTTGTCTGGTTGTGGAGTCGTCATTAGTTTTTATTCAAAAAAGCTTCTACATGTTGGGATTAGAAATAAATACTGTTACATTTGTATGAAGCATCGAAGGAATGAAAACACTTTTCTACCCGACCATACGCGTTTTATGAACTGGCAGGGACCAAGCACGGGTATGGAATCTGATATTTTAGTCGAGGCATTTCGAATCGCTCCAACTATGCACTCTTTAAAATATGTTATATTTATCGCTGATGGTGACTCTAGCACCCATGCAGAGCTTACAGCCAAAGTACCGTACGGTAGATATAGCGAAAAAATTGAGTGTGTCAACCATGCATGTAAGTGCCTAAAAAAGAGGCTTTACATGAACCAAAAAGAAAACCCCGAATGCAGGAGGCTTCTTAGGGGTTTAAAAATAAAGAAAATGTGCGACTTTGCAAGAAACCCAATTGCACGCACAATCAAAGAAGGGAAAGGGTCCAAGACCTTGTAAATGAGCTGAAAGCGATACCATTGCTTTTCTTTCGCGGTGATCATAGACAATGCCCAGAATGCTGCAAAATGGCAGGAAAAATTGTTGAATTCAGCGAAGAAGGTGCCCCAAGCAATATTTTCCTTAGTCATGTGTATTCAGCCTTTGACACTTTAACTAAAAGAGCTCGGTTTCTCATCGGAAACAGTACTAGCAACCTTGCAGAGTATTTTATGAGAATAGTTGCTAAGCTTATCGGGGGAAAAACATAATGGTGTCAAAAAGAGCTCGATACACAACGCGTGTTACCGCTGCGGGCATAAAATATTCTAAGGGACATTCTTCCCGTTTGCATATTTTTCGTAGAAGTTTAGGATCTACACCAAGCCGTTTGTTGAAGCGACTTGCTGAACAGCGGGCCAGAAGGGCCATAAACGAGCAGACATGGAAAGCTAAAAGACGTCTGTTTGGAAAACCATTTACGAAGAAAATTTCGAAACCCGACAAAAACTACCGCCCGAATGCATGTGTTCCAGATTTAGATCCTGATTCTCTTGAAGATGCAAAAAGTGATTTTCTGAACCGTGTTCAGTGTACTGACTTAGAAATTCATGAAATAGAAGAAGCAACACGACTTCAGATAAATTGTATTGACAACAGATGGCTAGAATACAGAAAAAATAGGATAACTGCGTCAGTAGCTGGAATAATTTGTAAAAGACGGACAAAGACTGTTGAACCGTTAGTGCGCCAACTGCTTTATCCCAAAAACCGCCAGACTAAAGCAATGGAACATGGGCAAATGTACGAACAAATAGCTATATCGGCTTTTGAGAAAAAGATGGACTGCAAAATGCATCCTTCGGGACTTTTTGTTCATATTAAATACGGATATTTTGCAGCCAGTCCTGATGGAATAGCCACTTTTTTGTCTGGTGATACGGCCGTTTTGGAAGTGAAATGTCCTTTCAGTGCCAAAAAATTTAAATATAGAAGAATGGAGGCTATCCCAAAAAAATATTTGTCTTGAAAACAAAAATAATGGCACATTACAGCTTAAAAGGTCACATAATTATTTCTACCAAATGCAATGAGAGTGTTGTAACATAGATTCTGGCTATTTTGCTATTTTTTTTCGGCAAAGGCGATCCATTTATTGAGAAAATCAATCGTGACAAAGAATTCTGGCAGAAAAAAATGCTACCAAAATTACAAAAGTTTTATCTTGAAGCAATACTGCCAGAAATAGTTGACGCAAGATTACCGAGAAATATGGAAATACGAGAGCCGTTTTTATAAAAAGAATTTGAACAGTATTAACACTCACGACATACAAATAATTGCTACTATACGAATTAAATTAAAAAAACAAAAAATAACAACAAAACCAAGTAGATAATTGCGAATACCACACTGACTTTCCTTGACGATAAATAAAAGTTCAAATAAAGATAAATCGTTTTAATAGACAGTAATAATTAACAAAAAATACTGGATATTTCTGTCGCATTTACAGTGATTGTCATCAGCAGAAGCACTCACATCTATTAAAAGGATTTATCCCTATTTGAACATTTATCTATCGTTTTTAACTGAAGTTTTTTCAAGGGAAATTAAGGAGCAACGTTAAAACTTACAACGGACAGAAATTCAACGTACACGAAGGGGGTCGCCCCCTCCTCAACACCTCGTTCTTCACCCTAAAGTTTTTTAGCACTTTAGAAAAATATTTTTAGTGTTCTAATTAAATGACCCTTGTGTTTCATGAGTCGTTATTAACTTTATAATTAAAATTTCTAATTAAATAACCCTTGTATTTCATGAGTCGTTATTAACTTTAGCGTAAAGAGCGAGATGTTGACGAGAGGGAAACTCCCTGTATATACGTAATAATTTCTGTTCATTTTAAGCTTTATTGTTGCTGCTTACTTTCAGTTAAAAAATAATTTTTTTTATAGTTTAATTTCTGGTGGTTTTTGAAATAGTGCCAAGAAATCTGGCTCCACCTCCACGGAAAAATCCCCCCCTCCCACAGATAGATCCTCTAGACAATTCAATCCTGGTGAAAAATTTACCCCGGACAATTGCCCTTAACATCTCCATCCTTAAAATTTAGTCGACAAAGTGAAAGTAAGACAAAAAAAAAAGAATTTCGCATAGAAATTCTGGCAAATTTCCCCAGTATAAAATTTCCTCAGAAAATTTCACCCCCCCCTCCCCCTCGGAAAATTCTCTCCTCATGTAAAATTTTCGCTGTGGAAAATCCCCAAGCAGAAAATTCACCACCCCTCCCTCACCCGAAAAATTTATGCCAACTTCACAATAAAAAATACTATACGTAAACAATGGGCAAATTTTATAACTTAAAGATGCATCCCCAGGGGCAATGGGGGCCATATTCTCTCAATGGTTAGAGCATTATATCTCACAATTTTGATCAAACGATTTAGGGAAAAAGGGGCGGTGAATGTCAGGGCTAATTGCGCTCCAATCTTTTTGGTCACTTGAAAAGGGCACTAGAACTTTTAATTTCCATCGGAATAAGTCCTTTTCCAATAATATAGGTCTATTGGTTCGACGCAATAACCCCTTGGGAAAATAACTCCTTGGGAGCTTGGAACTACTACAACAGGGTTCTCGGATACGCAGAACGTGATAATATGATTTTCATTAAGTTCTCTTGACTTTTCGGGGGTGTTTCTCCTCCTTTTTTAGAAATCAGGCAAATTTTCTGAGGCTCGTAGCTTTTGATGGGTAACACTAACTATCAGCATAATAAGCCGATTCTTTCGATATAACTATTGACACAAGAACTCTGATTTTTTGGTTTCGGTAAAAATTAAGCAGCGTCGCTCCTTACTTACAGTTCGTTACCACAAACTATTTGATTCAAGTGTAAATTAGACAAAAATCTATGAATAAGCCTTGCAATTTGTACTTAGCATTAGAAGCTTACAAAATAAGTCTCTGTAGTTAATTTGTGGCGGAATTCATGATGTTTTAACCTTTTTTCCATGACATTTCAAGGAAAATTTCAATATTTCTTCGGATTCCGATTTGATCGTCGATTTATTAAAGCTAAATCTTGTTGGATGGATGCTAGACTGAGTATTAACTTAGTTGCATCTTTTTTCTGCATTTTATTTTTTGGGGTCATTGTCTTTTTTGTAATACAGACAAATTGTTCAAGCTTGTATACTTCTTTTTATTTGTGCTTTTACGACCTGTGCAAGCTACTTTTTTGCGATCGTAAGAACTTTTGATATTATGGAACAATATTTTTAAATGATTTATTTCGGTTTACGAGTGTTGAAAATTAGCCTATTTTCATCATTTGTGTTGGTTGAATAACAGCTTAATAAAGGTATTCTTCATGAAAAACTGTTGTAATTTGCATTAGTAAATCTGATGTGCATGTGTAATGTATCGTATGTCTTAATTAGGTAAAATCGTTTTATGGCAAAAATGTAGTTTTCTTGTTTTTTTTTTTTTAATCTTTATTTTCATAGTGCTACTTTTTTTTAAATTGCTTTAGAAGATTTCATCAGATTTCTAATGGATAGGTAATCTATTAAAATTGAATTTTTTGTAGTTTGAATGCAAAATTGTGCTCTCATTTTCGACAATCCAACTTTCTTGTGCATTTTTTCTTTTCTTTTGCGCGCGCATTTTTGTGTGTTGCAGATCCATTTTTCAAGATTATGCTCTAGGTATTATCTATATTTTTAATAAATATAAGCCCTTTTTCTTAGTTCATATCAGATTTGTTTTCATTCTTTTAGAAACAATATATTTTAAGTGACTTGTTTAAGTTCACGGGGTCGAACTATAAGACTGGTTTTTAAAATGAGTTGTGCTTCATAATGGGATGCTTCACAAAAAGCTGTAGTAAGGTTTTTCTTAATCAGCCTTATGTGCTGGTACACCCTCCAGAGGAGATAGGCAGACCATACTGTCAACATGATCTGATTCCTATAAATAAAAACCTGATTCCATATCATCATGTGGTGAAAACTATTTTTTCAAAACAAATTTCAAAAAATTACCCTAATCAGAGACAAATTTATACAAATGAATCTGTCGATGGTAAGAGAGGTGGAGCAGCTTCATGCATTCCATCCCTGGACCTTAATCTTCATATTCTCCTTCCATTGGGATCCTCTATTTTGTCTGCTGAACTGTGTACCATCCACCTTACCCTAGATGTTTTATAGATTATTGTTTAGAATCTGAAAATATTCTCTCTTCAATTGACTCCCAATCCGTAATACAATTGCTCTAAAGTTTAAACATAATTTTTGATGATAAGGGCACACTTCTTCTGTGCGATCACACAAGAAGTGTGATTTTTATATCTTGACCAAGCCCCCTCCCCTCCTTTGTCATAGATTAAAATTTTGTTTAGTGTCATATCGGGAAAATCTAAATATTGGTTATTACAAGGTCTAAGAATCTAGGGTACTTGTACATAATATGGTACCCACAAAAGAAGTCAAGTTTGGTTAATGCTAATAAAAATAAATAAATAGGATGAATATATAATAGTTTAGAAACAAATTTGGGCTATATATTTGCACGTTGGGGTGGGGGGGGTGGCTGGTAGAGCATAGCATATATTAAATACGTAACCTATTCTACGTACCTTTCCCCTCCTAAACCCCCAAAAACAACAGTTTAAATATTGTAAACGCAATGGAAACCATGCTTGCATTCCATTTCTCTATTGCAAATACCCGTTTGTCGGGTTTCTTGTCTGGTTTCCTTGATACAGTTATAGCAGTGGGTACCAGACAGTGCACAAGTACCGAATTTAGCTACAGAAATAGGGTAGGTCTACCATAGAGGCAGGCAAATGAAAAAAGGTATTTGTTTGCGGTTTGAGGACTTCTTGTATTCGAGTTTTGTATTTTATTTTTCAGCAATGGTAGCATAGGGGCTAGATCAAAATTATATATGGAGGCTTTATTACCCTAAATTCTGGACAGAAGAAGACCTCATAATATGGCAATCCGAGAGCCATTTCTAAACGAGTTGACGGGTAAATAAAACAGCATTCATGGCTTCAAAGATAATTTAATTCGGAATTAATGTTTATTTACTGCGTACACTAAAAAAAGTCTCAAATGCTGAAAACAAATGCATTTATACATATGTATGTTATTACTATATACAGGAAATAAATTTATACTTATAAACCGTGGTAGGAGTTTCTTCAAAATAAAAAAAAAAAATTTCATCTATTTTGAAGGTCAGTCTGGGCCAAAAGATAAAAGGAAACCCCATCTTTATGAATTTTCTAACCCCTCCATGCATAGAACGATGTGCGAATTCGTAAGGAGTACAATTGCTTCTGTCACGAAAGAAGAAAATACAGACCAGGACTTAGTCAAGGCTCAAAAGTAATTGTGGTGCTTACAAGTACCGCAAATTACCAAAATCTGCAAGCCATTCCTTAACGGATCGAAGGCAGGGGCGTAATTTGCTATGGGACAGGAGCGGCAACTGGTCCTTCTACACCCAATTTTGCCCCCCCCCCCCCCCCCTAGACCTCAGCTTGCCCGCCCAGCTGAAATTCAGTTTCTGCAAAAAATCTTGTCACTAAGATAAGCCTGCAAAATACAAGCATCCAGAGAAACAGGCGGTTTTCTTTAGTATATTTTTGTCTTTATGGTAATGTATGGATCATTTCTCAGGTTTTACTGTCATTTTCATTTGATTTGGGAAAATTGCCTCCAACTTTGCCCCCCCCCCCCCACGATTTTGACAAAATTACGCCACTGATCGAGGGGCAAATAAAATTGATTGTATGACTTCTAAACAAGACAGTATCTGTTTGGTTTTCTTTTTTTTGGGGGGGGGGGAGGACAAAAAAAAAACATCAAAATTTGTTTATATATACTTTGGCTGAGTTTTTACGAGTCTGACAAAAATTCCAGAGGGGTTAAACCACCTCTCAATACGGCCTTGCTTCTGAGAAAATGTTTCAGTTTTTAACGAGTTGGGCAAACCCAATGAAAAATCAAGTTTCGAATTAGGTTTTTAACGAAAGTTTAGTTTAGCTACTCAAGTGTTTATTGTGTCAGCTAATTCCCTCCTCAGACGGTTCCCCCTCTGAAAAATTCTCCCCGCGCATAAAATTTTCCTCAATCAAAATAACCTCATTTCTTAAAATTACCAGTTTATTTAATATCACCTCTGACTCATTCTTTTTATTTTCCTCCGTCAAGGTACAAGGCCTTTTGCATAGAAACATTTGCTCCAATCTATTCATTTGAAAACTTCAACCAATTCTTACTCCCTTCTTACTAGTCAAACCACACATTCTTGATGACAACTAGTCATCTGTAAGAGTTTGCTAAATGTTAGATTCTTGCTAAAATGTTACAGATTCTTGCCACTAGATTAATTAATCTCTATGCTTTTTAATTTTCTAGAAAAAAAAAATTCAGAATCGGTAACCCAGAAATTATTCAGCGAAGTAACGACCCGACACAGAGAGACATGAAAACACTGCCTTAATAAATGTACGTCATTCCTTCTAAAACCCGTTAATTTTCGAAGCCACCTATTATCCAAGTTGAATTGTATGCTTTTTGTGCGTCGACACCGGTCGCCCCTTAATAATGAGAGTAAATTCAACAATATAACCATAAAATCTAGACATAAAGTAAGGCTAATGAATATGGCTTCTGAACTTTCAAATACTTGTCTCAAATAGCTACATAACACCTTTATGACAATTATTTTCTTAGTAGTAGTATTGTATCTCTTTATTAGAGATACAGTTGAAAAACCTCTTTATTATTGCTCTTATATTGTTATTACTACTATAGAGAGGATAGAACACTAAAATGGCATTTTACAACTATAGCTTTGCGAAAAATTCTTAACGATTTCTTAAACTAGGCTTGAGGAACCCCACTCCCCCTCCATGTAAATATGTAAATAAGCACGGATACATTTCTGACTGGTGCTAATTATCTCATTACGAAATGCTAAAGAGCTTTATTTTTCTTTAAATCTACAAAAATGAATCACAAAGGAAATAAACACTACAATTTGGCATGAGCATTGCCCGAGCTAACTAAAAAAAAAAACAATATACAAGCAAATGAAATTCAAAAGTAGCTTTGTTAAAATTGTTAACAACAAAAGCCAGAACTTTTACATACAGCAACATAAAAAAAAATATAATCACAAAAATGAAACAATTTTCATATGTTTCTAATCTTACATGATTAGCAAGATTGACATAACCGATAGACGCAGAGGAACTTTGATGTGTGTGTGCAATAAATAAATGAATCTAAGATGAAATGATGTGTAAAATTGACTTTTATTAAAGACGAAATGAACTAAGAAGTTAAAAATGGGTCATGTTATGTTAAATTTAATAGTGAAAGCCATCTGAACTGATCACAGACTGCAAAAGACTGACACAGTTGACTCAGCGAATATTTTAAGATCAAATTTTGGTTAATGGCAAATCCAAAAATATTTGTGATATGCCTGATTAAAATTTTAGTAAAAAATATATATTGGTTGTCACAAAATATATTGGCTACTTTTTATTATATATGCAAAACGTTTCTAAAGCTATATTTATATTTTTTCGATGAGTGGGGTGGGGGGGTCAGAGTCAAAGGAATTTACCCTAAAGACAACAAACAATTGTTTGTTTGTTTTTCTATGGCCTGTGTAATTTAATTAAATAAGAAAAATTTATTAAACAAAATAGTGATGAATAGTTGAGGTGTATTCAAACCCGGCCATCCGAAATACTAACAAATTCACAACATTAAAAAAAGTCTCGAGTCAATAGCAACATATATTCGTCCAGCTTTATCAATCCTGTCCATCCTATCAACCAGTCACTCTATCTTAGGCTTAATTTTATCATTTTGCATCATTAATAATCAATTAAAAGGTCCCAATTGTTAAAATAATTTACGGATAAAAGCAGTATAACATAACGACGCCACATTTAAAGCTTGATATGCCGTTTACAAAGTAAAAATTGTCATTTTTCTATTATATTTTTCATAATAAAATATCAGATCTACATAGGAGATCACTTGACTGCAATAATTCATAACAGCCTTGTGTCAAAACTGTTGGAAATATGAGATCATAGCTTACATTTTGAAGCTTAGCTTGCTCTATTTATTGGCTCAAACTATTTTGCCTTATTTTATTTGGGTCTCAAGATCTTCTCAGAAGAAGCTTTCATTTTCAAAAATGCCTTATATCCCGTATTCTCGTTAGGAACAAGTTTAATTAACGCAAATTTGCGTTAATTAAGTAAATTACATTATTTTAGACTATGTTAGGGGGGGGCGCGTGCCCCCCTGGATCCGCTACTGCTCGGAAGCCTGAAAAAATCGTTGTTTTCAAACAATGGGTTGCTAAAAAAAAACAGTCAAAAACCCAAAACGAACACAAGTTTTTCCACTCTTCAGTAAAATTCGGTTTTTTAACACCGCGCTTTGAATTACAGTCTGAAACCCGTGAATGGGATATACGAATTACTTAAAACTGGAATAATTGCAATCAACTGTCTTGGACATTATAAGCACCATGGTACAAAAAAAATCAAACGCTAATATTACAATGCTAAACTGTTACCGCTCATGTGCCAATTTTAAATGGTGGCATAACAAAGTAGAGATGTGGAAATAAGAAAAGTAGGAACTGACGTACGGGGTGGTGTGAAAATTTCTCACCCATAAAAGTGAAGTATTCTGTTCATTTTTTAAGGTGAAGTTTGGGAAAGTAACAAAATTGACTTCCGATGAACTAACTTCATGTTACAAAAACTCGTCTTTAGTTTATTATGTATTGGGGTTCTTAAGACCTCTGGAGACGGCTCAAGCCCCCCTCTTCCATTTACATGCCCAGCTCTGGAATATATCCATATTGAAAAATGTTGTGTGGAATGAGAGGGACCCGGAGAAAACCAGGACGAAGCTAAAAATAAACCCAGAGGATATAAAATTTAATAAAGATTTCGAGACAAAAAATCAGGTAAATATCAAAGAATAGAAGTCAAGAATGAAATTCAACTATTTGGCTTAGTAATCACACAAAAAGAAACATAATTTACAAACGAACAAAGTAACTTTAATTAAAACTACAGTAAAATCAAAATTTGTGAAGAAAAATGAGTCTAGCTACTAGAATCCATTAAGAGAAAACACTGCATTTTATTTCTATCAAATATAAAATTAGAAAAAGCAGCATAAACCTACAATGAAGAATGACCACGTAATCGAAAGCGGATTTCCGTGTTGATATGACTTCGAAGTACATCCTGACCAGAGTACAATGTTAGCCCCTCTTATATTTTATAGGCATTTTAGGGGCTAAATTTGTTGCTATCTGCCATTTTTGGTTGAAGATAAAAACAAACAATTAATGGTAATTGAGTTTGGAACCCAGCTTGGTTTAGAGCATTTTTATATACAATTATACGGCTTCAATTCTGCTAATTTTGTGAATTCCTAAAGGGACAAATAAGCTGTAAGCATACCTGTATCTTTGTATGGATGTTATACCAGTATGCAGTGGACGGATAAAAAAAAAAATCGCAAAATTTAGCCTACTAAGAAAAAAAAACGGTAGACAGTTAGAAAAGCAATGAGATTATTTTAGTTCCAGCTGTTTTCTTATGCTTTTTCGAACGAAGGAGTCCGCGGTAACATGCATGGTTGCCAAACTTTCACGAACTGCATTTATGTCATTCTGAATCCTGCCTGTTGGACTATAAAAGACTGTATTTACTGCCTTTGCATGATTCTTCAAGTTCTGAATTCGTGGTGATCTTCGAACGCCTCTGTAAAAAAAAGATGGAAAAGGGTAGTACAAACAACTCTTGGGGAGGGGATGCATTATTCTCTTAAAATAATTTTTTTAGACTTCACAATTCAGACAGAGCTTGTGTACAAAATTGGAAAAAATTGGACAACATGAAGGAAGTTCAAAACCAATTGATATTGAAAACCAATGTGAAACATTTTTAAATTTTAAAAAGGGACATATATAATTAGGTATTATGGAAAACCAGAAACACCAATGAAAGGAACATGAGCCTAGAATCTGAAACACTAGAATCATTTTCATTGGAATTATACTGATCTGTAAGATCAAAGGCTTTAATAGTATCCTAAGCTGAGAAAATAACACCTTCACCATTTGTGATCGGATTCGCTGAATATGGACTTTATCGAAGACTTGGAAGCACTGCTCCGTAGCGACGACACGACTATTGCTACTGCGACGGAAACTTCAAACCTCGACGAGGCTGCAGGACAGATTATTGGATAAAACTCATTCTAAATACTCAAAGCAGCCAAAGTGACATTAAGCTTGGTGGTGGTAAAGGAATCTATGTGCAAAGGACATTTCGTACAAGCTCCTGCCTGAACTCACAAATCACAAGGCCTAGGGTGCATTCTGTCGCGATCATAATCAATGATGATTAGTTCTATGACTGAAATTTGTTCCACATCACCAAATTTAAAAAATTAGGCCCCGCCCATAAGTAAGTTCTGTTCCGCGTTTTATAAAATAATTAGTTATTTTTTATTCTAGTCGGGAGTTGGTAATGGGCGGGACATAATATGCCTTAGCAGAATAGAAAGTTGATAAAATTATGTGCAAAGAATTTTGCAATTGATACACTTGAGAATGTATATATATATATATATATATACATATTAAAATATTCATGTACAATTTAATATATAATACTCGTCTTTATTCATTCATTTTTCACTCATAATATTCTAACTCATGAAAGATGATTAAAATTTTATATTTTTAAAGGGATATCTAGAGGGTAAACCACACTACTTGACTCAAAATGAGTCGGTTAGCGCGTCTAAGTTCAAGTTCCATTTATTTCCATCATCTTCTGATATCAGCCGGCTCCTGACTAAAGTTTGACTGAACTAAAAGTATCTCCATTCATTATGGTTAACACCAAATTTTTGGATATACTTATTTATAACATTTTCAACTAGGCTCTTGGAAACAACAAGTTAGGTGAAGGTAGACTATTTGGTAGGCCTAATATGGTAAATTTTGAGTTTTTCACATTACTTGGCTGATAAAAGCTGAACACAGAACTCAATATGTGGGTTACTTGAATTGATTTGATTGTAGGTCACTTTTTGTCTTCAAGGACCTTGTGAACTTTTAACAATGTTTTGAATTTTCAAAGTATACGCCTAAATGGGACGTTCCCCGTTCAGACCGTAATTAATGATGACTAATGACGTTTGACAGAAAAACGTCACGAAGTCTTGCTTCTTATCATTAGTAATTATTATCACTCAACATGGAATGCACCCCCTAGTTTTCTAAATCCAAACGATGGTAGATAAACTTAAAAGCCGATATAGGAGTACTGCTTTTATAAATGCCGGTGATTTAACCAGACATAGAAATCCTGGCTAGCCATAAGTCTTGCCCTTATGCAGATTGTGAAAAATTCCTCCTCGTCACTCATATGACCCTAGCAAATACTGAAGATCGCTTGAACCAGTCGGCTTGTCTGATCACTATAGCCTGTTTCTCAGAGCCAAAATTTTTGTGAGAAAACCCAAGTTTTCACAGATCACAACTAGTCCAATGACGGACTCTGCAATCTAGGAGTATAGCTACACGACAGGCCTGTATACATTGTTTCTCATTGTCGCCTGTCATCTAAAAAAAACCTCTTCTTGATGACATGGTGTCACCATAGGTTCGATACAACGACCCTGAGAAAAATAGAAATTCGTCCTTAAGTTCTGACCTATTTAAACCA
>CM051259.1:17170125-17343537 GCA_027921565.1 Artemia sinica
TTTAAATAATAGTATCCATTTGATTTCAATAAATACAATTCAATATCCACTCCTGGGCTGTATTTCAAAATCTAATTAGCCTATTCAAAGTGCAGAATATCACAAGCAATTGTCTTTCAATGGACAAGGTTAACTTAATAATAAGAAAAAAAAAGCTAAACAAAACATTTAAAAACAACATTTTTTTAACCCACCTTTGATCTGCTTCTATAAAACAGTGAAATGTTACTTCCCTTTTCTCAGCCAGTCCGTCAATCAAAGTGGGTAACAGCACAGGAACCCCCAAAGCAGCAAAATTAATCAAATGGTAATTCCTTTGATCTGATTTTTAGCATTTGTCAAGCAGGTAGACTAGAACATTTTAGCCACTGCTATTTCCTGAACTTATATTAAAAATTCTGCTTCAATTAATAGAAAAAACAAAATTCATACTTTCTGGTGATGTAATTCTCATTGAAACTGAATTTCTCTGTATCAGGTTCAAACTGAAATAAATTAAATGATTTTTCTAAGATATCTGGGAAATTTGGTGTTGACTTTTAGTTTTCTCTTGTTTATTCAGGTCTACTATTCAAGTTCTACAATTTATATCAAAACCACCAACTTAATTCGAAATAGTTTGGCCATAGAATCTAAAAACGTTTATAATGGATGGAATAGGGCAATTCTTTTTGGTATCAATGGGCCCTAACGAAAATCACATCATCAGATTCAGCATATCAGAAAACCCTGCTGTAGGAGAAAATAATACAGGAAATTTTTTTACATGGGTGAGGAGTAAGGGGATGTCCTGCCATGACTTGAAAAACAGTCAGAAAATTAAATAAAAGCAAGTTTTTGCAACAGAAAGTAAGGAGCAACATTAAAATTTAAAACAAACAGAAATTATTTAGAATATGAGGGGGGGACTGTCCCTTCCTCAACCCTCACTATATACATCAAAATTTGACTTTTGTCACAATTCTTTAAGAAAGAATGCTCAAACACAAGGGCCATTGAATTTGAATGAGAAGCATCTTTAAAGGTCTTTAAGATTTTAGCATAAAGAGCAAGGATTGAAGAAGGAAAAGTTCCCCTCATATATGGAACAATTTCTGTTTGTTTTAATGTTGATCCTTACTTTTCTGTTGGAAAACTTGTTTTTATATTTAATCATAATTTAGAATATTCTCTAGAGAACAATTTGAACAGCCTATATTCTTTTTTTAATGGCATATTTTAGAAAATTCCATTAGAAGTCATTTTTCTTTCTTTTAAAAAATTGTCTTTATTTATTAAATAATTTTTGCAGCCCAAATTGTTACCTAGAAGCTCAAATCATTATTAGTTTTTTTTTTTTTTTGTTCCTCACAGAGTAGTTTAGAATAATCCAAATCCTCATTAGAATTAAGTTATAAGCACAGAAGACTGCTTACACATAATTTTAAACAGAGACATGGCTATAGCATTTGTCTTCCATGACAAAAAGGAAAAAAAAATTGACCAGCTTTTAAACCAACCAATACAAAAAAAAATTAATGGCTGATTATTTCTGTGAAAGGAATAAAACCACCAAATCTTATCAAAACATATGATCATGGAAGTCAAATGATTTTTGTTTTCTTCTGTTGATCTTGTATTGAATTAATTAAAAAAAAAAAAAAAACTTCCAAAAAAGGATTTTTTCTAAGAAAAAGTCAAAAGCCACACTAAAAACTTAGGACAAGCAGAAATAAGGTCCTATAATAGTTCAAACTTAAAAACAATTCTACTCCAAGAGGAGCGCCTTAGCTCCGCCTTTGAGTTCAACTGAGACAGATGCGTGCAATCACCTTGATTGACCAAAACAACACCAGTTGATGTTAGCTTTTGCTTTGATTGAGACCAAACTAAATAATGAGTGATAGTGAGATAGTGATTGGATTATTGGACAATTTAGTTGATGAGGTTTATGATCGTGAGAGGCGTGGAAGGCATATATAAAGCTCACTCGCGTCGAAGAATACTCTCAAGTGAGAGTGATCCAACATATGGCACTCGGAGCCCAAAGTTTCAAACTCGTGCTTGATATGGCTCTCGGAGCCCTGAAACAAGTTCTAGGAACGAAAAACCTTGCTCTCGGAGCCCCATAAAAAATCCATGACACAAAGCGGAAGGCTTCTCTGGAAAAGCACAAAGGTATAAGATTAAAAGTAAACACATCAAATGAAGCCCTATTCAAAAATATTTCTGAAGAACAGTCTGGTACCAAAGAGGGTCCCAAAATCCATAAGAAACTTGCCAAAGTTGCAAATAGAGCTTTCTCTGAGCCTTTGGAAATAGAGAAGCTAAAAGATTTATTTGGCCGCCACCCTAGGCCTGCAAATACTGAAAAAATTGTTGTTCCAAAGGTGACTAGTGAAATTTGGGCTACTCTCTCTCATCACAGGCAGATGTGATCATCCCTTCAGAGGGATGTGAAGGCACTTCAAGTGCAGTGGACAATTGTTCACTCAACATTTTGTGTTTAGAGGCAGCAAATGCGATTCTTGAGCTTGAAATTGAGCATATCAAAGAAAAGGTTGTCAAAAAACCTAACAGATGCAGTTTCACATGCTTGGCCTCACCAATTATGATCTAAGTCTAAAAAGACGTCATGCAATGAAATTTGAAGTGAGCCCAGATCCCACTGTAGCATCAGCTTTAGGCGCTCCTTCAAAGTCACAGAGTTTCTCTTTGGCAAAGATGTTGCAAAAACAATGTCTAAAGCCAAATCCGTCACGGATTTGAAAAAATCATTTGGAAGACCAAAAAACATGCAAGGGGGACCTACCGTTATCGCTGATGGCAGGACAAGGCCCTGTCCAAATTATCGCAGAAGGCAGGGCCAGGACCATCAAGAGAGGTCCAAATTCCAGAAAAGGGATTGCAAATAGCTGGTATGTACTGTTTAACATACTGTGCCCTTAATTTTATGATTTGGTATGAATTTCAATGGGCAGTCAGTCAACATTTGGCTGATAACTTTAAAGCAGGGAGAATTAGTAAGTACGTCTCAAAATGGCAGTCAATAACCAGTGATTTGAATATTTGAATATTGTAGCCTCAGGCTATAAGATTTAATTTGAGAAAACACCACTAAAAGCTTTGAAAACAAAAAACAAAAGTTTTACGTTTGAAGAAATACAGGCTATAAGAAAAGAAGTTGATATTTTATTGCATCAAGGTGTTATTGTTAAAGTACCTGAGTTCAGAATAAAGGAAATAAGTTGTATTTCTCCCGTTTTTTACAGTCCCAAAGAAAGATGGGTCTACTTGGTTTATTCGGCATCTTAAAAAATTAAATGTAAACATTAAATATTACCATTTTAAAATGGAAAAGTGTTAATTCTGCAGTTCTTTTAATGATGAAAAATTGTTATATGGCCTCTACTGACCTAGTCGATTTTTTTATTATTCATAGCCTGTTGACTTTGATGACCAAATTTGGCTTTGTTTTGAAGTAGACGTTTTGTTATGCGTTCATTTCAATGCCAAATGGCTTATCTTCTGCTCCAAGGGTTTTTTATGAAACTTATGAAACCCATCTTCTCCCTACTTTGAAGAAAAAGGGTATTTGTCAGTGGTGTATTTAGATGATTCTCTCCTTCTGGGAAGGTCATATTTAGAATGGCAAAACCATGGGCGTAGGGAGGGGCGCGGGGGGGTGGCAGCTGCCCCCCCCTAGACCTTCAAATTTACATTAGATATGGCTGAAAAAGCAGATGGTTGGGAAAGCAGTTGATAAAAGGCCCTCCATTACACTATCAACTGCCCCCCCCTAGACAATATGCTGCCTATGCCCATGGGCAAAACAATGTCTATGAAACAGCAAAATTACTGTCAGAGCTGGGGTTTGTGATTCACCCAGAAAAGTCAGTTCTTATCCCAAGCCAACTAATAGAATTTCTGGGTTTTATGTTAGATTCACAATCAATGCATATTTTCCTGCCAAAAAGAAAAATTAAAAAGGTTATAGATTTTGGTTTCAAAATTCTTAGTTGAGAATTGACTACAATTCAAAAATTGGCCAAAACTCTAGGCGTTCTTATTTCAACATTCAGCACTGGAATTAGGGCCTTTATATTACCGGAAAGTGGAATCATTGAAAACTCAAGCACTTGTTGTATGCTTACCTTTGTTATGATATGCTTGTGCCGCCTGTAATGCTCTCATTGTATTGCTTGCTATGTGCTCACGCTTGTTGTTTTGTGTTGCAGGTCGGTTGGCTTCAATAAACTGATTTAAACAAATGTCTCTCATTGAACACAACATGGTGTCAGAAAAATAGTCAAGATGGACAACTCTACGCCTTCACCTCGTTTTGACTGGGAAGCAGCCAGTCATGAGTCATGGAAAAAATTTGAACAACATGTGCGGCTAATGTTCACAGGCCCCTTAAGTGGAAAAACTGAAAAGCAACAGTGTGTGCATATCTACTTATGTGGCTTGGTGAAAAAGGTCGAGACGTATACAGTACTTGGACATTGCAGGCAGAAGAGACAGATAAAATTGCTTGCTACCTAGAAAAGTTCAAGGAACATATTTCACCATCTGTCAACCCAGTCTTTTGCTCGGTACAAGTTTCACAGACGAGACCAAAGTGTGCATGAATCAGTGGAAAAGTATATAACAGCCATACGCGTGTTGGTTAAGGACTGTGATTACCCAGTAACAACCATTAATGATATGGTGAGAGACAGAATTGTTTGTGGAATCTTATCACCAAAAATTCGGGAGAAACTTTTGTCAGAAGGTGGTACATTAGTACTTTCAAAAGCCATAGAAATTGCTAGAGCCCATGAGACAACCCAGGCACAGCTCTCAACAATGGCAGATGTTTCAAAAAATGTGAATATCAAACAGGAGATCGATAGTCTACATAAAAGGAAGCAACACCAGTCAGCTTATGCTTCACAGCCTAAGCAGTGCTACTTCTGTGGAGGGCAATATGATCCAAATCACAGGTGCCCAGCAAAAGGAAAAAATTTGTTCAAGTTGTGGACGCTCAAATCACTTTGCCAGAGTTTGCAGAAGCAAACCAGTGCATGCTGTTGAAAGTGGAAATGCATCTCAGATCGACCAAGTATTCATCAATACACTCTTTGTGGGATCCGTCGGAAATATAAAAGGAAGCCAACCGACTGCAGAAATCATCGTGAACAAACAGGAATCGAAGATTAAGTTCAAAATCGATACTGGAGCAGAAGCCAATGTCATTCCAGTTGATCTGTTTCAGAAAATTGTCCCTAGACCTGAATTGAAAGAGACCAAGCAGATTCTTGTTGCATACGGAGGTACGAGAATCCCAGTAATCGGGATATGTATGCTGTCATGCACATACAACAAGGCTACCACAGGTAGATATGAATTCTTTGTTGTAAAAACCAAAGCCATGCCAATACTTGGCTATGAAGCATGCGTCGACATGGGTCTTGTGAAAGTGGCAGGAACTGTTGAGCAAAATCAGGAAACGCTGTTCATCCAGAAGGTAAAAAAAGACTTTGCTGACGTCTTCACTGGCATAGGCGAACTGCAAGGTGAGTGCACCATACATCTGAAGCCAGATGCTGTGCCAACTGTACATCCAGTGAGACGTATACCATTTGCCCTTCATGACAAGCTAAAAAGCGAGTTAGAACAGCTGGAAAAACAGGGTATTATACAGAAAGTTACAACTCCTACTGAGTGGGTAAACTCAATTGTCACCGTTGAAAAACAAGATGGGTCTCTGCATTTGTGTTTAGATCCAAGGGATCTAAATAATGCTATACAAAGACCCTTTTTACCCCATGCCAACTTTTGAAGACATAGCTGCACAGCTTCATGGTCACAACAGGTTTACTAAGCTAGATGCCAAGTCTGGGTATTGGATGCTCAAACTGTCAGAACCATCGTCATTGATGACAACTTTCAATACACCGTTTGGAAGATATCGATACATGAGAATGGCTTTTGGGATTGTGTGTGCTCAGGACATATTCCAACAGAAAATGGAGGAAACGTTCAACAATCTAGAAGGTCTAGGTGTGATTGTGGATGACATAATAGTATCTGGTAAAGATGACGAGCATGATAGAAACCTTTTATGCGTGCTAGAGAGGGCCAGAAAGGAAGGAGTGAAATTCAACCCTGAGAAATGTATATTTTGATGCTCACAGTATCCCTTATTTTGGCCATGTCATCACAGCTGAAGGCATAAAGCCGGATCCAAGGAAGGTTCAGGCTATAAAGGAAATGCCATGTCCTACAAGCAAGGAGGAGCTCATGACGTTTTTAGAAATGGTCAATTTCCTATCTCGTTACATTCCAAATCTTTCGACTTTGAACCACTCATTAAGAGAGTTAGGAAAGCAGGATACATTCCAGTGTGGACAGATGCTCACAAATCAGAGATGGAGAAGATCAAGGTTTCTATTTGTCAGAACCTAGCTGCATTCGATGCTCAAAGTAGGAAGTAGAGTTGAAAACAGATGCGTCAAAACATGGCCTCAGGGCAGAGCTTTTAACTCACGGACGGATTGTAGCATTTGCCTCAAAAGCATTGAATGAGACAGAACAGCGCTACTCACAGATCGAGAAGGAGCTGTATGCATCATGTTTGGCTGTCGGAAATTTCACCAATACATTTATGGCCAAAAAGTCAAGCTGTACACAGATCACAAGCCTTTGGAAACCATTCTGTCAAAGCCTTTGTCTCAGGCACCACCAAGGCTGCAAAGGATGATGCTTCAGATACAGCCGTACGATTTGGAGGTTCACTACATTAGAGGCAAAGATATCCCAGTAGCTGATGCCCTGTCAAGACTGCACACATCTGAAGAAAGCAACGATTTTCAAAATGAGATTGAACTTCATGTAAACTCGTTTGTAGAGCACATACCTGTTAGTGATACAAAAATGGAGCAAATCCGAAAAGAAAATCAGCGAGATCCAGTCATGCAAACCCTCATCAAAGTGATCCAGGAAGGGTGATCTGTCGTCAGAAAGTCTTGTCCAAGACCTGTTATCCCATACTGGAATTTCAGAGAAGAGCTAGCGGTTGTTGATGGCATCATGTTGAAGGCTGACCGAATTGTCATTCCTTTAGCCATCCAGCCAAACATTCTCCAGCAACTGCATGCATCCCACATGGGCATGGAAAAAAAAACCAAACAGAGAGCGCGAACTGTGGTTTTCTGGCCTGGAATGAACCATGAAATAGAAGAGTTTGTAAAGAGCTGCGAATCGTGTGGGAAATATGCACCAAACAACCCCAGAGAGTCTTTGCTTTCTACTCCACTACCCAAGGCCCATGGGAAGCTATCGGTGTAGATCTTTGTCAATTGGAGGGCAGAAAACTACCTCATTACCAGTGACTACTATAGCCGGTTCATCGAGATTGACAAGTTGAACTGCACAACTTCGTCGGAAATCATCACCAAACTCAAGTCACATTTTGCTAGATATGGCATACTGTTGAAGATTCGGTCAGACAATGGGCCGCAGTTCTCATCCAGCGAGTTCCTTAGTTTTCTGCAACTGTACGACATCCAGCTCTGTACATCAAGCCCGAACTTCCCACAATCGAATGGACATATAGAAAAGGCAGTAGACATTGCGAAAAGAATCATGCAGAAAGCAGTTGACTCCAATTCGGATCCTTATCTTGGTCTCCTTGAGTACAGGAGTACTCCAATCAGTGGATCTGCATCACCGGCTCAACTGCTCATGAGCAGGACTCCGAGGTCGATTCTACCAACTATCCAGCTGCGTCCCAAGGTAATACCTAGAAAAGAGATCATCAGGGTTCATGAAAGAAACCAGTGTAGGCAGAAAACCTACTATGACCGGCATGCAAAAGACTTAGCTATGCTGAGTCTAGACAAAACAGTTTGGATGAAACTGTCAAAAGAAGATAAGCATTGGAAGAAAGGGATAGTTCTGTCAATGCCAGAGCCAAGATCTTATCTAGTACAAACGGAAAACGGAAATACTTACAGACGAAATCGCGTGCATTTGAAGCCTAGATTCACTGTGCCGCTGGGGGAAACCGAAATTAACATTCCAAACGAACTTGTAGACTCAGATGAGAGCCAGTCCATTGCGCCGGGTCCATTACTTGAGGGTACTGAGTCCCCTGAAAAACTAGACGCTACCAGTCCGACTATTGCTACTCCATCAAGGTTTAGAGTTGATGAAAATGCTGATGTTCCAGCCACACCATTTGCAACTCCGAATCCTGGTTCCAGTGAACAGTAATAGGAATTCTAATACAAACGGGACTCTATTTGGGCCACGCATGTCAAGATATGGAAGGCCCATAAAACCAAGACAGATTTTCGATCTGTGAATAACTAAATGGAACTATGGTTTTACGATAGTGATTATGATGCTTCAGAAGAGTTTTTTTTTTTTTTTTTTTTTGTTATTTGTTTTTTTTTTATTTTGTATGTGAAGGAAGATGTTGTATGCTTACCTTTGTTATGATATGCTTGTGCTGCCTGTAATGCTCTCATTGTATTGCTTGCTATGTGCTTACGCTTGTTGTTTTGTGTTGCAGGTCGGTTGGCTTCAATAAACTGATTTAAACAAATGTCTCTCATTGAACACAACAGCACTAAAGTATGCAAGGGGTGATTTTGTGGCAAGGCTAATTTTAACATCTGATGTAAATTCAGAACTTCAATGGTGGTTGGATATTGCCAACCATGCTTCTAAAGTAATTGGCAAATATTTGTGGAGTGATGCATTGAAACTAGGTTGGGTGCTTGTGGATGAATATTCCATGAAAATGGCCACAGGTGAATGGTCCTCAGAAGAGAAAAGATTTGATATCAATGTTTTAGAAACAAAGACTGTTTATCTGGGATTAAAATGTTTTGCTCAGGATATTAAAGGCATGCATGTCTGGATGTGTTCTGACAATATAACCCCAGTAGCTTATATAAATAAAATGGGAGGATCAAAATCTCTGAGTTTTGTAATTATTTTGCAAATAAGGTCTGGCAGCTAGTATTGCAGGGCAAAGGCTGGATATCTGCAGAAGATGTGCCTAGAGTTGCTAATATCTCAGATAAAGCATCACAAAAATTTGATAATGAAAATGAATGGAAATTGGATTCTGAAATATTTATTATTTTGAACTTTTTGGTTAGTCAGTTGATAGATATTGATTTGTTTGCAACTAGATTAAATTATTAGACCAAACCATTATTTTCTTGGAAACCAGATCCAGAATGTTTTTTTGTAGATGCATTTGCAATGAGTTGGAAGCCTTATTTTTTTTATGCATTTAGTTTACTTCTGAGGATCCTTTAGAAGGTGGAAACAGATCAGGCTGCTGGTATTTTGATCTTTCCAAATTGAACCACACCAGTCTGGTATCCCTTACTGTTAAAGCTTTTAATAGGAAGTCCCATATTTCTACCAAATGATATTTTTACTTTGTCTCTCACACAGAAACCAACCTTGCACCATCCATTGTCCAAGACATTATGCATAGTGGCTTGTGTTGTCTCCTGCAGAGGCTTCACCACCAAGGATATTCTCCTTCCACAGTCAATATTATCATGGATGGATGGTGGGATTTGACTAAGCACCAGTACAGGGTTTACATTGAAAAATGGATTGACTTTTGTGGAAGAAACATAATCCAGGCCTTGGAGGCAACTCTACCAGAGACTTTGACCTTTCTTACAGAACTTTTTCATTCAGATGTTTGATACAGTGCTATTAATACTGCAAGGAGTGCTTTATCAGCAATTTTGCCAAGCCTTCAGTTAGGCAGTAACCACATCACCAAGAAGTTCATGAGAGGTGTCTTTAATAGAAGGCCTAGTCTACCCAAGATTTCTAGTATCTGGGATGTAAAATGTGTTTTTGATCTCTTTAGACTGCCAGCTTGGGATATTGAAAATCTTCAATTAAAGACACTACACACAAAATTAGCAGTTTTATTGATTCTATCAGCTTGTGAAAGAGTTCAGTTTTTGGCCAGTTTATCGCTTAGTAATATGACACATTGGAAATTTTGATTTTTTCAAATCAATGTGTTTGTTAAAAACAACAAAACCAGGCAACCACAAATCAGTAGTTAAATTTCAGCTTTTTCAAGAGTTGTCCCTGTGTCCAGTGATGCACCTAGCTGGGTATATTAGAATGAAGTCAGAGCCAAATAGAAACAATGTACTTTTTCTTACATATCATAAGCCTCATACTGCTGCATCCAAGTCATCTATTTCTAGATGGATAATAGAAGTTTTATTTCTTGCAGGTATAGATATCAGTGTTTATGGTGCTCATAGCACATAGTCTGCCTTAATGTCTCACCTTAAAGCAAGAGGAGTTGACATGGATCAAATTGTAAAATATGTAGGCTGGACAAATGCCAAAACGTTTGCAAGGTTCTATAATAAACCCAACTGAAAGTGGTCAGCAGTTATCTGTCTTTACAATTTACTCATTGTATTTGATTATATTTGAAATATCTTACAATAAATGAAATTTTGTACAACAGCCTCTCTTTATGAATAGGGCTATGAACTCAAAGTTGACTCAAAGGTCAAAAATCTCAGTTTGAACTCATTCTGTAGAGCTTTAAGGCACTCCTCTTGGAGCAGAATTGATAAATTAAACAAAAACTTACCAAGTTTGAAGTTTGATTGTAATTCTACTCTAAGAAGGAGTGCCAGAAGCTGATAAACTGAGACAGACGCATGCAATTGACTTACAACACTAGTATTTTAAAGTCATTGTAATTTGCAGTGGTTGTATGATTGAAATGCTGAGAGTTCAACAGGAAGGGAAATTGGGAGGGCAGTTGAACTCTCAGTTATGCTGGTGCTCCTCTTTGGAGTAGAATTACAATCAACTTCAAACTTGGTAAGTTTTTGTTTATTTATCAATTCTACTCCAAGAGGAGTGCCTTAGCTCTACCTTTGAGTTCAACTGAGATTTTTGACCTTTGAGTTCAACTTTTGAGTTCAATAGCCCTATTCATAAAGAGAGGCTGTTGTACAAAATTTCATTTATTGTAAGATATTTCAAACCAATCAAAATACAATTAGTAAATTGTAAAGACAGATAACTGCTGACCACTTTCAGTTGGTTTACTAGAACCTTGTTTGGCATTTGTCCAGTACATATTTTACAATTTGCATGTCAACTCTCTTGTCTCAGTTGAACTCTCAGGCAGCAACTTGTGCTATGGCACATAAACACTTCTTAGGACCTAGCAATTACAATAAAACTTACCAAATTTGGTAAGTGTTTGTTTAATTTATCAATTAAATATTAATATCCAAAAACAAAGAGAACCAAATCATAACAAAAGATACTAGAATAAATAATCACACCAACCAAGACACAACAAACATCAAACAGATACTGATATAGATGAATAAACCAATCTTAAAATGAGTAGAAATTAAAATGAATACTCAAGTCATAGGCCAAGTTAAAACAAAAACTAACAATTAAAAACAGGAGTTTGGTTACTGCCTCCCAACATTCCTGGACATATATATTGTAGTTTGATTTAGTTCATTATAAAGCTCAATGTTCCACAAATTTAAACCAAATATCCTTAGCTGTTCCCAAGATATGGCAGATATGACATATTGAAAATCTAGATGTACATAGGGTCATTTGATTTAATTGAAGATCTCCCTTGATAACCTATTGACATTTAGAATGAATTCCCTTTACTATTCCTGAGATGTTGGAGATAGACCATTGTGACATCCCGGATGCATTTAGTATCTTTTGATTTAGTTCAACATCCTCCTGAAAATTTCAACTTACTACCTGTAGCTATTCCTGTGATTTTGCAGACTTACCCTTTTCACAACTTGGATGCACTGTGCCTTGTGATTTAACTCAACATTCTGTGAAAGCTTCAACTTAATATCCCTATTTTCTTCTGAGATATTGCAAAAATGCTGTTTTAATAGCCTTGATGCATACAGTGTCTTTTGATTCAGTACAATGTTCCCCACACCATTACCTGAAAGTCTCAACAAAATAATTTAATCAGTCCCAAGACATAGAAGACATGCATATTTTGACAACCTGGCTGCACATAGTATCTTTTGATTTAGTTCAGTATCCCTAAAAGGTTCAACTTCATACAATTAGCCATGCTTAATTTATTGCAGATACACCCTTTAGACAACCTAGATGCACACATTGTCTTTTGATTAAGTTCATCATCTCCATCAACATTCTCTAAAAGTTTCAATTTAATGCTCTTAGCAGTTCCTGAGATACTACAGATATACAGTTTTGAAAAACAGGATGCACAAAGTGTTTTGTGATTTAAGTTCAAAATCCCCCTCAATCTTTCTTGAAAGTTTTAATCTAATATCCTTAGCTGTTGCTGAGATACTGTAGATACACACTTTTGACAACCTAGTTGCAGGGTCTTTCAATTTATTTAGACACCCCCCTCAACATTCTCTGGAGGTTTCAGATTAATAGCTGTAAGCTGTTCATGAGATATTGCATATATTCCATTTTCAGTCAAAAATGGGTTAACTATAGTCATTCTGTATACTATGAAATAAAATTGTTTTCTTGACTTGTTTCCTTCTTAGCAACCCCAATTCTAGGCTTATATCTGTCTCTATTGTAGCATGTTTCCTTCTGATGAACTACTATTCTAGACCTTTACTATTAGTATATATAGCCTATGTAATGATTTAAGCAATGAAAGTTTATTTCTGATGAAAATGAGAGGTAAGTTTAAACTTTACCCCCACTCCCCCTAATATGCAAATATATATCTTAATTGGGTAAAATTTTACTTTAGCTACTTTTGTCTATCTTGAAAAGGGGTTAAGTTAGGAAAACAAAATTTGCAGGGATGGGTCTACAGGCTAAAGTATGTCCAAGGAAGGTGTTTTGAAAGTACCTACATCTATTCCTTCTCCCTCTAGAGGGTTCTGAAATTTGCCTACATGACAGGTCTATACCTACTGAAATTTGGCAAAACAGCATTTTACCTTAATTTTCAGTTATTAGTTTTTTTTTTTTCTCTCTGGCTTTAGTTCTGAAAATGCAATTCCAGTTATTTGAGTAGAACTTTAAACCATATTAATATTGTTTTTTTTTTTTCAAAACTTAGTGAATGTATTGGCATATCTTTCAAATCTTATAAATTGAGATTGAGCAAAGTCGTGAGGCTGAAAACAATTTTGTTGTACTCTATTTATGCAGAAGATCTATTTTGCAAGGTTTCACTTTTATAACACAGAGATTTTTAAAGGTCATCTAAGGTCAGGACCCTCTAGAGGGAGAAGGAGTGGAGGTAGCTACTTCAAAATACCTTCCCGGGACATACTTTAGCTTGTAGACCCATCCCTGAAAGTTTCATTTTCCCAACCTAACCCCTTTCTAAGATAGACAAAAGTAACTAAAGTAGAATTTTACCCTTAATTGGTATATAGGCTATAGTGGTGGGGGTAAAATTCATTTCTGACAAAAATGATTAGGCCTATTATAATTGTAAATAGCATTAAAAAAGGCATCAAGTAGTATGTTCACTTTATTTGTACGTCAATAATATGAACTGCCGAAAATTTACCCATAAAACAAGCAAAATAATTAACTAGCCTACCTGAGCAACCTTTTTCCAAGCTATTTCAGCTTCAGTAGATATGATGTTTCCCAATTCTTTTGACTTTGAGATAACAGATATTGCAGCCCTTTGTGGCAATTCGGATGAATCTAACTTCTTTCTAATACTCTTTCTTATGTTAGTGATACAGTTAGTTGCATCTTTGAGTCCCTTGTCTGACATGTTTCTTCTCAGCAGCTTAATTTCAAAATTTGAATAATTCCTTGTGGAAGAAGATCAGATCAAGCAGAGTTGCCTATTCAAATACTCTTTGAGCAATGCCGAATGAGTGAAAAGACCGGCATTCTTGCGGAATATTCGTGGTATATTTTGAACCCTTATCGTCGCACCGATTTATTGGCAGCAAGTCGGTATGGATGAAATTTTGGCGGCTCGAAACTGGTCTGTCTGTATGTAGCTTTATGCTTCTGCAGTGGTTTGTTAATTTCGGTGTACTAAGTAAGCTAACGTTCCATGTAACTTTGTAAAAGCCTATCAATATTGATTTCTAACCAGAAAATGTGAATAGGAGCATATAGACAGAATAGGCAGTGATGTATATAAAGAGGGAGATTGGACCCCCCCCCCCCAGAAATATAACAAGAATTCCCTTAAAGAGCCTATTTTATCACTTACAACAGTCCTCTTGGCTTCTTGCAGTATATTTTGATAGTTTAGTTGAAGTCACAGCAATAAAAATTTTCCCTTCAGAGATTTTATTTTACTTTTAGACATTTATTAAAAATATTCACATTTATCGCTTATCTCACGCCATGACACATAATTTGCCATCCCCTTTGGTAATTTTACCTCTGTGCTATTGTTGTCAGCGTAGCTCTTTGCAAAATTCTCGTTAATTATCAAAATCAAATAAAAAAAACAAGTTTTTTAACTGAAAGTAAGGAGCAACATTAAAACTTAAAACGAACAGAAATTATTCCGTATATAAAAGGGGCTGTTTCCTCCTAAGCGCCCCACTCTTTATGCTGAAGTTTTGTATTGGTTTAAAAAGTAGAGTTGTGAGAAAAAAGTCAAACTTTAGCGTAAAGAGCGGGGCGTTGAGGAGGGGAAAGACCCTTTCATATACGTAATAATTAAGGCTCCTTACTTTCAGTAAAAAAAACTTGTTTTTTATTTAGTTTCTGAATGTTTTTGAATTAATGCAGGTTTTGGACATTGCTCATCGTACCTGGACAATTAAAACGAAATTGGCATATTAATTTTACTTTTTTTTAAACTAATAATAACCTTATAATAACCTAAGTTTGATTTTTATCCCAGTAATTTAAGAATGATTTCTGAATCACAAAGGCTGTTTATTAAAATAATAACCTCTTTTAAAAGTTGAAAAATAACGTTAGCGTAAGAGCGAGCTTATGAGGAAAGGGAACCCCCTCATGCACGTGATATATTTTGCTCGTTTTAAGTTACTGCTTACTTTCAGCTGAAAAAAACTTTGTTTTTTATTTAATTTCAGATCGTTTTTTAAATAATACTGGGAATTTGACACCACTTCATGGAAAATTCCCTTCCTCATGAAAAATTTCTGCATGGAAAGATCCTCCCATGTAACCTTCTCCCCTTGGTCCTCACCAAAAAAATCCCCCTGAAAACGTCTGTAAACTTACTAATAATCAATATTATGTGTAAGCAATTGGCAAACCTCACAACTTGCAGCCCTATCCCGGGGACTGTGGGGGATTAAATCATCATCAAAGACATAGTTATTAAATTTGTCGGCTATGGTGAACAAAATGGCTATCTAAAAATTTCGAAGAGATGATTTTTGGGAAAAAATAGCAAGGGAGGGAGCCTGGCTGCCCTCAAGTTTTTTGGTCACTTAAAAAGGACACTAGAACCTTTATTTTCAGTTCAAATGAGCCCTCTTGCGACATTCTAGGATCACTATGTCGATACAATCACCCCTGGGAAGAAAGATATAAATTAAAATAAAAATAAAAAAATAAACACGCTTCCGTGATCTTTGTTCTCGTAAAAATTACAAAATACTACAATTTTGCAGATAGTAGCTTGAACCCTCTACAGTAGAGTTCTCTGATGCGTTCAACCTGATGGTGTGATTGTCATTAAGATTCTATGACTTTAAGAAGGTGTTTCCCCCCTTTTTTTGAAAATAAGTCAAATATTCTCAGGCTCGTAACGTTTGGTGGGTAGAACTAAACTTAATGAAACTTATATACATGAAATTAGCATAACAACAATTTAATGTCTTTTCATACTGTGTCTTTCCAAAGATATTTGATTATTAAAGCAAGTCCAATTTCTAACAACAATTTCTACTAAGCTTAAAGCTTTTGGTTTTCTTTTTTAAGGTGTTTGAATTGTTGTAATTCCTTGTTAAGATGCTTAAAAATCAAATATATTTGAAAAGACCGCAGTATGAAAAGACATCAAAAATGCAGTTTTATGTAAAAAAAAGTTATTCTAATTTTTTTTTTTTTTTTGATTAAAAAGGCACTAGAACTTTCTAATTTCTGTTTGAATGAGCCCTCTCGCAAATTTCCTCTGGGTCTCGCAGGACCTAGTAAGAAAAAATCACCCCTGGTAAAAAACAAAAATAAATAAACATGCATCCGTGATGTTTCTTATTGCAAAAAACACCAAATTCCACATTTTGGCAGACAGGAGCTTGAAGCGTTTATAGTTAGGCTTTCTTATACACTAAAACTGATGGTGTGATTTTCAATAAGATTCTTTGACCTTTAAGGGGTGTTTTTCCCTTTTTTTTGAAAATAAGCTGAATTTTTTAAGGCTCGTAACTTTTGATGGATATGAGTAGAATTGAAGAAACTTATATATTTAAAATCAGCATAAAAATCCAATTCATTTGATGTATCTATTGGTATTAAAATTCTGTTTTTTAAAGTATTGGTTGCTATTGAGCTGGGTCGCTCCTTACTAATAGTTTTTAATACAAGCTGTTTGATTTTAATCTGGGGATTTAGGATTATCTCTTTCCGTATTCAAGTGACTCAGTATGCTGCGAAGAGGCTAAATATTTGGAATTTAGAGGATTACAAATTGTCCTTTTCCATACAACTTTTCTCCTTCATAAGACAACCTCACGGTGTAATGTGCTAACAAAGGAATGGAACTTATTAGATCTATAATAGTGTAACAAGTAGTATCAACTAAATTAAACAGTCTAATGAAATAAAAAAATTAATAATCCTAATTTTGGAATTTGAAGAAATAGAATACGTAGATAAAGATATAATATACTGGATGTCTAGGACGTTCCGATAGGTGTCAACTTCCTAAATATCATAAGAGATAAGGGATAAGAAACTAACGTAAGAGCACAAAACTGCTGATTGGGAAAAATAATATAAAAGCTTAGAAAAAAAGAAGTTGTTCCTTTTTGAAGTTTATTGCTAAACGGTACCACTGCACTACTGTACTTTTGTGAAAAACAAGTTTGCTCTGATTGTAAATGTGATTTGTTTGAGTGTTGGTCTGTAAACCATGCTAGAATCACTATTGTATTTTTTGAGAAATATGTATTATCAAGGGATAACCTCAATTTTCCTAGTTCAGGACTCAGGTGAACCCTCACCAAATCGTAAATATAATTTTTTACCCCTTACTAGTTCACGTCCTTGAAATCAGCAAGGTAAGAGCACGGGATCTAGTTGGTTGAAAAAGTGTGAATATACCGTAACTAGTATACGTAGTACTAGTTCGATGCACATCATTAGGAGTAACAGCTCATGAGAAAGAAGATTACGCAGGTAAGGTGGGGTTAACGGTATCGCCCTTAAAAAGACCTTGGACAGAAAAGAAAAGAAGTTGTGCCTTTTTGAAGTTTATTGGTGAGCGGTACCACTACACTACGGTACTGTTGCGAAAAACAAGTTTGCTCTGATTGTAAACGAAATTATCTTACAACATTTTCTTTTACAAGTTTGATTGGATTGTAAGGTAATATTTTAAAATTGTGGTGGGTGGTATTGAGTCAAAAAGAGGAACGGATGGGTCTTTTAGTTCTTCCATTATGGCCTCGTCGGGAGAACAAGAGAAAAAAGATAGCTTATTTTATATTTGGCTTGAGATAGAAAAAGGATACCCGGTTATGCTGGCACTGCAGACCTAGATGAATTTATAGAAAAATTAAAATTTTGAATGAATTAGCTTAACTACATAATTTTAAGACTAAGAAAACACTGTCTAGCAACTAGGCTAGAAGGAAGTGCGTTCTAATATTTTAAATCGGTGAGAGATGATGAAAGCGCAATTGATAACATGGGCGGGTTAATAGAAACTTTTATTGGAAGGTTTAATGAATCAAGTGACTCGGAAAAGCTCCAAACGGAGATAGTTACTTTTAATGCATCCATAATTATTCGCAAATATGCATAAACAATTTGTAGATCTGTACGTTTTCGGCTAGGTAAAAGTGAAACCGATGAAACAATCCAAAAGGCTCAATTACAAGCATTTACGCGAGAATTGCCTAAAAAGCTCGTTAGTTAATATTTTCGTAAAACCTGAAGATACCGGGGAATCTATAGCTCTTGTAGAGAGGAAAATTCAAATCGATGAAGCAATACCAAAATTTGAATAGCTAGCAATAAATATCACTGAGAGCCAAAATAATGCCAAAGGCAGTGAAAAGAAAACGCGTATGAGATTTGGAGATGAGAGTTACAGGTAAAAGTGTAGAAATAACTCCCAAGAAAGAAGAGAAAAGACTGAAGAGCCAATAAATAGAAAAAGGATTCAAAAAGGAGGAGAATGCTAGTGCAGACAGGAATAGCCTACATAAACTTAGAAAGAGCTTTAGTCTCATATGGGAACAGTAGGCTAAAAGTTAGAACAAGCAAAACGGAAGAAATATCACTTAATATTATTGTGGTAGGCCTAATCATTGCAGGCGTCAGAATGTCACAGTAAGATTCGTAACGAAAGTCAAAATTTTGCTGGAAGAAATGGCTCCCAAACTCAAGGGGCAAAGAACTTTTGCAGAAATAGGCCAGATAATAAGTCACAAACGCAGCCTAGCCAGCGTCTTCCAGGAAAGGAAAGAAATCGTCATATCCAAGAATTTGTGCCAAGAAACCAGACAGATAATAGTGCTCAAGGACAAACTAATACAATCATAGATTCGTGGGAAGGACCGGCAAGTTTTTTGCAAAGTAATGGTGAAAATTTAAATTGGAAAGTTAGCCTGTAAGGATCGGCAGGGATGTATCCTCCTCTAGACTCTTATATAGCTTAGAATATTGTGGATGCCAACATTTTAGGGATTTACTTATTGTACGCTGTTTTGAAATTTAATGTTTTGAGCATCTGCATTGCCTTATTAACCTCTATACTGTGGAATTTCATTAAAAACTTTATTGGCTTTGATGATGCTGTGGGAGTCCCGCATTAGTCTGCTTGGAACCTTTTTCCTAATTTTTACTCGCAAAAAGTTTAGCCTGCGAGTGGATCAAAAATCGCTAACTTGCCTGCATTTCCTGCAATAAACCTCGGCAAGGTTAACATTTTGAGTACTGCACCTTCAATATTTCGACTACCAATCTGTTTATATTGAAGGCTTCAGTAAAATTCTACCAGATTTTCTTTCAATAATTCTGGGAGAAAAGAAAGAACAATTGTATTCTGACCAAAAGGGAAACATGAAGTCAGTTAATGAAACCTAAAAGCTAGTCAATGTTACTGCCTGTTTGAAAGAAAACAATATTAAAGTGCTAAATTAGGTTATGCTATAATTGATAGCGTCTTGGATCGTATGCTAGCGAAACAATTATGGAATGAAACCTACGGGAAATTTTTTTCATTCGGGAATTACATGGAAAAGAATTAAAGACGAAACATCAAGAAAAGATCCTGATATCAGAAACAAATGAACGGAGAGAAAATTTATCCTTACTATGGGGGCCGGAACCCTAGAGGATAGAGCTATTCTCAGATATAAGCATCCAGGGCTGAATAATTTTAATATTTTCGGAAATGTTGATATTTTCATTCTAATAAACTGTAGTTTAATTTATTCGCTATATATATATATATATATATATATATATATATATATATATATATATATATATATATATATATATATATATATATATATATATATATATATATATATATATATATATATATATATATATATATATATATATATATATATATATATATATATATATATATATATATATATATATATATATATTATATATATATATATATATATATATATATATTATATATATATATATATATATATATATATATATATATATATATATATATATATATATATATATATATATATATATATATATAATATATATATATATATATAATATATATATATATATATATATATATATATATATATATATATATATATATATATATATATTTATAATATATATATATATATATATATATATATATATATATATATATATATATATATATATATATATATATATATATATATATATATATATATATATATATATATATATATATATATATACTATATATATTTATATATGTGGGTAATAATTGTATGCATGTGTCCAGTTCTCGAAAACAGCTTCATATTTTTTTGGATATTCCCGCATTAAAAAAGACGATCTAGATAGGTCAGAACCACGGGAAAATTCGGGAAGAGCCTTAATTTTGGTTTTATGCAAATGGTATCATGTAGTAAAAATTAAAATGACGTCATGTACGTAAAGTACTTCATGACATCATATGCTGACGTCATGTATTACAACTGACGTCATGTAACGAAAATTGCTGTTGCTTGTCATTCATTCAACAGCAGGTTAAAATTTCTCACTGTTGCTTGTCATCTTAACGCAGACAATTTGAGCCTTTTATTGATATTATTTGAAAAAAAAACTACGTTTTCTAAAGAGTTAAAGAGGCTGAGTTACAAGATCGAACCTTAAAACGTACAGGGATTAGGAGGCACAGTTGGGGGGCTAACGCCCCCAAACCCACCGCTTTCGCAGCTTTTAAATAAAAAAAAAAAGTTTTTAAACTGAAAGTAAGGAGCGACATTAAATCTTAAAACGAACAGAAATTATTCCGTATATGAAAGGGGCTGTGCCCTCCTCAATGCCTCGCTCTTTACGCTAAAGTTTTTATTGTTTAAAAAAAAGAGTTGTGAGAAAGTCAAACTTTAGCGTAAAGAGCGAGGCGTTGAGGAGGGCACAGCCCCTTTCATATACGGAATAATTTCTGTTCGTTTTAAGATTTAATGTCGCTCCTTACTTTCAGTTTAAAAAATTTTTTATTTTATTTAAAGGCTGCGAAAGCGGGGGGGTTTTGGGGGTGGCAGCCCCCCAACTGTGCCTCCTAATCCCTGTACGTTTTTAAGGTTCGACCTTGTAACTCAGCCTCTTTAACTCTTTAGAAAACGTAGTTTTTTTCAAATAATTTCTGCACGTTTTTGTACAGTTTATTACTATTATTGCTTGACTAACTGTTAGCTGATTTGACAGCTTGCTTGGGCTCTTATAGGAAAACGAGCCCGCGTTTTCGCGGGCTCTTATAGGAAAAACGATAACAGCCCGCTTATAGCGGGTTCTTATAGGAAAACGACGTTTTTCGTAAATGTAAATTCGGGGGATAATTTTTTCGGTCTGAAAATATCAAAAGGCCCTAACAGGTCGAATTCTGCTTCGAATGAGTCCTCATTCACCCGGATCCGTTGCCAACTGTGGCCTGTAGGCGTGGCTAAGAAAAAATTTTTTTTTGAACTCTAAGTGGCTATATTTGGTTTTTGGAAAACAGGGAAGGAGTGATCGGATTGAGCTGAAATTTCGAGGATAAGCTCCCGGGCCCTAGGAAAGCTTAACCTCTAAATTTCAACCCAATCGGACAACGTTAAAGGGGGGCTGTGGTCGGAGGGTCGAAACTTCCGGCCCACTTTTACCCATGAAGATAAAGTCGAAGGAGGATGAAATTTTGCACGTTTCTTAGTTTGAGCTTGGGCTACAAAATGCGATCACCGCCGTCTCTCTGCGACCTCTAGGACCTGAAATCGCTTAACATTGTGGTGGGTCGCCTCTTTATAGAGGCACAAGTGTGCCTCCTTGATCATGACATCCAAATTGACCTTAAATTAGAAGTAGTGCCTTTGTAAAATTACTGTTTTTTTTTTTTAATGGACCTTTAACTTATGGCTTAGCTTGTCTTTTGTCATTATGAAAGACATATCGCCGAAACTTTGCTTCTTTTGATTATTCAGGTTTAATTATTCAGGTTAATTATTCATTTTAATTATCGTCGAACCTTTGTTTCTTTTAATTATCCAGGTGGCGCGACAAAAACTTCTTTTTCTTCCAATGATTCACCTAGTCCAATTTCTTATTTTCAAAGGTATTGTAGGCATTAATGGCCACCCTTGTTTCTTTAAATTCTTCAGATGGTGGGACAAAACTTCTTCTTTTGCCTCGGCTGGTCTTTTGTTTTTATGAAAGACATATCGCCGAACCTTTGTTTCTTTTAATTGTTCAGGTGGAAGAAACTTCTTTTTCTTCCAACGATTTATCTAGTCCATGTTTTGATTTTCAAAGTATGGTAGGTATTGATGACCTTATCCATGTCAAATTAAAAACCCAATCGCAATCATTTTCGATTTGATTGGTTCGTTTTACCTCAGTTTGTCTTTCGTCATTATGAAATACATATCGCCGAACATTTTGTTTTTTTTTTAACAAAGGTATGGTTGGCATTGATAACATTATCCATGTCAAAATCCCAAACCCCATCATCATCGGTATCATTTTCAATTTTGAAACGTTTTGGTTCTTGCTGTCCAGGTTGATTTTCATTGACTTGCTCACATGTTCGGTCTCGCATGTCACGTTTTTGGATTTTGATTACTTCAGACAATTTAGCAATGGCCTTTGCTTTAGCTGCCCCTATTGGTGTTGTCGCAATTGATGGGCTAGGTTGTCGATTTTCACATCTTATCACGTTTCATAGTTTAGATTTTTGTTCCAAAGAATCATCATTTATAATAACTGCAACTGAAAATTTTGGTCTTTGGGCCTTCCAACAGACGTTTACAAAACATTTTTAAAAACCAGTAGACACTAATACAGAACCGGTCACAAATGACCTTTAAGGTTAGCTGCAAAAAAGACAAGTTTAGCAATAAGAACATGTTTTTAATTATTTTCCTTTCATTTCAATGAATGACCTTGTTTTACTTCATTTTATTTATCAGTCCTGGTTGAACTTCGCTGGAGTAAGGATACCAGGACTGTTTTGAGAGTCTTTTTTCTTTTATATATTTTTGTTTTGCTGAGGACGGACCTTGGACATAGGGCCGAAGCATTCATTCAAATTATCTTCACTGTCTTATGAAAAGAAGTTCTTCTTGTTTTTGTTGTTTGTGATGTAAAGGCAGTGCGGTCTTCGTCATTTTTTTCCGTTTCTTGCCTATAGCCGTCCACGATGACTTGCACGACCTCTATCCCATGGTCACAATTAGCGCAGAGCAGGCCATACTGCAAGTCACAAGAAGCCATCATTGTCTTGATTGGAGAGAAAATTCAGGGACGCAATCGTCAATGTCTGTGTCAATAACCTTCAAGAACTGAGAATATTCATCCTTAGAAAAAAGCTTTCCTAACACATTCCACCTAATTGGTAGCAATGCTTGTGAAAAACACAAGAACAAATGTTCTTACACTGCCCTTAACTCAATTCAATTCAGTTCAAACTTTTTATTTCCTCCGAATACGAAGAGTAAAAAGATATAAATAAAAATAATAAACCGCTAATCAACAGGCCATAAAATTATTTTAAACTATATAAACAACAAATACGCAAAGGCCTTCAATCAAAATTACCACACAAATTAACACTTCATTCAATAGATAATAAATTAACACTTCACAAATTAACACTTCATTCAAAACACTTCAACTAGCGAAAAGATGAATCTATTACGGAAATTATCGCAGGGGTGTAAGGATTTTAACGCTATTCCTGCATCCCAATCTATTCAAAACCTCCCTCTTTAGATCCTCCAAGGAAGTTATCGTTTCCTTTAAATTTTTCTTTATGACATCCGCTCACCCCAACCGCGGACGACGGGCTTTCCGTTTAGCCCTAGACGGTTGACTGAAAAGGACAATCTTGGCAATCTGTTATTCTTTGTCCGCAGAACGTGCCCTAGCCATTTCAACCATTGTCTCATCATAGTCTTAGAAAGCGGATTTGAACCATAATATAAAGCGGATTTAAGGAAATTATCTCCAAGACCTGAGTTCCAGTGCCAATGAAATGGTCACTGCCTAACAGATGCAAATATCCTAGTGGACGCACACGTTTGAACCAGCGATTCGGCTTGTTCAGACCAATGTTGCATTTATTTTACTTTGGTAGAAACCGTAATACTTCCAGGTCAGCAATGATATTTCCAATAATTTAGTATTTGTTATTAAAACATTTATAATATTCAATACTGCTACTGCTACTACTAACAACTCACCGCAGCACCAAGCCACCTGAGGACAACACAGCTGTGCACGCTCTTCCTCCATCCAAGTGTTTGCTTACTATGATTATTTATTTAATTTCTGTTCGTTTTGGGTTTCATTTATGCTTCAGTAGTAAAACAATTTGTTCGTTTTGAGCTTAAGTTGCATATTCTACTTCAGCTGTAACCTCCTCAAAGATGGTCACAATTAGCACAGAACAGGCCATACTGCAAGTCACGAGAAGTCATTATTGCCTTGACTAATCAGAACTTTCGGACAAAAAATTGTTAATGCCTGTGTCAATGGGCTTCAAGAACTGACAACATTAATTCTTAGGAGAAAGTTTTCCTTGAGTAAACGCCTTTCCACCCAATTTGTAGCAATGCTTGTCGAACACAAGAATAAATGTTCTTGCACCACCTTAGCTAGCGGAAAGGTGTATCTATAAAGGAAATTGTCGCTGGGATTTAAGGAAATTATCTCCAAGATCTGAGCTCTTGCGCCAATGAAATGGTCACTGCCTAACAGATGCAAATATTTTAGTGGACCCAAATGTTTGACCCAGCAATTAGGTTTGTTTAGTCCAAGGTTGCATAAATTTTACTTTGGCAGAAACCGTAATACTTCCTGGTCAGCAATGATATTTTCAATAATTTAGTATTTGTTGTTAAAATATTTATAATATTCAATACTACTACTACTACTTCTACTACCACTAACAACTCACCACAGCACCAAGCCACCTGAGGCCAACACAGTTACCCTCGCTCTTCCTGCATCCCAATCTATTAAAAGCCTCCCTCTTTAGATCCTCACAGGAAGTTTCCGTTTCCTTTAAATGTTTCTTTATTACATCCCCCCACCCCAACCGCGGACGACCTGCTTTCCGTTTAGCCCTAGACGGTTGACCGAAAAGGACAATCTTTGGCAATCTGTCATCCTTCATCTGCTGAATGTGCCTTAGGCATCTCGACCTTTGTCTCATTATAGTCCTTGAAAGCGGATTTGAACCATTATAGAAAGCGGATTTAAAGAAATTATCTCCAAGATCTGAGCTTTTGCGCCAATGAAATGATCAGTGCCTAACAGATGCAAAGATCTTAGTGGACCCAAATGTTTGACCCAGCGATTTGGCTTGTTTAGTCCAAGGTTGCATAAATTTTATTTTGGCAGAAACTGTAATACTTCCTGATCAGCAATGATGTTTTCAATAACTTAGCATTTGTTATTAAAATAATTATAATATGCAATACTACTAGTACTACTACTACTAACAAGTCGCCACAGCACCGAGCCACCTGAGACCAGCACAGCTATGCACGCTCTTCCTGCATCCCAATCTATTCAAAGCGTCCCTCTTTAGATCCTCCCAGGAAGTTCCCATTTCCTTTAAATCTTTCTTTATGACATCCTCCCACCCCAACCGTGGACGACCTGCTTACCGTTTAGCCCTAGACGGTTGACCGAAAGGGACTATCTTTGGCAATCTGTTATCCTTCATCCGCAGAACGTGCCATAGCCATCTCAACCTTTCTCTCATTATAGTCCTAGAAAGCGGATTTGAACCATGATTTGAAGCGGATTTTAAATATGGTCATTAAGCCGGGTACCTAGAAAAATCCATAGGAAATTTCTCTGGAAAACATATAGTAAATGTTCATCCGCTTTTAGATTCGTGTGGTGAAAAGAGAGGTAGTCCTGGGAGGGGGATGTCTAGCTGCCCTCCATTACTTTTGACCCTTAAAAGAGATCTAGAAATTCCAGTTTTCAACCAAATGAGCCTCCTCTAAAGTTTATACAACCATCCCTTCCATAAAAACCTTAAATGCCCCCGGAGCATAACTTACAACTCTTGCCCCCAGGCTCTGGGGACTTGTTTCAACACTAAAAACGCTGTTATACGATACTGGGACTATTTTAAAAAAGATGGCTAGCTAAAAATTTCTATTAGATGCATTTCAGGAAAATACGACGTGTGTGTCTGTGTATGAGGGGGGGGGGGATAGGTAAACCTGTGATCACTTTGACTCTTAAAAAATACACTAGAGCTTCTGATTAGCAATCCAATGAGCCCCCCCCCCCCCCCGAAGCTTATGTGACCACACTTTCTGTTAAAACCTTATATGCCGCCAGGGCATAAATTACAGCCCTTGCCCTGAGGGCGGTGGGAGGGGAGGTTGTCATCCTCAAAGACATAACTTCCGGACCTTTCAACTACGATGAACAAAATAGGCATATCAAAATTTTTGATCGGAAGTGTTTTGGGAAATGATGGGCGTGGGGAGGGGCATTTGCCCTTCGATATTTTTTTTACTATTAAAAAGAGCGCTAGCTCTCTCTCAATTTCCAATTGAATGAACCGTTCTTGAAGTTTATATGACGACGCTTTCTATTAAAATTTTATTATTCTTATTAAACGACCATTATGTTTCAGGAGTCGTTCTTAAGGAATTGGGACAAAAACTCAAACCTTTAGCGTAAAAAAGCAAGGTCTTGAGGAGGGGCAACCCCTGCCGGTAATCCCTTCCTCTTTGGAATAGTTTCCCAGCAAAAAGACAGCAAAAGGTGCGGTTATTCCGAGAGGGGGGGGGGGTCCACGGGGGGCTATATTCCGTGGGGTGTATTTTCCGTAGGGGTAATTTATGGGGTGGTATTTTCTGCGGGGGGGGATATTTTCCAGGGGGCTAGCGCCAACCACCGAAAAAGGACAAGCAAAGATAAAAAAAAGAACGCTAACATCTTTAGACGCCTTAAACTAGGCATGTTTAATGCCTATAAAAACCAGAAAAGAACAGAAACGTATAACAGTAAAAAAAAAGAGGGGGATTGCAACTAATCAAGTGAAGAAGAGAAGGTTACAGTCAGAATTATTCTTCCTTAAATTTAAAAATAATTAAATCTAACCTGCATTAGGCTGGACCCTTATTACCTGGATGGGGTTTGGAGTATCTTAAATACATTTGGTTTGTTTTTTTTTTTTGTGCGAGAGGAGGGAGGTCAATAGTTTTGGTTTTCCTTTAAAAAAATATCGTTTCTAGTCTTCTTGTATCTTCTTGCATTGTTCTTGTTGTTCCTTTCTTCTGGTTTCGTATTAATTTTGTTTTTATTCTTTTGTTGTACTAACATAAATGAAAAAAATAAATAGTAAAGCCAGTAGGTTACAGCTGAAGTTGAATATGCAACGTAAGCTTCACACGAACAAAAATGTTTAACTATTGAAGCATAAATGAAACCCAAAACGAACATAAATTTAAATAAACAATCATAGTAAGCAAACATACAACAGGTTCTAATATAAATGAATAAATAAATCTTAAAAACGAATAAAACTTTAATTAAATATACAAGACAAGATTGAAACAAAACTTCCTTCCTTAACTTTAACAATGTCGTTTGCTATAGCTGCCCTTATTGGTCTAGTCTAGATGGGACAAAAACTTCTTCTTTTCCAAAAAAATATCATTTATAACACTTGTAATTTTTTTTAGGGGTCTTGTTTCATTTGACGGTCCAGTTTTTTGATTTTCATCTTTTGCAAATTTAATGCCAATGCCCTTTGCTTTAGCTGCCCTTATTGGTCTATTATTACATAATGGTCTACATATGTCTTTTCGTAATGAAGTCTTTTCAAAGATATTTGATTATTCAAGCAAGTCCGATTTCTAACAACGGTTTCTACTAAGCTTAAAACTTTTGGTTTTCTTGTTTAAGGTTCTTCTATTGCTGTAATCCCTTGTTAAAATATATAAAAATATTTGTGCGATCACCAATTTTTTGCTCTTTACACAATTTAATGCCTTTTCATAATGTGGCTTTTAAAAGATATTTGATTATTCAAGCAAGTCCAATTTTTAACAAAGACTTCTATTAAGCTTCAAACTTTTGGTTTTCTTTTTAAGGTCTTTAAATTGTTGTAATTCCATGTCAAAATATATACAAATACTTTGCAATTGCAATTTTTTTGATCTTTAAGAAATTTAATGTAAACTTTTCTATGTATGAAAGTCTGCAATTTTTCCAAATAAGTGTGAAAAGTGTGACAACGTCATTGCAAAACTGATGTATATAAAAATGATGTTACTAACATAAACATTTTTGTCCCAAAATTAAGGCCCTTAACAAATTGTCTCGAACTTCTGACCTATCTAGATCATTTTTTTAAGGCCGGAATGTCAAAGGAGGCCAATTTTCCGGAAAGATATGGAGCCGTTTTCGAGAAAAAAAAAATTAATCAATACATAAGTAAATGAACAGTTATTGCTCACTTTAAGGATTTCAACTATCTCTAATTCCACAATACAGATGAAACTTACATCACTCTCATTTAAAGTAACTATACTGATCTTTTATATATTTACTTACGATGGGTTTCTTCTTTTATATAATTAAACACATTAATTTCCTTTAAGATGACCCATTAAACAGCCCTCTGTGATGTTTCAGTGCCTCACTAGCTGCAGAAAAAAAGAAACAAAAAGATAACGTCGATGCAGGATAACGTCCTTGCAACCACTTTTTCTGTTTTTCAAGCCAATAGATTTTCCTCGTCATCAAACAGTTCGTGGTAACGAACTGTATAGTAAGAGCGACTCGTCTCAATAGCAACCGAAACTCTAAAAAACGGAATTTTAATATCAATAGATACATCAAAGAGAATCGGATTTTTATGCTGATTTTATAAAAGTTTCATCAAGTTTACTCATATGCATCAACAGTTACGAGCCTGAGAAAATTTGCATTATTTTCAAAAAAGAGAAAAACACCCCTAAAAGTCATAGAATCTTAATGAAAATCACACACCATCAGATTTAGCGCATCAGAGAACCTTGCTGTAGAGGTTTCAACCTCCTATCTGCAAAAGCGTGGAATTTTGTATTTTTTGCCAGAGGAAAGATCAAGGATGTGTGTTTATTTGTTTGTCTTTTTTCCCAGGAGTGATCTCATCGACCCAGAGGTCCTAGAGTTTTGCAAGAGGGCTTATTTGAACAGAAATTAAAAGTTCTAGTGGCCTTTTTTAATCATAAAGAAAAAAATTAAAAATAGAATTACTTTTTACAAAAAACTGCATTTTAGATATCTTTTGGTATTTTCAGAGATATTTGATTTTTTAAGCAATCATAACCATATATGGAGTAATAAGTGACCTGACGTAAGATCTAACACCGATTTTGTACTAATAACGATATATGATGTAATGAGTGACGTTACGTAAAAATTAAGAAAAAATCAATTTTTATTTTATTTTAGTTTTTAAAATTAAAGGACGAACTATAGTTAATAGTGACTGAAATTTTTAAATAGATTTTAATTTTCCGGGTTGCAGCGGTGGCTAGAAACCTAGCAAGAGACGATCACGTCCAGTGTTATCAGTGCAGAATCCTTAATGTTATTATCAAACAGTTCATGGTAACGAACTGTATAGTAAGAGCGACTCGTCTCAATAGTAACCGAAACTCTAAAAACGGAATTTTAAAATCAATAGATACATCAAAATAATTAGATTTTTATGCTGATTTTAAATATATAAGTTTACTCAAGTTTACTCATATCTCAAAAGTTACGAGCCTTAGAAAATTTGACTTATTTTCAAAAAAGGAAAAAGAACCCCTTTAAAAGTCATAGGATCTTAACGAAAATCACGCGATCAGTTTTAGCGTATCAGAAAACCTTACTGTTAAGGTTTCAAGCTCCTATCTGCAAAAATGTGGAATTTGGTGTTTTTTGCAAGAAGAAAGATCACGGATGCGTGTTTATTTGTGTTTTTTTTTTTTTTTTTTTTTTTTTTTACCAGAGATGATCGTACTGACCCAGAGGTCCTAGAATTTTGCGAGAAGGTTCATTTAAACGGAAATTAAAAGTTCTAGTGCCTTTTTAATCAAAAACCAAAAAATTAAAAATAGAATATTTTTTTTACAAATAACTGTATTTTTGATGTCTTTTCACACTGCAGTCTTTTCAAAGATATTTGATTTTTTAAACAATCATATTCATAACCACATATGAAGTAATAAATGACGTGACGTAAGATCTATTGCATAAAGGATCGATTAGTTATAAATAAGAATTATGTAAGTTTCATTGGTATCATGACTGCAGAGATAGCTGAATCATAGACAGCGCAATCGCGCTGCCTAAGTAAAGAACGATGTTGGCACAATGTATTTATTTTTTTTTTTGGGGGGGGAGGGAGGGGTGTTAGACCAAGGCCCGTCGTATCGCAGGAGTTGTCGTAGAAACTTCTAAAAAGGGCTAATTCGATTGGAATTGGAGTGGCTAGTGCCCTTTTTAATAGTCGAAAGTGATAGGAAGGCAACTAACGCCCCTTCCAAGCCCACCATTTATCCAAACACATCCAATCAAAATTTTGAGATAGCCATTTTGTTCAACTTAGTTGAAAGTTCTGTAAATTAGGTCTTTGAGGATGATAACCCCCCTCAGAACCCTCAGGGCAAGGGTTATAAGTTATACCCTGGTGGTATATAAGCTTTTTGTTGAAGTGTCGTCGTAGAAACTTGTGCATTCGATTGGAAATTCAAAGGGTAGTGCCCTTTTTTATAGTCGAAAGTGATTGGAGGGCAACTAAACGCACACCTTTTCCCCAAACGAAATCATTATTTTTAGATAGCCATTTTGTACGACGTATTGAAAGATTTGGAAATAGATCTTTAAGGGCTACCCCCCCCCTGCCCTCAGTTTATAGGGTTGTAAGTGATGCCCTGGGGGCAAATATAAGGTTTTTATCACGCAAACCTTTTCCGTAGAAACGCATACAAAAGGGCTAATTCCTTTGGAAATTGAAATGGATAGTGGCCTTTTTAATATTCGAAAGTAATCGGAGGGCAACTAATCTCCCTCACCAGCCCACCATTTTCACAAACACGTACAATCAAAGTTTTAAGATAGCCATTTTTTCAATGTAGTTGAGAAAAATATCAGCATATGTATATTAAGCTGACAATACACAATTTTTTCAGTCAACTCATTTGAATTTTTTTTTTTAGTAGAGTATAAATTATATTCTTGATTTTAGAAAGCATAGGGTTAAAAAACCCGACTCAGACTAATTTCTGCTCGTTTTGAGTTTGAAGTATTTCAATTTCTGTTTGTTTTGGGTTTCATCCATGTATTGATACTGATTTTTGGTAGTTCTATGCTTGATAAATTATTTGATTCTATTTTTATTAATTTTTGATTTAATGGAGTTCTTTACTTTTTTTTGAAAAACTTATTTTTTGCAACAAGTTTTTTTTGATTAATCATAGGCAGCGCAATCGCGCTGCCTAAGTAAAAACTATTTTGGAACAATGTATTATTTTTTTTTTCCTTTAGACCAGGGCACTTCGTATTGAAGGAGTTGTCGCAGAAATTTCGAAAAGGGCTCATTTGATTGGAAATTGGAGTGGCTAGTGCCCTTTTTAATAGTCGAAAGTGTTTGGAGGGCAACTTGCCCCCCTCTCACGACCACCTTTTCGCCAAACACATCCAATAAGTTCTGGAAATTAGGTGTTTGAGGACGACAAACCCCCCCCCCCCCTTTACAGCCCTCAGGGCAAGGGTTGTTAGTTATGCCCTGGGGGCATATAAGGTTCTTATAGAAAGCGTTATCGTAGAAACTTTAAAAAGGGTTCATTTGATTGGAAATTGAAATGGCTAGTTCCCTTTTTAATAGTCGAAAGTGATTGGAAGGCAACTAACAACCCTTCCACGCCCACCATTTCCCCAAACATATCCAATAAAAATTTTGAGATAGCCATTTTGTTCAGTGTAGTTGATTTTGAGATAGAAATTATGTTTTTGAGGATGACACTTCCCCACAGCCCTCAGGGCAAGGGTTGTAAGTTATACTCAGGGGTCATAGACCGTTTTTATAGAAAGTGTTATCGTAGAAACTTCAAAAAAGGCTCAATCGATCGGAAATTCAAAGGCCTAGTGCCCTTTTTAATAGTCGAGAGTGTTTGGAGGGCAACTAACCCCCCTCTCACGCCCACCTTTTCCCCAAACACATCAATAAGTTCTGGAAATTAGGTGTTTGAGGACGACAACCCCCCCCCCCCCCCCCCCACAGCCCTCAGGGCCAGGGTTGTTAGTCATGCCCTGTGGGCATATAAGGTTTTTATAGAAAGCGTTATCGTAGAAACTTTAAAAAGGGTTCATTTGATTGGAAATTGAAATGGCTAGTGCCCTTTTTAATAGTCGAGAGTGATTGGAAGGCAACTAACAACCCTTCCACGCCCACCATTTATCCAAACACATCCAATCAAAATTTTGAGAAAGCCATTTTTTTCAAAGTAATTGAAAGGTCCGGAAATTATAAATCTGAGGATGGCACTCCCCCCACAGCCCTCAGGGTAAGGGTTGTAAGTTATTCCCTGGAGGCATATAAGGTTTTTATTGAAAGATTTGTCGTAGAAACTTAAAAAAGAGCTCGTTCGATTGGAATTCAAAGGGCTAGTGCCCTTTTCAATAGTCGAAAGTGATTTGAGGGCAACTAACCCCCCTCTTAAGCCCACCTTTTTTTCAAACACATCCAATCAAATTTTTAGATAGTAATTTTGTTCAACGTAGTTAAAAGTCTTAGAAATTACGTCTTTGAGGATGATAGCCCCCTCAGAGCCCTCGGGGACAAGGGTTTTAAGTTATGCTCTGGGGGCATATAAGGTTTTAATAGATAGTGATGTTGCATAAACTTCAAAAAGGGCTAATTCAATTGGAAATTAGAAGGGCTTGTTCCCTTTTTAATAGTCAAAAGTGATTGGAGGATATCTCACACCCACCATTTCCGCAAAAACATCCAATCAAAATTTTGAGATAGCCATTTTGTTCGACATAGTTAAAAGTCTTAGAAATTAGGTATTTGAGGATGACAACCCCATCACAGTTCTCAGGGCAAGGGCAAAGTTTTGAGATAGCCTTTTTTTCAATGTAGTTAAAAGTTCTGGATATTATTTTGAACAAAAAAAATTTATATATTCCATTTCATGCCCTTGACTGTCCAGATATGGACCCCTCTTGGCCCCCTCTCCCTCCAATAAAATGCTAGAGCTATTTCCCTGCCTCTTTTTTTCTAATTTGAACGATGTCTATAGTTTTGAAATTTCAAGAATGAAACATTTAGGCCCGAAAGTCTCATTTTTCGATACTTGAGGATACATTCCTTAGCCGGAAAGTCAGCAACTTCAAACAATGATGGAAGTCGCTTAACAAGAACTAGAAGAAAATAAAAGCAACCTTTTGGTAAGCACAATCTAAGAAATATATTTCCTGCAACATATAAGAAAAACTTATCAATTAAAAGTTCATGGGCTGTGGGACTTTTTAAAATTTCACCAATGAAATGCCATCATATAAATTTTGATGGCACCAAAGTAGCCTAGGATAGGCTAGAAGTTGTAAGTGTTGCCAAGGCTATTAAAATACTGGACTGCAAAAAATTGTATCTCAGTATTTTACTTGTGGTAAAATTCTAGTATAGCTGCTTTTTTCTATCTTGGAAGGAGGTTAGGTGGTTGTACATAGCCTACTAAAGTGTGTCCCAAGAAGCCCAAGAATGTATTTTGAAGTAGGCCTATGATAAATTTATAGTGGGTTATAAAATTTAGTTAAGATGAAAGTGAAAACATCCTTTGATGCCCTTTTTTATGCTCTATCAATTCAAGAATTGCTTCTGGGGCTAGTTGCATCTTGAGTCCTTAAAGGGGCCCCAAAGGTATTTCATTTTTGTAACCACACAAAAAAGTTTCAACACTAGTTAAGTTATTGAAAAGTGGTTAAAAACATCCCTAGTTTAAAAATAAGTTGTTCAAGAGTAGGCTATCATATTCCAAAAATACTTCTGCCATTTATAACAATTCAAGCCTCATTTATTAGGCAACTCAAATATAAACCATTTATCTACCATTTGAAGTTTTTTGAACATTAGGGGGATGGGTAAATTTTATGGTAAATTTACAGTTGGCCATATAATTTAGCTAGGCTAGGATAAAAGTGAAACATCATTTGATGCTTTTTTATGCCCTCATTATTCATATAGAATACCTTTGGGGCCCCTTAAGGGCTCAAGATGTAATTAACCCCAGAAGCAATTCTTAAATTATGAAAGAGCCAAAAAAAGTCATTAAATGATGTTTTCACTTTCATCTTAGCTAAATTATATAGCCCACTAGAAATGTACCAGCCTAAATACCTCCACTCCTCCCTCTAGAAGGCACTGATCTTTAAAAACCTTTGTGTAATAAAATTTAAAACCTTAGAAAATTGATCTTCTGCTTAAATGAAGAACAAGAAAACTTTTCAGCTTCAGAACTTGGTAAATATATACCAAATCATATTATTGAGTTAGGAATAAAGTGAATACACCATTTGATTCCTTTTTTATGCTGATTATAAATATAATAATCATTTCTATCAGAAATGAATTTTAGCCCCCCCCCCCTATATATGCCAATTCGGGTTATATATTTCTACATTAGGGGGGTGGGGGTGGGGGAAAATTTTGTTTCTGATGTAAATAGGAGGTAAGTTTAAACTTTACCCCCCCCCCCCCCCCCCTAATGTAGAAATATATACCCTGAATTGGCATATATAGGGGGGGGGGGGGGGGGGCAGGCTAAAATTCATTTCCAATAGAAATGATTATTATATTTGTAATCAGCATAAAAAAAAGGCATCAAATGGTGAATTCACTTTATTCCTAACTCAATAATATGATTTGGTATATATTTACCCAGAACTTTGCTCAATTCCAATTTATGAGGTTTCAAAGCTCTGCAAATACATTTCACTAAATTTAGGAGAAAAAAAAACATTGATATGGCTTAAAATTCTACTCAGATAACAGGAACTGCATTTTCAGAACTAAAACCAGAGAAAAAAGGTAAATATTTCATGTTCATATTATTGACTTACAAATAAAGTAAAATGTACCACTTGATGCCTTTTTTTATGCTCTTTAAAAGTATAATAATTGTTTCTCTGGCAAATTCAAATTTAATCCCTTTTTGAACCCTTGAAAATGACTAAAATTTTTAATTTTTTGGGTATAAAAAAGGCTTAAAACATTGGTTTCAAACTTACTATAAGCTTATAAATCCTTTTTTAAAGTGTAAATAATACACATGCATTGCTTTATCACAATTAAGTTGAATAAAAAATTCAAAACAATTTCTCTATTTTTTTTTATCTGCCATGTTTCTTCTGTTAGCTCTGATATTTTTTGACACATAGCTGAAATGGCATTTTTTAAGCAGCCTAACAAGATAAGAAGAAAACATAATGGATTTGCTTTGTTTTTTTTTAATTCAACTTAATCTTGACAAATCAATGTTACAATTCACAATCAATGGATTTACAATGAGATAGTAAGTTTGAAACAAATGTAATAACCTATTTTTATAACCAAAAAATAAAGCATGATATTATTATTTTCAGGGGTCTTAAAAGGGCTTAAAATTGAATTAGCAAGAAAAGCAATTATTTAAATTCATAAAGAGCATAAGAAATGGTATATTGTGTTATGTTCACTTCATTTGTAAGTCAATAATATGAACCACAAAATATTACCAAAAAAGAAACTGAAAACTGAATGTTGTTTTGTCAAAATTTTAATAGGCATGGACCTGTCAAGTAGGCAAATTTCTAAGACTTAGAAATCAGAACAGTGTTAACATAGAAGCTTGGCAATACCTTCCCAGAATATCTTTTCAACCCTGGATTCATTGCTGAAAGTTGCATTTTCTTAAACTATCCCCTTTCTAAGACAGCAAAAAGTAGCTAAACTAGAATTTTACCTTACTTATGGTATTTGGTGAATTTAGAAATATTCACATAATGTAACTAGAAAGAAAGTGATTACATCATTTGATACCTTTTTTTGTGCTCTGTCCAAATTCATGAATCACTTCTTGCTCTAATTGTATTTTGAGCACTTAATAGGGCCCAAAAAGGTTACTTATTACCTTGTCTATGGTCTTTATGGTAAAGGTCTAGGTTAGGGGCTATTGAGAAGGAAGCATGTTAAGAAACAATTCTTACTTCAGAATATGCAGAATAATTAGGCTATAGCCTGAAACATTTTGACTGCAGTTCCACTATACCTTTTCCCCCTCAGCCCCTTCTAATTGGCAAACATATAGCCCAGATTATACATTCCACCACTTGTCACTGTTGCCTTTCTGGTTCTTGTTTCATCACAGTTGATTTAATTTATGGGTACAAGGGTTGAAACAAGAGACATGCATTGGCATAATGCATGGTAAATTTATAATTTGGGACTAAGGGAGAGGGGGAACAGTGGGAAAAGCATATCATCTTTAATTATTGTGCATATTTTGAAGTAAGAATTGTCATCTTATGTTTCCATCTCAAAAGCCCCTAATCTAGACCTTTATTGTTTTTAGACTATGATATAAAATGAAAAAATAGTTAAAACTGACAATATAAAAAAATAGCTGTTGAACAGCTATATGATGTTTCAGTGCCCTATTAGCAACCAAGAAAAAAAAAAGAAGATAGGCCTACATCAGTGCTTGTTCAAGGTTAGGGCTGAAAGTCTTCTGTATAGGGTTTTAGACAATGGTAATTTCAATGGTGTACTGTTTCTTTTGCTTCAAGCCTTTTCAAGAGGTTTCATGCTCATTTAAAAAATTCCTGAAAATTTGTTTCTAAAGTAACATGGAATGTGCCTCAGAAGCAATTATTGTATTTGGAAAGAGTATACTAAAGCCATCTAATGATGATCCACTTTCTTCATAGTGAAAGATTGGTGTTTTGATTCTTGGTGATGGTTATTATTGGGTTTGGGGTAAGGGTTGGCAATGTCTCCCTGTAAGACAAGCCAAAAGTCCACCCAAAGGATTGCCTAGATGAATCTAGGAGAAACACAAAAGTGATATACATTTGGGCATTTGCCCCCCCCCCCCAACCTTACACAGCACTCCCAGCCAAGGCACATCAGAACAAGTGCAAGGCAGATATCATTGGTCCATGTTTGAAAGTGTGTCTTTTGTTGTTCCCATGACTAAAACAGGGGAATTATTACCCAATATGGAGTTACTGATATTTAATGTGATTTAAAATGGTATTAGAAAATCTTTCCAAAAATGTTGTTTATTTTTACTTTAAGACCTTACCACAGTCTTAGCAGACTCATTGCACAGTTTTTGATTTTGGTTGTTTTTGATATTCATTTTTGTCTTGCTACCATTTTTTTAGTTTGCTTATTTGTCTATTTTGTTATTTTGTTTCTGTTTTTTTTTTTTCTATTCTACAGTTTTGAGCAGTAAGTGAAAAGAAGGTTATTTATCATTTGAATGCCTGTAGACAAGATGTTTGCACTGTCCATATAAAACATATTTTTACTTTTTTTATACACATAAAAAGGTTGTTAATATCAGCTTAGAAATATCTTTATAATAGCCAATATCAGTTTTATTCAACCCTAAAAGAGATGGTCAAACATTTATAGTATAAAAAAAGCATTCACCTCTGACCAAAGATTGGCTATTATTAGCATTGTGGTCACTCATAGTTATGTACCATAGTATGTTTGGAATTGTCAGAGATATATAAATTTGGAATGTATAGTTGCTTTAATGTAGAAAATTTAAATTTGAGGATGTAATAAGTTGTTCCTGGAGACAGACCAGATCATAAGAATCAAACAACCTTGTCAATTGCAAAATCCTTATTTTTGTTGTCCTTGATATTAAATTGGATAGTTGAGATAGATATGCATATAGTAAGAAGGTGCAATTGAACTTAATTTGGTCTTTAATAACTGGAAATGAAAGGGTTATAAGGAGTTTTCAACTTAAGCTATATTAGCTATTTAGCATCCTTGATATTGTGGAATCTGCCAAGCATCATAATATCTACACTGATAGGTATGCCCTACTTCTTCTTCTTCTTCTTCTAATTCACAGCAGGCGGGCTATTCAGTTCATACTATTTAGCCCTTTTCTTTTTGCTTCACTCTGTGGGCTACAGAGCTACTGGCTTGGTTGTCTCTTATTTATTAGATATTGTCAGATATCTTTCAGTAGATCTTTTGACTCAAGGAGTTCAAATATAAGATGATAGATATCGATTTCTGTGCTCTGTGTGCATGTATAGTTGGCTAGGCTCTTGGCTGATAGTGAGATTTTGTGGTGTTTGAAGCATTTTAACAGTTTACAAAGCAAGGTATGTTGTGCAGACATCAGTATATTACATTCAAATAGGCAATGGTCAATTGTTTCATTATTCATATTACAATGCCTGCAAAGAGGGGACAGGGGAATTGAACCACTTGAATTAGAAGACTTATATGAGAATGCATGGAAATTTGTTCCAGAACAAATTCTATGATAAATTTTAGAAAGATTCTTATTGGGAAATGGGGAAAAGATAGGATTAATCTTATTAAAATTAATATCTGATAGCCTCCATTGGTAAATATCTCTAATTGGGATTGGTCTCCCACTTGGCTGGTCAATATTTATAGCATTTTTTGCTATTTCATCAACCTGATGATTACCACTTATGCCAGAGTGGCTAGGAATGTACTGAAAATAAGTTTTTATGCCACTTGAAGCAAGATTATCTATAATACTGAGACAATGATAAGTGTCAATGTCCAACTTATATTGAGGAGCTGAGGCCAGCAACTCAAGGCTTGATAGAGAGTTGGAATATATGATAATATTTTTTGAATTTGCAATCAAAGGTTGGTTTTCCTTAATGTGTTCTAATGCCATGATTATGGCATTTAACTCAGCAGACATTATCAATAAATTATTATATAATCTCTTGCCCATTGCAATCTTCAGGTGAGGAAGGAAAACACCACTTGCAACCTTCTCATTCATTTTTGACCAATCAACAAATATTTGGAAGTGATTTTTATATGTAATAGTATTAAGTTCTGCAAATTTTTTCTGGACAAAAGCAATGGGGGTTAAATCTTTATTCCACTTTGAGAAGTCATTATTTATTATGGGACTTGACCAATTCCATGGGGCGGAATGGGGGAAAGTAGGTGCAATAGACTTTGCTGGTATGGGGAACTTCTTCTGAATATTGGCATACTCATCTGCAATGCCTCTATACATAGCTGGATTTCTTAACCAATTATGTAGTGTGTGTGAGCTATTTGATTCAATTTTTGTAAGATGTTTTGTCAAGAGAAAGCTACGTCTCTCCCTTATTGTTGTTAATCCACTCTCCATAAGCAGAAACTTGGTGCTTGTGGGTTTCCTAAGACCAAATATGAGACGTATTATATCATTTTGTGTTGTTTCAATTTCTTGCATCTGGGTCTTTGCACATGCACCATAGACAATGAGCCCATAGTCAATATGGGGTCTTATATGTGATTTATAAAACTGGAGTAAGGTTTTCTCCTTACAGCCGCAGGGTGTGGAAAGAAGTCTTTTTAGTATATTTGTTTTTCTATAGCAATTTTTTATTGTGTTTGAAATGTGGAGGTGGAAATTAAGTTTTTGGTCAAGCATGAGACCTAGGTAATTAATATGATTATCTTCTGGAATATTTGTTTTATTTAGAGTTAGTTTTGCATTAACATGGTTTTGCTTCCGGTGAAATTGGATTATTTTTGACTTGGTGGGTGCAATGGGTAAATCTGAATGTTGAGAGAATTTTTCAAACTGGAAAAGTGACTTTTGCAGATTTGACTGAGCTATCTGAAAGGTGTTGCCAGATGACCATAGCACCAGATCATCAGCATATTGTAGATTCTTGTGGGGTAGGTTCATGTCCCAGAGATATAGGGCAAATAGGAGGCAACTGAGGACTGCTCCCTGAGGTAGGCCTTTGGTTATTGTCTTTTGGGGTGAAGAGGCTGAACCAACACAAACAATGAAACTTTGCACTTCTATGAAGGATTTAATAAAAGATACTAGCTTAGGGGGTACTCCAAGGTTTGCAAGTTTGTTTAAAAGGATTTGGTGGTTCACATTGTCATTGCCCCTTTAAAATCTAGGAAAGCTGCAACTAGGACATTATTTTTTGAGAAAGATTCATTTATTGCATTTGTTAGCAAAATGAAGGCATCTGTTGAGGAGTGGTGTTTCCTGAATCCAGTTTGAGTATGAGGGATCATATTATTTTTCCCAACAAACCAGAGGAGTCTGTGATAGATCATTTTCTCCATTATTTTCCCCAGCACAGGAGTAATCATTATGGGCCTATAAGACTCAGGGTTATCTTTGGGTTTATTTTTTTTTAGGATTGGTAGGAGGGACGAACATTTCCATATATTGGGGAACATAGAAGATGCCCAAGCGTGATTATAACAATTTAGCAGTTCTTGTTTGTATGAAGGTGTGAGATTCTTTATCCATGTAGGGTGTATATTGTCATAGCTGCTGCTAGTTTTGGTCCTAATATGATGTATTGCATTATTCAATTCCTGGATTGAGAATGGATTAGTTATGTACTCGGATCCTGGGCGTGGTTGGTAACTTGGGTTCATAGGAATTGGGGACAGTTTGCTTTGATTATTTGATGTTAGCTTATTAACAAAAAGAGTTGCAAATAGGTTAGCTTTTTCATTATCATTGTCATAATGGGTATTATTATGTATAAGCTCATACAGGAGTGGGCTGGGGGAAGTCTTTTTCCCACAGATGTGGCTTATAACTTTGTGTATAATTGGCTCATGTGTTTCTCTGGAGAGATTATTTGCAAAATTATTCCAGTATTTATATTTAGCATCTATTATAGTCCTTTTTAGATTAGATTCTGCTTGTAATTTTTTAAATATGTAGTAGGTGATGGTTTTTTTTATGAATTCTGTCCTAGCTGCCTTTTTTATTCTCCATTTATTTAGGCACTCATTTGTCCACCATGCTTTAGGAATTTGTTTAGGGAAAGTTTTCTTAGGTGTTGTCCTGGGGATAGCATGATTAGCTGTATAGATGTCAAGGCTTCAGCATGTGTGTCAACTGTTGTGTTAGAAATGCATGAAATTTGGGTGAAACTTGTAATTTCATCATTTAGCTTATTTTGGAACATAGACCAATTTGCTTTAGTGTTGATATTTTGGAGGTATGAGATATAGTTTCAGCAGGTTCATTTAGGGAGCAAACTATAGCAAAGTGGTCAGTACATAGACTATTTTTTTATTTATGTAAATTTTATTCAAAAAATTTAATGAAACAACTTGTAGGTCAATTGTGGAGAATCTGCCACTTTTGGGGTTGAAATATGTATTCAGGTTTGGAGGGGTAGCAACAGCTAATTCATTATTATTTGAATTCATATGCTCAATGAATTTACCAGCTTTATTTGCTGGTTTATTCCCCCACAAAAGGCTGTGGGCATTGAAATCTCCATAAATAATAATATATTTTAACATGTTAGAATTATTTATATAATTAAAGAAATCCTTGGCATCTGTAGTTTGGCCATTAGGGTTATAAAAGCTTATTATGTAGGTTTTTAAATTATTCAGCCAAACATTGATACCAATTGCGTCAACATCATTTGCAAAATCTGGAAAATTGATGCCACAAAATTTTATATTATTTTTCACTAATAAAGCTACCCCACCTCCTTTTCTCTCTGAAGATCTATCCTTTCTGAGGATAGTATATCCCAGAGACTTAATTTGTTGATTTTGGGTTAAATGAGTTTCCTGGAGGCAAGCAATATTAATGGAATTATTATTCATAAAAGATATTAGTTCACTTAGCTTATTTTCTGTGAGTGATCTTACATTCCATTGGAGTATTGATATATGTTGTGTTGTTGATTTATTCTTCATATGACTGTGTATCAATGTTCAGCTTGTTAAAAGTAAAGCAAGATCTTTTTTTGCTTGAATGAGCATATCATCTGGGATGTAGATTTTTGCCAATTCTGCTATGATTTTTGTTTTCTGTAGTTGATGTATGTTCATGGCCTGAACTGCATTACAGTTCAGAATGAATAAGCATATATTTGGGGATTGCATTTTTGGTTGTGCATCCTGTTTGTCGGTTAAGGGGTTAATTCCTGGTAGTGTTTCTGGTTTGTTTCTTCTTGGGAGAGGGGGCCAGGCTGACCTCATCTCACCAGACAAGGAGGCTTGTTGGCTTGGTGATTCCTTCTGATAGGGATTTGAGCTAGGGGGCTTAGAAGATGGTGTTTTATATGGGGTGCTTGATGCATTGGGGGCGTTTGACTTGGGGGTTTTGGTTGGTTTCATTACAGGCTTGATTTGGTATTGTTGGGCAGCATTTGCTTCCATTGCTGCAAAGGGGTATGGGATGGCCTTCTCTGTTGATATTTGGAGTGTTAGAGCTCTTTTCTTGTATGCAGGGCATAATGATTTATTTGTAGATTCATGTGGGCCTTTGCAATTGATGCATGTAGGCTGAGTGTTGTTGCAAGTTATCAACTCTTTAGGATGGAAAGCTTTACAATTACTACACTCTCGGAGAATTTCATTGCATTTGTTTGTTGTGTGTCCCAGTTTGAGACACTTCTGGCACTGGATAGGCTTAGGTTTGTATTCCTTGTGTGGTTTGATTTGCCCAAATAGGAATAATTTTTCTGGGATATTAATTTTTTCCTTCAGTGTGAATAAGAATGATCTACTAGTTTTTAGGCCATTAGAGTTAGGTTTGCCAAGTTGGGTAACATCCTCAACTGGGATTGTGTTTCCAGCCCTATCTGATAGCCCTTCTTGTAACTTCTGAGTGGATATCTCTGGGGGAACATTATAAACTACTATTTTTGTTGGTGATTGTTTGGGTTCCAATTAGATGCAATAATTGGGGTATTCAGAAGGGATTTTAGGTTAATTATTGTATCTGCTGATTTCTGATCTTCTACAGCTATTAGCAGAGATCCATCATGGTTAATATTAAGAGAGAACATTGATTTTAGCAATTTAAAAATCGCAACTCTTATTGCAGTGATCATTTTTATTTCAAAGGGGTTAGTAGGAGTAATTTTAAGGTAAATTCCTAAGTTTTTGGAGGGAGGATCTTGGGTAGGGAGAGGGGAAATGCTTTGGGGAGATTTTTTTTTCCTTTTTTTAGAGCTTCTAGAGAGGACTTCTTGAAACCCATTATCATCATTTATGGTTACATTAGCCCCTACACTTATCATTGTCCTATTCTCCGAATTGGAGCTATCATTTGAACTTTGAGAAAGTGTGCTTGACCAGCCAAGATGGGTATCTTTCACTATGGCACATTCACTGGAATTTGATTTGGGATCTGGGGGGACATTTTTTTTTGGAGGACTTCTAAACATTGCCTATTGGAAAAAGCTTTAAACAGAGAAAAACAAAACTAAAGCAAGAAGGGAAAATGGAATGATATCAAACCGTCTGCACTATACTATGGGGAGGAGAACACCACAGTATAGCCCTGAGGATGAGTTGAGCAGGATTGGTTTGGTATGACTGCTGATTAGAAGCGATAATAATTCACAAGAAAATTTGTTTTAATTTTCTTATAGAGTTGCTGTTGTGCTTGACTACTCAACAACAAAGAACCACTGAGAAACCATTTCTTCTATAGTCCTAGAGATTCAATTCAAAATCTAAATACATTCTAAGACACACTACATGGCTATACATGACATATGAAACAAAGAAAAGAAAGGATGTAATAAATGAAAAATAAAATCAAATAAGTGAGAAAAAAAAAAAAGGATTTCACCAGCCAGTAGCAAACTAAAAACACAAAAACAAAACAAGTATTTTGACAAGGACCTCTGGCAAGTCTCCTCAGTGCTCAGAAAAAAAAAAACAAAAACAAAATCTGACCTTTTGAAGTGAACTCTACAAGAAGAGAAAATACATTGAATAAAGAACCAGCCAGAATCAATGAAAGACAATTCACCAATTGGATTGGACAAATATTCTTTGCTTAGTAATGGATTTTGCCTGAATGCAGCCTCAATTTTCATTAGATATGCAGACAGGTTGTCTTAACATAGACTGAGGGAAAATATTGATTTGATCTTTTAACATTAAGCTATTATAAATTGAGCTTAAGGAAATATCTCCTGTATCTCTATTTATAGCAAATTTATATATTTTTTTTTATCTTGATGGCCTCTCTAAAAGATTGCAGTAAGCCATTTACAGTAGATATTAAAGTTGCCTCTTCAAAAAGAAACAAATGATCAGGGTTTTCAAAAATATGGAGGGCCAAAGCAGAATCAAAGCTGTCATTTTTATTTCATTTTCAAACCTCCAGGACTTATCTATAGAAGTTTTGTGTTCATGCAATCATTCCCCCAGTTGTTGATGGGTCCTATCAATGTAAAACTTCCCACATGAACATGGGACTCTGTAGGCACCACTACCCAGTATAGGGTTGGTTTCATGCTTTCTTGAGTTAAAAAAATGTTCAACTTTTTGCTAAGTTTTGAAAGAAGCACAGATTATGTTTTTGAAAAATTTTCCAAGCTTGTTGCTGAGTTTTGAGATGTATGGTATTGTGGTGAAAGTTTTGTTTTCAATTGCTGGAGTAACTGAATCAAGGGGGATGGGCTCCCTATTTTCCTGTTTTACTTTTTTTATTGTCTATCTACAATGTTTTCAATAAGGTTGATTGGATAGCCGTTGCAGAATAGAAAACTTTTCACATAATTTAATTCAGATTTTACATGATTACATGAACAGATTTTCAGAACTTCGTCAACTAAAGAGATTATTACCCATCTTTTTACTGAAGGAGGGTGATTTTAAAGGAAATGTAGATAACTATCATTATGGGTTGGCTTTCTATATATAGAAAATTCAAGGCTAGGAGTATTTTTTATAATTAAAACAACTAAGAAAGGGAGCTTTCCTGAATCTTCCAGTTCTATTTCGAATTGAAGATTTGAATCAAAAGTGTTCAAGTGTGCATAAAATTCTTTTAGAGAGTCCTGTCCATGTTCCCAAACAGACAAAGTATCATCAACAAAACGAAACCAGAGAGTCTTTCAAATGGAAACTATTCAAAGCAGATTGTTCTATGAAATCCATGTAGACATTTACCAAATAGGGAGACAAAACAGTGCCCATCAGTAGACCCATAATGTAAAGAGAAAAAAAATTCTCGGAACTTAAAGTACAAAGAGAAACTGTTGCAAAGACAAACAAACATCATTATTTTGTCAATTTCAAGGTTTTATAATCTAACCAAGCAGAATTTTCTGCTAATTTTCTTTGTAAAGCCTGTTCACATTTATGGACATCACATGAAGTATACATGGGAACTGCATCAAAAGATTGTTTTTTCTGTTATACTATGAGTTTTTAACTTGTCAACAAGATCTACAGAATTTTTTGAAGAAGATTTCTGTGTGCTTAAGGCTTATGCTTACCTGGCATGTTTTTTGGCTGATTTCAAATAGATCATGTACCATCTTCAAGTTTCAATGAAAGATAAAATCTTGGTATTATTTGATAGCTGAGATTTAACTTTATAAATTCACCTCATTACATTTTTTAATTTGCTTCAGATTTTTTTTTTTTAAGGAAAAATATTATTTTTTAATATGGAATTTTTCGACTAAGCTGAAGCTACTATTTCAACCAAAAAGACAAGGTTCTTATATCATATTTTTTATAAGCTTCAGATCTATTTATTTCACTGTGCCAGATTTTTAAAATTGCTTTGAATTTTCTGTAAAAAAATAATATAAAGTTGCTTGGAAAAGCAAAAATTGTTACCACTAGATGGACTCTGCTTTGCTATTTCTCATTCAAAAATAAAGGCGGATTCATCACAAAGGGTGAATGTAATGTCTCTAGAGTAGGTGTTATGGGTGGTTTAAATAATGCAGTTTTGTCTTACAGTTACAGCCTGACAAAGTGACAAGGCAAAGTCCTTGACTAGACTAGTTTGGAATATTCTTCTCTGTAATTTATCAGACTCTGTGATTTAAACAATTTCATTACGGGAAATAAAAAACGGAAGAAGAATATAAAGCAAAACTCAGGACAATTCAAAAACTATCTAATCTTGGATGTCCAATTTGATGTATTTTAGTTATTATAGAAAAAGAAAAGGAATTATGTCTTTTGATATTGTTTTGTTCAAAGTTGTTTAATAAATCCAAGTATAATTTATCTATTTACGTTTCATTAATTTATCTATGTACATTTATTACCAATCCACACAAAGTAATGAAAATGTAGCATGGACACAGTAAAATCTTCTTAATTCATTTATTTTGAAATTATACTGAATCATTGGCTAACTTTTGAAAGTTAGCTTGCAAAAAAATAAATATACTAATAGATTTGCCATTCATGCTTTTTCCAGTATAATAATCACTACTGTTATAATGGGATCTAATGCCTAGAATTGTTACAGTCCCAGTCGAAAAACTAACTTTGTAGATATTGTTTTGTTTTTTGTTTTTCAACTTATTTCTCATCAACAGATCGTTTGTAATGTGAAACCAACAAAAATGAAATCAATAAACTTAATGTCAAATTCTTGACCTAATGAAACAATTTCTGCTAAGATTTCAATATAATTACTAGATTAATATATTAGGTTCTTATTTGTTATAACAACCACACTTTGTTCTTGATCTGTAATGTAACTGGTCTCTGTCTTTCTTTTGGAGATAATCAGCTTAGCCTGAGCATGAGAAACTACTTTGTGGTTATATTTTTATTAAATATTTAATATATAGAGGCAGCTAGGTTAGATCAGATATTTAATATAATGTGTTATTTTTTGATGGGTAACATTAACTTCATGAATTCTATATATTTTGAATAGGCATCAAAATTCGATTCTTTTGATGTATCTATTATTATAAAGACTGTTTATTACATTTTCAGTTACTATTGAGCTGCATTGCTCCTTACTTACAGTTCATTCCCATGAACTGTTTGATGGCTGGTTAACAAAAATCAAGTGAATGCTTCTTTCTGCTGCAAATGTTTCACGATCTCTTTTAGGGTAGGATAGAGCTGATTTTGACTGTTATAAAAAGATTTCTAAGCTGATATAAATAACTTGTTATGTGTATGAAAAATACAAAATAATTTTATACTTTGACAGTTCATACATCTTATCTGTGGACCATCAAATAATAAATAACATTTTATTTTTTTACTTATTGCTTGAAATTGTAGACTAGCAAAGAAAAGAAACAAAACACGGAAATTAGTAGAGTTACAGAAATGATAATAAGACAAAAACTAACACAAAAGAACATAAAAACAACCAGAATCAAGACTATGCAGTGATCTGATAAGACTGTGGTAAGGCCTTTTTTAAACAATTAAAAATACCTTTGGAAAACTTATCTAATAGCCTCCCAAATTACATAAAATATCATCAACTCCATATTGGGTAATAATCCCCTTGTTACAATAATGGCAACAACAAAAACAAACTTCCATATGTGGACCAATGAGGTCTGCTTAGCTCTGGTGCTGATGCTCTGCCCTTGGCTGGTAGTGATGTTTGTAATTTGGAGCAAATCAACCAACGCTTCCTGTGTTTTCTCCTAGACTTCTCTAGGTATTCATTTGAAGTTGGGTGGACTTTGTCTTGCAGGTAAACACTACTCACCCTCGCCCCAAACCAAACAACAGCCACCACGGAGACTTGAATCAGTGACCCTTCACTTATGTGTCTTGTATTCTAAAGGATTAGAAACAGAAATAAAAGAAAAATCTACTACAGTAGAATAATAATGATACATGAACAATTCATTAACCAATAGCAAAGGTTGAACTCCTGCATTAAACAGAACAGCATGGTCACAAAAAAATGAATATAATTTAGCTAAAGCATCCCACCTATAGTTTCTACAATATACAATCATATAAACAATATCTACTTTTAATTCAATCTCCATATGCTCAAAATGAAAGTTCAAAACATAGAAATTGAAAAGCAAACATTAATTCCTAGCCTCTAAAATACAAAGTACAGGGGATGCTCTCCTCATCAAAAACAAAAGATTACAAACATTGGTTTTTCTTGCAAGTAGTTTAGGGGTTCTCGGCATAATTTCAAAGTTAGAGAAACATCATAGAAAATTCTAGGTATAACTAATGTGGCTTTTTCCATAACCACCATCCTAACTCATTTTTTGTTGATTATGTTATTTTGTCTTTTTTTTCTGTTGTTCCTTCACCACTATTTACAATTGTGTTGTTTGGACAATCAGTAAATTAAGTTAAAAAGTAAATTAAGTAAATTAAATAATAAATCAGTAACCTAATTAATTATTACTGCTACTAGAGGAAATATCTTACTCTATATAATTAAGAGTGCTGTTGAGATGCAGCTGGATAATAGCTAATCTGAATGCTATGGCGTGATGCCATAGACTGGGTAGAACCAGTTTTCCCTTATAGAAGAGCAAACCGCATTTGAAATTATTAAGAGTGAAACGTGGTGTGCAAGTGCCAAAAGAAAAATCAGCAATGCCCTTTAGTGTTTAACAACCTTGAATAACCCAAAACTGCTGCATACATGTCTTTTCAGGTGCTTTAAAACGCAGAGGAATACAAAGAAAGCAGAATTCTGTTCCCAATGGGTCTATCAGCTTAAAGTTAACTAGCGTACTGAAACTGCCAAGATTTCCACACGCTAATCTGAGTCTACTTCAGACAGATTGGATTTTGACTTAAAATGATGCTTTGAAAATAAAAAATTGCTGATTATTTTTAGTTAAGGGCTAGGCACACGTAGCTGATTTCGGGAACCGATTTTAGCAAGGGTATATTCCATGTCGAGTGATTATAAATAATGATGCTAAGAGGCAGGGCTTAGTGACGTTTTCCGGTGATTAATCATCATTAATTACGATTAATTTACGATAATCATTAAATACGATTAGTTACATGCCTAAAGCTCTAAAGCCCTAGTACATTCCTTGTCTATAACGTAATTAATGATGATTAATCACCGAAAAACGTCGCTAAGCCCCGCCTCTTAGCATCATTAATTATAATTGCTTCCTGCAGACAACTTGCAGACAAAGTTGGAACTCTAAGGAAAAGTTTGTCTTTTTTTTGTAGAGAAGGGGAATTTGAGAGTATGGGGAATGGGACAAGCTATCTTTTATCTGGCCCCCACAAGAGGACTGAAGCCTGTTGTCTGACAAGCTCTTTGGTGACTATGCTTCAAATTTAGTGACATCTGTTTAAGTCAAATAACTCATACCTTTTGAATAAGTACTCTAATCCCAACAAAACAAGGGGCATTCAAAAAATGTCCAGATTTTGTTGTAACATCCATATTCATGCTTGCACACAAGGGAAAATTCTCTTTAAGGTTGAGGCAAAGGACCCCCCCCCCCTTCAGAGAACTTGTGTCCTGAAAGTGCACCTCTTTCTTGTTTTGACCCCTATAGAAAAAAATTATAATACCTTTCCATCCCTCCTGTAGGACTCAGACCTGTGTGCACCTATACTTAAGGGCAACAGCTTAGTTACATTACCCACTATGTCAACTGCTTAAGGCCTGTTTTAGGGTATTTAAGTTTTGTTTGTTTTTATTGTTATATTACTAGGATAATGGTTCCCATAGTTGGTCATATATGAAAACAATTAAGAATTTCCTTTAGATCTAGTATATTATTTTGATTATTTTATTTCTTGCCAAACCCACTATTATATTATTTGATTTTGTTATTATGCTCATCCAGGCAACTTTTGTTATTTTAAAAGAAGATCTGAAGTTTATTCATGATGGCTACTTATGATGGAAATTCAACAACTACCCAAAACACTGAAGATCCCAATGGAAAAACTAATCTTATTATCAACTATTTACCTCAAAGTTTTACAGATGCTGATTTGCAAAGAATTTTTTCAACTATTGGTAGTATTACTAATGCAAAAGTGATGAGAGATAGAAAGGTTAGCAGAATTATTGTTATTGCAGTTGTTATTTTTGTTTAATCATTTTATTAATATTTTTCTTCCCCTTGTTACTAATAGAGTTAAAGGCTTTTAAGGTGGTCAGTTATCCCAGTTTGATTTATGTCACTTTACCGATTAGGAAGGGAAAGCAGAAAAAGATAAAACTATTGTTCATGATCCTGAATCAAAGCAGGAAGGGATCTCAAATTACGCTTAAAGATAGCCCCAACAGTTTTTTTTTTTAAGGATGATTCAAAGAACGTCTTTGAATCATCCAAGGACCGTTTACAACCTCCTAGGCCAAAGACGTTTATAATAGTAATTCTTCCAAGCTAAAGCTGTGGATCCATTTCACTTCTTTAACTCTTTCTTAGCAAATGCTCTGTAGCTAAAGTCTTACCTGCTGTATAAGCGTAATTTGCGCCTTGTTCTTTAATTTTGAATTTTCGTAATATAAGATCAAATCCTGCCGGGAAATGTTTGTTTCTTTTCTTTACTTATAGGAAGATTCATAATGGAAATCTTCAGGTGTTCTAGTCTCTTCTTGGGTTCTTCTATGGATTCTTCTTGAGTTCTTGTAGTTTCCCTTATTTTCGTAACAGCTTTTCCATTTGTTTTTGGTGATGTCATAGTTTCTTAGTATAGCGAACTGATTTGCAGAATCGGCAAAATAATGGTTAGATAATAGGCTTAAAGAAAAACAATTATGAAAAATACTTTATTTTGAACAGTAAGTGTCTTTTATTTACTCAGAAGTTTTTACAGTTTCGTTTCACCAAAGCTTTTATTTGTCAAAGGTAATGAAACTTGTCTTCTTAATGATAGCTCCATGTAGCAAAGGTTTTAACAGGAGGGTTTATTGGAGAATTTTCCAATGAGCTCACAAACAGGAGAAAAAGATAGCTATTTTAGATGCAGCTTTTTTGGGAGTCCTTTGGCTTGAAATTGGAAGGGTAGACACCCCTTTTATAGGTATGTCAGATTATTTGGCCTTCCGAATGTTGTTTCTGTTTATTGTATGGTTATTTATGTTACGTTTTTTACTATTTTCTAGCAAGTTTCTTTTATTGTCAGAAGATGATTGATATAAAAGAATAAACAAAAAAACGACAGAAATTTAAATTTAAACAAGATAATTATAGCTTTGTGGCGATTGACGAACCATAAAGTAGTTTTCTTTTTCTTTAACCTACTATACAGTTTCTATAATTAGATTTGGATTTCCTCGAAATGAATCCTGCCTGTAGAGCTGTCTCTCTTTGGCATCTCACTTCTCTGATGGTAGAAGAATTGGACTAATGATCTTATCTATAAATAGGTGGAATTTAACTGAATGTTACTCGAATTTTTATTCTATTCTACTTGCATTTCATTTTTCTGGAGGTAGAAGAATTAGGCTAATGATCTCACTGGAGATAGAATTATAGTTGGACATTTTCAGATTCTAAATCCACTTTGTCTCATTGAAACAAAGACTAAAAAAATCTAGATTTCTCCTAATCAAAGTTTCAAGTAAGTTTTATTAACAAAAGTAGAATTTGCAAAAGCAAATCATAATGGGTACCTTCTAATTGGGAAGATCGTTAATACTGTCAATTTTATTTCAAATATGTTTCACATGGCCAACTAATAAGGAGAAATATTTCTGTTTATTTTTTATTAGCGTTTGAGAACACTGGCTTAATTTCTTGTTCAATGTAGTAAATAAGCAGTAATAAGTCTTTTTGACTTAGAATAATACACAGCACTTCATAAAGAATTTTGTCCTAATCTAAGTTCAAAATTCCTCGTTCACAATATTGCCTCATAAGAATTAAATTTTTTTTGTTATATTGATTGTTTTGCGTTGGAGGTTTGGCTACTAAAAACAAAATTAAAAATACAGACATTAGATCAATTCTATAGGTAATAGAGAAAAACAAATATTGGCATTGGTCCCAGAAAGAAAAGAAATTGACTGAGATCTTTAGGTAAAAAATATTAAAGGACAAAACCTTTAAAGGACAAAAACCAATCTTAAATATACATTTTTTCAATATTTATACCAAGGAACAACTGAAAGTTTGATTTCATGAAATGAAAAACCAGGTTTTTAAAAGAAGTAATGCTATCCCAATCCCTATCTTCTCAAGTATCCATAGAGAGAGATTTATTAAAACAAAAAAAACAACATCAGCATTAACAGCCGCCTCGGGAGTAAAAAAAATCGTCCTAGGGGGTGGCAAAAATCCACTCAAAAATAATACAGGACTAAATAAATTACAATACAACTAATACAAATGGTACGTCCTAATCGGCACCACGAACCTACAACTAAACAAATTTCAACTTTACTGCTAAAATCATACCCCAAGAGAACATAATAATTTATTCAATTATTTATTTACATCCCCCCCCCCCAAAAAAAAAAATCATACTTACTAAAAAGGATTCCTTTAATTTCTTTCTTAAACAAAGAAATATCGCTATTATTTTTAATACTCTGATCAAGATGATTCCAACTTCTAAACCCCCTATGAAGCACAGGAAAGGTCGACTGGGTCCAAACAATCAAAAGAGTATTAATCTCTCCAGAAGATCGAGTGTCATAATCGTGGATCATGGATCCCAAACTTACTAAACTGTCAAAACATGAAAGATTTGTACCATGTTGTGGTCTAAAGATAAGCAAAAGTTTATAACTCTCGTAGGTCGGAAGCTGGCAGTATCCTTTTTCGCTCGTGGACGTTCCGTACAGAATCCCGAGGTTATAGACCAACCAACAATCGAACAGCGTTATTTATAAGAACTCCTACAGGCCGGACAATGGAAGCAAATGTACCAAGTTAAACGCTACTACAATAGAGTATATATGGATGAACACGGGAAAACTAATGGAGGCGTAGGACATATGTAGGGGAAGAAAAGCTTAAGTTTTCTCATTATACCTAGGTTAATGTCCAGATATACGTATGTCCAGAAGCTCTATTTTACATTCGTATTTTTTAATGTTTACATTAACGGAAAACTTTTCCTTTCATGCCTTAAGGATTATTGGTAAAAAAAAATCGTTTATATCCGCAGCGTTTCGTGGTGTTGACTTGACAAAATTTGAGTAGGGCATCCTATTTGCTATATGCATACATGCATGCGCACAGGTATGACCCTTAGAGAAGATGATCAAAATATTTTTCCTAGGGCTAAAGGGGGGGGGGGGGGGTTGTAGAAACACGATTAAAGGACACTTTTTGACCGAAATTTTTCTGTCCCTTTGATTACTGGAAGTATCCGTTCATATATGAAAATAAACAACAAATCATTCGTAACCAATTTGCGCTAAAAATTCCTATAAAATTTGTTTATACTAAAGTTTAGACTAATCTTAGGATTTCACCAATTTTACATACCATTTTTAGCCCTAACATCTTGGGTTGCATTACATAGGTCTTTTTAAAATAAGACTATCAACTTTATTCATTTATTAATGATTCAGGAGGGTTTCAATTTTGGGAAAGATTTCGAGATATAGACTTTCAAGGATAAACAACTAAGATCGAAACCTTTAATTTGGGATTATGATTGTGTAAGTCAGTAAATATTTTTGCAAGGCTGATTTGCTATGCTATTTTAAGTGGAATAACTTTCCGGTAAAAGATGGAAACAATCAGCAAAATGAAAGTTAGACGTGTTTGGTTCTCTATTAGTATGGAAGGCAATCTGATATTTGTATGAAGCTTATACAGCTTCGAAAATATCTGGACCATACTTTAGCAGGACATAGGCGCACTGGAAAATATTGAGTGTCATAAATATTGGGGTATTGACTTGTCGTTCCTAGATCTCATGTACCCATTGAATTGTATAAAAACATACATTTTCCCTGTAATTTTTGGGGTTCCAAGTTTGCCCCCCCCCCCTAAGTACAAGTACAGCCTTAGGAATGAATATTTTGATATAATGAAAATGGACCTCTTTAACTCCCTTTAAATGCTGAATATTCCATAGAATCGTGAAATATTCATTGAATGAGAAGATTTGTGAAGAATGCTAAAGCAAACAACAATTACTGTATATCCACATTAACAGCAAATTTTGGATATAGCTAATTAGAATGTGTCCTGAAAAATAGAAGAATCTTGGCAATAGTTAGCTGACATTTAAATTTGCTTTTCAGACTGGCTTGAGCTATGGGTTTGGTTTTGTAAATTATGTTGATCCTGAGAATGCCAAACGAGCAATCGAAGGTCTTAATGGATTGGAAGTCCAGGGGAAAAGAATCAAAGTCTCTTATGCCCGCCCTGCTGGTCAAGATAGAAAGGACACCAACCTATATGTTACCCATCTGCCCCGGTAAGAATGATGTTAGTAATGTCTGTGCAACTTTGCATCTGCTTAATCTTCTTTTTCTTTCGTTTTTATATAACGATTTGAAGAAAATGTTTTAAAAACCGTGTTTTGAAGAAAATTAAAAGGAATGTTAAGACTTGAAGCGAGTAGTAATTCATTTCTGTATTAAGTCAAACTTAAATTGAACACAAATGAATAAATGAAGCCCTAAAACGAGCAGGTATTAAAATAGAAAATAAATACAAAACGAACCGAAACTACCACAATGAATAATGTGGTTGCTTTTTCGAGCCTTCTAGAGACAAGAGTGTTTGAGCTTTACAGAAAAGGATACATGTGTTTTGAACAGTGATTTTATTTGTTAGAAAATGGAAAAAAAAACAAAACATAAAATTAGTAATCAACTTTAGAAGAAAGAAACAAGGGATTTCTTATAATAAATCCATATGCTACTGAATAAATAAAAAACTCAATAAAAAACTTTTCAATTTCTGGTATCCCTTCTTATTCCATTTCATCCAGATTTATTGTAGATTCATATCTTAGTAGCACTTCTAAAACGCCAATCGGTTGTTTTGAAGTATTCTATTTTTTTACTTTGCTGCAGCCATCTTTCGCATTGGTGAATCAATAAATGGTTTTGATTTTGTAAACGTTTGGACAGAATAGATTTAATTGGAAGAACATATTCAAAAAATCTTGCCCCGTATTAAACTATGAAGCTAATTTGATTGATTCAAGCATATATATATATATATATATATATATATATATATATATATATATATATATATATATATATATATTATATATATATATATATATATATATATATATATATATGTATATATATATATATATATATATATGTATATATATATATATATATATATTATATATATATATATATATATATATATATATATATGTATATATATATATATATATATATATATGTATATATATATATATATATATATATTTATTTATATATAATATATATATATATATATATATATATATATATATATATATATATATATATATATATATATATATATATATATATATATATATATATATATATATATATATATATATATATATATATATATATATATATATATATATATAGCTATATATATATATATATATATAAAATATATATATATATATACATATATATATATATAGATACATATATATATATATATATATATATATATATATATATATATATATATATATTATATATATATATATATATATATATATATATATATATATATATATATATATATATATATATATATATATATATATATATATATATATATAATATATATATATATATATATATAAATATATATATATATATGTATATATATATATATATATATATATATATATATATAATATATATATATATATATATATATATATATATATATACTATATATATATATATATATATATATCAAAACACGGATCTCCAGAAAATTTTAGCTGCATTCGGTCTTTTAACGTTGTAATTAAAAAAGAGAAAAAAACCGTTCAAATTATATTTCGTTTCCAGTAAATCGCAATGGCACTCGCACTCTTGGGGGGGGGGGAGAGATAAAATAGGTAAGTATAAGATAGAACGGCAGCCAGACTCTTGTCTGTGGCGATTTCTGTTTGTTCAAGATTTGAATTTTTTTTTTCTGCTCATTTTACGCTTTAACGTACTCTAGTCTTCTTCAAAAAACATTTTGTTTAGAAATGTATTTTTAAATTAATTTTTGTTCGTCTTTTAATCGACCAGGAATATATTGGATTAACGACTCTTCTTGACTACTAAGGTCCTTGGGTCGACCCTGTAGTACTCTACTCGTCCGAACTCTAGGTCCCGTATTACCTAACTGAGGTCAAACCAACCTCGCCACCATATGATAGTAATATTTGTGGAAATATTTGAAACATATTTTCTTTATACTTTTTTTTACTTTAATGCTGTTGAATTGCAATTAAAATTTAGGCAAAATTTAATGTTCGGTCGAAAATTGAAAGATAATTTCTGTTTTTTTTTTTCTTTTTTGATTCTAAGACTTTATGAAAACAATGCCACGAAAATATCTTCAAAATTTACAGTTGAAGGCAAAAAACTGGACCAGTGTCCCCTTCAATACCCCTATCTCGTCATCCCCATCGTTAACTATTTAGAAGAAAGGTAGTCGAGTTTTTTTTTTTCTCCGCTTGACTTTAAACTTTTGAATTCGGTAGAGGCATAGCTACATATAGAGTCCCTAAATTATTTTACACCATCTGCTTTTTTTTTAAAGGCTAGCAGGCTACTAAGTTTCAAAAGTCAGGGATACGCCGAAGTAGGAAATTTGAAGCCTTCTAACGCTTCAGCTGTGAAAGTCACTTTTCTTACTTAAAGTCTCCTTGGCTGTAGAAGTCTACCTACTAAATTTCGAAAACCCTTTTGCATTTTTCATTTCCTTTTCGCGACTTCCTCAGGAACCAACGACAGAAGATTAGATTTTATTCGAAAAAAGTATCTCTAAAAGCACCTCTATATTTTTTATTAAAAGTACTCAATCAAATTCTTTTGAACAAGATCTAGACATGCATATATCTAAATACAAATTAACAGTTATAACAAAACAGAACCGGAATAAATTCTCTTCATGAAAAGACAGAATTAAAAACGTCTATGTTTATCTAGACAAATTCCTCTACCATCGAACCGGACGTTCTTCATATAGACTGTTAAAAAATTGTTGCACCAAATTATGGCTGACCAGATATTCAGAGTGAATAACTAACTCTTCCTAATAACTAACTCCTGAAATTAGAGTAAAATTTGAAAGCCCATTAAAATATTTCAGAACCCTCCCTTTCCAGATCTACTCATCGCAAAAAAAAATTAAAAAATTTTATCTCTATGGTTTCGGAGCTAAAGATTGCTGGTTACGAAAAAAAAAAAAAATAATGAAAGAATTAATTCTGCTCCTCAGCACAAAAGAAATTGTTACCGCTTTGTATTCACAAGACATCTAATGAATTGCAAGAAAATGGACGCATAATGTTTCAATTGCTGGTTATAAGAAATTGTTCATAACTTGATTTATATCTGTAAATTCAAATAATTAAATGCCTACTTCTCTCTTGAGGAAGAGGATGCAGGAGAAGTGTTTCAGTTGAGGAGGGGGATTTTTCTCTGTCAAGAATTATCTTTGGTTTCACACCTAAAAAAACGAGTTCGGATGAAGTGCACAAAATGCTCAAATGCTCTAAAAATTCGGCCTGAAAATGTATTCTTAAAGTTTTCACTTTTACACTATACATTTGACCTATTTTCTCAATACGTAGCATGCAATTGTGCTTTGTATTGAGCAGAAATGCAATATCTAGCTTAGAAAGATACTTTCATAACTTATTAGCCTAAAACTACTAATTAAAGGAGATAATTAGTAGATAATTAGGAGGATATATCTTATTCGGACGTGTTTGGTCATCTCATTTAACTGGTCCTTATGAAGAGCTAACGTTTTTTGAAAGACACCTTTAGGCTTCGTAGGGTTGTCAAGGAGTCCAATTGACTTTGCGATTCCTCTCTTTTTGGATTGTTTTCCAATTACTAAACAAAAAATAAAAATACTGTATATATTTCTTGGCTAATTCATTGACATACCTTTCCTTACTAAACCTGTCAGTATTGTTTTATTCCTATTTTTTCTTCTGTTGTAGGAATTTGACCGAAGTTGAACTTGTTAAGCTATTTGAGCCATATGGAACTATTGTGCAATCCCACTTGTTGCGAGACAAAATTACTGGGTTACCAAGAGGAGTTGGGTTTGTAAGGTATGATTTTCAAAATAATGACCTCTTAAGTAGAGTCACATTAATTGTAATGTCGGCAAAATATATATGATTTCAAATTTTCTTCTTCATTAATGCCCAGCCATGTCTTATATTTGACTTTTGTTATTGTGATTTAACTTATTATTTAATTTGGCTTGGTAGCATCGAAAGTCATTGCAATTCCGAAGTGTTAAGCTTGAAGTCTACCCATCTTGGAATTCAGTCTTGATGAATGTATTCGGAGCTGAGAAGAAATGGTCGTAAGATTTACTAAAGTTTATTAAACTCATTAAATAATTTATTAAAGTACTATTAAATGTTTAATATTTAATAGTAAAATTTATTTAACCGATAAAAAAAGAAAGAATTAAAATTTATTTAATAGATAAGAAAGAGATAGGTGTGAGCCTAGGGTTTGACCAGTACATAAAAACATATGCAAAATATGTCTATATATAAATATATAAATATAATATATATAAACATAAAAATATAAATATAATATAAATATATATAAATATAAATATGTATAATATGCAAAATAGTCCTAGCTAACATATTTTGCAGGGGGAGAACCTTTATCTTCACTACTTTCCTTGTATTTCCAGTTTTTCTGTTACAATTTTAAATATTTGTGTCTATTCTCTAAATCTTGAAAATCGTTTATAAACAAACACCCAAGTGTCATCTTAACTAAATCTAACCTAATATATCAGTATTTGTCAATTAATATGTTTTTGGTAGATGGGACTGATGGTGTTTAACTACGAATATAGATTATTTGAAAACGGAAAATGCAGTCGATTCCATGTTTATATTTCAGAATTTTGTAAAACAAAATTGTACAACAGTGAAAAAAGTGAAGATAAAGGTTCTCTATCTGCAACATGTCTGGTACTTGGGCACTATATGGACCTTTACAAGGAAACCACTCACGAAAAACCCGTTTTTGACGGGTTAATTCAAGAGACCGCTATAGAGTATTGCAATGCATAGCGTGGTTTTTCATTGCGTTACGATATTTAAACTGTTGTTTTTGGGTTTAGGGGGGGGGGAGGTACCTAGGTTGGTTAGGTATTTAATATATGCTATGCTTTGCCCCCCACCCCTAATGTGCAAATATATAGCCCAAATTTGTTTATAAACTATTATATATTCATCCTATTTTATTTTCTTTCATTAGCATTAACCAAACTTGACTTTTTAGAAAGGCCCATATAATGCACAAGTACCAAATGTGTTAACTAGGATTATTCTGAATATTATGAAATAAGAATTGTTTTCTTAACATGTTTCCTTCTGTACTGGTCAAACAAAGGGACAAGGTGGTAAAATGCCTGTCTCCGAATTCAAAGAGAGCATCTCCTCCCGATCAAAGAGAGCATCTCCTCCCGATCAAAGTGGCCTTGAAGATGGGATGGAAAAATAGCTGCACAAGAGTAAACGTAACTATTAATGTCTTAACGAATGTTCGCCAAAGTGGCGCTGCAGAAATCTAAGAGACGAGCTAAAAAAGACTTTTCTTCTGCACAAAGAAGCAATAAATGCAAAGAAAATAATCAACGAGCATAACGGCAACAGAAGAGAAATGTAGAATTCGATTGAAGTTCCGGCTAAAGCCATAGACCGGAAACTGAAACGGTTATCAATGTATTCAGAAGGAACATTGTCCCCCAAACGTAGAAAACTCTGCTTCAGCAGAAATGAAAGATTTGGAAATATATGTGATAATCCGCCAAAATGTAAAGATCATCGGGAATACTCGCTAAAGCAGTATTTTGAAGATTCGAGGAAGAAGTTCAACAAATTTTCTGTTCAGGATAAAAAGAAAAGGGACCCATTCCATTGGAAATTGAAAGTACTAGTGCTCTTTCTAATAGTCGAAAGTGATTGAGGGCAATTATCCCCCCCCCCCCCTACGCCCCTTATTTCTTCAGACACATCTAATTGAGGTAGCCATTTTGTTCAGCGTAGTTGAAAGACCCAGTAATTATGTCTGTAGATGACAACCCCCCACCCCACAGCCTTCAGGGTAAGGGTTGTAAGTTATACCCCGAAGGCATATCAAGTTTTTATGGGAAGGGTGGTCGTATAAACTTCGGAGGGGGCTCATTCGATTGGAAATTGAAATTACTACTGCTGTTTCTAATAGTAGAAAGTGATTGAGGGCAATTAGCTCCCCCCCCTCCCCCACGCCCATCATTTCTTCAGACACATCTATTTGACACAAAAATATGGAGGTAGCCATTTTGTTCAGTGTAGTTGAAAGGCCCAGTAATTATGTCTGTAGATGACAACGCTCCCCCCCCACAGCCTTCAGGGTAAGGGTTGTAAGTTATACCCCGAGGGTATACAAAGTTTTTATGGGAAGGGTGGTCGTATAAACTACGGAGGGGGCTCATTCGATTGGAAATTGAAATTGCTGGCTCTCTTTTAAAAGTCAAAAGTGCTGGGGGGAATCTGGACCCCCCCCCCCATCTCCTGGCGCCCTCTTTTCCCTGTAATATGCTTAATAATCCTAGTTAACATATTTTTCAGGGGGAGAACCTTTATCTTCACCATTTTCCCTGTATTTCCAGTTTTTCTGTTACTTTTTTAAATATTTGCGTCTATTCTCTAAGTGTTGAAAATCGTTTATAAACAAAAACCAAGTGTCATCTAACTAATCTAACCTAATATATCAGTATTTGTCAATTAATATGTTTATGTTAGATGGCACTGATGGTGTTTAACTAAAAATATAGATTATTTAAAAACGGAAAATTCAGTCGAATCCATGTTTATTTTTCAGAATTTTGTTAAAAAAAAAAGGTACAACAGTAAAAAAAAAAGTGAAGATAAAGGTTCTCCCCCTGCAAAATGTGTAAGCTAGGATTATTCTGAATATTATGAAATAAGAATTGTTTTCTTAACGTGTTTCTTTCTGTACTGGTCAAACCTAGTTTTATACCAAGTGATATATTGTAAAATAAAAGTCCAAAGCCGAAATGTACAAGTAACTACCTCATAAATAGTAATTGATTGAAGATTAATGCGTGATTTTACCAAAGTAGTTGAATAGTTCGCCGTCCATTGGCTCCGAGCCCCTAAAAACTCAATGTAAATACCTTAACATAAATGCTGGTTTCAGTCTTGGTTTTTTATTTTAAAAAAATGTTGTATTTGATTTATACGAATATTTTTTGTCGTTTCATCAATAATAAAAAAAAGAAGAAAAATCAAAACACCTGAATTAGGTGAACAAGGTTCTCGCACAGAAACTAGGAGTTTTTGAAAATTCCTGTTGCATATTAAATTTATTGCCAAATTCAAATCACATGTCAGTGTTTTAGTTATCAAGCAAAGAAAATTGAAACAAGACATTACAAATATTTTACTGTTAGCCTGTAATAAAAGTGTGTTAATAAAAAGATAGACTGAGATTTAGTTAAAAAATAGATATTAAAACTTGAAGCGAACAAAAATAGTCGTATCATAACTTGCTTGGATAACTTAAAATGAACAGAGATAAACTATGAATGAATAAATGAAGCCTAAATAAGTCGAAATCAATAATAAAGTTAAACTAAAACGAACAAAAATTGCCACAAATAGGTGTTGCACAAGAAGTTTAAACTCTTATTCGTTGTTATTTCCGTTAAGGCTCTGTTAAGATTATTATTTTCATTAATTTTTTTAAAAGTGGTATATTTGTTCATTCATTATATATCTGTTAGGTTTTCAGGTTTTAGTATCTTTCTTTGCTTCTCTTTCAAAATGTTTTTGTTAAAAACGTTTTTACAGCTTAACTTACGTATGAAGCTCCCGTTTCGAGTCTAAAGATGCCATATGTGACATACAGTTTTTTCTTCCTTAAACCGTAGTTAAAAAGCACAGTCTCTGCAAATTTACAACAAGTTTAAACTCACATTTGTTGTTATTTCTGTTAAGGCTCTGTAAAGTGGTATATTTGTTTATTCATTATAATTTCTGTTGGGTTGTCAGGTTTTAGTATCTTTCTTCGCTTCTCTTTAAAAATGTTTTTGCTAAAAACGTTTTTGTAGCTTAACTTACGTATAAGGCTCCCGTTTCGAGTCTAAAGATGCCATATGTGAAATACAGTTTTTTTCTTTCTTAAATCATAGTCCAAACCGTAGTTAAAAAGCTCAGTTTCTGAAAATTTATTTTTTATAATGTTTTTTTTTTTTTTTTTTATTGCAAGTGCTTCCTATTTTCCTAAAAGTTTAATCAAGCAAAATCAGCTAGCCAAATAATTCATGTCTGCCAAAATAAAGCTATAAACCTTGTAACAAAAGGAGGAATATAAAGTATTAATTTTTTCAAAAGATTGGGTTGTGTTAAAAATTTGCTACAGATCATAATTTTTCTCTTACTAATTGTCACCGTTTGTTCTATGGAAGTCTTAAAACGAAAGTAAGATTACCATTGTTATTTATCATGAAACCAAAAAATATGCTTGGTTTTACTACCACTAAATTGGTTCTGGTCTATCGTGTTTGGTCTGAAGCACTAATCGTCCCATTACATTTTGAGACAACCATTTTTTTCAGCATAGTTGAAACGTCCAAAGCTATGGCTTTGTAGATAGTTTGACCCCCCCCCCCCCCTCCCAGTCCCTGTGGATAGGTTTTTAATTTATAAAATTTACCTATTGTTTACATATAGTATTTGCTATTGGGAAGTGTACAGACAATTTTTGGGGAGGGGGGGGGGGGTCATATTTGGCTTGGGGTAGGTTTCCTTGGGGATAATTTTTCGTGTGGAGGTAACTTTCCGGGGGTGAACTTTCCAGGATCAAATTGACAGAATTCCTATAGGAAATTCTTTTTATTTGTGTTACTTTCTCTTTGCATACTCAAGTTTGTATGTGAAGATGTTCCGGGAGGATTGTTCTGGGGAAATTTAACAGCGGGGTTGGATTTCCAAGAAATAATTCTCACGGAGGGGGGACTTCCGGAGTAATCGGATAAACAATTAGAACTCAAAATATTTTTCAAATGAAAGTATGCTAGGGAGAATTGTTCAGGCTGAATCTTCTGCAAGAAATGGTACGGAAGGGGGGGGGGGTTCAGTGAGGATTGAATTGCCCGTAAGGAATTTCATGGACGGGGTATATTTTACGCGAGAGGAACTTCACACGGGGGGAGTTAACATTGCAGCAATTATATCCATATTGCGGTAACATTGCAGCAATCAAACAGTTCGTGGTAAGGAACTGTAAGTAAGTAGCGACTCCGTTCAATAGTAAGCCAAACTCTAAGAAACGGAATTTTAACATCAATAGATGCATCAAAAGAATCAGCTTATTATGCTCACAGTGTTACAAGAGCTTATTGCGTTTGTTTATGTTTTTTTTTTTTTAGGGTTTATCGAAATAATGGTTGTAGTAAATCGAGAGATGGTGCATCCGAACGGAAATAAAAGTTCTAGTGCCTTTTTTAAGTGAGCAAAAAGATTGGAGGGCAACTGGCTCCCATATATGAAGGGTTGCTCCCTCCTCAATATCTTGTTCTTTACGCTAAAGTTTGACTGTTTGTCCCAATTTTTAAAGAGGCTATACTCAAACACGGGGGCCTTTTATTTAGAATAGGAAGCTTTTTTTTAAAAGTGATCACAGCTATAGCGTAAAGAGCAAGGTATTGATGCCGTTTCAACCCTTCATATACGGAATAAATCCGCCAAAATTAATTTGCAAATTTTATTTTAGCTTTTCATGTACGATGAGCCAAGTTGGAACCTGCATTAGTTGAAAAACGTTCAGAAATTAAATAAAAAATTAGTTTTTTTTATTGAAAGTAAGGAGCGACATTAAAACTTAAAACGAACAGAAATTATTCCATATATGAAGAGGGCGGTCCCCTCCTCAACGCCTCACTCTTTACGCTAAGGTTTGATTCTTTGTCACAACTCTACTTTATAAAACAATTAAAAACTTTATAAACAAAACTTTAGCGTAAAGGGCGGGGCGTTGAACAGAGGACAGCCCCTTTCATATACGTATTAATTTGTGTTCGTTTTAAGTTTTAGTGTCGCTCCTTACTTTTGTCGCTCTACATTTTGTGTGTGCCAAATTTCATAATGTGAATTTGCAAAAAGTGTGATGAGTTAACAACAAAACATTTTATATGAAGAAGTAAGATATATTGATAGTTGATATTGTAATATTGATGCTGTTAGGTATTTTAACAAGAAGAAAAAGACGTATAAAATGAACAACTCAGATAGAAAGGAAAGGAGCTTGTGAAAAAACTGCATGAAGTAAGAAGAAAAAAAGAATGGAAAAAACAAATATAAACGAATTCAATACTTAATCACCACAGCCGAAAACCCATTTAGGAGAATTACAGTTTCCCATGTTGGGCAAAAAGGAAAATCACTTTTTCACTTGGGATGTAGTGATGCTTTCTTTTTTGGTTGCAGTTAGTGCGACGCTGAAACACAATAGAAAGATGTTGGGGGTCTCATTTAAAGGAAATTGCTATATTTACGTATCTTCTATAAAGTTAAAAACATAGTACTGAAAATGCAGTTTTAGATAAACCCTGCATTTCCATATACAAGATAATATAACACATGAATGACGTCATATAGTACATTACAACCATAAATGACATCATACTTAGACTAATAAAGTTATGTGGAATATCCCTTTTGTACTATCATGGTGATGTGATTCGTCATGACGTCATGTACCAAAATAAAAGGATGTGTAAACTCAAATCGCCTCAGTAGTGAATGTTATAAAGTAGTGAAAACACTTATAAGGATAATGCTGATCTATGACGAGGAAAGTAATGCGTCTGATGATGACTTCGAATGTAAGAAACGATATTGGGTAAAATACCGTTGTTATTTTGACAAGACATTTCCTGGCTATACTGAATTTCCTGGCCATTGCTTGGACAATTCACCAAGAAATGAAAATCCTGGGCAGTATCCGCGTGTAAAGAGTTGTAAAGATTGGAAGGAAAATGATGTTGATCAGGATGAAGAAGTAGGGAATCTAGAGAAGTTACAAACCAAGTGCAAAAGTGAAAGGCCGTCGGTCGAAAAATGGAGTGAACAAAGGGACAAGGTGGTAAAATGCCCGTCTCCGAATTCAAACAGAGCATCTCATCCCGATCAAAGTGGCCTTGAAGATGGGACGGAAAAGAAGCTGCACACGAGTGAACGTAACTATGAATGTCTTAACGAATGTTCGCTAAAGTGCCGCGGCAGAAATCTAAGAGACGAGCCAAAAAAGACTTTGCTTCTGCACAAAGAAGCAATAAATGCAAACGAAATAATCAACGAGCATAACGGCAACAGAAGAGAAACGCAGAATTCGATTGAAGTTCCGGCTAAAGCCATAGACCGGAAACTGAAACGGTTATCAATGTATTCAGAAGAAACATTGTCCCCCAAACGTAGAAAACTCTGCTTCAGCAGAAATGAAAGATTTGGAAATACATGTGATAATCCGCCAAAACGTGAAAATCATCGGGAATACTCGCTAAAACAGTCTTGTGAAGATTCGAGGAAGAAGTTCAACAAGTTTGCTATTCAGGATAAAAAGAAAACGGGAAATACAGATGATAAACCATACAATTCCCAGTGGAATACCGGGAATTATATTCCATATGCGGGGAGCAAACTTTCTAATCATAAAAGAAGAATCATAGATTATAACAAATCGTATTTCTAAATGGATGTATTAGATTTGACACTCCTTGTGCATCATGACAGCGGAGATCACCGTTAATGAAAAAGAAAATTTCGAAAGAAGAAGGAAGTGCGGGACATTAGTGAGATATTTACATGTGAAAATACTTAATTGATTGTCTCTTGTTTTTTAAATATCAAGAAGTTGATTCTTAATAAAAAAAATTCATTAGTATAGGCTAATGAGTAATCAAAGTTTTAGGTGACAAACAGCTTCATTTTAGTTTTTTTTTTTTTGTTTAAATGACGCAAAATTACGTGCCCATATAGAGCAATCATAGGAAATGTATGGGAAAAAAATCATATGTGCAATAGCGCTGCCTAAGTAAAGAGCGATATGGGTACATTGTATTTTTTTTTTTTTTTTAGACCAGGGCACTACGTATAGAAGGAATTGTTGTAGAAACTTCCAAAGGGACTCATTCTATTGGAAATTGAAAGTACTAGTGCTATTTCTAGCAGTCGAAAGTGATTGAGGGCAATTAGCCCCACCCCCCTCACGCCCATCATTTCTTCAGACACATCTATTGACACAAAAATTTGGAGGTAGCCATTTCGTTCAGCGTAGTTGAAAAGGCCCAATAATTTCGTCTGTAGATGACACCCCCCCTCCTGCAGCCTTCAGGGTAAGGGTTGTAAGCTATATTCCGAGGGCATATAAAGTTTTTGTGGGAAGGGTGGTTTTATAAACTTCGGAGGGGGCTCATTCGATTGGAAATTGAAATTGCTGGTTCCCTTTTAAAAGTCAAAAGTGCCGGAGGAAAACTAGACCCCCCCCCACCTCCTGACGCCGTCTTTTCCCCACAATATGCTTAAATCCTAGTTAACATATTTTTCAGGGGGAGAACCTTTATCTTCACCATTTTCCTTGTATTTCCAGTTTTTTTAAAAATATATCTAATATATCAGTATTTGTCAATTAATAAGTTTATGTTAGATGGCACTGATGGTATTTAACTAAGAATATAGATCAAACAGCAACCGTATAAGAAAATCGAAATATATTTTCTTGTGATTATTATCTCTTCTAATCAGCAGTTGTACTAAACCAATTCTGCTCAAGTCATCCTCAGGGCTATACTGTGGTGTTTATCCTCCCCATAGTATAGTGCAGACGGTTTGATATCATCTATTTTCCCTTCTTGTTTTAGTTTTATTTTTGTGTTTAAAGCTTTTTCCAATAGGCAATGATTAGAAGTCCTTCAAAAAAAAAAGTCCCCCCAGATCCCAAATCAAATTCCAGTGAAAGTGTCATAGTGAAAGATACCCATCCTGGCTGGTCAAGCACCCTATCTCAAAGTTCTAATGATAGCTCCAATTCGGAGAATAGGACAATGATAAGTGTAGGGGCTAATGTAACCATAAATGATGATAATGGGTTTCAAGAGGTCCTCTCTAGAAGTTCTAAAAAAAGGAAAAAAATCTCCCCAGTTTAAAAGCATTTCCCCCTCCCTGCCCAAGATCCTCCCTCCAAAAACTTAGGAAATTTTACCTTAAAATTACTCCCACTACCCCCTTTGAAATAAAAAATGATCACTGCAATAAGAGTTGCAATTTTTAAATTGCTAAAATCAATGTTCTCTCTTAACATTAACCGTGATGGATCTCTGCTAATAGCTGTAGAAGATCAGAAATCAGCAGATACAATAATTAACCTCAAATCCCTTCTGAATACCCCAATTATTGCATCTAATTGGAACCCAAAACAATCACCAACAAAAATAGTAGTTTATAATGTTCCCCCAGAGATATCTACTCAGGAGTTAAAAGAAGGCCTTTCAGATAGGGCTGGAAACACAATCCCAGTTGAGGATGTTACCCAACTTGGAAAACCTAACTCTAATGGCCTAAAAACTAGTAGATCCTTCTTATTCACACTGAAGGATAAAATTGATAGCCCAGAAAAATTATTCCTATTTGGGCAAATCAAACCACACAAGGAATACAAACCTAAGCCTATTCAGTGTCAGAAGTGTTTCAAAACTGGGACAAACGACAAACAAATGCAATGAAATTTTCCAAGAGTGTAGTAATTGTAAATCTTTCCATCCTAAAGAGCTGACAACTTGCAACAACACTCAGCCTACATGAAACAATTGCAAAGGCCCACATGAATCTACAAATAAATCATTATGCCCTGCATACAAGAAAAGAGCTCTAACACTCCAAATATCAACAGAGAAGGCCATCCCATACCCCTTTGCAGCAATGGAAGCAAATGCTGCCCAACAATACCAACTAAAGCCTGTAATGAAACCAACCAAAACCCCCAAGTCAAATGCCCCCAATGCATCAAGCACCCCATATAAAACACCATCTTCTAAGCCCCCTAGCTCAAATCCCTATCAGAAGGAATCACCAAGCCAACAAGCCTCCTTATCCGGTGAGATGAGGCCAGCCTGGCCCTCCCTCCCAAGAAGAAACAAACCAGAAACACTACCAGGAATCAATCCCTTAACCAACAAACAGGATGCACTACCAAAAATGCAATCCCCAAATATATGCTTATTCATTCTAAACTGTAATGCAGTTCAGGCCATGAACATACATCAACTACAGAAAACAAAAATTATTGCCGAATTGGCAAAAATCTACATCCCAGATGATATGCTCATTCAAGCAAAAAAAGATCTTGCTTTACTCTTAACAAAGCTGAACATTGATACACAGTCATATGAAGAATAAATCAACAACACAACATTTATCAATACTCCAATGGAATGTAAGATCACTCACAGAAAATAAGCTAAATGAACTAATATCATTTATGAATAATAATTCAATTAATATTGCTTGCCTCCAGGAAACTCATTTAACCCAAAATCAACAAATTAAGTCTCTGGGATATACTATCCTGAGAAAGGATAGATCTTCAGAGAGAAAAGGAGGGGGTGTAGCTTTATTAGTTAATAATAATATAAAATTTTGTGGCATCAATTTTCCAGATTTTGAAAAATGATGTTGATGTAATTGGTATAAGTGTTTGGCTGAATAATTTAAAAACCTACATAATAAGCTTTTATAACCCTAATGGCCAAACTACAGATGCCAAGGATTTCTTTAATTATATAAATAATTCTAATATGTTAAAAAATATCATTATTTGTGGTGATTTCAATGCCCACAGCCTTTTGTGGGGGAATAAACCAGCAAATAAAGCTGGTAAATTTATTGAGCATATGACTTCAAATAATAATGAATTAGTTGTTGCTACCCCTCCAAACCTGAATACTTATTTCAACCCCAAAAGTGGCAATTTCTCCACAATTGACCTACCAATTGTCTTTAAATTTTTTGAACAAAATTTACATAAATAAAATTGATAGTCTATGTACAGACCACTTTGCTATAGTTTGCTCCCTAAATGAACCTGCTGAAACTTCATCTCATACATCCAAATATACCAACACTAAAGAAAATTGGTCTATTTTCCAAAATAAGCTAAATGATGAAATTACAAGTTTCACCAAAGTTCATGCATTTCTAACACAACAGTTGACACACATGCTGAAGCGTTGACATCTTTACTAATAAATACAGCTAATCATGCTATCCCCAGGACAACACCTAAGAAAACATTCCCTAAACAAATTCCTAAAGCATGGTGGACAAATGAGTGCCTAAATAAATGGAGGATAAAAAAGGCAGCTAGGACAGAATTCATAAAAAAAAAACCAAAACCTACTACATATTTAAAAAAATTACAAGCAGAATCTAATCTAAAAAGGACTATAATAGAAGCTAAATATAAATACTGGAATAATTTTGTAAAATAATCTCTCCAGAGAAACAAATGAGCCAATTATACATAAAGTCATAAGCCACATATGTGGGAAAAAGACTTCTCCCAACCCAATCCTGTATGAGCTTATACATAATAATACCCATTATGACAATGATAATGAAAAGGCTAACCTATTTGCAACTCTTTTTGTTAATAAGCTAACATCAAATAATCAAAGCAAACTGTCCACAATTCCTATGAACCCTAGTTACCAACCACGCCCAGGATCCGAGTGCATAACTAATCCATTTTCAATCCAGGAATTGAATAATGCAATACATCATATTAGGTCCAAAACTAGCAGTAGCTATGACAATATACACCCTACATGGATAAAGAATCTCACACCTTCATACAAACAAGAACTGCTAAATTGTTATAATCACGCTTGGGCATCTTCTAGGTTCCCCAATATATGGAAGTGTTCGTCCCTCCTACCAATCCTAAAGAAAAATAAACCAAAAGATAACCCTGAGTCTTATAGGCCCATAATGATTACACCTGTGATGGGGAAAATAATGGAGAAAATGATTTATCACAGACTCCTCTGGTTTGTTGAGAATAATAACATGATCCCACACACTCAAACTGGATTCAGGAAATACCACTCCTCAACAGATGCTTTCATTTTGCTAACAAATGCAATAAATGAATCTTTGTCAAAAAATAATATCCTAGTGGCAGCTTTCCTAGATTTTGAAGGAGCTTATGACAATGTGAACCACCAAATCCTTTTAAATAAACTTGCAAACCTTGGAGTACCTCCTAAGCTAGTATCCTTTATTAAATCCTTCATAGAAGTGCGAAGTTTCATTGTTTGTGTTGGTTCAGCCTCTTCACCCCAAAAGACAATATCCAAAGGCCTACCTCAGGGAGCAGTCCTCAGTTGCCTCCTTTTTGCCCTATATCTCTGGGACATGAACCTACCCCACACGAATCTACAATATGCTGATGATCTGGTGCTATGGTCATCTGGCAACACCTTTCAGATAGCACAGTCAAATCTACAAAAGTCACTTTTCCAGTTTGAAAAATTCTCCCAACATTCAGATTTACCCATTGCACCCACCAAGTCAAAAATAATCCAATTTCACCGGAAGCGAAACCATGTTAATGCAAAACTAACTCTAAATAAAACAACTATTCTAGAAGATAATAATATTAATTACCTAGGTCTCATGCTTGACCAAAAACTTAATTTCCACCTCCACATTTCAAACACAATAAAAAAATGTTATAGAAAAGCAAATATACTAAAAAAGACTTCTTTCCACACCCTGGGGTTGTAAGGAGAAAAACCTTACTCCAGTTTTTATAAATCACATATAAGACCCCATATTGACTATGGGCTCATTTTCTATGGTGCATGTGCAAAGACCCAGATGCAAAAAATTGAAACAACACAAAATGATATAATAGGTCTCATATTTGGTCTTAGGAAACCCACAAGCACCAAGTTTCTGCTTATGGAGAGTGGATTAACAACAATAAGGGAGAGACATAGCTTTCTCTTGATAAAACATCTTACAAAAATTGAATCAAATAGCTCACACACATTACATAATTGGTTAAGAAATCCAGCCATGTATAGAGGTATTGCAGATGAGTATGCCAATATTCAAAAGAAGTTCCCTGTACCAGCAAAGTCTATTGCACCTACTTTCCCCCAATCCCCCCCATAGAATTGGTCATTTCCCATAATAAATACTGAATTTTCAAAATGGAATAAAGATTTAACCCCCATTGCTTTTGTTTAGAAAAAATTTGCAGAACTTAATACAATTACCTATAAAAATCACTTCCAAATATTTGTTGATGGGTCAAAAATGAATGAGAAGGTTGCAAGTGGTGTTTTCCTTCCTCACCTGAAAATTGCAATGGGCGAGAGATTATTTAATAATTTATCTATAATGTCTGCTGAGTTAAATGCCATAATCATGGCATTAGAACACCTTAAGCAAAACCAACCTTTGATTGAAAATTCGAATAATATTATCATCTATTCCGACTCTTTATCAAGCCTTGAGTTGCTGGCCTCAGCTCCTCAATATAAGTTGGACATTGACACTTATCATTGTCACAGTATTATTGATAATCTTGCTTCAAGTGGCATAAAAACTTACTTTCAGTACATTCCTAGCCACTCTGGCATAAGTGGTAATCATCAGGTTGATGAAATAGCAAAAAAATGCTATAAATATTGACCAGCCAAGTGGGAGGACCAATCCCAATTAGAGATATTTACCGATGGAGGCTATCAGATATTAATTTTAATAAGATTAATCCTATCCTTTCCCCCTTTCCCCCCAATAAGTATCTTTCTAAAATTTATCATAGAATTCGTTCTGGAACAAATGGACTAAATTTCCTTGCATTCTCATATAAGCTTTCTAATTCAAGTGGTTCAATTCCCCTGTCCCCTCTTTGCAGGCATTGTAATATGAATAATGAAACAATTGACCATTGCCTATTTGAATGTAATATGCTGACGTCTGCACAACATACCTTGCTTTGTAAACTGTTAAAATACTTCAAACACCACAAAATCCCACTATCAGCCAAGCGCCTAGCCAACTATACCTGCACACAGAGCATAGAAATCGACATCTATCATCTTATATTTGAACTCCTAGAGTCGAAAGATCTGCTGAAAGATATCTGAATATATCTAATAAATATGAGGCAATCAAGCCAGTAGCTCTGTAGCCCACAGAGTGAAGCAAAAGGAAAAGGGCTAAATAGTTTTACTGAAAAGCCCGCCTGCTGTTAAATAGAAGAAGAAGAAGAAAACGGGAAATACAGATGATAAACCATACAATTCCCAGTGGAATACCGGGAATTATATTCCATATGCGGGGAGCAAACTTTCTAATCATAAAAGAAGAATCATAGATTATAACAAATCGTATTTCTAAATGGATGTATTAGATTTGACACTCCTTGTGCATCATGACAGCGGAGATCACCGTTAATGAAAAAGAAAATCAAGGAGGCACACTTGTGCCTCTATAAAGAGGCGACCCACCACAATGTTAAGCGATTTCAGGTCCTAGAGGTCGCAGAGAGACGGCGGTAATCGCATTTTGTAGCCCAAGCTCAAACTAAGAAACTTGCAAAATTTCATCCTCCTCCGACTTTATCTTCATGGGGTAAACTGGGCCGGAAGTTTTGACCCTCCCACCACAGCCCCCCTTTAATGTTGTCCGATTGGGCTGAAATTTAGAGGTTAAGCTTTCCTAGGGCCCGGGAGCTTATCCTCGAAATTTCAGCTCAATCCGATCACTCCTTCCCTGTTTTCAAAAAACCAAATATAGCCACTTAAAATTCATCATTTTTTTTTTCTTAGCCACGCCTACAGGCCACAGTTGGCAACTGATCCGGGTGAATGAGGACTCATTCGAAGCAGAATTCGACCTGTTAGGGCCTTTTGATATTTTCAGACCGAAAAAAAAAACTATCCCCCGAATTTACATTTTCGAAAAAACCTCGTTTTCCTATAAGAACCCGCTATAAGCGGGCTAGCCCGCGAAGACGCGGGCTCGTTTTCCAATAAGAGCCCGCGAGCGATTTCCGGTCCTAGCGGTCGCAGAGAGACAGCGGTAATCGCATTTTGTAGCCCAAGCTCAAACTAAGAAACGTGCAAAATTTCACCCCCCTCCGACTTTATCAAGGAGGCACACTTGTGCCTCTATAAAGAGGCGACCCACCACAATGTTAAGCGATTTCAGGTCCTAGAGGCCGCAGAGAGACGGCGGTGATCGCATTTTGTAGCCCAAGCTCAAACTAAGAAACTTGCAAAATTTCATCCTCCTCCGACTTTATCTTCATGGGGTAAACTGGGGCCGGAAGTTTCGACCCTCTCACCACAGCCCCCCTTTAACGTTGTCCGATTGGGCTGAAATTTAGAGGTTTAGCATTCCTAGGGCCCGGGAGCTTATCCTCGAAATTTCAGCTCAATCCGATCACTCCTACCCTGTTTTCAAAAAACCAAATATAGCCACTTAAAAATTCATTTCTTTTTTTTCTTAGCCACGCCTACAGGCCACAGTTGGCAACGGATCCGGGTGAATGAGGACTCATTCGAAGCAGAATTCGACCTGTTAGGGCCTTTTGATGTTTTCAGACCGAAAAAATTATCCCCCGAATTTACATTTACGAAAAACCTCGTTTTCCTATAATAGCCCATGTTAATTTTTCCAACCACAACCCCCCTTTAACGTTGTTTGATCGGGCTGAAATTTAGAGGATAAGCTTTCCTGGGGCCTGGGAGCTTATCCTCGAAATTTCAGCTCAATCTGATCACTCCTTCCCTGTTTTCCAAAAACCAAATATCAAGTTTTGCTTGCGTCAAAAAGATTCCCCTTACTAAAAAACAGTTACGATTATGTCTCTTTAGTGCAGCGGTTGAGACTCCTTACTGTCAGGCGGAAAACCCGGGTTCGATTCACCGTTAGATAAAATTTTTTATATACTGAATTTAAATTTTAAAAAAGAAACTCAGTTTCATTTTTAAATTATTTGAAAAAAATTACGTTTTCTAAAGAGTTAAAGAGGATGAGTTACAAGGTCGACCCTTAAAACACTCTGTCGAGAAAGAAAAGAATAATGCACAATCATCTAACAGTTAGTCAAGCAATAATAAGTAATAAACTGTACAAAAACGTGCAGAAATTATTTGAAAAAAAAAACTACTTTTTCTAAAGAGTTAAAGAGGCTGAGTTACAAGGTCGAACCTTAAAACGTACAGGGATTAGGAGGCACAGTTGAGGGGCTGCCGCCCCCAAACCCCCCGCTTTCGCAGCCTGTAAATAAAAAAAAAAGTTTTTTAAAGTGAAAGTAAGGAGCGACATTAAATCTTAAAACGATCAGAAATTATTCCGTATATGAAAGGGGCTGTGCCCTCCTCAACGCCTCGCTCTTTACGCTAAAGTTTTTATTGTTTAAAAAAAAGAGTTGTGAGAAAGTCAAACTTTAGCGTAAAGAGGAGGGCACAGCCCTTTTCATATACGGAATAATTTCTGATCGTTTTAAGATTTAATGTCGCTCCTTACTTTCACTTTAAAAAACTTTTTTTTTATTTACAGGCTGCGAAAGCGGGGGGTTTGGGGGGCGGCAGCCCCCCAACTGTGCCTCCTAATCCCTGTACGTTTTAAGGTTCGACCTTGTAACTCAGCCTCTTTAACTCTTTAGAAAACGTAGTTTTTTTCAAATAATTTCGAAAGAAGAAGGAAGTACGGGACATTAGTGAGATATTTACATGTGAAAATACTTAATTGATTGTCTCTTGTTTTTTAAATATCAAGAAGTTGATTCTTAATAAAAAAAATTCATTAGTATAGGCTAATGAGTAATCAAAGTTTTAGGTGACAAACAGCTTCATTTTAGTTTTTTTTTTTTTTTTTTTTTTTTGTTTAAATGACGCAAAATTATGTGCCCATATAGAGCAATCATAGGAAATGTATGGGAAAAAAATCATATGTGCAATAGCGCTGCCTAAGTAAAGAGCGATGTGGGTACATTGTATTTTTTTGTTTTTTTTTTTTAGACCAGGGCACTACGTATAGAAGGAATTGTTGTAGAAACTTCCAAAGGGACTCATTCCATTGGAAATTGAAAGTACTAGTGCTATTTCTAGCAGTCGAAAGTGATTGAGGGCAATTAGCCCCACCCCCCCTTACGCCCATCATTTCTTCAGACACATCTAATTGACACAAAAATTTGGAGGTAGCCATTTTGTTCAGCGTAGTTGAAAGGCCCAATAATTTCGTCTGTAGATGACACTCCACCCCCTCCCGCAGCCTTCAGGGTAAGGGTTGTAAGCTATATTCCGAGGGCATATAAAGTTTTTGTGGGAAGGGTGGTTTTATAAACTTCGGAGGGGGCTCATTCGATTGGAAATTGAAATTGCTGGTTCCCTTTTAAAAGTCAAAAGCGCCGGAGGAAAACTAGACCCCCCCCACCTCCTGACGCCGTCTTTTCCCCACATTATGCTTAAATCCTAGTTAACATATTTTTCAGGGGGAGAACCTTTATCTTCACCATTTTCCTTGTATTTCCAGTTTTTTTAAAATATATCTAATATATCAGTATTTGTCAATTAATAAGTTTATGTTAGATGGCACTGATGGTATTTAACTAAGAATATAGATTATTTGAAAACGGAAAATTCAGTCGAATCCATGTTTATTTTTCAGAATTTTGTTTTAAAAATATTGTACAACAGTGAAAAAAGTAGTATGAAATAAGAATTGTTTTCTTAACGTGTTTCTTTCTGTACTGGTCAAACCTAGGTTTATACCAAGTGATATATTGTAAAATAAAAAATCAAAGCCGAAATTTACAAGTAACTACCTCATAAATAGTAATTGATTGAAGATTAATGCGTGATTTTACCAAAGTAGTTGAATAGTTCGCCGTCCGTTGGTTCTGAGCCCCTGAAAACTCAATGTAATTACCTTAACATGAATGTTGTTTTCAGTCTCGGTTTATTTTACCTTAAAAAAATGTTCTATTTGATTTATAAGTATATTTTGTGTCGTTTCATCAATAAAAAAAAAGAAGAATTATCAAAACGCCTAAATTAGGTGACAGGTTCTCGCACAGAAACTAGGAATTTTTGAAAATTCCTGTTGCATATTAAATTTATTGCAAAATTCAAATCACATGTCAGTGTAATAGTTATCAAGCAAAGGAAATTGAAACAAGACATTACAAATATTTTACTGTTAGCCTGTAATAAAAGTGTGTTAATAAAAAGATAGACTGAGATTTAGTTAAAAAATAGATGTTAAAACTTGAAGCGAGCAAAAATATTCGTATTATAACTTGCTTAGATAACTTGACATGAACAGAGATTACTATGAATGAATAAATGAAGCCTAAATAAGTAGAAATCAATAATAAAGTTAAACTAAAAACGAACAAAAATCGCCACAAATAGGTGTTGCACAACAAGTTTAAACTCTTAATCGTTGTAATTTCTGTTAAGGTTCTATTAAGATGATTATTTTGATTGTTTTTTTTAAAGTGTTATATTTTTTCATTCATTATAATTTCTGTTAGGTTTTCAGGTTTTAGTATCTTTCTTTGCTTTTCTTTAAAAATGTTTTTGTTAAAAATGTTTTTATAGCTTAACTTACGTATAAGGCTCCCGTTTCGAGTCTAAAGATGCCATATGTGACATAAAATTTTCCTCTTCCTTAAACCATAGTACAAACCGTAGTTAAAAAGCTCAGTTTCTGAAAATATATTTTTTATAATGTTTTTTTTCTTCTTTTTTTTAATTTAAGTGCTTCCTATTTTCCTAAAGGTTTAATCAAACAAAATCAGGCAGCCAAATAATTCATATCTGCCAAAAAAAGCTATAAACCTTGTACCAAAAGGAGGAATATAAAAATATTAATTTTTTGAAAAGATTGGGTTGTGTTAAAAATTTGCTACAGGTCATAATTTTTACTCTTACTAATTGTCACCGTTTTTTCTGTGGAAGTCTTACAACGAAAGTAAGATTATCATCGATATTAAACAGTTCGTGGTAACGAACTGTAAGTAAGGAGCGACCCGGCTCAATAGTAACCGAAACTCTAAAAAACGGAATTTTGATACCAATAGATGCATCAAAAGAATCAGATTTTTATGCTGATTTCAAATATATAAGTTTCATCAAGTTTAGTCTTACCCATTAAAAGTAACGTGCTTGAGAAAATTTGCCTTGTTTTCGAAAAAAGGAGGAACACCCCCTAAAAGTCATATAACCTTAATGAAAATCACATCATGTAGAGGTTTCAAGCTCCTATCTGCAAAAATGTGGAATTTGTATTTTTTGCCAGAAGAAAGATCACGGATGCGTGTTTGTTTGTGTTTTTGTTTCTTTTCCCCATGGGTAATCGTATCGAGCCAGTGGTCCTAGAATATCGCAGGAGGGCTCATTTGAACGGAAATTAAAATTTCTAGTATCCTTTTTTAAGTTACCAAAAAAATGGAGAGTAAATAGGCCCCTCCCATGCTCATTTTTTTCCCAAAGTCACCCGATCAAAAGTTTGAGATAGCCATTTTGTTCAGCATGGCCGAAAATTTAATAACTATATCCTTGAGGATTATTTAATCCCCCTCAGTCCCCGAAGGAAGGGCTGCAAGTTATGAACTTTGCCCAATGTTCACGTGTAGTATTGGTTATTGGGAAGTATACAGTGGGTTTCAGGGGGGGGGGGGATTTTTTCTGGTAGTGTGAGGGGGGGGGGTCGGAAGTTACGTCGAAGGATCTTTCCATGGGGGAAGTTTTCATGGGGGAAGGGACATTGCTATGAAGGGGGCACCAGATTTCCCAGCATTATTTTAAAAACAATCAGAAATTAAGTAAAAAAAAAGTCTTTCAACTGAAAGTAAGGAGCAACATCAAAACTTAAAACGAACAGAAACTATTACGTATGTGATTGGGTTCGCCCCCTAGTCAATACCTCGCTTTATACGCTAAAGTTTCTTTAGTCATTTCATAAGAGCTATTTATTCTAATTAACGGCCTTTGTGATCAAGGGGTCATTCTTAAAGAATTAGAATAAAATTCGAACTTTAGCGTAAAGAGCTAGGTATTGACTAGGGGGCGAACCCCCTAATATACGTAATAAAAATATACGAATATAGAAGTTCGTTACGTAAGTTAATTCGTAAGTTACGTGTATTTGTTACTAATAAAAACGTTCGTAAATAAAATGAAAAAAATTTTCTATAAAGCCATTTAACCAAAAAAAAAGTAAAATTAATATGAAAATTTCGTTTTAATTATTCATGTACGGTGAGGCAAAATCAAAGCCTGCATTAATTCAAAAATGTTGAGAAATTAAATAAAAAAATCAAGTTTTTTTTTAACTGAAAGTAAGGAGCGACATTAAAACTTAAAACGAACAGAAACTATTCCGTATATGAAAGGGGCCGTATGTGAAATTATTCCGTATGTGTCCCTTCCTCAACGCCTTGCTCTTTACGCTAAAGTTTGACTCTTTCTCACTGCTCTATTTTTAAAACAATAAAAAACTTTAGCGTAAAGAGCAAGGCGTTGAGGAGGGGACATCTCTTTTCATATACGGATTAATTTCTGTTCGTTTTAAGTTTTAGTGTCGCTCCTTACTTTTGTCATAATTCGATTGAAGTTCCGGCTAAAGCCATAGACCGGAAACTGAAACGGTTATCAATGTATTCAGAAGGAACATTGTCCCCCAAACGTAGAAAACTCTGCTTCAGCAGAAATGAAAGATTTGGAACTATATGTGATAATCCGCCAAAATGTGAAGATTCGAGGAAGAAGTTCAACAAGTTTGGTATTCAGGATAAAAATAAAACGGGAAATACATATGATAAACCGTACAATTCCCGGTGGAATACCGGGAATTATATCCCATATGCGGGGAACAAACTTTCTAATCATAAAAGAAGAATCATAGATTATAACAAATCGTATTTCTAAATGGATGTATTAGATTTGACACTCCTTGTGCATCATGACAGCGGAGATCACCGTTAATGAAAAAGAAAATTTCGAAAAAAGAAGGAAGTACGGGACATTAGTGAGATATTTACATGTGAAAATACTTAATTGATTGTCTCTTGTTTTTTAAATATCAAAAAGTTGATTCTTAATAAAACAAATTCATTAGTATAGGCTAATGAGTAATCAAAGTTTTAGGTGACAAACAGCTTCATTTTAGTTTTTTTTTTTTAAATGACGCAAAATTACGTGCCCATATAGAGCAACCATAGGAAATATATGGGAAAAAAAAATCATATGTGCAATAGCGCTGCCAAAGTAAAGAGCGATGTGGGTACATTGTATTTTTTTTTTTTTTTTTTTTTAGAACAGGGCGTACATGTAGAAGGAACTGTTGTATAAACTTCCAAAGGACTCATTCCATAGGAAATCGAAAGTACTAGTGCTCTTTCTAATAGTCGAAAGTGATTGAGGCAATTAGCTTCCCCCCCCCCACGCCCATCATTTCTTCAGACACATCTAATTGACACAAAAATCTGGAGGTAGCCATTTTGTTCAGCGTAGTTGAAAGGCCCAGTAGTTTTGTCTGTAGATGACAACCCCCCCCCCCCACAGCCTTCAGGGTAAGGGTTGTAAACCCCGAGGGTATATAAAGTTTTTGTGGGAAGGGTGGTTTTATAAACTTCGGAGGGGGCTCATTCGATTTGAAATTGAAATCGCTGGTTCCCTTTAAAAAATCAAAAGTGCCGGAGGAAAACAAGAACCCCCCCACCTCCTGACGCCCTCTTTTCCCCATAATTTGCTTAATAATCCTAGTTAACATATTTTTCAGGGGGCGAACCTTTATCTTCACCATTTTCCTTGTATTTTCAGTTTTTCTGTTACATTTTTATATATTTGCGTCTACTCTCTAAGTCTTGAAAATCGTTTATAAACAATCACCCAAGTGTCATCTTAACTAATCTAACCTAATATATAAGTATTTCTCAATTAGTATCTTTATGTTAGATGGCACTGATGGTGTTTAACTAAGAATATAGATTATTTGAAAACAGAAAATTCAGTCGAATCCATGTTTATTTTTCAGAATTTTGGTAAAAAAAAATTGTACAACAGTGAAAAAGCGAAGATAAAGGTTCTCCCCCTGCAAAATGTGTAAACTAGGATTATTCTGAATATTATGAACTTAGAATTGTTTTCTTAACATGTTTCTATCTGTACTGGTCAAACTCTAGTCTTATACCAAGAGATATATTGTAAAATAAAAGTTCAAAGCCGAAATATACAAGTAACTACCTCATAAATAGTAATTGAATTTCACCAGAGCTTTTATCTAAGAATTTTTCAGGTTTTGATGGGAAATCTTAGGCTAATATAGCAATGAATCCAAAATCAGTAGTTGAATAGTTCGCCGTCCGTTGGTTCCAAGCCCCTGAAAACTCAGTGTAATCACCTTAACATAAATGCTGTTTTCAGCCTCAGTTTATTTTAACTTAAAACAAAATGTTGTATTTGATTTATAAGTATATTTTGTGTCGTTTCATCAATAAAAAAAAAAGAAAGAAAAATCAAAACGCCTAAATTAGGTGACAGGTTCTCGCACAGAAACTAGGAATTTCTGAAAATTCCTGTTGCATATTAAATTTATTGCAAAATTCAAATCACATGTCAGTGTTTTAGTTATCAAGCAAAGGAAATTGAAACAAGACATTACAAATATTTTACTGTTAGCCTGTAATAAAAGTGTGTTAATAAAAAGATAGTCTGAGATTTAGTTAAAAAATAGATATTAAAACTTGAATCGAACAAAAATAGTCGTATTATAACTTGCTTGGATAACTTAAAATGAACAGAGATAACTATGAATGAATAAATGAAGCCTAAATAAGTCGAAATCAATAATAAAGTTAAACTAAAAACGAACAAAAATTGCCACAAATAGGTGTTGCACAAGAAGTTTAAACTCTTATTCGTTGTTATTTCCGTTAAGGCTCTGTTAAGATTATTATTTTGATTAATTTTTTTTTAAAGTGTTATATTTCTTCATTCATTATAATTTCTGTTAGGTTTTCAGGTTTTTGTATCTTTCTTTGCTTCTCTTTAAAAATGTTTTTGTTAAAAACGTTTTTATAGCTTAACTTACGTATAAGGCTCCCGTTTCGAGTCTAAAGATGCCATATGTGACATACAGTTTTTTTCTTCCGTAAACCGTAGTTAAAAAGCTCAGTTTCTGCAAATTTATTTTTTATAATGTTTTTTTTTTTTATTGCAAGTGGTTCCTATTTTCCTAAAAGTTTAATCAAGCAAAATCAGCTAGCCAAATAATTCATGTCTGCCAAAAAAAAAGCTATAAACCTTGTAACAAAAGGAGGAATATAAAGTATTAATTTTTTCAAAAGATTGGGTTGTTTTAAAAATTTGCAACGGGTCATAATTTTTCTCTTAGTAATTGTCACCGTTTGTTCTGTGAAAGTCTTACAACGAAAGTAAGGTTACCACCGTTATTTATCATGAAACCAAAAATATGCTTGGTTTTACTACCACTAAATTGGTTCTGGTCTATCGTGTTTAGTCTGAAGCACTAATCGTCCCATCAAATTTTGAGACTGCCATTTTGTTCAGCATAGTTGAAAAGTCCAAAGCTATGGCTTTGTAAATAATATGCCCCCCCCCCAGTCCCTCTGGATAGGTCTTTAATTTATAAAATTTACTTATTGTTTACATATAGTATTTGCTATTGGGAAGTATACAGACATTTTTTGGGAAGGGGGTCATATTTGGCTCGGGGTAGGTTCCCTGGGGATAATTTTTCGTGTGGAGTAACTTTTCGGGGGTGAACTTTCCAGGAGCAATTTTACACTGGGGGGGGGGGGGGGGTTGACAGAAGTCCTATAGGAAATTCTTTTTATTTGTCTGACTTTCTCTTTGCATACTCAAGTTTGTATGTGAAGATGTTCCGGGAGGATTGTTCTGGGGAAATTTATCATCGTGTTTGGATTTCCAGGAAATCATTCTCACGGGAGGGGGGACTTCCGGAGTAATCGGAAAAACAATTAGAACTCAATATTTTTCAAATGAAATTATGCTAAGGACAATTTTTCTGCAAGAAATTTTACGGAGGGGGGGGGGTCAGTGAGGATGGAATTGCCCGGAAATAATTTTACGGAGGGGGTGTATTTTACGCGGTAGGACATTCCCACGGAGGAGTTAACATTTCAGCAATTATATCCATATTGCAGTTCCAGTGCATGTCATATTATTAGCAGTAAACATTGATTTGACCTCTTTCGAAAGTACCAAACAGTTCGTGGTAACGAACTGTAAGTAAGGAGCGACTCCGCTCAATAGTAACCCAAACTTTAAGAAACGGAATTTTAATATAAATAAATGCATCAAAAGAATCAGCTTATTATGCTCACAGTGTTGCAACAGCTTATTGCGTTTGTTTGTTTTTGTTTTTTCCCAGGGTTTATCGAAATTTTGGTTCTAGAAAATCGAGAGATGGTGCATTCGAACGGAAATTAAAAGTTCTAGTGCCTTTTTTAAGTGGCCAAAAAGATTGGAGGGCAACTGGCCCCCATATATGAAGGGTTCCTTCCTCCTCAATATCTTGCTCTTTACATAAAAGTCTGACTGTTTGTCCCAATTTTTTTAAGAGCCTCTACGTAAACACGGGGACTGTTTAATTCGAATAGGAACCTTTTTTAAAATTGCTTACAGCTATAGCGTAAAGAGCAAGGTATTGAGGAGGGGGCAACCCTTCATATACGGAATAAATCTGCCAAAACTAATATGCAAATTTTGTTTTAACTTTTCATCTACGATGAGCCTATTTGGAACCTGCATTAGTTGAAAAACGTTCAGAAATTATATAAAAAATTCGTTTTTTAACTGAAAATAAGGAGCGACATTAAAACTTAAAACGAACAGAAATTATTCCATATATGAAAAGGGCTGCCCCCTCCTCAACGCCTCACCCTTTACGCCAAAGTTTGATTCTTTGTCACAACTCTACTTTATAAAACAATTCAAAACTTTATAAAAAAAAAAACTTTGGCGTAAAGAGCGGGGCGTTGAGGAGGAAACAGCCCCTTTCATATACGGAATAAATCTGCCAGAACTAATATGCAAATTTTGTTTTAACTTTTCATGTACGATGAGCCAAGTTGGAACCTGCATTAGTTGAAAAACGTTCAAAAATTAATTTTTTTTTTTTTTAACTGAAAGTAAGGAGCGACATTAAAACTTAAAACGACAGAAATTATTCCATATATGAAAAGGGCTGTCCCCTCCTCAACGCCTCACTCTACGCTAAAGTTTGATTCTTTGTCACAACTCTACTTTATAAAACAATTAAAAACTTTGTAAAAAAAAAACTTTAGCGTAAAGAGCGGGACGTTGCGGAGGGAACAGCCCCTTTCATATATGGAATAATTTCTGTTCGTTTTAAGTTTTAGTGTCGCTCCTTACCTTTGCCGCTAGACATTTTTTATGTTCCAAATTTCATAATGTGAATTTGTAAAAAGTGAGATCCACTAACAACAAAACATTTTATAGAAGAAGTAAGATATGTTGGTAGTTGATATTGTAATATTGATGTTGTTAGGTATTTAAATAAGAAAAAAAAAGACATATAAAATGGACAACCTGGATAGAAAGGAAATGAACTTGCGAAAAACTGCATGAAGTAAGAAGAAAAAAAGAATGGAAAAAAGAATATAAACGAATTCAATACTTAAAAAAACGATCGAAATTAGGGAAAAAAAATTAATAAAGGAAGCAAAAGAAATAGAAGAAAATAAATAGAACAAGAAGCCATTGAAAAGATTCAGTATCCAACTTTAATGTAAGTCAATATTGATTTTTATCCTCATCCCTTACCATAGGTGGGATTGAACCCGCAAACCTCCGATAATGAGACACGCTTTCATCCACCGGACAGTAACAAGGTATTCTATAATCTGATTTTCCACAAAGTTATGTATATACTTTTGATAAATGGATTTTAATGGCAATCGTCGACACTTTTCAATTGAACCGTTTTAAATTAGAATACAGATAAGACTATGTTATCATTATACGTCAATGTACCAGTGTTCAGTTCTATATGTAAACTCAACGAGGCACATTTTTAGAAGTTATAGTAAGAACGAACTCTAGCCCATAATAACTGAAATATTAGAATAGATCGTAATAATCATGAAATATTTGAATAAAATATCATAAGCATGATGATGCAAGATATTTGTCTTTTGACAAGTTTACCTGTAGAACAGAACGCTGGTACATTTATATATATTATATGACTGGGACATGTCCAATCAAATAACAATACGTAGAATAGCGCCGCATTCCAAGTTTTCTGGCTCTCAAAGAGACTGCAGAAAAACTATTGATGACTAGACAAGGTGGTAATCAGCGATGTTCTTTAGACTCCTCATGGTTTACTTACAAAAATAAGAGTCATGCTAGGAGATAGAATTTTCTGATTCATCTTAAAGCATTCAGGAATCAGTTCTAAAACAGGGTGATAGTGTTTCAACTTTTATAAGTTTCCGTGCTGAAGACAGTGACTGTAAAAATACAAAAAGTAAAAAATGTTGCTGCTTCCTTAGGGGCAACCTAGTAAAGGAAAAACTCTAGCCTATAGTAACTGAAAACTTAAAACACGTTAAAAAAACAAAACAAAAAACTGTCAATTGAGAAAGAATCGCCATTTGAAGCTGATCCAGGAGTGGTAACTTGTTTCAACTAATCTTAATGGTAAAAGTTCGTTGTGAAAAGAAAGTTGTGGGAATTTCGATACATAACTCGAAACCCTACAAAATGGTGCCAGATCGCAATGAAAACCGAACCATTGGAATCACCACAGCCGAAAACCCATTTAGGAGAATAACAGTTCCCCGTGTTGGGCAGCAAGGAAAATCAATTTTTCACTTGGGATGTGGTGATGCTTTCTTTTTTGGTTGCCGTTAGTGAGACGCTGAAACACAATAGAGAGATGTTGGAGGTCTCATTTAAGGGAAATTGCTATATTTACGTGTCTTCTATAAAGTTAAAACATAGTACTGAAAATGCAGTTTTAGATAAAACCTGCATTTCCATATACAAGATAATATAAAATGTGAATGACGTCATATTTAGTACATTACAACCATAAATGACATCATACTTAAACTAATAAAGGTATGTGAAACGTACCTTTTGTATTATCATGGTGACGTGATTTGTCATGACGTCATGTACCAAAATAAAAGGATCTGTAAACTACAATTACCTCAGTAGGGAATGTTGACATCTAGTGAAAACAAGTATAAGCATAATGGTGGTCTATGATGAGGAAGGTAATGCGTCAGATGATGACTTTGAATGTAAGAAACGATATTGGGTAAAATACCGTTGTTATTTTGACAAGACATTTATTAGTAGTAGTCACAATCATCGCTTGGACAATTCACCAGGAAAGGAAAATCCTGGGCAGTATCCGCGTGTAAAGAGTTTTAAAGATTTGAAGGAAAATGATGTTGATCAGGATGAAGAAGTAGGGAATCTGGAGATGTTACAAACCAAGTGCAAAAGTGAAAGGCCGTCGGTCGAAAAATGGAGTGAACAAAGGGACAAGGTGGTAAAATGCTTGTCTCCGAATTCAGACAGAGCATCTCATCTCGATCAAAGGGGCCTTGAAGATGGGATGGAAAAGATGCCGCTCACGAGTGAACGTAACTATGAATGTATTAACGAATTTTTGCCAAAGTGGCACGGCAGAAATTTAAGAGACGAGCCAAAAAAGGCTTTTCTTCTGGACAAAGAAGCAATAAATGCAAAAGTAACAGTCCACGAGCATAACGGCAACAGAAGAGAAATGCATAATTCGATTGAAGTTCCGGCTAAAGCCATAGACCGGAAACCTAAACGGTTATCAATGTGTGCAGAAGGAACATTGTCCACCAAGCGTAAAAAACTCTGCTTCAGCAGAAACGAAAGATTTGGGAATATATGTGATAATCCGCCAAAATGTGAAGATCATATGGAATACTCGCTAAAGCAGTCTTGTGAAGATTCGAGGAAGAAGTTCAACAAGTTTGCTATTCAGGATAAAAAGAAAACGGGAAATACAGATGATGAACCGTACAATTCCCTGTGGAATACCGGGAATTATATTCCGTATGCGGGGAGCAAAATTTCTAATCATAAAAGAAGAATTGCAGACAGATTATAACAACTCGTAGTTCTAAATGGATGTACTAGATTTGACACTGCTTGTGCATCATGACAGCGGAGATCAATGTTAATGAAAATGAAAATTTCGAAAGAACAAGGAAGTACGGGACATTAGTGAGATATTTATATGTGAAAATCCATAATTGATTGTCTCTTGTTTTTTAAATATCAAGAAGTTGATTCTTAATAAAAAAAATTCATTAGTATAATGAATAATCAAAGTTTTAGGTGACAAACAGCTTTATTTTAGTTTTTTTTTCATAAAATGACGCAAAATTAAGTGCACCTGTAGAGCAACCGTAGAAAATGTATGGCTAAAAAAAAAAAATCATAGACAAAATAAAAATCATAGGTGCAATAGCGCTGACTAAGTAAAAAGCGATGTGGGTACAATGTATTTTTTGTTTATTTTTATTTATTTTTGTTAGACCAGGTTACTACGTATAGACGGAATTGTTGTAGAAACCTCCAAGGAGGCTCATTTGATTGGAAATTGAAAGTACTAGTACCCTTTCTAACAGTCGAAAGTGATTGAGGGCAATTAGCCCCCCCCCACTCCCATCATTTCTTCAGACGCATCTAATTGACACAAAAATTTTGAGATAGCCATTTTGTTCAGCGTAGTTGAAAGGCCCAGTAATTATGTCTGGAGATTATAACCCCCCCCCCCACAACCTTCAGGGCAAGGGCTGTAAGTTATACCCCGAGGGCATATAAAGTTTTTATGGGAAGGATGGTCTTATAAGCATCGGAGGGGGCTCATTCGATTGGGAATTGAAATTGCTGGTTCTCTTTTAAAAGTCAAAAGTGCCGGAGGGAAACTATACCCCCCCCTCCTGATGCCCACTTTTACCCAAACGTATCTGATCGAAATTGTGCTCTAGCGATTTTGTTAGTAATAGTTAAAAGAATATATAATAATATCTCCAGGGTTGACACATACCCCCAGAGCCCTGGGGAAAGGGTTATAAGTTATGCCCTGGAGGTATATAAGGTTTTACTGGGATGGGTGGTCGTATAAACTTTCGATAGGGCTCATTTGATTGGAAATGGGAAGTTATAGTGCTATTTTTAAGAGTCAAGAGTGAATTGAGGGTAACCAGCCCCTCCCCCTCACGACTGTCATTTTCCATAATAACCATCCAGTCAAAATTTTGAGACATCTATTTTCATCAGCATTGTTGAAAGGTTAGCATTGTTGCAATTGTGCCTTTGGGAACATCAACCCCCTCACAGCCTCCAGGGCAAGGGCTGTAAATTAGGCAATTTGTTCACTGTTTACATATAGTATATATTATTGAGAAAGGTGTGCGTGTTTGACCCATACTTTCCAAAACCACAAAGAGCATTCAGGTAAGCTTTTCAGAGAAGGTTCAATTCAAATTAAAAACAGGTTATATGCATGCGGGTTGTCAAAAAGGCGTAACCCAGGAATGACTGAATATATAAATTCTGAACTTTCAGGAAATGATAAGGGAGATGATCAATTGACCAAACAGGCAATATTTGCACGCTACCACTACTACAATTAGCACCACTATTACTACTACAACCTCAGAAATACATTTAAAATATTGAGGGGATGTTTGAACTAAATCAAAAGACGCTGTGTGCATGCATACTGTCAAATAAGTGTTTCCCAAGATTGGATTTGAGTATTAAGTTGGAACTTTCAGACGATGCTTACAGGGGAAGATTAGTTGACCAAAAGACAAAATGTGCATGCTGCTACCGTTGCTACATTTACTAATGCTACTTCAACTACTACCTCTATTGCAACTACTTGTAAGGCTAAGAGCATTAATATGAAAATCACTGAAAATATATGAATTATCAAAAGGGTATATCAGTAATGGCATAGCAACGGCTAATTGTATTAAGTTGAAACTTCCAGGACTTGACGAGGGTTATGTTCAAATGGCCATAAAGCAATACATTAATACTACTGCTGCTACTTGAGCTAGTGCTATTGCTATTAATACTTGTACTATTAATACTGCCATTACAGTTACTGTAACTAATGAAGCTAAGGGTATTAAGATGAAACTTTTATGGAACACTTAAGGGGAATTTCAATTCAACTATAAAAGTGAATTTATGCAGGTTTCGAAAGGGCATATAACCATCATCATAGGCAGCGCCGCTTTATAATAGCAAGAAATTTCATTGAAACCTTTGAAAAAGGCTAATTCGGTTCGAAACTAAAAGCCTCTAGTGCCTATCTCAAAAACAAATGAAAAATGGGATATGTGGTCTATGTACAATGCATGACACCATAGACCACGTCAGTAATTTGGTCAGAAGTTGTGTCAAAAGGTTTTCTTTATTTTTGTCAAAAATGTAGGGTAGCAAGTGTCTTCGTCAAAATCGTTTTGGATTCACAGTAAACATAAATAATGAAAAAATAACGTAGGCCTATAAGAATTCTCTCAGAATTCTTGAAATGTTGTTATTTAAAAAAGGAATAAAAGAATGATAAAGGAATAAGTATTAAAAGTAGGATAAAGATAAAGTTTTAAAGAGAATTGAGAAGGATTAAAAGTAGGATAAAGATAAAGTTTAAAGAGAATTGAGCAGCTAAAGGGGAAAGGTAAGATGAGTAATAAAGGTAAAGGAAATGAAGTGAAGGGATAATGAGAAAATCTACCTATTAGTATTTTATTTTTTGTAAAGGTAGAGTTTTTCATTTCTTTCTTTACTTTTTTTTTTTTTTTGTTATTTTGGGGGATGGGGGGTAAAAGTAAATTATATATCGGGGGAAATAGAGGTTGATGAAAAAGGATTTGAAAAGTGTAATTTAAGGTCACGATGGAAGGGGTGCCCTAAGTGGGAAGGGCAGCCTGAGATATCGGATGAACCTAAAAGGTATATGAAAATTGAAATGTAGTATACCTCTATTTTTATAACCTGATATATTTTGGAATGCTCAATTTTATATAAAGTTAATATTTTGAAATTTTTGAAGAAGTTTTTTTATTAAGAAAAGAGTAGGTGACATTAAATAAATTATGAGATGTTTTTAAAGAAAATTTGAAGGTCACCGAGAGAAGAGGAGGTGGGATTAAAAAAAAAAATAAGAATTCTCTCAAAAAGACACTGTTTTTTGTGTTTAATTAAGCCAATAAGGACAAATTGCCAATTTTAGAATATTACACGATTAACGGTATAACTGCACTTCACTCCACCAAAATTCCCTCCATCTAGCCATGAGGGTTCAATGTATTAATATTTATTATTAATTTTTTAATCTGCTATACTAAGTTTAGTAGGCTCGTATGCACCGACCCGGGTACTGAAGCTGAAGGCCCGATTTTAGTGAGAGTAATAAATCCACTGTACACGCACATATATTACATAAAAAAAAAAAAAAATCCACACCACCCAAAAGGTAGAGGTCAAAGCTCTTCTCGTGACTTTTACATAATTTGTACTTTACTGAAAAAAAAACAACAAATGATCGTGGATTGTCAGTTTAATATGCGTATACGGATATTTATTCCTTAAAGTTTCAATAATTTTGTCTCAAAGAAGCTGAACACCTTTTTTGAGACAAATTTGTTGAAACAAGATTGTGAGTTTTCCTTCCGCAGCTTTTCAAGCAACTCGTGCAACTCTAAAACCCTCTGAAATTTTACTTTAAAATAAGTGTTTTCGCTAGGAACAAAAAGACGCAAATAAAAAATTATGAAATGTCCCTGGCGCACCTGTATTTGCTGTTCACCTTTAGATAGATATTTATTTACTTCACTGGAACACGAGAGCCGAACTAAGGAAAAAACAGGACTAAAAATAGCCCAGTGTCAGCATCCCGAGAACTACGTAACATAATTATATGTATTACATATCCAAATAAAGCCATACTATAAAATACAAGAAAAAAAGTTGTTTTTGAAAATTTTTAAAACCATATTTTTGGTCTGAAAATTGTAAATGGCATACTCCCTTTGATTTTGAAGAGAAATTTTTACTCAATATTTCACGGAATTTCATCTGTTTCCCGACCATTTCTTGCTTAATAGACTTCACAGACTTTGCACTTCACAGTTGAAGCACAAAAACTCTGCAGAACCTAAAGGATGCCGTAAACTGGATAAAATATCCTTCAACAGTTGATCCAACAAAGACTACTACCAGGCAAGACTTGTTTTCGATATTATTCATAGCTAATAACAACAAGCGAATTTATACCGATTATAGCGCCAATTAATTATCAAATCAATAAAGGTTTGAAGGTCGCTAAGATGACACCATTGCATAAAGGAGGTAAAAGAGGCTTAATATGCATATACTGGTATTTATTTATTAAGGTTTCAATAATTTCTATTTATTAAAGTAAAAAAATTGCAAACATTTAAAATAGATTTTGTTTTTCGTAAAGTGCAAATTATTTTGTGGTCTTGAGAAGGCATGGGGGTTGTCAGCCCTACTCATGTTAATTTTTTTTCGTTTTGAGTTTGACTTGGTTATTTATTGTAACTTATGTTCGCTCTGGGTTTCATTTATTTATTAATGGCGATTTGTGGTAGTTTTATGCTTGGACGATTGTTTGACTTCATTTCTGCTCATTTTTGGTTTAATGGAGCTCTTTACTTTTCTTTGAAAAACTTGTTTTGAGGGAAAAACTTTTTAAATTAATAGCAAAATAAAGCAGTCGAAGAATTTTCTGTTAGACCAGGTTTTTGTCTCGGCGAAGCACTCCCAGAGATCTTGTTGACAATTTTAAAGCTATGATATTTAAATGTGTTTTCCGGAATTGATTTTCATCAGTAATAAAACCCTAATACTTTGTTTCCTTTTCCACTTTTTCTTAGTTTTATCAATTATTAGTTCTAAGTTAGTTTCAGTTTTAGATGTCTGGAAAAATAAAATGTAATTGGTTTTAGTATTATTTAGTTTCAAAAGATTGAAGCCTACTTATCTTAGTAAACTCGGCCACAATGCCTCTCTCATTTTGCCAAAAAGTAGATCAACTGATGGAACAGCCATAATTAGAAAGTGTTATCTGCAAAATACCAGTCTCTGAAGAATAATACTTAATATGTTTAATAAAAAAAATAAATGAGGTTCTAGTATGAAGCCCTGGGGTACTCCGCAGGTTATTTTATTAGCTACAGAATTCGAACACTTATTCACCACAATTTGCTTCCATAACAACTTCTTTCCATTCACACCGATATTTCAGTTCAAATAATAGCTTGTAATGGTCAATCGTGTCAAATGCTTTCTTCAAATCCAGAACCCGTTGGAATAAGACCCGCTTCAAACGCTGCATTAACCCAGTCATCAAGTTTAATTGTAGCCTTTTCAATTGACAAATTTCTCCTAAAGCCAAATTGTGCATTTATAAGAATTTTATTATTTTCAGTATAATTCTGTAGCCTGGATCAAATGACTTTTCATATGTTTTTGAAAAACGGGAGGATAGAAATGGGTATTTTGCTTGAAGATTCACCTCTTTTACCTCCTTTATGCATTGGTGTCATCTTAGCGACCTTCAAACCTTTATTGATTTGTTAATATATTGGCGCTATAATCGGTGTAAATTTGTTTGTTGTTATTAGCGATGAACCATATTGAAAAAAAAGTCTTACCCGGTAGCAATCTTTGTTGGATCAACTGTTGAAGGACATTTTACCCAGTTTACGGTATCCTTTAGGTTCTGGAGTTTTCGTGCTTCAACTGTGAAGTGCAAAGTCTGTGAAGTCCATTAAGCAAGAAATGGTCGGGAAATAGATGAAACTCCGTGAAATAATGAGTAAAAATTTCTCTTCAAAATCAGAGGGAGTATACTATTGACAATTTTCAGACCGAAAATATGGTTTTAAAAATTTCCAGAAACAACTTTTTTTCTTGTATTTTATAGTATGGCTTTATTTGGATAAGTAACACATACAGTTATGTTACGTAGTTCTCGGGCCTCAGACGCTGGGCTATTTTTAGTCCTGTTTTTTCCTTGGTTCGGCTCTCGTGTTCCAGTGAAGTAAATAAATATCTATGTAAATATGACCAGTGAATACAGGTGCGCCAGGGAAATTTCAAATTTTTTTATTTTCATCTTTTTGTTCCTAGTGAAAACGCCCATTTTAGTAAAACTTCAAAGATTTTTAGAGTCGCTTGAAAAGCTGCGGAAGGAGAACAAACAATCGTTTATCAACAAATTTGTCTCAAACAAGGTGCAACTTGTGACGACCGTTTTATCCTTTACTTACTAAGCAACTCAAGCATATATTATATTTCAGGTTTGACTCCAAGGACCAAGCAGCCCGTGCAATGGAGGCGCTCAACGGTCAAACATTACCGAATTCTTCCGAGTCTCTTAATGTCAAAGTAGCTGAAGATCCAAGCAAAATGAATAATACTTTCTTTGCTGGCGTTCAAACTGGTAAAAATATGATGATGACTGATCCCTATGCAGCCTATGGAGGATATGAGACAGGTAGCAGGTTACTGTTATATGTGAAGCCCCATTCTTACTCATGCTCTTTGACATCAATATTTGTTAACCATAAGATATTTTTTTCTATATACAGTATTGTAGTGTAGGTAGTGTTTAAGTCTAGACATTGATGCAGTTTCTTTATTTGTTTTTTTTTTCCGTTATTAATGTTGTTATAGTGGCTTTAGCAACTATGTCAGACAGTAGCGTACTGGTACACTTTTGAAGTTATACATGTCAAAATCTTGCTACCATGATTTATGGCTAAGTCTACCGGAATTTGCTGCCCTCATTTCAAAATGATCTTTTATTTGGGTTTTTTTTTTTTTTTTTTTTTTTTTTTTTTTTTTTTTTTTTTTTTTTTTTTTTTTTTTTTTTTTTTTTTTTTTTTTACAATCGGGGCATGCTACTGTTATCCCCATTATCTCTACCCGGTCTTAATTTTATTTTGAAATCATATTTTTGTAGGCATTGGGCACACCGTGCCCGACGTCGGTTGTCTGGCTTAAGTTCAACCAACCTAGTGGGTTGTGATCCGTTATGATCATAGGTTTTCATTCGTAGACATAATAATCGAGTTTTCTAACTGCCTACACGATTGATAGTCACTCTTGGCCTATAATTGTATTATAGTGTTATTCCGCTTTTGGTAATTATCTGGGATATACAAAATTGGATTATCCCCATCATTAAATTCTTGGAATAACACCGTCTCCAGTTCATAATCGAACTGTCTGTTTGCAGGACAAATAATAATGAGAAATTTGGGTGTCGAAATATTCTATCGCTACAAAGGGCGTTTTTTTAGTGTATCAGATCCATTCTGTTCATTTTCACCCCAGTTTTCGGGTCTAAGACTTGATTTTTCGTCAATTCCATTAAAGGTTTTGCTATCGTTGCAAACTTTGGTATAAATTTTTTATAATACTACGCCTAGTCCCAGAAACGACCAAAATTTTTCTTTGTGGTTGGAACCGCTGTTTTCTTTGTGGTTAGCAGTACCTTCTTTTTTTTACAGTCGCTATCGCTCGATTGTAAGTCAGCAAAGTTCTGGGGGGTTATCATAACTAATCCGATTGGTTCAACTTTTTTTCTTTTTTTTTTGTGGTATTGTCATATCTGCAAATTGCGTCTGTCGTTTTTGGTTATATTATTCTGTGCCGGATGTTTTTTTTTGTTTTTTTTAGATTTTATGAGTTTTGTATCTGCTGAAAAATTTATCGTCAGCGAATGGGAATTGAGCTTCCACATTTGAATTCGTATATTCAGTAATCGCTCTTATTTCATTTTCCAAGTCCGTGTGCTGCCGATTTGCTTGTCTAGAAAATGGCCTATACCCTTCAAGCGGATCACCTGTATTCTGCCTTTTGTCTGTTGGGTGCATTTGCATAGAGATCTGCGCATCTTTATCTTGTTATCTGTCTCTAATGGGGTCCCCATGTACGCTTGCCTCCCAAACTCCTAGGCATCAAGGCTCACTGCATGGTGTGCTATTTCCCGATTGCACAGTATCTACTACCCAACCTCTATATTGGTTTGTAAGTTCCGTTTTTTGGAACAATCTGACTTTGGGGTTTATAGTTTCACCTTTTCTCTACAATTCAGATAATGTTTTAAATTCCTAGGAAATCTAGGGTAGATTTGTTGGTATTGAAGGAAGTGAACATGTCGTCGAAACTACCGTTAAATCGTTAATCTGTAATTATCCGTGTTTTGCTTGTGCAGCTCTCTGTTTCTCCTTGTTCTACTTGTCGTGTCGCCAGGTAGCAACCCTAATGACCGCTTCTTTTAAACTCCCTGGGTTTTCTCGGAACCTTTTCTAATCCTGTTACTTTCTCTCTTGTCTTGAGAGACCTGGAACGTATTGCTCTTGCAGTTACTTCCGACATAAATCTCGGTTTTCAAGTGATACCGTGAATTTTCGGGAATATCGCTTAAACAGCAAGGCCCGATATAATTCATCTCTAATGATTCTTTGAAACGTGAAATAAATCTCCAAAATTTTAATGCGTATATTTTGTTTGGAAAAACCATGCATACACACAAAAATCTTCATAATGAATAAGCAGGATCATAAAACATACTGGGCAAAACTACCCTATTTCGCAAAATTTATTATTTGTGCCACAGATTTTAACCCTTTAGCATCGAACAGCAGATTTTCATTAAAATGTTGAAATCACAACCTTTGAACTAGCAGGTTACCTCTAAAGGACAGGTGTCCCACCTTTCTATACAATTCACAGCCAATTATCAATAATTTGTAAAATACAATCTTCGAAGTGAAGATTATACTAAATAGTCTGCTCAGTTCATATTATTAAATTAACGAAGCACTCGCTTTGAAAATATAGTGATTTTTATGTGTGTATTCAATTCTATAGCATTGACTGTACCAGTGAATAATTTTACTCTATTTCTAATCCTAAAAACAGGTAAATTGTCTGCAACAAGTTCTTTCTGTATTCAAATCACTCAATTTCTCGCTTCTACTAACCCGATCCCTTGGGTAATGGATCGCTATAGGCTTTACATATAAATCCCCCCATTTACGGCGTTTTCGAAACCGTAATTATCTTAATGTGTTAGTTCTAGATTGGTGCTATCCCTCCGAACTTCTAAATCAACTGAGATGAGTTTTGAATTCGTGGGCATTTGCATAATTCCTATAAGATAATTGTAGAGGCTAAATTAGCCTGTATCCTGAGAAACGCGGGTTCGAATTTCTGCCACTGTGTTTTACTGGTGGCCAGTACTATTCAATCCACCAATGTTGGTTGATTTTTTTTACATCTGCTTATGTTTGGTCCGGCTATTTTTTCCCCTTTGATTGTTCCACAAATATTTCCATACATTCTTCATTCTGCGTGCCATATATTCTTCTATTTTCGACTTTCAACCTTCTCCTGGACGTTTTGGAAAAATGAACTAAATCTTTCGTCTGATCATTTGTAACACTTGTACAAAAAGAAAAAGAAAATGATAACTCTGTTCTATCTTTCACTTACCGAACCTGATTATGAGTTTTTCTTGATTAGGACTGAAAGAATTTAGAATGCAGGAAAAATGTCGGTGTGTGAAACACTGATTCTTATATCTGTGAAGTGGTTTCTCATAAGTAAGTACGCCCATTATGCATTGATAAGTAATGTTAATTTTAATATCTTCATTTTTATCTGTGCAGATTATAGTGGCTATCAAGGAGGATACACAGAGTACGACCCGTCTGCTTATTATGTGGCTGGATATAATCAACAAGGATACGCACCAGCTGCCATGAAACAGCGAATGCCTAATGCAGTAATGCGACCAGGCTACATACCGCAGAGACCGGTGCATCCACAAATGATGCAGGTTCGTCCTCCTCCAATACCATCAGTTGGTCCTATGAAATCAAGGATGCAAACGCAGAAAAGGTACAACCCAATGGCCACCTGGGACTATGCTCAAGGGACTGCTGCAGATGCTGCTTTCTGGTCTGAATAAAATCTAAGGTTTAATTTGTTCATTTTTGTTTCATTATTGGATTTCTTTTCGAAAATAATTTTAAATGCAACTGTTGTTTTGTACCTTTTTATGGGAAGATTTTTAGTATCCGTGTCTCAGTTTTGTTTCTGAATCCAAGGCTGACTTGAGTCGAAGGATTTTCGAAGGATTCGCCTTCTTCTTCGTCTTGGCGGCATTGGCACCAGGCTGCTCCATCCATGTGAAAAACAACAACAAAAAACACACAGATCCAATTTTTTCGGTGAGCGAAAAAATCAATTCTATTGTCCTTTTTCTTTAAGCCCCAGCAAACCTCTTATTCTAGTTTTAGTTTTGGCATTCCTTTTCTCAGGGCCATATAGGTGAAATTAACAAAAAAATAGTAGACATAAACAAATATATATATATATATATATATATATATATATATATATATATATATATATATATATATATATATATATATATATATATATATATTATATATATATATATATATATATATATATATATATATATATATATATATATATATATATATATATATATATATATATATATATATATATATATATATATATATATATATATATATATATATATATATATATATATATACATATATATAACAAATCATGCAGAGCTATTAATAACACTGATCAATCATAAAACTTAAGTTATCTAAACTAAAACTTTGATTTTTTTTTTTGATTTTTTGATATTTATTTTTTTTTATGAAGGATATTTGAAGGCATATGCGATGACTACAATTTCGATATCCGACAGCCAAAAATCAAATTTAAAGGATGTCCAATTTACCTTCATTTGGAAGATAAAAAGAAATCAAGGTTCTTTAAGTTATGTCTTTGGCTGGAGGGGGGGGGGGTTATGTTTTAGAACCATTATCATGGGTCCAAAGTAATACCACAAAAATTGTTATGGTTCTAGCTTGAATAGATCGGCAGTTTATTTCGTACAATGACAGAGAGAGAGATATATATACGCACACCCGAGCTCGGTTTCAAGTACATAAAATGAGCTGAAGAGTCGGCTTTGTAAGGCCTTGCTCTGTTTGCTTCGTTCGCTTGGGCAATTAGCTTTCGCACACTTATCACCACGGGTTTACATTTCCATTTATTTCATACTTTCAATTTTTTGGGTTTTTACAGCCTATAACAATAATCTTTTTAGTGCAATAAATTTTATTATAAGCCGATCAAGGCCATACAATACAGTATTCTATAGTACACGTTGTAATATCGTAACATAAAAATAATCATCTCATCCCTGCCCAAAAAACAGCAACACAAAAAAAAACAGAATAAAACCGCAAAGTTAAATTACTCTCCCTTCTTTACCACTTTATTGATATATTTACATACTTGAAAGATTGCCCTTTTAGAAATCGTCTGCAGAAACAATGGGAACTCCAGGGTTTTGCCCTAAAACAATAATTTCTTCAATGAGTAAGCTCCTGGCAGCCTGCTAGAATGTTTTCCGCACCCTCCACTCATAAATTACATCCGGGGCAAGAATAGCCTACATCTGAGGCCATCCTTTTTCTATCAAACACTTTATTTCTGTTTTTCAGTGGTAAATAATTCAATCGAATATGAAATCAGGTCCCTAAATATCTCGGACAGTAAACCTAATCGAAACTGATACTCAAGGCCAAAAACCTGTTTAAACCGGGCACAAGAATTTGACGTGTCTGGCCTCCTCGCTGCCTGGTTCCAAATCTGAATTTCCTGATCTTCCATTTTACTCCTTAACCGAGCCATAAGTGATTCACCCTTCTTTAGCGGTGCTAGCCCCTCGTTTCAAATATAAGGTAGTCCTACTCCCTCTAATACAGCTCTTGTTTGGTACGGCCATCATATTTTCCTTTTCGACTGTAGCATCTCCAAAAAGGCTGCATTATCTAATGTATTATTTGACAGGTTAACAACATTAAGCCGGTACTGTATCATTTGCACTAGTCTACTTAATCTAATAGAAAATAATCCTATATGCCCTTGTATAGCCTGATTATGTGTTTTAACATGGACGCCAATTAATCTTTGAAAGTATTGCAGCTTTATTGATTCCAACTGTGCTCCTTGATCATAGCCCCAGACCTTAACTCCATAATATATTGTAGGTCGCACTTTAGTATTACAAAGATATTTATGCATCCCGAAATCCTTTATATTTGAAAGGGTTAAATTGCGTAGAATTGTTGATGAAACTGCTTTCCGTCTCTTAGTCATTTCTCTATGTGCTCTTTTCAGCCACTTTTACCTGTTACTATTATTCCCAAATCTTTCACTTTCTTTCTAACTTGTCTCTTTATAGTAAGATTTAGTTTGTTTGTCTTTTTCTTCATATTATGTATCCCTCTAAAATTCCTGATCTTTTTTTTTTTTTTTTTCAAGACCAGTTGTTTTTTGTTTGTTTTTTTAGCTCAATAACGTTCTAGTATATCTAACTGAATCTGGAGCTCCTCTGGAGATTTACCGATCAGCATCGCATTATCAGCAAAAAGCAACAGCGATGAAATAAGGTTTTCTAGTGAAACCGTTGGGGCCCATTCCTTTTTAAAGTGATCAATCACATCAATAATATACTATGTAAACAACCTTGGTGAAATACTGCTCATCTGCCCCCTCCTTCCCCTTCGAATTAAAAAAAAAAAACAAACAATGATAGGCCTTTACTTACGACCGTCACTATAACTATTTGTCTTTCGATACCTATTGGCTAATATCCTGATGAAAAGCCTGAGCAGACCTACGTCCATGAATTCTAAGCATAAGAGACTCCTATCAATACTATTAAAAGCTTTTTCTAGATCTGAAAATGCTACGGACAGCCTACTCTTCTCCTTCGCATATTTTTCTACTACTGCCCGAAGGACTAGGGTCTTATCTATAGTGTTATAACCTTCAAAATATCGTATGTTACTAACAAATGTGCTTATCTAAAATACAATATTTCTTATAATATTTTACCAAGACTAGATAATGGCGATATTGGGCAGTAATCGCCAGGGTCAGCTGGGTGTCCATTTTGAATAGCGGTAAGATCAAAAATATTTTCCAAAACGATCATCATTCTCCGGAGGTTAGGGCTAAGTTTAAGATTTTAAAGAAGATTAGAATTAATCGGAATTGTTTTAAAATATTTGTTGGGACTTCATTAATAACTGATGCATGAAAAAACTACATCCCTCAACCTTTCATTTGTCCTTAAAACTCGCCCCCTCGTCTTATGAAGTATCTTCGTAAACTCCCCAATCAATTTAATCTAGTCATCAACGTTCTCTAAAATACGTAAATTTGCAACTACCTCATCTGAAAATGATTTGTTAAGTATTATCCTCTTCTAACCACTCGCTTGGTTTCCGGCCACAGGTTTGTAGTTGGAACCATATAGCATAAGCACCTTCACATTAAGAACATTTGGATCGCAACGAATGTCCGCCGAAGCATAATCAATTAGACTTGGCCTAGTCCCCAGACCCACGAGTAATTTCACTCCTGTTACTATCCTTTCGAAATCGCTCCCTACTAATCATCAATCCTGATTCTACGCATAGTGTCAGCAATCTTCTCCTTTATTGATTTATTCTTTATTTATCGTCCATGCTAGCTCTGTGGATCATGTACCCATCTAGGACTGCTGACAAAATACCTGCAATAAATACAGCATTTAAATAACTCCATCACATTTTTTTTCCTGTTTTTTTTTAGTTCTTATGTGTCAAATTTTTAAAACCTATCTCCACCCTCATGGTTATGAAATCATTCTGCACCAGTTGTCACGCTTCTGGCTTGATCAGATTTTATTTCTATTGAGCGCACGCGAAAAAAGCGCGAACACAAACCCACTTTCGATTTTGTATAGAGCGATTAACTTACCCGTCGGGCATTGTTGGATAATTAATATCCATAAAATGTGAATAGTTTCAAGGGAAGGAACAGTCAAATATTTGTGTTCAGAGGTCTCTAATTTTAGTCAGCGCCAAAAATATTAAGAGGGCTTTTTGGAGGGGCAGGGTGGGCCTTCGGCCCTCACAGTCGCAACCTATAAAATCTGCAAAAGCTACGAGTGCAAAAGAGAAGAATGTAAATATGTGTTGTCAAAATAAAAAAGAGCTCCGAGTGCCGAAAACTCAAGCACAGACAGAATGAAGCGAACCTACACCTGTGTCCTATTTCTGTGGCGTTTAGCCAAAAGGTGTTAAATCACCTTTTTCAAAATTTTCAGGGAAGCAAATTTATTTTTAAACTGTTTCCATCAAATTTGTAAATTTCGAGGTGAAAATGGGGCATACCTACTTAGCTTGAATCTTCATGACGAGTCGAATGAACTCACTCAAATTTGCCTGGACGAAAGGATTTAGGAGATACGGGACTAATCCCATTTGGGTATATTGTTTCTTTGAGGTTTTTATATAAACCTTACATATCTCAGCCAAAATTGCACTTATTATCCTAATGGTTAAACTAAATAATAGATCTCGACGAGAGAAATCGATACGTGTTTGAAACTCCTTTTTGCCAAAGAGGTGACTTATCCCCATTTGGCTAAACGCCACAGACTTATTAGGGCTTAATCAGACTAAAGGACACCCTAGACGGTTAATCAATTGATCAAAGCATGATTGGCCGTCTAGGAACCTGTTTGACGCTTGAATCAAGCTTTGATGGTGATCGATAGAAAATTTGAATTACTCAATCGGTTCCTAGACGGCCAATCATGCTTTAATCAATTGATTGCTGGAAGCTTTTGATCAAAATGATTGACGTCTAGGGTGTCCTTAAGGTATATATAACTAAAAAGAATGATGCCTTAAACTTAAAATGACTCTTTTAGTCAAAATATTTATTATAAAACTGTTTATTGTACATAGAAACTTTGTAGCAATGGACCTGTTTCTCTCCTGTAAAGTTGTCGACGATCAGACATGATGGATGAGCCCACTCAGAAGCTGAAAACTTGACAAATCCCAGATTTTCTAGGACCCAAAGCTGAGCGTAGAATTGTTCTATAGTTGATTCTTCATTCTTGTTAAAAACAGTCAAAAATTGCTTTACGTGGTTAAGAATACCAGAACTTACTAATTCTGTTAAGATAGGTACATCCTTTTGTTCAACATTCACTTTTATCACGTCAATATTGCTTGGTGTCTCCTTCAAAATTCTCAATATGTCCTTTAGGCGAATATATTTTTTCGCTGGATCTTTGTTTTCGTTTAAACTTCCGTCACTTATGCCTAAAAATAAGAGAACAGCAAATAATATGATAAACATATTATAAGATACACAAGGAAGTAGAACAGTTTAAAATGCACCAGTCCTCTTGTCTGCTCGTTTTAAGGGTAACATGAAATGTAAGCTTTAAAATATTTTGTGCTTGCTCCAGAGACTGTAGGAAACTAATATGGCTATAAATAAAAGTTCAAATAGGGATAAAATCCTTTTAATAGTCAGTGATGATGATAACAGTGACAGAAATTCACAAAAATACCAGATATTTCGGTCACATATGCAGTGACCGTCATCAGTAGTAAAACTTCTACTACTGATGTTTTACTACTGATGACGGTCACTGAATATGTGACCGAAATATCTGGTATTTTTATGAATTTCTATCACTGTTATCATCATCACTGTCTTAAAAGGATTTTATCCCTATTTGAACTTTTATTTATCGTCATTGAAAGGCAGTGTGGTCTCCGAAATTATCTACCTAATATGGCTAGAAACCCAAACTTTTCCCAGAGAGAAATAAAATGTAACTCTCGTCATCTCTCTGATCGGTCTTAGTGGAGTGGTCTGCCCAACTGACCTTCATCAGCATTCCGTTTCAATTTAATTGAAGACGACAGTGTTTTTATGATGATGCGACAATCCACATTCAAGTATAATTGGAAGATAATTATTCTAATAACAGCATAGAGCAAATTTATTTCCTTCGTCTTTTAAATATTAGATATTTAACAGAAAATAATAAATACAAGACATTTAAATATTAAAAGCTGTTGCTATGGTATCGTGATGTTCAATATATATCTAATTGTTCTCACGCTCCGTTTATACGCAGTCCTGCTTTTTTTCTTCTGGGCGGTTACACAAATCGAAATTGCCGTTTGTTTGATCTAAAAGATCTAAATTTTGATAAGCTTTTAGATTATCATTATCGTCATAATAATATGACGCTAATATATAATCTAAGCTAATATTATTTACCCTTTGTTTGCGAATAAACTAAATAAGAGTCGCCATACAGTCTTTGCACTTTAAAGAGAATTATTACAAAAGCAGCTGTTGATATTTTAATCAGATTTGTTTTATTTTAATAATTATTTTTTAAAGCTCTTATTTATGTTAGAATTTCGGCTCTCCATAAGAGCTTACTGTTAAAAACTAATAAAATGCAAACTGTTACAGACACTTGAACCAAAACGACAAGAGTTTGCACGCAATATGCATAAACTTATTTCTTAGGATGAAGAATTCCTCAGGCAGAATTGTTTGTGATGTGTCAAGTCTTCAAGTTACGAGGAAGTTAAAAAAACACAATCTCATGATTTGGGGATCAAAACACCCCCGTATGACTGGAGACCTTCACTTGGATAGTCCAAAGGTAAATTTATTGTGCGAAATGTGCAATCTGATAATTGGCCAGTTTTTCTTCAGTGAGGCATAATTGGCCAGTTTTTCTTCAGTGAGGCATAATTGGCCAGTTTTTTCTTCAGTGAGGCAAGAGTTACTGCATGTGTTTACCTCGACCCAATAGTTGGCACCTCAACTGATTGACTTGTAATCAACCATTATTTTCCAGAAAGATGCACCCCCCCCCCACATTGGCGCTGTATGTTCGTCGGTTCCTAAATATGACCTTTTCAGGTCGACTAATTAGACGGGACGGGCTAATTTTACGGTCACCACGTTTGCCAGATATTACTCCATTGAACTTCTTTTTGTTGGTTTATATAGAAGATATCGCGTATCAAACAAAGATTTGGGACGTTGCTGACTTGAAGCAAAAGATTCCTAATGCCATTGATGAAAATGTCACACAAGGAAAATGGCCAGAAATCGAGCACCGTTCTTATGGGCTTAGTGCAACTAAAAGTAACCATGTAGATGTTTATTAAATTCAGGTAAAAATAAGTTTAATAAGTACTGATTAAAATAAAATGAACGTTTTTGAAATGTTTCAGCAGCTGCCTTTGTAATAAATTGTTTTAATTGTAATGAAATTTCATGGACATTCTCCACGTTAAAGGAAAGTTATGGTTTGTCATGTCGATTTTGAAGTAATTTTATGTCGTCTTGTTGGGACAGCTTCATGCGTTTTTTTTGTGGATGTTCTTAATTTTTTTTTCTTTTTTTGTAACGCCGGTGTGGGCTCCCTCACACCTAATTAATCTTACGAAAATCCTTTGTATGGTGCAGTTTTGTTCATGTGGCTGTGCTTTCTTTTTCTTTAAACATCATCGCGAGCAATGGGCTTTCTAATGGCTAAATGTCTTATATTTTTGGATTGTCTTTATTTGTGACAAAATTTTAAAAGTCTGATAAGTCTGGCCTAAACAAGTCCAGTTATTACTTATAGAAAGTAATTGGTAAAGTAGGCATACCTATCTGTAACGCAGTAAAGCGATCAGAATATTGTATTTCGTTTTTCGACAACTTAGGATCGAAACCGATTACTTGGCAGCCATAATCAGCTATTTCACTTTCAAATGTAATTTCAAATAATCCAAAAGAGTAGACATTGCATCTGAGTAAGTTGGGTCGAACGCCGTAATCAAGACACAAGCTGTAATTTCCGCTTGTCACATCTACTTCTACATCTGGAGAATAGATCATCTTACTTTTCCAGTGTGCCCCGCCAAATTGTTTGATGTCTTCACATGCATCTAAAAAAAAACGTCAGTTGAAATGGTGCGAAGTTGAGTAACTTTAAATCCTTAACAAATGTGATTTTCGTAACCATTTTCCTGGATCTTATCCATCTTTAGATCAGATTTTACTCCTTCGTACGGTGACATCTAATAAAAAGGTTCACTTTCATATTTCTTTTTTTCTTTCTGTGAAAATTTTCAAGCTGGAGCAGTTCAGATGTTTATAAAAGCCACACACAAACATACCAAAAAAAAACAACACTTTGTTAAATATGGATAGACCATTTTTTTATTCTACCTGGCAAAAGACCGTTTCGTGTGCATTTTGCCGCCTCTCTACACTGGACATAAGGGTCTCGAGTGACACCAGTTTTCTGTCAGTATGTTTCCTTTTTTCCCATAAATATGACGTAGATAATTGGTTTGATCATTTCTTTAACTGATCGGATCTTTAGTATTTGCTCTTCAAAATTTGTTGAGGAGGAGTTGTCTTTTCTAAGGAAAATACTAATAAGCAACATGTATCCAGAATGGTTAATTAACCAGACTTTTTCAAAAAGAAGAAAAAGGTTTCTAGAGATTTCTAAGGAAGTCTTGGAGACAACTCGGGAGAAGGATGTTTTTTGTTCCTTACCATATGTACCCGGGCTAAGTGAAAAACTTAAAAGAATTTTACAAAGAAATGGTCTAAGGGTAGCTTTAAAGAGTAATAATACTTTGGGTAGTTTTCTAAATTCTGGGAAGGATCTAACTTCATTGGGGCAACAAAGTGGGGTTTATCAGATCCCATGTACTTGCGGAAGCTCATATGTGGGACGTACTAACCAGAGTTCGGAAATGAGATTATTACAACATAAAGATTCTATTTCTTCGGCTTTAAAGCAAGATTCTAAGTCTGAAGATTTTACTTCAGCCCTTTCAGAACATATTTTTAATTTTCCAGACCATTTTTTTTTTTGTTCGAAAATGTCTCTTTGATTTCTAGGGATCGGGGTTTAAAGCAAAATTTTCGTGAAACGCTTGAAATAAAGAAAATCTTATTCAAGAATATTCCTTTGAATCAGGATACAGGTGAATATGGGCTGAACTCTATCTATGATAATTTATTAAAATCTGACAGAGTAAAGTTCAATCCACCCAATGTAGTTGACCTTTGTCCAAATGTTATATCATTGAACGCTAATGAACCGAATCCAAGAAGGTCAAAGAGGCTAGCTTCCGCCTATGCTTTGAAAAGAATTAGAGATTTAAACAATATGTAGTTTTATTTGATTTAGTATATAAACTTTTGTTTTAAATTGTTTTAGTTTAGTTTTACTACTGATGACGGTCACTGTATATGTGACCGAAATATCTGGTATTTTTTGTGAAATTTATTATACACTGTCTATTAAAAAGGTCTATTCTACACTGTCTATTCTACTGTCTTTATCCCTATTTTGGACTTTTATTTTATTCCTTTTTTCTGATTCATATTAGATTATTTGGAGACGCTAAAACATATTCTCAGTGCAATATCGGGCTCTGTGCCAGCTGATATTGAACTCCGGGTTCAAGATATTACCCCTGTCTTCAGCAAAAACAAGATTCTGTATTAAAAATAAATGCAATTGTCGGAGAGGTATCAGTGCCGAGACGGTGTTGTTGGCGTTGAAGAGATGATAAGGGTTGCAGGAGCCATAGACTATGCCTCTATTCACGCAGACCAATCATTAAACGATCAAATTACAAGGATGCCAACAGTTTATCAAGAAACAGTTTTTGATGAGATCCAAGGCAGTGAGGCTGCCGAATCAAATGACGATATGCTTTAGCGTGATGGAAAAAAGTTGGGACTCGAAAAATGTTTGATTAACTTACCCAAAATTGACCGCCTGAGATTGGCAGTTTCCATGGTAGCTGGCAGGGGAAGTGAGTGGAGATACAACAAGTCTGAGATTCACTTGATTTTTATACAGAGACTTACCTACTTCCTAAGAGGTCTGGGTAAATTCATATATATTTTGGGCAGGGCTTGGAATTATTTACGTCTCTGCAAATCATCATTTCCATGCCCCATTGGGCTAAGGTACTTAATCCATAAGTTTCAACCTGATGGGGTAACAAATGTGTCTGTTGTAAAGCCAGCAAAGAGGGGGGGGGGGGGTAGGGGGCTGGAGGGCGACAGGCGCCCTTTATACTTCAAATCATACAGGCTGAAAATCCTATATTCTTTGAGTTAGACAATGGTTAGTATTCTAAGAGGGACCAGTTGCCCACTTGATTTTTCAATACTACTGATTGAAAACCTATGCCTTATTCCGGCTCAAACCGCAACTTCTGCTATAAAAATTGTAACCACAACTCCAGGACTAATACTACTATAAGTATTACAACTAACCCTATCAAGACTGCTGCTTAACGATTAAAGGCCAACACAAATGACAATCTGTTATCAATGCTATTTTGATACAATTTCCGTTCGGATGATTGTACTTTGTCATGTTGTATGCGTGTTTGTTAAAGACATAATACTTTTTAGATTGTATTGGCGCCATTTCAGTTAATAGGCCTATATCTTATTTTAACTCGTATAATTGATACTACTTTCGTATATAGATTAAAGACCCTTTGTCAAGAAGTTGCAGTATAGTCAATCATTTTCGTTCTTTCACGAGAAATCTCCCCTAACTAAACGCTCCGATCAGGGTGGCCTCTACCTCATGAGGTGGGTGGAGCCTACCCCAGGATTCTCAGTATCCAGGTAAATCCTGGCTGTAATCAGAATCCAGGCCTAAGGTTGGTTGGGCTTGCAACCCTCCACCCGAGACCCATTGCAACGAATAGCTTAGTAACTGCCTCGGATGACCAACCTTCTTTTATCCCATCACGACCCTTGCTTGCCCCTGGACTGAGAAATGACCAGCGTCTGAATCTTCTTGACCAAGGTGGCCTCCAAATTGCCACCTGGAACATTAAATTTTCCCGGAGCTAAGACGCTTCTGGCGATGGAACTGAAGTGATTCCGCATCTCTATTGCTGGAATAACAGAAACCCACCTAATCGGGAATGGAAATGATCCCATAGGTGAGGGATACCACCTTCTCTGGTCTGGCCAGACAACCACCAGAAGAAACGGAGTCGGACTAGTTCTTGATGAAAAATCCAAGGAGTGTCTACTGTCATTCACTCCCGTCTCGGATAGAATCGCTAATGCTCGACTCAGTCACAAACAAGGAAAAATGACGGTCCTTGTTTGTTATGCCCCGACAAACGAAGCCGACACCGAAACAAAGGACACCTTCTACTCTGCCCTGACGAATGAATTGTCTAAGATATCCCCGCATGATATTGTCATTCTCCTGGCTGACTTTAATGCAACTGTGAGCGACAACCACAACTTATGGCGATAAATCATTGGACCAGTTACTTCAGATTCCCTAAATGACAATGGTCTAAGGCTTTTACAACTCTGCAGCATGCACAACCTTGTGATTACAAATACCATGTTTCCAAGGAAGGACATTCACAAATATACATGGTACAGCAACGACGGCCATACCAAAAAAAATGATCGACTACATCATCGTGTCACAGAGATGGAGGTCTTCGATCAGTAACTGCAGGACGTATAGGGCAGCTGAGATTGGCAACACTGACCATCGCTTCGTAGTCGCTAACATGCGACTAAGACTCAAAGTCCAGTGCTCAGAACCAAGAACAGTCAAGATCGATGTATCCTCGCCCCTGCGAGGAGACATCGATGACCGTAGAGAAGGTACCTGCGAGACCGTACAGAAGGTACCTGCGAGATGACCGTACAGAAGGTACGGTCAAAATATGCCATTGATGCTCGAACCGCTTCGACGCACTCCTTCCATTTGAAAGTTGTCAGGACGCATGGCTCTCGTTCAAAAAGAATGTCCTGGAATCAGCGACACCAAATGTTGGACGGAAAAAAGCGCGCTAATAAAGCGTGGATTCAGTCGGATACGTTTGACGTCATAGAGAAGAGACGCAAGGCGAGGTTACTCGGTGACATGCCAACCTATAGAAGCCTTAATGGTGTCCGTTACAAACTGATACAGTGAGACAAGAAGCTGTTTGTGGAAAGGAAGGCACATGAGCTAGAGGCTGCAGCCAAGAAAGGTGACGTTGGCAGTCTCTATGAGCATCTCCGTGATCTAACAGGTGACATAGCCCCCTCGGTTGCATCTGTTGTCTCTGTGGATGGCCAGCCGCTCAGTGACAAAGCTGCCCAGGTCAGTCGATGGAAAGACCACTTGTCGGGCCTCCCCAACGCCGAAGGTGTAGCACAGACTGACCAGGAACTCATCAGCCTAGCCGCCAGAACCCAGGAACTGCTGACAAGTGACACAGAAATTCCTTTCACGTCATCAGAAATCTACACAGCAGTAAAACGTTTGAAGAACAACAAAGCGGCAGGCGTATGTGAAATATCTACTGAGCTCCTGAACTATGCCGGACCGGCGATACTACTTTGGCTCCATATGCTGTTTACTGTGGTTTGGTGCACAGAATGGATCCCGAAGGACTGGCGAGCTGGTATAATTCTGTCCTTATGGAAGAGAAAGGGGAGCAAGAGCATCTGTTCGAACTATAGAGGCATAACGCTACTTTCAGTGCCTGGAAAGCTCTTTGCTATGACCCTGCTGGATAGATGCACGAGTATCCTCAGAAGAAAGAGGAGAGTCCAGCAGGCGGGGTTTATGCCCGGGAGATCCACTGTTTAACAAATCTTTACCATGCGCCAGTTAATTGAGAAGACGAAGGAATTCAGGAGAAAAGCATATGTGGCCTTTGTGGACTTCAACGCTGCGTTTGACTCGGTGGATTGCTACTCGCTCTGGCTGATACTTCGGTCAACTGGTCTACCAGACAAATACTGCAAGTTGTTTGAAAAGCTTTACGAAGAGACCGTGAGTTAAGTCCAAGTCAACGGCAAACGGAGCACGACATTCGGCATCAAAACCGGTGTACGCCAAGGGTGTGCCGCCGCCCCGGAACTGTTCAATTGCGTGATAGACCATGTCATGACACGAACAACAAATTGCCTGCCCTTTGGTCTGCGGTTTGGAGATCGCGTTCTGAAGGACGCTGACTTTGCAGATGATCTTGGTCTCGTTGCTGACTCGATCGACCAGTTGACTGACGCTCTGGAAGTCCTGCAGGAAGAGGCAGTAAACGTGGGGCTGAAAATAAACTGGCTTAAAACGAAGATAATGGCAATTTAGCCCCCAAGCCCAGTCTCGCCCCCTGAGAACATAACTGTTTGCGGAGCTCCTGTTGAAGTTGTAAAAAACTTCACTTATCTTGGCTCCATGTTGTCTAATGACGGCTCTATAGAGGAAGAGGTGTGCAGCCGAATTTCAAAGCCTCGTCTATCGTCGGAAGGCTCAACAATCTCTGGAGAATGCCGCATATATCTAGGCGCACGAAGATGCGAATTTATAATGTATCCGTAATCTCGGTCTTCTTCTATGCAGATGAAACCTGGCTTCTCAAATCAACAATCCTCAGCATGGTAGACGTCTGCCAGACGAAACAGCTCCGTCGGATTGAGGGACTCCGATGGGACGATTTTGTAAGCAACGCAAGGCTGCTCGCACTCACCTCACAAGTGCCATTCTCCGTCCAAACAGCGCAGCGTACTCTCGGATGATTCTTACACCTCCTGCGTATGCCAACGACAACCCCTGCCCGAATAGTCTACGATTTTGATGCTAAAGCTAATGGCTGGTCTCGCCCAAGGGGCAGACCTCAGACAAGGTCGAATGATAGCCTCAACAAATTCCTGGAGATGGCTAACATTGCTGTCGACGAGGCCCCACTAATAGCAGCAGACCGGTCAGCCTGGAGGAGCAGAGTTGCGACGCTCTCTACGCCACCCCCAACGCGGCAGGAGCCTTATGTCAAAAGTCATGACGAGAAATCGAAATGGTCTCTGGCTTCTCTATGAAAAGCCTGAGTTTATTAATTTTAAGTTTAGTACCGTAATGTCTTAAGTGAGCATTTCTGTATATTTACGGAATGAGAAGATTTGTCAAAATAAACGACTGGGACTATTATTCTGTTTTCTGTTTCCTATTTGTGCAATTTTACAATTGGCTTGTTTTCCGATTTTAACTGCACTAATTCTTGAGAGCCGACTGGCTTTTGGAGTTGTGTTTTTTTAATTATCTTTTTAATAAATTTAAACTTTCTACTAGAAAATTAGTGAAAATACCTTTGTCCACGGGAAAGATTGCATTTCTTACTGCTTGATAGCCATGGAGCATATATGGTGGAGAACTAGGAGCAAATTTTGATATTTTTCCCCAAAGGTGTTGCAAGATCTTTCTATGTCTTTCTACTAGAACATATCTTTGTATAACTTTCTACTAGAACAACTTTCTACTTATAACTTTCTACTTTATCCACAGAAAGGATTGTATTCCTTATCGCTTGATAGCCATGGAGCATATATGGTGGAGAACTAGGAGCAAATTTTGATATTTTTCCCCAAAGGTGTTGCAAGATCTTTCTATGTCTTTCTACTAGAACATATCTTTCTATAATTTCCAACTAAAACGATTAGTGAAAATACCTTTGTCCACAGAAAGGATTGCACTCCTTACTGCTTGATAGCCGTGGAGCATATACGGTGGAGAACCAGGAGCAAATTTTGACATTTTTTCCTTCACGGTGTTACAAGATCTTTCTATATCTACCAAATCGACTGAGTTAATTATCACCTTGGGAGTTGACATATACAGCCATGCAGATAAACAGAGTAAAATTGACGTGCAAAGCAGAAATGGAAGGTGAAGTAACAAAATATCCTGAAAATAAAACTGATATTGTTACAGAATCTTGGAAATCAGCGGCTACGAATTTAAAAAGCAGCAAGATGTCCTGGCAATTTAACCAATAATAGTTTCAAAATTATTAAAAAGTGCGACATGTGCCATTTTTGTAACTTTTCAGGAGAGCCAAAAACGGAAAAAAAGTTTGTCGGCTGTGGTTGCTCTGAAGGATTAGGCTAATGGGTATAAAAGAAACATACTCTAAACCAACTGTTTATGCTCTTTTCAGTGGTCTAAATTAAATTCAAGTATTCCGAGCGAGTTCAAAATTATTTCACTTTATGGCGCATGTCTCCTCTTCTTGACAAAAAAAGGAAGCAAATACCAGGTCCCCATATTATAGCTCCATCAAATAATCCTCTTCTGTCATTCTGAATCGTAAAAAGACCTGATTAAGAAGAGACATACGCGACTTCGAGGCTTATCTCTCGTTTTATCTGTTTTATTTTCGTAATGGTACAAGGTAGGACAATACTGACTACACCATTCGATTCCTCGTGCTTGTTTACCTATCACACATACGAACTCATTTTCCACCAAAATTTGACATATGTCGCATTATCACAGCCGGAAGGGTTAGGAATGTACAGGAAATAGAAAGAAATAATAGTAAAATGTCATGAAAATAAAAATAATTTATATTTTAGAAGTGAGAAATTTTTTAACGAAACGACCCGAAAATATAATAGAAATAATATTTACATTTAGAAAATTTCGAATTAGTAACATTTTGATTAGTGTTGATATTCAATTGGCCTAACTCAATTGTTGAAAAGGCTAACACTGCTAGACATCAAAGTATAATCACCTACGGAACAAGTACTGACAAAACCTATCCTCTCCACACAAAAAAAGTGACCCTTTGTCCGCGTCTCCGGAGACGATTCCATACCTATGCGAACCTGGGGGATAAATGCACAAGTTCCGTAGGTGATTATACTTGTTCCGTAAAAGCTGTATTAAATTTTATTTATTGGCTCGGAGCGATTAAGTAGTACAGCATTTTTCCTCTAGAGGCGCTGAGGTACGCGGGGTCACTTTGGGAAAGTTTTGTCAGTACTTGTTGTATGTGTTTATACTTTGCTAGACACCCAGTGTTGAGGTTAAGGACTCAGACTTGGCGTCCTTGTTTGGAGGGAGGGGAATTAATGTATGTGTAACCTAGCGTAAGTCAAACATTACAAAACGCCACTCCTTATATCCCATATAGAAACATCAGACTTCTCCCTTCTGGAGAATACCAAGCCTTTGGGTATTACACTCATAAGACCTTATACTGTCGTTCTGACAAAAAATATCTTTTTCCCTACACGTCTGTGGAAACAGTGTTCATATACACATGTATAGAAACTTTTGTTTCAATCAATGACTGCACTGGACAAGACTGAGATGTGAACCGACTGAAAATCTAAATGAACTGCACAAAGTAGAATATGAAGCTTTAGATGATCCACCCAGCAATTGCTTTAAAAATTGACCTTTTTTTCAGTGGTGTTATTTATCATATCATTGTTGTCTGTGAGAGTCGACTATAAAAGAACCAACAATAAGCATTGTCCCCAAAACGATGGGGCGTTTATGATATTTTTGTAATTTTGAGGAGAGCAAAGTGCTTTAGTTCCGGTGATGACAGTTTTTTACTCTAGGATACTAACGAGGGGATGTCCATTTCCAAAAAAAAACGTTACATCGATTGGCTTGCACCAGGCCTGCAGGAAGAGCACCGTGCAGGGTGCAAAGAGATGAGGTCGGGTGGAAATGTACCATGCGTGGTGGAAGTAGTGGCGTTCTGTGACGTACACCAAGTGGTAGTGAGCGGCAATTTTTCGGATACGAATGAGAAAGAATTCTAAGAATTATGGTGTGTAACCTAAGGTCTAAGAATTATGGCTCCATTTTGTATCATAGTTTATCATATTTGGTTAGGTGATTTTTCAGCAAAAAGACTACCTCCAGTAAACTTGATTTCCCTTAAAAAATGCGACCAATTGATTAGGATTGCCACAGGTATATTTCTCACTTTTTAGAATAAGGTCGGAAATACAGTGTTTCGTTTAGGGCATATAGGTTAAGTCTATTTGCCAAGGAGTTTCCTATGTGCAGTTTTATTGCCACATAAAAAAGTTCGACCCAAAAAAATCCTTGGGAATAGAACATAAACATGTCACTAAAGATGTTTCCTAGACTTGCTTGTACACCTGGCTATTATTTATATTACTTAGTCACAATCGCGAAAACCAATTCTAGTTTGTAATGCGTTTTATAATGGCCGTAAAGATAGATGGATAATTGCAGTCAAAGCCAAATGGCCATAACGCAAATACGGAATCTGAAAACAAGATAAAACCACTCGAAATTGAAGAATAAAAGCACAAAATGAATATTTTTTTCTGAAGTAAGGTTTATTGGCCAATGCTACCATTTGTTTAATCACAGGGGGATTGACAGATTTCGAGATATTCAGGATTAGCACATTTACATCCTCTTACAATTTCCTCTTAAAAAATATAGCTCCTGACATCTACAAAGAAAACAGTCCAGATCCTCATTAATATCACCACACGTCGGACAAAAATAAGTATCTCTAGGCTTACCCTTTTTTTTAGTAAAATTTGTCGTCCTGTGGATTGGTAAGCAGTTTATACGTAGCTTATTACCAATTTTTCGCTATTGTTACTCTCAGCCTAGGCTTAAAATAAAATTCTTCTCCAAAAGCGTTTTTTTTTTATTTCTCTGTATTAAGCAGTGTCTCAGAACTTTTAGCGATGCTTTTCCAATTCTGGATCTCTTGGTATTATTTCAACATTTTTTGTTAATGAATCGCTATGTCTATAAGTGCCGTCGAAAATCAAAATACATTCTTGCTTAGTATTCAGCTGGATGTACCTTAAATAATTATCAGCCCTTATTTACTTTTTATTGACGTCTTTTTCCCTTTTTTCTATCTATCCTTGTCCGAAACACTATTTGCCATCATTTTTCGTTTTCCACTTGCTATCTTGCAATTGCAACTGCTTACAAATTCCTTTCTACAGAGATTTATCTTTTGATTTTTGGCTAGATGATCTGTATTTTCTTTAATTTAAGATTTGATTTTATCTCCATGAAAATCTGAAGCATGGTAAATGAAAGACATGAGTCATTTAATCATTTAGCTTTTAATCATACTTTTCTGCTTTATTCCGAAAGGATAAGCGATTTTAATATTTGACCCCAACATTGTTGGCTCTTTTATCGTTCAAAACGTTTGACATACTATTTAGCCCTTTTTAATTTTACCATACATTTAATTATGTGAAACATATCTAAATTTAGTTATTTCATTCAGTTGACCTGCAAAATTTATATTTTGACCACTGTATAGAAAAAAAAAATTAAGTTTTATATCATTCATCTTTCACTTATTATTTTTATTAATTTATCTTATTGGAAGGCAAATTCAGTCCTTGGGTAAAAGATGGAAGAACTATTATTTTACTATTGCTTCTAATCCTGCAAACACATTCAGTCAGAAAGTCACTCGAGAGTGACACACTGGCAATACTGTTCATCCGTACAACCTTCAGGATTTCTTATGGTTTTCTGTCATTTTAACATTGTCAGATCTTTCTGTGTTCTCAAAAGTCGCTCGCAGGAAATGCAGAAAAAAGTGTAGACAAAGAATTATCATTTCTGGTTTGAATATGTTACTGTGGTCACTGAACTCTTGGTCCTGATCATTCAATTCACCAACTATTCAAATGACCATATATGGACTTTCATTTATACACGGTGAAGATGAAATGACAAAATTAAGGATATAGGTTTGTTTTTTTGTGCTACGTATCATATAATTCTTTTCAAGATTTTCTTTAGCTTTCAAAATGGAGGTTTTACCTACTGGTTTAAATTGATTTTCTTAGTTGCGATTTTCTATAAATGTTGGTTTTTATATTATGTGTCTTGGTCATAAAGTTATAAACCCTTGATAATTTGCAGTGTTTATACATTACTATGCCTTTGATATATAAATTCCTCAGAAAAAGGAGGTGAGATCACTCAGTTCCATCCTCCGCTGATTAAGAAGGATCAGAGAAAATAGTTGTCATGTGCATAGCAATCTCTTGTGGGTATTTTGGAATGCCCGTATTATGAGCTTTCCATCACTCAAAGAAATCGGCATTTCTTACATTTTAAGAGTGTTTAAGTTGTTAAAACAAACTTCGAGAAGTTTTGTGGGTAGGACCAGCCCTTAAATGCTCCTTGAAGGGTTGAGCCCGGAGTAAATAGCTTCAAAGGGCTCTGCAGGATCTGAAAGAATTACTACTGCTACTACTAACAATCTGCAGCACCAAGCCGCTTGAGGCCTACATAGCTACGCACGCTCCTCCTCCATTCCAATATATTCAAAGCCTCTCTCTTTTACACCTCTACACCCTCCCAAGAAGTCCCAATTTCCATTAAATCATTCCTTATGGCTTCCTCCCACCCCATTTGGGGACGATCTGCTTTTCGACGAGCTGTTGCGAACATTTTTCTGAAACGTGGGCGCTCCAAAGGATCGAACAGTATTAATTTGATGTTTTCCAGAGGAATTGTCTACAGATTGTTTTAGGTACCCGTCTGACTGAACATATCTCAAACAATAAGCTGTATAAGAAATGTGGTTGTATCCCGCTTTAAAGGGGTGCAGATACTATAACGAGAGAAAGGTTGAGATGGCTAGGACGTGTTCTGCAGACGAAGGATGACAGGACTTTAGATGCTATAAAATGAGAGAAAGATTTAAATGGCTAGGACACGTTCTGCGGATGAAGGATGACAGATTGCTAAAGATGGTCGTTTTTGGCCAACCTGATAGGGCCAGACGAAAAGCAGGTCGTCCCCGAAGTGGGTGAGAGGAGGTCACAAGAGGATTTAAGGCGAATTGGAACTTCTCGGGAGCGTGTAAAAAGGTAGGCTTTAAATGGACTGGGATAGAGGAGGAGCGCGCGTAGCTATGTTGGCCTCAGGCGGCTTGGTGCTCCAATGAGTTAGTAGCAGGGTTGCCAACTGGACATATTTTATGTCCAAAGGACATATTGCTATGTGCCTGGACATGATGACATAATAGGGCAAAAAATGAACACATTTTAGACATTTGGGACATAAAGTGGACACATTTTCCAAATTTATTACGTAAAACAAATTACTTTCATAAAAAAATGTCACTCATCACCAAATGAGTGCTAAGACTTATATCTACTTATTTTTTAAGCTCTGTATTTATTTTCCGGGGTTGCTTGCTCTTCCCTGAAGCAAACTTTCTGAAAATGCCTTCAAAATTCTTTCACCTATAAATGGTATTATTAGCCCTAATTTTTACTCGACACGGTCAAGATAAAGGACAAGCTGTCGCCTTTTTCATATATCAAATATAAAAAAAACAAGTTTTTTTAACTGAAAGTAAGGAACGACGTTAAAACTTAAAACGAACAGAAATTATTCCGTATATGAAAGGGGCTGTCCCCTCCTCAGCGCCTCGCTCTTTACGCTAAAGTTTTTTATTGTTTTAAAAAAATAGAGTAGTGAGAAAGTCAAACTTTAGCTCAAAGAGCGAGGCGTTGAGGAGGGGACAGCGGAATAATTTCTGTTCGTTTTAAGTTTTAACGTCGTTCCTTACTCTCAGTTAAAAAACCGGTTTTTTTTTCATTTAATTTTTGAACGTTTTTGAATTAATGCAGGTTTTGATCTTGGCTCACCGTACATAAATAATTAAAACAAAATTTGCATATTAATTTACTTTTATTTGGTTCCATGGCTTTCTCGAAACTTGTTTAATTTTATTTACGAACGTTTTCATTAGTAATAAATATACGTAACTTACGAATTAACTTACGTAACGAACTTCTATATTCATATATTTTTAATACGTATATTAGGGGGTTCGTCCCCTAGTCAATACCTTGCTCTTTAAGCTAAAGTTCGAATTTTGTTCCATTTCTTTAAAAATGACCGCTTAATCACAAAGGCCGTTAATTAGAATAAATAGCTCTTATGAAAGTACTAAAAAATCTTTGGCTTAAAGAGCGAGGTATTGACTAGGGGGTGAACTCAATCATATGCGTAATATTTTCTGTTCGTTTTAAGTTTTGATGTCGCTGCTTACTTTCAGTTGAAAAACTTGTTTTTTTTTACTTAATTTCTGATCTTTTTTAAATAATGCTGGGAAATCCGGCGTCCCCTTCATAGCAATGTCCCTTCCCCCATGAAAACTTCCTTCATGGAAACATCCTCCCACATAACCCCCGACCCACCCCCCCCACCACCAGAAAAAATCCCCCCCCCCTGAAAACGTCTGTATACTTCCCAATAACCATTACTATATGTTAACATTGGGTAAAGTTCATAACTTTCAGCCCTCCCCCCGAGGACTTCGGAGGATTATGTCATCCTAAAAGACATAGTTATCATATTTCGACCATGCTGAACAAAATGGCTATCCCAAAATTTCGATCGGGTGACTTTGTGAAAAAAAATGAGCGTGGGAGGGGGCCTAGTTGCCCTCCATTTTTTTTTGGTCACTTAAAAAGGGAACAAGAACTTTTAATTTCCGTTCCAATGAGCCCTCCCACGATATTCTAGGACCACTGGGTCGATACGATCACCCCTGGGAAAAAAAAAAAAAACATGCATCCGTGATCTTTCTTCAGGCAAAAAATGGAAAATTCCACATTTTTGTAGATAGGAGCTTGAAACCTCTACAGTAGGGTTCTCTGATACGCTGAATATGATGATGTGATTTTCATTAAGGTTCTATAAGTTTTAGGGGGTCTTTCCCCCTTTTTTCGAAATCAGCCAAATTTTCTCAGGCACGTAACTTTTGATGGGTAAGATTAAACTTGATGAAACTTATATATTTGTAATCAGAATTAGAATCTGATTTTTTTATGTATCTATTGGTATCAAAATTCCGTTTTTTAGAGTTTCGGTTACCATTGAGCCGGGTCGCTCCTTACTTACAGTTCGTTACCACGAACTGTTTAAAACTTACTTCCGGCTTCCGAATGTCACACAAAAAGCTCAATGAAAAGCTAACAAAATGAAACCTTTCGATTGTTGATGGTCTGAAATCAAAACTAAAGCCAAGTTGTCAAACACCCGGGGTAAATTCCTCCAGTTTGAAAATTTTCATCACGGGAAAGGAGCTGAGAGAAATTTAAGTAAGTAAAAATTTAATGTTAGGTGATATAGCTCAATTATATATATATATATATATTATATATATATATATATATATATATATATATATATATATATATATATATATATATATATATATATATATATATATATATATATATATATATATATATATATTATATATCGATTTCGCTATACTTACCTCCCAGCGCCTCTAATATGCAGACCACAGTTTATAGATAATTCTATAAACTGTGATGCAGACGTATAGATAGACGAATTGTATTATTCCCATATGTTTCCCCGTTTCTTGCTTTCGTCAGCATTTATTTGATTTACGGTTATACTAGTTGAAAAAAGGGTGATGCATGGCAAAATGCATAGAAAATAATTAATGTTTACTATATTTTTGCACATTAAGGAGGGAAAGCATAGTGGAATCACTTTAAAAATTATATATATATATATATATATATATATATATATATATATATAATATATATATATATATATATATATATATATATATATATATATAATATATATATATATATATATATATATATATATATATATATATATATATATATATATATATAATATATATATATATATATATATATATATATATATATATATATATATATTATATATATATATATATATATATAATATATATATATATATATATATATATATATATATATATATATATAATATATTATATATATATATATATATATATATATATATATATATATATATTTGAGGAGGGGACAGCCTTTTTCATATACGGAATAATTTCTCTTCGTTTTAAGTTTTAATATCGCTCCTTACTTTCAGTTAAAAAAACTTGTTTTTTTAATTTAATTTCTGAACGTTCTTGAATTAATGCAGCTTTGATGTTGGCTCACCGTACATGAATAATTAAAACGAAATTTGCATATTAATTTTACTTTTTTGGCTAAATGGCTTTCGCGCACTTTTGATCTGACGTAACTTACGAATTAACTTACGTAACCCTTAGTCAATACCTCGCTCTTTACGCCAAAGTTCAAATTTTCTTCGAGGTTTCTAAGAATGGCCGCTTAATCACAAATGCCGTTAATTAGAATAAATAGCTCTGATGAAACTAAAAAAAAAATAGCGCAAAGAACGAGGTAATGATTAGGGGGCGAACCCAATCATGTACGTATTAATTTCTGTTTTTTTTAAGTTTTGGTGTTGCTCCTTACTTTCAGTTAAAAAAACTTGTTTTTTTTTTATTTAATTTCTGAACGTTTTTGAATTAATGCAGCTTTGATGTTGGCTCACCGTACATAAATAATTAAAACGAAATTTGTATATTAATTTTACTTTTTTGGCTAAATGGCTTTCGCGTACTTTTGATCTGACGTAACTTACGAATTAACTTACGTAACCCCGAGTCAATACCTCGCTCTTTCCGCCAAAGTTCAAATTTTCTTCCAGTTTTCTAAGAATGGCCCCTTAATCGCAAATGCCGTTAATTAGAATAAATAGCTCTGATGAAACTAAAAAAAAAAAAAATTAGCGCAAAGAGCGAGGTAATGACTAGGGGGCTAACCCAATCATGTACGTATTAATTTCTGTTTGTTTTAAATTTGGCGTTGCTCCTTACTTTCAGTTGAAAAATTGTATTTTTATTTAATCTCTTATTGTTTTTTAAATAATGCTGGGAAATCTGACCCCCCCCCTTCATAGCAATGTCCCTTCCTCCACCGAAAGCTCCTCCCACGTAAAACCCGACCCCCCCCCCCCAACTACCAGAAAAAATTTGCCCTTAAAACTTCTGTATATTTCCCAATAACCAATATTATATGTAAACATTAGACATAGTTCATAACTTGCAGACCGTCCCCCGGAGACTGAGGGGGTCATCCTCAAAGACATAGTTATTGTATTTTTCGAACATGCTGAACAAAATGGCTATCTAAAAATTATTATCCGGTGACTTTGGGAAAAAAGTGAGCGTGGGAGGGGGCTTAGTTGCCCTCCATTCCTTTTTGTCACTGAAAAAGGGCACTAGAACTTTTAATTTCTGTTCTGAATAAGTAAATCCATCAGTTTTCTGGTCTGCCCTAAGAAAATGTAAGGATGCCAAGGATAAAGAAAAATACAAGGATCTTTGTGATTTTATGCTAACGTTATGTGGCCTGCCACACTCTTCAGCAGCTGCTGAAAGACAGTTTACGCTACTTGGTAACGTCAAAACCAAATTACGGAATGGTCTTCTAATGCAAACGACTAGTTGTTTGATGCATGTCAAGCAACTAATTTGGCGTTCTGGAACGTTGCTGGAATCCTGGATTATACATTTTGAAATGCGCAAGAAATACTCCGATTGGCAAATAGCTAAAAAAGGAAGAAATAAGGCTGACTCTCATGCTGAACATAATTTTCAAGATGAATTTTCGCTAGAAGACTAATCTTAAGCTCCCACGAATTATTTTTAGTGTTTACTAGTTTTTATGAGTTTTGTGCTTGTATTAAATGTTTTTTTTTCGTTTTCAATGTATTTGATGTTGACTGGCCGCTTTGAAAGATGTTTTCAAAGCGTCTTTTGGTCAATATCCCAATTGATAAGAAAAATAACCTCTAGGTTCTGAGATTTCAATATGGACATATTTTGGACATATTTAAGACGACATATTTTGGCTAAAAATGACATAATTTTGGATGCTCAGGGGACATATTTATCGACCGAAAAGTTGGCAACCCTGGTTAGTAGTAATAATAATAGTTGTAATCGTTTGGTAATAAGAAAATCATTTCCACCAAAACAGCCAGTCTAGCCATAAGAAACGGAAAAAAAAACACTAAAAGCAATAATGTCTCACGGTAGGTGTTTGACATTCCCGGTAATACATCTATAGGGTATCCCAAGGTAAACCGTGCTAAATATTACTAATAATAAATCTATCCTAGACAAAACTAGGGGTTTTGTCTGTCCCAGATTATTGGGCTAGTCGTTCTACGGTTTGAGGTTGAACAAATTGAAAAAAAATTACATTAGAATGTTCAGAAAATCTTGGAGACTACATACTAATATTCTGCAAAAATCTGAAAGCGAAAAATGTTCCAAAATCATTCTTAAAGACCAAGTTTTACCACAAAAATGGAAAACAGATGTGTTGGCTCTGAATGGGTTTTTAAAGATGTTTTACGATACATTCGGACCACTGCTTTAGACTTCGGTTTCGACCAAAAAACACATCAAAGCTCAATTTTACCGAGAAAAGCCCGAAAATTTACTTTTCTTCAAAAACTTTGTTACCTTGTTTTACCTGATGAATTGCACAAAATACTTTTTGACCTCAAATTTACGTAGCCAAAAACTTTTAGGTTTCTTGTAGCCAAAACCTGAAATTGAGTCGAAAGTCCAAAAATAAATTTTCTTTTGAAAAAAATGGAAAGATCATCAAACAGTTCGTGGTAACGAACTGTAAGTAAGGAGCGACCCGGCTCAATGGTAACCGAAACTCTAAAAAACGGAATTTTGATACCAATAGATACATCAAAAGAATCAAATTTTAATTCTGATTTCAAATATATAAGTTTCATCAAGTTTAATCTTACCTATCAAAAGTTGCGCGCCTGAGAAAATTTTGCTGATTTTCGAAAAAAGGGGGAAAGACCCCCTAAAAGGTATAGAACCTTGATGAAAATCACATCATCATATTCAGCGTATCAGAGAACCCTACTGTAGAGGTTTCAAGCTCCTATCTACAAAAATGTGGAATTTTCCATTTTTTGCCAGAAGAAAGATCACGGATGCGTGTTTATTTGTTTATTTGTTTTTTGTTTTTTTTTTTCTTTTCCCCAGGGGTGATCGTATCGACCCAGTGGTCCTAAAATATCGTGGGAGGTCTCATTGGAACGAAAATTAAAAGTTCTAGTGCCCTTTTTAAGTGACCAAAAAAAATGGAGGGCAACTAGGCCGCCTCCCACGCTCATTTTTTCCCCAAAGTCACCCGATCAAAATTTTGAGATAGCCATTTTGTTCAGCATGGTCGAAAATGTTATAACTATGTCTTTTAGGATGACTTAATCCCTCGAAGCCTCCAGGGGGAGGGCTGAAAGTTATGAACTTTACCCAATGTTAACATATAGTATAGGTTATTGGGAAGTATACAGACGTTTTCAGGGGGAATTTTTTTCTGGTAGTGGGGGGGTGGAGGTGGGTCGGGGGTTATATGGGAGGATCTTTTCATGAAGGAAGTTTTCCTGGGGGAAGGGACATTGCTATGAAGGGGGCGCCGGATTTCCCAGCATTATTTAAAAAAGATCAGAAATTAATTATAAAAAAAAACAAGTTTTCCAACTGAAAATAAGGAGTAACATCAAAACTTAAAACGAACAGAAAATATTACGTGTATGATTGGGTTAACCCCCTAGTCAATACCTCGCTCTTTAAGCCAAAGATTTTTTAGTACTTTCATAAGAGCTATTTATTCTAAGTAACGGCCTTTGTGATTAAGGGTAATTTTTAAAGAATTGGAACAAAATTCGAACTTTATCTTAAAGAGCGAGGTATTGACTATGGGGCGAGCCCCCTAATATACGTATTAAAAATATATGAACATAGAAGTCCGTTACGTAAGTTAATTCGTAAGTTACGTGTATTTATTACTAATAAAAACGTTCGTAAATAAAATTAAACAAGTTTCGAGAAAGCCATTTAACCAAATAAAAGTAAAATTAATCTGCAAATTTTGTTTTAATTATTCGGCCTTTGTGATTAAAGGGTCATTTTTAAAGAATTGGAACAAAATTCGAACTTTAGCTTAAAGAGCAAGGTATTGACTAGGGGATGAACCCCCTAATATACGTATTAAAAATACATGAATATTTGTTCATTTGTTTCCTCTTTAAAACATTAGGAACTTGTTGCTTTTTGTGTTTTGCATAATTGTAATTCCTTGTTTTTGCAATATTCTTCAGTTTTCTTGCCTTCTATGTCAAAAGGCACTTACCGCCATAATTTGGCAAAGTCCGTGTCCACATTAAAACTAATAGTTTTATAGTTGTGCCATACCCATGTAGTATCATGTAGTATCCAAACACACATGATGGCGTATATATTTTTCATGATTGCTGTTTTTATAAAACGAACAGAAATTATTCCGTATATGAAAGGGGCTGACCCCTCCTCAACGCCTCGCTCTTTACGCTAAAGTTTTTTTGTTTAAAAAACGAGGGCAACTAGGCCCCCTCCCACGCTCATTTTTTTCTCAAAGTCACACAATTAAAATTTTGAGATAGCCTTTTTGTTCAGCATAGTCGAAAATCTAATAAATATGACTTTTAGGATGACTTAATCCCCCACAGTTCCCAGGGAAAGGGCTGCAAGTTATGAACTTTGCCCATTGCTTACATATTGTATTGGTTATTGGGAAGTATACAGACATTTTCAGGAAAAAATTCCTGGTGGGGGGGGGGGCTGGAGAAGGGGGTTACTCGGGAGAATCTTTCCGTGGAGGATGTTTCTTTGGGGTAAGGGATATTTCTATGAAGGGGGCGCCGGATTTCCAAGCATTATTTAAAAAACGATCAGAAATTAAATTAAGAAAATACAAGTTTTTTCAACTGAAAGTAAGAAGCAACATTAGAACTTAAAATGAACAGAAATTATTACGTATATGAAGTGGTTCTGCCCCAATTCAAAACCTCGCTCTTTACGCTACAGTTTTTTTTAGTGCTTTCAAAAGAGGTTTGTGAATTAATTTTTTTTTACTTTTAACGTAAAGAGCGTGATATTGACTAAGTGGAGAACCCCCTCATATACGTAATAACATATACGTAATAAACAAAACAATAAAAAAAAAACAAGCGATACGGCTCAATAGTAATCGAAACTTTTAAAAACGGAATTTTGATGTCAATAAATGTATCAAAAGAATGGGCTTATAATGCTGATTCTAAATATATAAATATTATTAAGTTTAGTATTACTCATCAAAGGCTACGAGCCTGAGAAAATTTACCTTATTTTTCAAAGAGGGGGGAAACATCCCCTACAAGTGAAAGAATTTTAATGAAAATCACACCGTCAGATTCAGCCTATAAGAAAAACCCTATTACATAGGTTTCAAGCTCATATCTGCAAAAATCTGCAACTTTGTATTTATTGCCAGAAGAAAAATATACGAATATAGAAGTTCGTTACGTAAGTTAATTTGTAAATTACGTCAGAACCAAATTTAGAGACAGCCATTTAGCAAAAGAAAAGTAAAATTTTTATGCAAATTTTGTTTACTTATTCAATGACGGTGAGCCAAAATAAAAGCTGCATTAACTAAAAAACGATCAGAAATTAAATAAAAAAAACAAGTTTTTTAAACTGAAAGTAAGGAGCGACATTAAAACTTAAAACGAACAGAAGTTATTCCGTATATGAAAGGGGCTGTCCCCTCCTCAACGCCTCGCTGTTTACGCTAAAGTTTGACTTTCTCACAACTCTTATTTTTTTTAAACAATGAAAACCTTATTCCTTATATGAAAGGGGCTGTCGCCTCCTCAACACCTCACTCTTTACGCTAAAGTTTTTTATTGTTTGAAAAATAGAGTTGTGAGAAAGTCAAACTTTAGCGTAAACAGCGAGGCGTTGAGGAGGGGACAGCCCCTTTCATATACGGAATAATTTCTGTTCGTTTTAAGTTTTAATGTCGCTCCTTACTTTCAGTTTAAAAAACTTGTTTTTTTTTATTTAATTGCACACTAAACTGGGCATGTAATACAACAAAATTATGCGCAAAAAGTCATAGAATCTAATTTCAATCAAACAACCAGTCTTTAGTTCTTGGCGAAAAGTAGCGGGATTTTTTACCCATGTTGTTGGTCCTGAAGTTCACCTGAACCTGAAGTTCAGAAATAATAGTAAATAAAAAACTGTACTTTGAATTTACTTTAGAAGCCTTCAAAAAGTCCACAAAAAATAAAAAAAATAATATGACTAATACTGATTGGTTTTACATCATGAATTACAAGCACAGCCGGGTTTACTCAATAGTCTATTTCAGCTTCATATTTGTCTTGGTTTTGCTAGTCTTCAACTACGTTCGTGCAGTTCTCGCCTAAACATTCTGAAGGTTGGATCGCATCACTGCCCGGATATTCAATACAGGTGTCTTGCTGTTTCACACCCCGACTTGCGTGTTCCAGTGTTGAAGGAACAAAACACGCCAGACTCTTTGAAAAACAAGCCCGATTGTTTAAAAACCAAGACTCCATCATGGTCAGTTCCCAAAGTGCTAAACTTGTCTAAATTTGTGGGTTCCACAACAATTTTTGGTGCCAAAGTCCAAAAAAAATTTGCATAACCTGCTAAGTGTAGTTGGATTATTTTTAGATTATTTTTTTGTCCAGTTATTTCAAACTTAGCGCCAACGAACACAGCAAAAAGGTGATCTTGATTAAATCAAACTTTACAGAAATCTTTTGAAACAAATACGGAAAAATGCGGTCCACACTTTTTGTTAATTCCTCTGCATTTAAAAAAAAATCCTCATCACTTCGTCCACGACGAAACTGTATCACAAAAGTACTACAAATTGAAGCATGTGCTTACAGTGCTACGCATGATGAAATAGTGCTAAAATAGTTCTTTCGTGCTAAAGTCAGACAAAGTTTTGCCCCTAATCTAACTCCACTTTTACCTTAATTGCTTACCCTTGGTTGATCCTACTCCGGTTTTACGGAAAAACAACCATTTTGCCTGATCCGCCAAATTTTTTCTGTTTTTAACTGCAGGTTTATGCGTTATAATGGTTAAACATCTGAGAACTCTTTTTATTAACTTTTAGAACTTAATGTAGATTATTCTTATGGATACGGTAGTCTATACTAGCAACATCCACAAGCCGAAGACATACAATATCTTTGGTTTATTATCGAATAAAAATTTTTGGTACACGTTATTTGGTACAGTTGCAACACGTTATTTTTAAGATAACCTTATGATTAAAGTTAGGCCTGAAAAAGAAAGACGAGTCTAGTAAAGCAAAAACGTACAAGCAACATTGTCTAGTGACATCCTATTGGTAATTTTGATTAAAAGTGAAATTTTTTAAAGTCTTCCTAGAGATTTTTTCCGTCTAAAAGCAATTTTTATTTATTTTAGATAAGTGTTTTGAATACTTGTCTAAAAAGTATTACTATAAAGAGTAGCGATATTACATTTCCGCTAATGCATAACCGGAAAGTTTTCAGTTTTTAAACAGTTTTTTTCAGCCGTACAAATGAGAGTAAAATTTACACATTGATCTATAATGTTAAACTTTTCAGCCTGTCATTTTGATTACTAAATATCAGTATATCTATATTAAACTGACAATGCACATTCACATTCATTTTTATCTCAAAATGGCTATTTAAAAATTTGTAGATGTGTTTGGGGGAATGATGGGCGTGGGGGGGGGCTAGTTGCCCTCCAATCACTTTCGACTATTAAAAAGGGCACTAACCCTTCAAATTTCCAATCGAAAGGGCCTGTTTTGAAGTTTCTACGACAACGCCTTCTATAAAAACCTTATATGCCCCAGGGCGTAACTTAAAACCCTTGCCCTGGGGACTGTGGGGGAGTGTCCTCCTCAAAAACATATTTTCTATTTGGAAATCAACTACGCTGAACAAAATGTCTATCTCACAATTTTGATTGGATGTGTTTGGGGCAATGATGGGCGTGCGGGGGGGGGGGCTAGTTGCCCTCCAATCACTTTCGACTATTTAAAAGGGCACTAGCCACTCCAATTTCCTATCGAATGAGTCCTTTTCGAAGTTTCTACGACAACTTCTTCGATACGAAGTGCCCGGGTATGGAGAAAAACCAAAAACACATTGTGCCCACATCGTTCTTTACTTAAGCAGCGCTAGCGCGCTTCCTGTGATAACTGTTTCTCTGTGGTTAAACTAACTTCTGAAAGAGAAAGGTAAGTTGTATCTAATCTATTCGTTCTTTTCTCTTTGAAATTCTATACCCAGGCGTGTACTACGAAGGACCTTGATAAAAGAGGTAACCACAGGAAAAATAATCCAAGGTTTGGACATAAAACCTCACCAATCTAATATTAACAAAAACCTATTCACAAAGATGTGTCAAATATATCCAAATAAGCATAAATATGCATATAATTCAAGTCTTGTCTTAATCTCAGCAGCAATTGGAATAAGAAACTTGACAATTAGATTCCCTTAAATTAGCGCTACTCTGTTTGCATCCTAAGCGCAGAGTGCAGTTGCAGAGTGGAATAGTGTTCCATGCGTTAAAGAGGACTCTTGTCATTTTGATGAATAGCCACGGCTGAGCCATGGTGATTTTAGAATTTTCGTACGGTTCCCAACTTTCAGTCAAAATAAGCCCATTTAAAAAAAAAAAAAAACATGTTCCCGCCCCACGCCCACTCCAAAATTCAACCCGCCCCTGGCGGCTAAAACAAGCCCATCTAGCAACACTGGCATGTTCATCTGATGACATTAAGCTCTGGTGCGAGTTTCGCACCAGTCATGATTGGCACGAGTTTCGCACCTGTTATGATTATCACGAGTTCACAATTTTGTATGCGCCTACCTCAAGTGCAGGGTTGCCACCTGATGAAAAAATCACTAGATTCTTCAAAAAAATCACTAAATTAGCACATAAATCACTAGATTATTGACTAGAAATCACTAGAATTATAATACTCTTTATCATTGTAATTAATAATTGTTTTGTTTCTTTACCATGTTCTATGCAGGGAAGGGTGTAAACTTACCTCACTAGATGTGGAAAAATACCTTTAGATTGATGGATACTTGTCTATTATATAAAACACATTCGAGAAGTGAAGTTTGGTTAATGCTAATGAAAAAAGATATGATGAAAATAGAATACTTTATAGTGATTTGTGAATTATTAAATTGGGGACTTTGGCGTCAGCTGACTGTCTCAAAGACAAAGAAAAGTTCATTATTAACGCGATTCTTGACCTAGTTCATTATCAACGCAATTCTTGAGGACACCGGTTAGTTTGCTTTGACTGTGATAGAATATAGTGTCTCACTCTGGATGTTCAAATTAAGATTTGGGATTTGCCAGGGACAGAAGAACAGGCAATTATATTTTTCCATGATAAGGGTTGCTGCCCCCAAAAAAACAGTGCGTCAATAGACACACCATGACTATGTACTCTTACTAGAAGCAACATTTTTGGAAGTGTAACACTAGGCCATGTTTGAAAACCGTCAATTTGCGCGTCAATACGTGGTTTTCTAAAAGTAAAATACCATCTGTTACTGTAGTTCGTTTCATTTATTTCTGGGTTAACGAATTGTTGTCTGTGGTCTGATGTCAACAAGAGCTAGGCATTTCTAAACAAACGGTTGTCGATTGGAATAATTACCTCCGTGAAGTGGGCGTTTTTTCTGTGCAACAGAAAAACTGTGCGAGAATTGGAGGAATCGGTCATATAGTGGAAATGATGAGTCCTTGTTTACAAAAAGGGAAAATAATGCAGGAAGAATCTTACCGAAACAGTGGGTGTTTAGTGGAGTGTGCCGGGAAACCGGTGAAAAATTTTTAGTGGAGGTCCCCGACCGAGGAGCTGAAAATTTACTCCAACAAATTAAGCTTAACATAGAGCCAGGATCAAGAATCATTTCAGATTATTCGAAGGGCTACAACACAACTGAGCTGGAACAAGCAGGTTTCACTCACTTGAAAGTGAACCAAAAAAATAATTTTGTCGGCCCAGCAACCGGAGCCTCTACCCAAAAAGTAGAGAGAATGTGGGGTTCCGCAAAATGGAGGAACCAAACGGCTCCGAGATACATCCTGCGATCATTTACATTCATATTTGTAGAGTACATGTGGCAGGTGGCAGTAAAGGCAGAGTTCATTTTAACATGATTCTTGAGGACATTCCTGCGTAATGGGCGCATATTTCCATGATGTAGTTTTCACAATTTTGCTATTAAATTATTATATTTTCATAATGCTTTGTTTTATTTCAATAGCATTAACCAAACTTCATTTCTCAAGTGTGTTTTATATAATAGACAAGTACCGATTGATGTTTTGTTTTTTTTTTTTGAAGGGAAAATTACTCTTGAAACTTTGAAAAATGTCTTTTTGCACCTTTATGCAGAGAATAGAACGAAATCATTGCTCCCTTCCTGTATTTTCCCTAATTACCCTTGGCTTATACCCCGATCACGGAAAATTTGTTATCGGTGATCTATCGAAATATTTGCTTTTTCTTTTTAACTTTTTTTCTTTGTCGATCCAAAACTCCAATTTTTTCCCGAAAAAAATATAAAACTATTTTCTTTTTACTCTAGTTGAGCTAATACAGTTACTGGGACACTAGCGACAGTTTTGAAAATGAACTTTTTATGTTTTCATGGAAAAAATGTGTCCCACCCTTCAAAATCAAACAGTTCGTGGTAACGAACTGTAAGTAAGGACCGACCCGGCTCAATGGTAACCGAAACTCTAGAAAACGGTATTTTGATACAAATAGATACATCAAAAGAATCAAATTTCAATGCTGATTTCAAATATATAAGTTTCATCAAGTTTAATCCTACCCATCAAAAGTTACGCGCCTGAGAAAATTTGGCTGATTTTCGAAAAAAGGGGGAAAGACCCCCTAAAAGTTATAGAACCTTAATGAAAATCACACCATCATATTCCGCGTATCAGAGAACCCTACTGTAGAGGTTTCAAGCTCCCATCTACAAAAATGTGGAATTTTGCATTTTTTGCCAGAAGAAAGATCACGGGTGCGTGTTTATTTGTTTGTTTGTTTTTTTTTCCCAGGGGTGATCGTATTGACCCAGTTGTCCTAGAATATCGTGGGAGGGCTCATTGGAATGGGAATTGAAAGTTCTAGTGCCCTTTTTAAGTGACCAAAAAAAATGGAGGGCAACTAGGCCCCCTCCCACGCTCATTTTTTTCCCAAAGTCACCTGATCAAATTTTTGAGATAGCCATTTTGTTCAGCATGGTCCGAAAATATTATAACTATGTCTTTTAGGATGACTGAATCCCCCGAAGCCTCCAGGGGGAGGGCCGAAAGTTATGAACTTTACCCAATGTTAACATATAGTATTGGTTATTTGGAAGTATACAGACGTTTTCAGGGGAGATTTTTCCTGGTAGTGGGGGGGGGGTTATGTGGGAGGATCTTTCCATGAAGGAAGTTTTCATGGGGAAGGGACATTGCTATGAAGGGGACGCCGGACTTCCCAGCTTTATTTAAAAAAAGATCGAATTAATATAAAAAACAAGTATTTCAACTGCAACAGCAGCAACATCGAAACTTTAAACGAACAGAAAATATTACATATATAATTGGGTTCACCCCGTAGTCAATGCCTCGCTCTTTAAGCCGAAGATTTCTTTAGTACTTTCATAAGAGCTATTTATTCTAATTAACGGCATTTGTGATTAAGCGGTCATTTTTAAAGAATTGGAACACAATTCGAACTTTCGTTTAAAGAGCAAGGTATTGGACTAGGGGGCGAACCCCCTAAAAAACGTATTAAAAATATATGAATATAGAAGTTCGTTACGTAAGCTAATTCGTAAGTTACGTCTATTTATTACTAATAAAAACGTTCGTAAATAGAATTAAACAAGTTTCGAGAAAGCCGTTTAACTAAATAAAAGTAAATTAATATTAAAATTTTGTTTTAATTATTCATGTATGGTGAGCCATGATCAAAACTTGCATTTATTCAAGAACGTTCAAAATTAAATATAAAAAAAAACAAGTTTTTAAAACTGAAAGTAAGGAGCGACATTAAAACTTAAAACGAACAGAAATTATTCCGTATATGAAAGGGACTGTCCCCTCCTCAACGCCTCGCTCTTTACGCTAAAGTTTGACTCTGTCTCACAACCTTATTTTTTAAAACAATAAAAAACTTTAGCGTAAAGAGCGAGGCGTTGAGGAGGGGACAGTCCCTTTCATATACGGAATAATTTCTGTTCGTTTTAAATTTTAATGTCGCTCCTTACTTTCAGTTTAAAAAACTTGTTTTTTTTATTTAATTTCGATAAGCATCGGTCTTATTGCTTCTTTAGTAAAAAAAAAGAGGTTCTTGTTAATTATACGAAACACACCCAAGAAGTAAAGTTATGATAATCCTAATGACATATGTCAAAATTTGATGAAAATATAATACTTTAGTTTATATAATAGCATAATTTGAGCTATATATTTGCACATTAGGGGAGTGTGGGGGTAAAGCAACTTAGCCTTACCTTACCCCCATCCTCCTAATATGCAAATATATAGCTCAAGTTAAACAAGTCCAATGCATTCTGTCACTCATTATTTGTCTTTGTGGCTATGAAACTGGTTTTCATAGATCGTACATTATCCTTATTATCCTTCACAAATTATCCTTAGCATACTTTCATCCCCAGACCTATCCTAGTAGGCTGCGTGAATCATGTTAAATCTGAAGGTATAGTTTTGGAACCTTGCAATTATGCCAAACAAAATCGCTACCTCAAATTTTTGATTGAACAACTTTTGGGGAAAAAGGGATTTGGAAGGGGGGCTAGTAGCCGTCCGATCTTTTTGGTAAAAAAAAGGGACACCAGAAATTTTAATTTCTGCTCAAATGAGTCCTCTCCGCCGCTGTTCTAGGACCGTTGGCTAAATACGATCAACCCTGGGAAAAAATAAACAAATAAACATGCATTTGTGATTTTTCTTTTGACAAATAATACAAAATTCAACACTTTTGCAAATAAGGGCTTGAAACCTCTACAGTAGGGTTCTCTAATACGCCGAATCTAATGGTTTAGTTTTTGATTAAAATTGTTTAATTTTTAGTGGGTGTTTCCTTCTTCTTTCAAAGATCAGGCAAATTTTCAAAGTTTCTTAGCCTTTTATGGGTAAAACTAAGCTTAATGAACCTTATATATTTGGAATCAACACAATAAGCCGATGATATATCGATCGATATCAAAATTCCGTTTCTAGAGTTTCAGTAACTATTCAGCCTTGTTGCTCCATTCTTATGGTTCGTTACCATAAACTGTTTGATATGTTAGCACATAAATCCAAAAACTTAAAGGATAGGGCGTTATCTGCCCTTATTAGGTGTTTCAATTACAAAAAAGAGAATTTGGAGAATTATTGGGGTTTCGATTAGATATTAGAAGTAAAGATTAAAATCATTAGACAGTTCCCAGAGTAGATCCCCCCTTACTCCCAACCGACTTCAATCATCAAACTAAAAATGGATTTAATCTAGTTATATTACAAATCCTATTATAAAAAAAAACACTAAGTCCTATTTTCTTTTTCAACGATTCGTTTTTTCATTTAAAAATTATATTTAATGTATACCTACCTACCTTCATATTTTTCAATGACTCCATTTCTGTTTTATTTGCAGATGTAGAGGGTGTATTCACATCCACCATTCACTTCACTTTCAAAGGTTTTATTAGAAGAAAATCTAATTTAGAACTGATAGATTACAGAGAAAAAAAAACCATAAATATGGAGACAAAAATTCAACCTGAGCAAATGTTGTGAAATCGGAAGTATAGAACAATTTTGCGATTAACTAGCTTCGCGTGTTATCTCGATGACAACGCTCTGGGGTCTGTATCTGATATCGACATATGGTGGGAAATCGGAAGTTTCAAATGCTTTATATTTGCATAAATGCTAATCTGGAACATATTTTGGGTTTTTTATTGATTAGCTTCTTGTATAATTTATTCGATTGAATCATGAGTCTAAACGCTATATCAGGAAAAATCAATAGATTTAGAAAAAATTGCTAGTTTTAGAGCAAAAATCACTATAAATCAATAGCCAGAAAAAAATCACCAGGCAAAATAAAAAAATTACTAGAAATAGTGATAAATCACTAGGGGTGGCAACCTTGCTCAAGTGGTAGGGTCCAGACTAGAACATTTTACTCAGTTATCTGAAAGGAGACTCGATCGAAGTGGTATCGGGCAGCTGATGGTGTAGGTGGAATTCTTTCAGAGCTTTCAAAGATATTGGTGCTAATAGTTTAGTGACAAATAGCGTGTGTCATGGGAAAGGAGAGTTTCATCCTTTTAGCCTTATATAGGCCGAGCAGAACCTCTCCCAAGTTTAATCAGTTCGTCCCTTGAAACCGTGGCTTGGTTGAACACTGGAACAGCTTCCTTAAAACGATTGTTACGTTTCGTATGCGTGAGCATGACTAGCCTACTGAAGCCCTGTAGTCCTGATGTAGTGGCACAATCAGGGATGACATGCAAGAACAAAATGTCTGCTGCAGCGGCTCCAAGGTTCTGCTTCAAGGTTCTTTTTAGAATGCTGAAATACTTCGCACTAGGCTTGCTTTAAACTTGGTAAAAAAAGGCAGTTGGTATTGTCTTTTGAGTGATGGACTAGTAGAACCAACTAATCTGTATCACTATGACAACCAGGGGCGTAGCTACAGTGGTTTTATTCGGGAGGGGGGGGCAAGAAGGGGTGCTATTGAAGTAGATACTATTCAAGCAGTAGTGAAGAAAAGCAGCTATTTAACAAACACGCTAATTGGTGAATTTAAAAACATTACGCAATACATTATAAACAATAAACACACATTAAACAATCATAAATAAACTGTTGGTGCTTGGCTTTTACTAAAATTGTCAGCAATGAGCTGCTGCAGGCGATAGTAGTATAGCGTAAACTAGCTTCCGAGTGGGCGAAGTTAAATGTTGTATACACTCTGATTTTTTTCAGCCAGATTCATGACTAATGCTGCAGTACATATCCCTATCTACTTCCCCCAACCCCCACGCCCAGCACTGCATGCCCAATCTCACATTTGAACCAAGCTCTATTCTAATAGCTTAGGGTATAGCGCTATTCGTTTGCTCGTAATTTTGAATGTATTTTGACTCTTTAAGATATAATTACTTGTAGCCTACTAAACTTTTAATATGTGATTTATTGGAAAAACTATTTATGATCTTTTATTAAATTTATTTGTTTGTGGGTTCGCCGATTTATATTAATAAATAGCATTGCTATCAGCGGGCCACATAAAGCCGAACAAAACCACAGGCAGCGCAATAGCACTGTCTAAGTAAAGATACAGGACAAGTCAAAGTATTACCACAGATTGTTTAACATTATTTAGTGACATATTCCCCACATTTTAATAGCGACCGTATTTCAAATTTGAAAATATTTGAAAACGTTAAAGGTAAAGTTAGAATTATTAACTTATCCATTGGGCATTGTTTGACAAAGAATATCCAGAAAATCTGAACAATTCTTTGCATCATTCAGTCAGAAACCTTGAATAAATGAAAAATTGCCAGGGATGCCAAATAGAAGGGAAAATTGACTCTTAGACTTTGAAAATTGCCTTCCCATTTGTATTTTTCTTAAAAAAAAAAATGAATTCTACAAGAGTTACGCAAAAGTTTTTCTTTTGTAAATCAGGGTATGGAGGATATACATTTTCGGAGGGGTGTTATACTGAATATCGTTTTTGTGCCTATAATACCCTTCACAAGCAAAGATCAGTCTCCTAGTGCTGCATGGTAAAACTGATAGCAATAGAAAAAGAGAATGGGCTGGTACTGCTTATACATGCACAAAAAATTTCTAAATTGTGAGAAAAATATATGTATTTTGTTTAAATTCAGTCCTACATTTGTGGGTTAGTATGTGAATCCAAAACGTAAGGAATAGGACATTACTAGCGCTTATTAGGCATTTCAATGACAAATAAGAGAATCGGAGTTTCAATTAAATGATGATTTCTGGAGCGGATCTCCCTCTACCAAATTCCATGACCAAGCTACAACTGATTTGACCTATTTAGTTATGCTACAAATATCATTATAGAAAGCACTAAATCTTATTGTCTTTTTCAATGATTTCTTTCTCATTCAGGAAATCGTATTCACTGTATTTCCTATTAATTGTTTTCACTGTAGAACTTTATTGTTCTTCTATAATTACATTTCTGTCCTATTTGCAGAAGTAGAGGTTGTATCCATTTCCACTTTTTAAAGTTTTAAAACAAGAGAACCTAATTTTGAACTGATAGATTTTACGAAGTATAAGCACCTTAAAGATAAGCGACAAAATTAACCCTAGCGAACGTGGCGAAACAGGAAGCATAGAACGTTTTTAAATCTTGCAATTAACTAGGCTCACATTTTACTTGATGATAAGGTTTCAAGGGCAGTATATCTGGAAAAATATTAATGTGGAACATAATATGAAGTTTAAAGGACTCCTATTTTCTCGTTTTCCTTGTGTTAAAAAGGAGCATGGATTAATTTTAAAAAAATTATTTGCTCAAAGTAAAGAGCAAATTAAACCTAGTTAAAACATAATAGTTTTTTTTCCAAATTATTGAGGGGGCGGCAACTGTTCATCCTTGTCTCTCCTCAGCGACGCCACTGCCGACAACCGAAACTACTTCCGTCATAGTCTCAGTAGAAACAGGAGTCTTAACAAGCCTCTGCATGTTCACTTTGTTGGTAAGAAATTCTTTCTTCTTAATCGAAAGTGCCATTGACGGTGTCAAGTGGATTCCACTGCTAGAGATCCATTATGTTCTTTTTCGATGATCGCAGTCTTTGGTCGAAGATCGACAACTATATCCGTCAAAAACCCCATTTGCATTTTTGAAAGGCTGCCCCGAGTAAGCCACATAATTGTAACACATAATCCCATAAGATAACTCTACTAGCCATTGTGTCTTGTGTAGCAACCATTCTCCATCAAGAACACAGTAGTGAGAAGGGCTGAGGGAGGCTGGGTTATAACTGGAGCATCCTTTATAAATGGAGTTAACATGAGATGCCTTGTCGGGACTTCTCATAACTTCAAACGCTAGTAGAGAATATATTTTTCAATGCATGATCTTTTCTAATGCGGTAATCAGAATGCATAAGTTTTCTCAATGCAACTTCAAACGCTAAAAGAAATTATGGTTTTGAACTTAATGGATTAAAAGCTGCGTGAATTTGACTTGGAAAGATCTTTCGTGTTTAAATTTTGTGTAATTCAGCAGATTTGATAAGGTAGCAAATGACATTCCACAACATATTTGAAGAAAAGTAAATTTCCAGACTTTTTTCCGTAAGATTTGGCAATTTATGTGTTGTTTGGGCGAAACTGAAGTCTAGAGCGATGTTAAAGCTGATACTCAGTAGTTCTAAATACGTAGTGAAAGACTCTTAAAAACCCATTCAAAGCCAGACTAGTAGGCAAATGCAGCGGTTTTACTGACTGGAAAGAACGGGCGAAAACTTCATTCTGTAGCAACTATTACCATTTATTTGCAGGACGGTAAGGTCGCAGTTACGTTTTATAACAGGTTATGTTGTTAGTAGATTGTGAGCTATAGGTGGTAAAGAGAGTGATGCAAGGGACGCACATGTCAGTTCAAACAGCAAATTAGGTGAGTTGGATGATCCATCTCAAATGTAAAGGAATGGAATAATGGAAGGAATAATGGAAGGATATGTGGAATTTTAGAAGGAATCGAGTAAAAAAAGTGTTGGGGTGCCTATATAGCCTATATTCGACATAGCCTATATTCGACAAAGACTATCGTAAATGGATCAATGCTATTTTTCACAAAAAAGAACGAGTCTAAATTGATTTTAGCTGCCTAGCAGGTTGTTTGCAACCAATTTGCCAAATAAGCAACCTAAAGAATCAAATTGGTCGTGCATTACTGCCGAAAGAATTCTAGAAGTCTTAGAAAAGGAAGGTGCAGGCAGAGAGATGCTTATGTTTTAAATTTATGGTTATGCAAGTAATATGTCAGGTATTCGACAGGGTGTCCAGGAACATATATGAGTCGAGCTGGAAAGGCAAGTACGCGACATTCGATTCATGCCTCATAGAGAGAAACTTGTGGAACACAACTGCAGCAACACCTCCATAGTCTGAAAAATGTTGAAATTTTGAACTGTGAAATCTTGGACATGAACGGGTCGAATGAAACGATCTATTGCTTACAAACGAGCAGTTGAGAGTGCTGAACCGACACTGATGCTTAAGGATCCGTCAATGGCAAGACGGACGTTCAGGTCAGAGAGTTTGACAGCATTGTAAACCAGCTTTGACATTATTTTGAAGATCTCAAAGAACTAATAGAACACAATGAGGACAAAATAATAAAGAAAAAGTCCAACTTCTGCATCGCCCCGTTACCTGCTTTGATTTTATTCTGATGGTCAAGTTCATATGCTAAGTCCTGTTTAAAACGAATGTTCTTGCAGAAATACTTCAGACTGAGAAGCTTGATCTGGTGATTGCAAACACAAAACTTAGGGTGACACGGGACATCTTATATGATCTCGTCCGAGACTGATCAGATAGAGAGGGAAATCGAGGCATCGATAGCAGCAGTGGAGAAAGATGGCTCACTAGCCAAAGACAAGTTCCCACTTAAGCAACATCCCAGGCTTCTATCTGCTTGTTATTCAGAGGCAATTTCTAACCCTGGAGTCAACCGGTGGATGACTGAAAAGTGTTCTATGCTAAGGAACTGCGGCGTCCTCAGAACCCTAGTGAATGGCTTGGACGATGCAATCAATGATAACTCTTTTCTTGAGCCGGCGTGCGAAAGTCTACTGGGAAAAATGGACATCAGCTATTAAAACTTTACCGCAGTCACGAAGATGTTCCTGGAGGAAAACCTAGATTTCACGGAACCCATGACAGAGCTATTGGTCAGGACCGAGATCAGAAACTATAAATTCATTGATCGCTACATCTTTGAGACCTTATTCTGTGAAATTCATGCAGTCAGATCGATATTCCCGGCTCTCTGGTCAGTTTACCAGTGGATTGTGACATTATCTCCAACTTCGGCCATGGTGAAAAGAGTTTTCGGTAAACTGAAACTGGTCATGACACGTTTACGTACAACGATGGACGATGACCGTTTCGATCACCTTGTCATGATATGCTTTGAGATTGCCAAACCAAGATTTTTGACTTTTTAACTGAAGTTTCGCAGTTGTATTTTCTTCATTCTGTGTTTAATCCATATGTTTTAATTGAAATTATCAATTTCTCACTTCTGAGTTCTGTTTGTATATAAATCATACTAAGGAGCTATTCTCCATCAGTCTATACGATTCTTCGGGCTAAACTGTGTTCTCAAGTTTCGTATTTGAAACGAACATTACGCTAATTATTGATAAAAAGAATCGGTAAAAATGACCAGGCAGTCGGTAAAATACCCCCCCCCAAAAAAAAAAAAAATTGGCTAGTAGCGTCCCAATTAGCAAGTGCTATCTAGAGTTTCTTTTTTTTTTACCAAGATTTACCTGGAAATGTTTCTAATTTTCTTATTTTTGTACATTTCTTGAAATATTTTCCTTTCTCAGGGGAGGAGACATCTCCCCCCCCCCCCTGAGCACCTTCTGCCGGCGTCCACGTAGCTATTGCACTTAACTTTGAAAAGAGTCAAGCTGAATCTCAGAACAGCTCCAAACGAAGAATTTAATTTGTGTTAGTGCTTAGTTAATGCTTAAAGTATGGCTGGCTATCATAATAAAGCTAAAACAATGTGCCCTAGCCCTATTGATAAAACAACATATCTTTTTTTTGTCTATGAAGCATTTTCCTCCCCCTTCCCTCGGTTAAAACTATGCCACGTGGGAAAATATTTGTTGGTGAACATGATAAATTCTTTCAAAATGAACACAGATTTTTTTTTGTAACCTACCATTCAAATGGAAACTGTCCTAGTCTGCGGACGCTGAAATACGTTGGTCCCTGAAAAGGGTGGTGGCAACAACAGTAACCGTCGTTGACCTTTCTTGACCTTGGCCCAATTAAATTTGATCAGAATTTTTTAGGAATCGTTTCTCAGGGAATTAGTTGCAATATATAATTAACTTTCATTAGAGGTTTCCAGTGGATCATTAAACTCCATTAGTTCAGTGATAAGGGACAAAATTTTCAAAAAAAAAAAAAAAATGCGTATAATAGTCTAGCGTAGGAAGATAATTATCATCAAGTAAGTGATGGTACCTTGGATGTTACATAAAAGAAAAGTGCATAGTTTATAAGTATTTAAAAGGTACTTATGTATTATACCGCCATCACTCAAGTTTACGCCATGTAAAACTCGAGAACACACCGGTTTTATATTTCTGTATTATGAAATAATTAGCTTACGCTCAGTGCAAAACAAGTGGAGGGTGACAGAATACATTAGAATTATATAAGTTGGGCTATATATTTGCATATTGGGGGGGGGGTCTTCAGTTACCTCCATCCCCCTGATGTGCAAATATAGAGCCGAAATTTGTTTCTAAGGTATTGTATTTTCATCATGTTTTGGTATTTTTCATTAGGATTAACTTAACTTCACTTCTTGAGTGTTGGCGGTATAAAACAAAAGTACCAATTAAAATATTTTTCTTTGAAGTGATTGTTTTAAACAAGAATACCTTAACTTTTTAGCTCCGTGGTTTTTATACATCTTTATTAAAGTGCTAAGATCCAAACAACTAAACTTCTATTGAATATATGTCCAGATTTGTAAACTAACCAGTTTCGCCAGTTTTCAAGCTCCTGACAATCGGTACCAGTGTTGCCAACATGGCAAATTGCGCCGTTTTTACAGCAATTTAGAGTACTTGCACAATGCTATGCATCTGGGAATGTATACTATACGACATGGCTCTAACTAAGTTTGGCTTTTCCAAAATTTTTCTTGAACTATTTCTTTTAGGTATGTTAACAAAAGAAAAGCTGTCACTATTTCATGAAAGAAAAAGAAATATCAAACTAATATTCCTCTGTGAAAAAGGGCTCCAGTTGATATTTCAGGGAAGAAGAAAATAAAAGCGAAAAGAAAAGTTCACAACTCTTCAATCGTCTTCCCGTATGTGTACCTTTGTAATGGAAACTAATACCCACAGTTCATATATTATCCAGTATGATCATTCTCTATCTCACCATTATAAAAACCCGGACCGGGGTGCGAGTGCTCCGGAGAACGTTTTGGCAGATATAAACATGTTAGACATGCTAGACAGGTTAGTCTGTTTCCGACTGTTTCCATCAAAGTGCATTGAAACAAACGGAAATAAAGCTAATGCAGAAACAGGCTAAACAAGCTAAGGCAGAAATAAGTGGGAGGAGCTTTTTGTTCATCGAAGACCAGAAATGATCTGCGATAAGCTTACTGGTATATTCTGTCTACTGTGCTAATACCACACAAAGAAAGAGCAGCCTAGGGTCCAAGAGGAGCTTAAGTAACCAAGAGGAGCCTGATGCCAAAAAAATCTGGGGCACGCTCCTCTTAAAAAATTGGCCCGTAAAATTTCCTAGTCTTTCCTTTGATCGGCTCGAGACTTACATCCTTAAACCATTGGGCTCACCCTCTAAGACAGACCATCTTGGTACCCTCTAAAACAAGCCTGGAAAAGGGGCGATCGTAGAAACTTTGTAGGGGGTTCATTGGAATGGAAGTTGGATGTTTTAAGATCCTTTTTATGGGCTGAAAGTGGTTTGAGGTTACCTAGCCTTCCTCACACGGCCTATTTTGCCACCAGGCCATCTCATAAGTCGAACGATATTGCAATCAACATTTTAAGATATTCATTTGGCTCAGAAACATTTGAATATCTCCTGAAAGTGTCAAGCTAATCACAGCCCGTATCAAGCATGCCCTTTCTTCGTCTTATAAAAACTTATTTGAGAACAAGGGGCTATTTGCATAGTTCAAACCTTTCGTTTTTTGGGATTCTTGGGTTAAGTCCTCCACCAAAAACATATTTGCTGGATGTTTCGAATATTATCGCAAAATGACTGTTTGAAAATTAGGGTCCTTTTCACCCACGAACTTACATATGAAAATATTTTCCATTTTAACTCGCGCATTGGAGTCTCCTTGACTTAAAGTCTTATTGATACAGACTAAGAGGAAATTAAATCAAGGTGTTTTGGCTTTTATTTTGGCTTCCATTTTTTTTGGGGGGGGGGAGATATAGCCCAAAGTTAGTTTTTAACATTAGGGCTCTCTCGGTCAAGAGACTGCCAGATGTAAGTTTCAAACCGATCCGAGACAAAAAAAATGATCGGCCTATTTTAGGCCCTAGCACCCTCCTAGCCCAGAGAACAATCCTTGAAAAATGTCAAGCTGATCACAACCCATATCAAAAACGCTATTTCTTTGTCTTATAAAAACTTATTTGAGAAGAAGGGGCAATTTGTAGAAATAAAACCGTTTGTCCTTTGGAATTTGTGGGCTGAGTTCTCCCCAAAAAATATATTTGTTGGATTATTCGAATATTATGCACGAAATGACTGTCTGAAAATTAGGGTTCTTTTCACCCAAGAAGATGAAAGAGGTTTTCATTTTAACTCGTGCATTGGGGTCTCCTTAACGCAAAGTCTTTTTGATACAAGCTGCCAGCAAATCGAATCAAGTTGTTTTGGCTTTTATTTTGGCTTTCATTTTTGACGGGAGGGGATACTCCAAAGTTAATTTCTTAGCATTTGGGTTCCCGCGGCCCAAGGACTGAGAGATGTAATGTTGGACCCCTTTCTCCTCTCAACAAAATCTGGTGTCTTCCTATCCCATAGAACAATTCCTGAAAGTGGCCCGCTGATCAAAGTTCATATCAAGAATGTCCTTCTTTTGTCTTATAAAAACCTATTTGAGAACAATGGGCAACTTGTATAATTAAAAGCTTTTGCCCCAAGGAATCTGAGGGTTAAATCCTCCCCTAAAGACACATTTGTTGAATATTTCAATACTACGCACAAAATAACTGTCATAAAATTTTATTCAATGCCATGGGGGAATCGCAGAGGCGAAAAAAGCATGGGGATGGAGTTAGTTTCCCTCTAATCTATTTAAGGCTTTAAGAATCGACACACGACCTTTCAATTCCGAACATTTATATATATATATATATATATATATATATATATATATATATATATATATATATATATATATATATTATATAATATATATATATATATATATATATATATATATATATATATATATATATATATATATATATAATTAGTTCAGATGTTTATAGGAATTACAAGTAGGTTTCGAAGTCTCGAGTTGGTCTCAATCAGGAACCCTTATCGCTATCTAAATTCACAAAGTGCAAAGATTTTCAAACAGAGGTGTTTATTGTTTAAAGTTCAGGAAAGGTCTGCCCATTTCATACGAAAACATTGATTGAAAACGAAACTAGTCTTATCCAGGCTCTCCGCCAAAACAGGTAACTAGACTTGTCAAATATCACAGGAACTACAATCTCAGAAAATAAATATCACGACGTGAAAAAAAAAAATGATAAACTATCCAGTTGCGGATCCAGAGGGGGAGGGGGCGAGGGTTACCCCCCTAAAGTAGTGTAATTTACCTAATTAACGCAAGTTTGCATTAATTAAACTTGCTCCTAACGTAAGTTTGTCGGATCAACCTATTTTGCACCCCCCCCCCCCACAAAAAAATCCTGGATCCGCCCCTGAAACCATCACACCAAATCCACCAGTTATTAGAAAAAAAATTCCTTATTTTCACAAATTTCATCAACCCCCCGCCCCCTTTTTTATAAAATCCTACATAGGCCAATCAGTTGAGTCCACTGTATGTAAATAATAGATTAAGTCATAATTTGTATATAAATTAAGTCATACCTGTGAGATGGGACACTTGCAAACCACTTGGCTGGCTCACCAAGTTTTGTTCTGCTTTCGCAATTACGAATAATGCACTTTGTAACCATTTCTCATTGATTGACGAAAACATACTAACCCGCTAATGCAGAAATAAATGGGAGGAGCTTTTTGTTCGCACCGAGAATGAAGAGCCAGAAATCATCTGCGGTAAACTTACTGGATAATTATATAAACTGTGGTCCAAGCCATTCACTAGGGTTCTGAGGACGCCGCAGAGTTCCTTAGCATAGAACACTTTCCAGTCATCCACCGGTTGACTCCAGGGTTAGAAATTGCCTCTGAATAACAAGCAGATAGAAGCCTGGGATGTTGCTTAAGTGGGAACTTGTCTTTGGCTAGTGAGCCATCTTTTTTCCACTGCTGCTATCGATGCCTCCCTTAAGTCTGCTGCCAGCTAAACAAAGAAGCGGTTATACATCAACTATTGTAACTCTTCTTTGAAAAGAATGTGAGTATACTCGTTGACAAATTTATAACGATAATACCTAACGATAGCATAGTGGATTTGGCCGCGGCAGCTGACCATTGATGTCTGTGTTCGATCCCTTCTATCGTAAGGAAATTTGAATCTAATAAAGTCTTGCTTAATTTTTTTTTCTTTATTGTTCGAATCACTTTCTTCTCTGTTTCTTTCTGACTCTACATGATTTTCCCTTTTAGACAAATAAGAACAAGTTGAACCTTGATTGCGCTACGATGCGCAATTCTAAAGTGTATTAGCTATTCCAAATTTTTATTCAATAGCTTTTTGGTATTAACCTAAATAATAGTTGCCATTTTTAATTTAGCTTCAAATGCAAGTTCTTCCTCATTTGACAATTATTCAAGTTCCTAAATTTCCGTTACTATGGGTAGCAGTTCGTTCTTTACTAGGTTGTGGCGCATACCGCAACCGTGCTCTAAAAAAATTTACGCAAGTACACTGGGATTTATCCAGGGGGCAGGGCATAAATTTTAGGTGGAGTAGAGGGGCAACTGTCTGCTATATTCCCCCTCCCTCCTGATTTTCAACATACCTATTGGGTTGTTTTATTGAAAAATATTTCCTTTTTGGTATTTTCATTAGAAAAAATTGAAAAGCTGGAAAACTGACCACATCCGTAGATTTTGAAATTACAGGATTTCGCTGCTTATGAAAAACAGGTTTTTGCTGCCTCGCGAGATATTGCTCACTCCGTGACAAAGATTTAAACTTAAGTTTTTTGGGGTTGAAGGGGTAAAAAAAGGTACCTGGGTTAGGTTACGTATTTAATATATGCTATGCCTTACCCCCACCCCACCCCCTAATGTGCAAATATATGGCCCAAATTTGTTCATAAACTATTATATTTCCATCCTATTTTGTTTTATTTCATTAGCATTAACGAAACTTCACTTCTCGCGTGTTTATCGGATTTTAAATAAGTACCATTTTTTTTTCAGTTTCGCGCATAAAACCCAGCAATAGAAGGCTTTAACAATTTTTCAAAACAAGAAACCTTTTCCACTGACAGACCCTATTGTAAATTTACAATATGGATTGTAAAATATTTCATTCCAGCTATATAAACCTTTAAAAGACTATTTCAGTGACAAACAGGATTGCCAGGTCCAAGGCAGTATCCAGGGGAGATGCACTCCCCCCTAAAATTTTTGTCCAATTCGTAAAACCGTATCAAAAATGCATGTAATCAAATTTTGATGTGTTTTTAATGTTTTTACCCCCCCCCCCCCTCCCCCCCTTTCCGAACAAAAATTCTGGATACACCCTTGATCATGTCTTATATTATTGACTGTGAATTCGACAATATTGCTGAAAAGGATGGTTGTTATTCTAGATTGTGGCTTTTAGCAGATTACTCTCACTACAGCCCCATGCTGCCTGAGGTCGATACAGCTGCTCAGACTCATCCTGTTATTTTGGAAGCTTCATTCTTTACCCCCTCCATAAAGTTCCAATTTCCTTAAAACCTCTTATTACCCAGGGACAAATAATCACAATTCTTCCTTCGTGAAACTTGTGCTAAACCCTCTCGATCATTCTTTTGTCATAGCCCTGAAAGTGGTATCAGACCACATCTTTCGCATACTTTAAATGGCAGGTTTATAAATTTGGCTGTGCCACAGTTTACAACTCGACAATTAACTTTTATCAGCCTGTTTTATATACTTCTTTGTTCCATTAACAATTGTTTCTACTGCGGTTGTAATACATCAACGAAAGACATTAATTTTTCATGAATCATCACTTCTTGCCTGTTGTTTTATTTTCTTAAGCATTGTTGCCTGAAAAAAAAAATAAGAACTTTTACAAGAGAAAGCCTGTAAAATATGTATCAGCACAAGAAAAAAGAAATCAGCAGAAGACGACAACGCCGCACTTGTTTATCAGGACTTTTATTCGTTTCAAATTTGGCGCCAGGCTATCAGCAAAATATACTGTAGATTCTTATGATTAACCATAATGTCTAATATTTTTCGTTTGGTTTATCTGTTTTATTTTTCGATGTTCCAAGTCCCCAATCAGGATCATTAATAAACGAAAATGTAGGGAGGTGGAGGCAAAATTATACATTTCAAAATCTACGGAGGTGGTCAGTTTTCCAGCTTTTCAATTTTTTCTAATGAAAATACCAAAAGGAAATATTTTTCAATAAAACAACCCAATAGGTATGTTGAAAATCAGGAGGGAGGGGGAATATAGCAGACAGTTGCCCCTCTACCCCACCTAAAATTTATGCCCTACCCCCTGGATAAATCCCAGTGTACTTGCGTAAATTTTTTTAGAGCATGGTTGCGGTATGCGCCACAACCTAGTAAAGAACGAACTGCTACCCATAGTAACGGAAATTTAGGAACTTGAATAATTGTCAAATGAGGAAGAACTTGCATTTGAAGCTGAATTAAAAATGGCAACTATTATTTAGGTTAATACCAAAAAGCTATTGAATAGAAATTTGGAATAGCTATTACACTTTAGAATTGCGCATCGTGGCGCATTCAAGGTTCAACTTGTTCTTATTTATCTAAAAGGGAAAATCATGTAGAGTCAGAAAGAAACAGAGAAGAAACTGATTCGAACAATAAAGAAAAAAAAATTAAGTAAGACTTTACTAGAATCAAATTTCCTTACGATAGGAGGGATCGAACACAGACATCAACGATTAGCTCCCGGGGCCAAATCCACTACGCTATCGTAAGGTATTATCGGTATAAATTTGTCAAAGACTATACTCACATTCTTTTCAAAGAAGAGTTACAATATTTGATGTATAACCGCTTCTTTGTTTAGCTGGCAGCAGACTTAAGGTTTTATTTATATCGATAGGTATTTCAAAACATGAAATGGTAATATCTCGGTATGACACAGGTATCTAATGACGAAAAATGTATAATGACATCCTATCGTCGCAATTTTGTCTCAGTACCACTACGCTCCGGTAAAACTTGGATTTTCGAGGGCAATATGGGTATCAGACATGGGTGGGGATTAGTGGTGTAATTTCTTCAAATTCATAGTGGGAGGGGGGCAAATTTGGAGCCAATATTTCGAAATGAATGTATGAAAATTATGCCATAGAGTAACAAATAAGATATATATATATATATATATATATATATATATAGATATATATATATATATATATATATATATATATATATATATATATATATATATATATATATATTATATATATATATATATATATATATATATATATATATATATATATATATATTATATATATATATATATATATATCTATATATATATATATATATATATATATATATATATATATATTATATATAATATATATATATATATATATATATATATATATATATATATATATATAGCCTATATATATATATAACATAATATATATTATTATATACATAATTTTGTATTAATTGGACTAATTGCTGTTTGGATTATTTTTTATTAAGTATTTTTCTCGTTTAGAAATTGATTTTTCTTTTTAATTTTTTTTTTTCTGAACTCCGCTTCTTTTTTGCCTGTTGTAAGCGGGCTAAAATTCCAACAAAAGCATTAAGACTGAGACGTTAAGAAAGGAGCAGCTCCCCTCATCGACAAAATAATTTCCGTTCGTTTCAAGTTTTGATATTGCTCCTTACTTTCAGGTGAAAAACTGTTTTTTTTTTTATTAATCTAATTATTTCCAGGGAACATCAACTTCTTAGGGGCTTTCCACGTCAACGGTTTAATGCCCGTTGTTTAACTTTCTTAAACATTGTTGCAGGAAAATTTCACTTGAGAAAATAAGAATCTTTAAAAGAGAAAGCCTGCAAATAAGTATCAGCACAAGAAAAAAGAAATCAGCAGAAGACGACAACACTGCATTTATTTATCGTGACTTTTATTCGTTTGAAATTTGGCGCCAGGCTATCTGACAAATATAATCTATATGACTTGCTTTTTCTTTACCGACTCAATTTTAGGCGTGGAGATGTTAAGGGTAATTGTCCGGGGTAAATTTTCGCCTGGATTGAATTGCCTAGAGGATATTTCTGCGCGGAGGGGGATTTCTTCGTGAAGGTGGATCCAGGTATCCTGGCGTTATTAAGAAAAAAAAAATCAGAAATTAAATAAAAAAATAAGTTTTTTCAACTGAAAGTAAGGAGTAACATTAAAACATAAAACGAACAGAAATTTTTACGTATATGAGTGGGGTTGCCCCCTCCTCAAACCCTCGTTCTTTACAGTAAAGTTTAAATTTTGTGCCAATTCTTTAAAAACAACTCCTGAAACACAAGGGTCGTTTAATTAGAATATAGAGGGGCAACTCCCTCATGTAGGCAATAATTTCTGTTCGTTTTAAGTTTTAATTTTGCTCCTTACTTTCAGTTGAAAAAACTTTTTTTTTATTTAATGAAGATTACAACCATTTTTCTAAAGGCAATGAAAAAAGCATGTCAATTAAAGTAAAAGTATATAAAATTGAAAAAGTAAGTAATTAAAAAAATCACACAAAACAATAGCCTATTTACAAAAACTAAGATATAAACTCCCAGCATTCAGTTCTGTTGAGCAATGCCAAAGCGTTGGACGGATATTTTTTAACAATATCGACAGTTTTGAACTTGGTTATCAAACACCCAAATATTTAATGCCTTTAGGATCAATTTTTTATAAAAAGTAACGTATAATCAAACTAGTTTGTTCAAAGTTAAACATTAAAACTAAGATTAAGAAAAACAAATAAAAATTTTGAATTCAATATTTTAAATTTAATTTTGAACACCAAAAACCAATATATTTGACAACTTTATACTTCATAACTGTAAAAAATTAAATGTTTTCAAAGCGACAACTAGATAAATACAGTCACTCCTGGAAAAATAGATAAATGATAATAAAACACAAAAAAACGTATCTGTTCAGGAGGAAAATACAAGAATTCCCAGCATTCCGTTCAGGGGAAACATTTCTGATTATAGTGGCTTCATATATCAGCTCATAGGTACTCTGGTTATGCAAGCAAAAGTTGACGGCAATTTTTTTACCCAAATTGACCCTTATTAAGTTGTTTTCCTTGTGTGTTTTTTTAATTATACCAACTATCTTGTGTACTAATAACTGCATTAATTACTAATAAACAAATACATATTTAGGATCGCCATAAATAGTTGATTCTTTGATTTAGTGTTATCAATAGTTAGGCTATTAAACTTTCGTTATAGGGTCAAAATCTTTTGGGAGGCTGTCAACGATGAGACACATTTTGTGTGTCATCGTTCCTGCCTTTTTTTCTTTTGGTTTCCTTATAACTACTTTATAGTCCCAAATTTCCAGGGGACCATGGCCCCCTGCCCCTCCTGTCGGCGCCCATGATACAATTGTCGCGCACTTACCGCATTCTAGACCAGTACTTGACGGATTCTAGACCTTACTGGCTATATTATATGTTTGAAAAAATACATAACACAATATCCAAGTCAAGCTTAAAAATAATAGATATTACCATGTTTGAATAAATGAAACCTAAAATGAATAGAAAATTGAACAAATAATCAAGTCAAGCTTGAAACGAAAAAGAATTACCACAAATATGTCCAAGCCCATCACTAACTTAAACCTTCTAAAGTCCAGGATACCATTTGCACCGGTCCACGAACTTTCAGATTTAAGTCTCAAGCCGTTCAGAAAAATATTTTGGGCCTCTTTTGGACCCGTTTCATGGTGAAGTAACGCTTTTTCATTTATTTTGTCGTATTTAGAGGTCCATGGCCAAGGACTTACAGATATAAGTATTTTCGATGCATTTTGGTCCAGGACCCTGATGGTGCATATTTTTAGCCGTTCGGAAAAGTAATTCCGTCCCCCTATTCGGGCTCTACTTTAAGGCTGACTGACCCCACCCTAAAAATGTATGCATATTCCCAATAACAAATAAAACAATAGGCAAATTTTATAAATTACCCTTTCCCCAGGGGCTGTAGGGTCTCATTTTATCTTCTTTAGAGACATAGTTATTGGACCTTTCAATTATGCTGAAGAAAACAGCATCTCAAAATTTTGATCGGACGATTTTGGGAAAAATGTGGAGTGAGGGAGGGCCTATTGCCCTCCAATTATTTTGGTCACTTAAAAAGGGCAATATAACCTTTCATTCAAAATAGAATGAGCCCTCTCTCGACGGCCTAGGTCCACTAGGTCGATACGATCACCCCTGAAAAAAAAATAAATAAACACGCCTCCATGATCTTTCTTCTGGCAAAAATTACAAAGTTCCACATTTTTGTAGAAAGGAGCTTGAAAACTCTACAGTAGGGTTCTTTGATACGCTGAATCTGATGGTGTAATTTTTATTAAAATTATATGACTTTGAGGGGGTCTTTTCCCCTTTTCTTAGAAAACTAGACAAATTTTTTCAGGCTCATAGCTTTTGATGGTAAAACTAATCTTAATGAAGCTTATATATTTGAAATCAGCATAATAAGCCAATTCTTTTGATATATTAATTGGTATCAAACTTTAGTTTTTTAGAGTGTCGGTTAATATTGAGCCGTACTTACAGTTCATTACCACGAACTATTTTACTATTTTACCACGAACCTTACCACGAACGAGTATTATTGTTTGTATGGATGGAAATTCTGTAAGACTTTTGATCTTCTACTTAAATGAAGCCATCACAACCTCTGCAATAAGATTTTCTTATCGATAAATACATTACATTCATTTGTTTAAATACATTGAAATACTTCATGTAAATAGACAAAGAAAATAACACCATTTAAAATTGCTGAAAAGTAATTTCCTTGCAGTATTTGCCATCCCAAAGAAATTTCCTGGCGGGGCTGATGATGACCTCCCTTGCCTTTTCCACCTCTGTGCTGGTAGAAATCGGAATGTAACATTTTAGCTGTGTAGAGAAACAATTTAATTAGTTCCTACTCCCCCTGCCTCTTTAAACATTTATTTGAAGCCTCGTGAAAAGTAAGCAGTTTGTCCATTAAAATGCATTTTTTAGGATTCTACCCTACTCCAACCTAAATAATTACTCATTCCTCCCTCATTATAGCTGATACGCCAAACATAGCCTAATTTCATTACAAATAAAGTGAATCAACTTGGTCGAATCAAGTGCTACCACCGTGTGGCATTACTTCTTTTACAACTGGAAAGCCTAAAATATAGTTATTCATACTTTTAAATCAATTAGCTTTTTCATAATTTTAAATTGATTGCACATTCATCCTCTTCGGGGTAAAGTCGTAGTTTTGTGCCCTAAAATAGAGAGAAAAAAAAGGTTTTTCCCTGGTCTAATCTATATGGTCACTTAAAAAGAGCTTTAAGTTTACGTTTGAATGAACTCCCTCCCAATTATCTTAAACCTTCAGTTTGACACAATAGGCCCGTTTTTTAGCACTAAGATCTTACATCTAACATCTTACATCTTTCTGTCAAAGATTATCGTTTTTTAACTCATCTTTGTTCTAAGATTAAATAAAAAAAAACAAGTTTTTTAAACTGAAAGTAAGGAGCGACATTAAAACTTAAAACGAACAGAAATTATTCCGTATATGAAGGGGGCTGTCCCCTCCTCAACGCCTCGCTCTTTACGCTAAAGTTTTTTTATTGTTTAGAAAAATAGAGTTGTGAGAAAGTCAAACTTTAGCGTAAAGAGCGAGGCGTTGAGGAGGGGACAGCCCCCTTCATATACGGAATAATTTCTGTTCGTTTTAAGTTTTAATGTCGCTCCTTACTTTCAGTTTAAAAAACTTGTTTTTTTATTTAATTTTTGGACGTTTTTGAATTAATACAGGTTTTGATTTTGGCTCACCGTACATGAATAATTAAAACAAATTTTGCATATTATATTTGGTTAAATGGCTTTCTCAAAACTTGTTTAATTTTATTTACGAACGTTTTTATTAGTAATAAATATACGTAACTTAGAATTAACTTACGTAACGAACTTCTATATTCATAAAATTTTAACGCGTATATTAGGGGGTTCGCCCCCTAGTCAATACCCTGCTCTTTAAACTATAGTTCGAATTTTTTTTTCCAGTTCTTTAAAAATGACCTCTTAATCACAATCAGTTGATCAGTTGAAAAACTTGTTTTTTTTTATTTAATTCCTGATCTTTTTCTTTAATAATGCTGGGAAATCCGGCGCCCCCTTCATAGCAATGTCCCTTCCCCCATGAAAACTTCCTTCATGGAAAGATCCTTCCATATAGCCCCCGACCCTCTCCTTCCCCCACCTACCAGAAAAATCTCCTCTGAAAAAGTCTGTATACTTCCCAATAACCAATACTATATGTTAACATTGAGTAAAGTTCATAGCTTTCAGCCCTCCCCCTGGGGACTTTGGGGGATCAAGTCACTCTAAAAGACATTTTTATCATATTTTCGCCCATGCTGAACAAAATGGCTATCTCAAAATTTTGATCGGGTGACTTTGGGAAAAAAATGAGCGTGGGAGGGGGCCTAGTTGCCCTCCATTTTTTTTGGTCACTTAAAAAGGGCACTAGAACTTTTAATTTCGTTCCAATGAGCCCTCCCACGATATTCTAGGACCACTGGGTCGATACGATCACCCCTGGGAAAAAAAAAAAAAAAAAAAAAAAAAAACAAATAAACACGCATCCGTGATCTTTCTTCTGGCAAAAAATGGAAAATTCCACATTTTTGTAGATAGGAGCTTGAAACCTCTACAGTAGGGTTCTCTGATACGCTGAATATGATGGTGTGATTTTCATTAAGGTTCTATAACTTTTAGGGGGTCTTTCCCCTTTTTTTCGAAAATCAGCCAAATTTTCTCAGGCACGTAACTTTTGATGGGTAAGCTTAAACTTAATGAAACTTATATATTTGAAATCAGAATTAAAATCTGATTCTTTTGATGTATCTATTGGTATCAAAATCCCGTTTTTTAGAGTTTCGGTTACCATTGAGCCGGGTCGCTCCTTACTTACAGTTCGTTACCACGAACTGTTTGATCTTACAGCTCACTGATGTTAGCAAAAAGTGTGAAGACCGCCACTGTTTTGCCATATGGAACAATGATGAGAGAACTTTGATGATCTACTCATCATTGTTCTCAGACCGCTGATCAGAGCAGAATGATGAAAGACGTTTGCACAAAAATGACTAAAGATGTTAGATCTTTATTCAAAGATTTCACTTTTAAGCGTTTCAAACATTTCGTGGTAACGAACTGTAAGTAAGGAGCGACCCGGCTCAATGGTAACCGAAACTGTAGAAAACGGAATTTTGATACCAATAGATACATCAAAAGAATCAGATTTTAATGCTGATTTCAAATATGTAAGTTTCATCAAGTTTATTCCTACTTATAAAAAGTTACGCGCCTGAGAAAATTTGGCTGATTTTCGAAAAAAGGGGAAAAAACCCCCTAAAAGTTATAGAACCCTAATGAAAATCACACCATCATATTCAGCGTATCAGAGAACCCTACTGCGGAGGTTTTAAGCTCCTATCTTCAAAAATGTGGAATTTTGCATTTTTTGCCAGAAGAAAGATCACGGATGCGTGTTTATTTGTTTGTTTGTTTTTTTTTTTGTTTTTTTTTCTCCAGGGGTGATCGTATCGACCCAGTGGTCCTAGAATATCGTGGGAGGGCTCATTGGAACGGAAGTTAAAAGTTCTAGTGCCCTTTTTAAGTGACCAAAAAAATGGAAGGCAACTAGGCCCCCTCCCACGCTCATTTTTTTCCCAAAGTCACCCAATCAAAATTTTGAGATAGCCATTTTGTTCAGCATGGTCGAAAATATGATAACTATGTCTTTCAGGATGACTTAATCCCCCAAAGTCCCCGGGGGAGGGCTGAGAGTTATGAACTTTACCCAATGTTAACATATAGTATTGGTTATTGGGAAGTATACAGACGTTTTCAGAGGGGATGTTTTCGGTAGTGGGGGGGGGGTGTGGGTCGGGGGTTATGTGCCAGGATCTTACCATGAAGGAAGTTTTCATGGGAGAAGGGACATTGCTATGAAGGGGGCGCCGGATTTCCCAGCATTATTTAAAAAAAGATCAGAAATTATATATAAAAAAAACAAGTTTTTTAACTGAAAGTAAGGAGCAACATCAAAACTTAAAACGACAGAAAACGTTACGTATATGATTGGGTTCATCCCCTAGTCAATACCTCGCTCTTTAATCCAAAGATTATTTAGTACTTTCATAAGAGCTATTTATTCTAATTAACAGCATTTGTGATTAAGGGGTCATTTTTAAAGAATTGGAACAAAATTCAAACTTTAGCTTAAAGAGCAAGGTATTGACTAGGGGGCGAACCCTCTAATATACGCATTAAAAATATAAGAATATAGAGGTTCGTTACGTAAGTTAATTCGCAAGTTACGTATATTTATTACTAATAAAAACGTTCGTAAATAAAATTAAGCAGGTTTCGAGAAAGCCATTTAACCAAATAAAAGTAAAATTAATATTCAATTTTTTTTTAATTATTCATGTACGGTGAGCCAAAATCAAAACCTGCATCAATTCAAAAACGTTCAAAAATTAAATAAAAAAACAAGTTTTTTTTGTACTGAAAGTAAGGAACGACGTTAAAACTTAAAACGAACAGAAATTATTCCGTTTATGAAAGGGGCTGTCCCCTCCTCAACGCCTCGCTCTTTACGCTAAAGTTTGACTTTCTCACAACTCTATTTTTTTTAAACAATGAAAAACTTTAGCGTAAAGAGCGAGGCGTTGAGGAGGGGACAGCCCCTTTCATATACGGAATAATTTCTGTTCGTTTTAAGTTTTAACGTCGTTCCTTACTTCAGTAAAAAAAACTTGTTTTTTTTTATTTAATTCTGACAAAAGATGTAAGATCTTAGCACATTGATGAGTAAAAAAACGCCCCTAATCACCCTTGGGAAACAACAAAACAAATAAACATGCATCGACGATGTTTCTTCTGAAAAAAAGATGCGAAATTCCACATTTGGAAGATTGGAGCTCGAAACCTCTATGGTAGGGTTGTCTGATATGATGTATCTAATAAAGAGATTTTCAATGAGATAGCTTGTTTTTTTTGGGGGGGGGGTGTGTTTTGTTTCATTTTGCATGCAATTTAGTTGCTCTTTTTATTTGAGTTTTTTCCTAAAAGTATTTAAAAATAAACTTATTCCTACGAAAAACAAATCCTGAAATATATTCCCTGTCACCCAACCACCGCTGATATTTTGGCGTTTGCCCCATCCCCTGGAAAATTTTCTGCCGGTGCCCTTGAATTGTATTGCAAAGATCTTTATGAAAACAGGTTTTCGCTGCCTTGTGAGGTATAAACAAATGGTTTCTTACTCCGGAAACTATATTTAAACTTTATTTTTTGGGGGTTTAGGGGGACTAAAAGGTACCTAGGATGGGTTAGGTTACGTATTTAATATATGCTATGCTTTACTCCCCCCCCCCTATTGTGCAAATATATAGCCCAAATTTGTTTCTGAACTATTATATTTTCATCCTAATTTGTTTTATTTCATTAGCATTAACGAAACTTCACTTATCACGCACTTACCTGATTCTAGACAAGTACCGCCAATAATTTCTTTATGGGTTTCAATAATTAATCACCCCAACCATAATTTAAATTCATTAAAAATGCTATTTTATGAAAATACGAGCCTATTGATTTTAGTGCTAACTTGTGCACTCGGTTGTTAAAAGTAAAGATAATAATATAATTTTGTTCATGACAAGTTAAGAAAAAAAAGAAATATATAGGTGCTGCCAGCAAATACCAGCATAAACGGGTCCTGCATTCACTAGTATCATCTAGCAGACCTGTTTTTAGTTTAATCTAAGGTGTAAATAAAACTGTTCTAACCAGTTTCAAAATCGTTACGATAATCCAAGTATTTGAAAATTTTTAGGTTCGTTCACCTTAAGGAACTTATTTAGTTTGAAATGTTCCTAAGAGAAAGCCGTGGATTTTTTTCATGGTTGGTTATTCTAACCGTAGCGTGGTTGGAAATTATTATATTGTGGAAGATACTATATTCTGAAAACATTAAACATGATTCAGATAGTTGTGAAGAGGCCAAAAAGCGACCTTTTGGACATAGCGGGGGATTATCCGATTCGGCGGGACCGCTTGTAAGTAAAAGTTGTTTTTCTTCTTTCTGTAAAACCTATATCATTGCTGACTAAAACTCCCTTGCAAATATTGACTCAATTTCTTTTGGGCTATCTACTATCCTAATAACATCTATCTACGGCGATTATAAAACGTAGCTCTATCCTGATTTACAGCCAAAAATAAAGGAATGGGTCCTGCTGCAGTTCGCTTTCTGTTCCTGTTTATTCCATCTCCTGCATATGTAACAGCTATTTTGAACTGTGATGGCTCTAAGCTGTCGCAATTGCGTCCCAGCCCTCTAATAGGGGCAGATATAGCCCTAGGAGATATACAGAAGTATGTTTTTTTTCAGTGGGCTTTATTTGACATTTGAAAAACTGTTGATAAGATATAAGCACAAAAGATGGTGGAAATCCACAAAACCAGCGAACCTTTGTATATAGTCTCGACTCTGTACACTATATACTTGGCTATGTCCTCGACTATTTATACTGGGCTACGTTTGGCCTCATTAGGATGGACTTGGACAAGTTTTCGACAGCAATGACCGGAAAGAGCACTGAATGAAAAACATAATGGCATTTTTCCTCTCTGATTTCTACCCTATGTCTTACCTTTATTTCTAAGTTCCACTGTCATATCATAGGCTATGTGTTTGACCATCCCCACTCCCCTCCACTGGGCACTAGGTATGTTTTGATAATTGGCCACCCATTTTGCTTTTCCACAAACGGACTCATTCATAAGCAATGCAGCATAGCTATTAGTTTAGTGCTTGTATGGCAGAGTAAGTGTCTACAAAGCTACGAATACTTCCTGCAGAAAAATATCTTTTTTTTAGTAAGTAAATAAATCAATAAAAAAAGTTCATGGAAAATAAATAGTGAATTCAAAACTTAAAAGGAGCATAACTTTGTTTAAAAAGAAGCTTATAAAAAACGAGTGTATTTCAAATGAAAGTAAAGAGTGACAATAAACTAAAACGAACAGTAACACTTACCTGAACCATATGATCGTGGTTGTATAAGTATTATATAATGATATAATACTCCTGTACCAGATAATCGCTAGCGACGGGTTGGGGGGGGGGATTATTTCTGTTTGTTATAAGTTTTAGCAAAATTCCCCCCTTAGCCTCCTGTTTTGCTACATTGAAGCTCATTACGACAATTATTACTGGCAACCCAGTTGAGCACCAAGTCGAACCTGAGCCTTAAACCTGAGCCTCAGCAATATTGTTCTCGTACTTAACACTAATCACTTTAATTTATTTATCTGGAATTATAGGCAGCACAATAGCGCAATAGAGCTGACTAAGTAAGGAGCGATAAGGTTTCAATGTGTTATTTTTTTTTTCTTTTTTCAAACTTTGGAGGGAAATCATTCGGTTGGAAATTAAAAGGTCCGATGCCCTTTCTAAGAGTCAAAAGTGATTAAAGGGCAACAATCCCCCATCCTACGCCTATTTTCTATCCTCTCCCCAAAAGCATCTGATCAAAATTTTGCGATAGCAATTTGTACGAAAAAGATGAAAGGTCCTGTAACTATGCCTCCGAGGATGACATAACCCCCAAATCCCTTGAGGCAAGGGCTGTAAGTCATACAAGTTGCCCGTTGTTTACATATAGATTTTGTCAATGGGAAAAGGGGGCATGTTGGGGGGATGTTAAAGTAAATCAAAACACACTATCTGCATCCAGATTGTCACGAGGGCATATCAGCAAGATCCCAGGAATAGCTTAGGGTACTAAGTTGAATCTGTCAGGGGGTAGTAAGGGGGTTATAAAACTAACCAAAAGACACTGTGTAAAAAGTACTACTGCTACTCCTACCCCTGCTATTATTACTACTGTTTCTGCCACTTCTACTGGTACTGCTACTAATACTACAAATATTACTACTACTGTTACTACTACTATTACTGCTACCACTACTACTTTTACTGCTACTACTACTACTAAGGCTAAGGGTATTAATGTAAAACTTTAAGAGAATGTTGAAATAAATCAAAACACAGTAAGGTTATGCAGGTTGTCAAAGGGCGTATCGGCAATATCTCAGGTTGGGGCATTAAATTGAAACTTTCAGGGCATGTTGAGGAGGATACTGAACTAACCAAAAGGCACTATGTACCTATTACTAATACTACTGATACTATTACTGCTACTAATGCTACCATTACTACAACTACTACTATTGCTACCACTATTACTACTACTGCTGCGACTGTAACTGTGACCGTGACTACTTGTGACTGCGACTAATTGCAACTTTGACTGCAGCTATTTGGAACTGTGACAACTTGCGACTGGGACTACTTGCAACCGCAGCTACTTGCGACTGTGACTATTTGCGACTGCAGCAGACTTGCGACTGGTAATGCCCTACTTGTGACTGCGACTGCAACCACTTGCAACTGAGACTGCAAGTGAGACTTACAACCGTGACTGGAATTATTTCTGACCCCGACCACTTGTGATTACGACTGCAAAAACTTGCGTCTGCAACTATTTAAGAGTGTAGCTATTTACGACTCCAACAGCTTGTGACTGCGACTTCTTGTGGCTGCGACTACTTGCGACTGCGACTACTTGCGACTAGAACTACTTACAGCTGTGATTACTTACGACTGCTTGCAACTGTAATTACTTGCGATTGAGATAGCGACTACTTGTAACTGTGACTGCTTTTGATTGCTACTGCTTGCGACGACGACAACTATTACTACTACTGTGATTCTGACTGTGACTGAGGATGCTACTTCTACTGCTATAACCATTACTGCCACTACTACTGCTACCACTGCCACTGTTACAGCTATTGAACTAAATCAGAATACAGAAACAGAATAGGGTATTAAGTAAAACTTTCAGGGAAAGTTAAGGGTAATGAAAAACTAAATCAAAAGACACTATGTGTATCCAGATTGTCAAAGAGGGTCTATGAAAAATCCTAGAAACAACTCGTTGGAATTTTTATGTCATTTTTAAGTACTGTTGAACTAAATCAAAAGACACTTGTTCATCCAAGGTTGTTAAAAGGACATATCTGCAATATATAGGGAACGGTCAATTTTATTAAGTTGAATCTTTCAGGGCATTTTGTGAAGGTCGTTGAACTCATAAAAGAAACCATATCACCAAGGTTGTCAAAAGGGCATGTCCGTAATATTTTAGGAATTGCAGAGGATATTAAGGTAAATTTTTCATGTTTTGCTAAATCAAGTGACACTATGCTTTTCTGCTGGCTGAGAGAACGTATTTGTAATATCCGAGGAGTGACTAAGGATAATAAGTCAAGACTTTCAGGGTGTTTTGAGGGGGGTGGCCCATTATTATACTCAAGTTTGTCTGATGATGGTGGCTAGCAACTACTTGCAACTTTGACTTCTTGATACGACTACTGCTACTAGTACTGCAATTGCTACTGTGCTTGCTACTTCCTCTTCTATGACTAATGTTACTGCTACTTCTGCTGCTATTACTGCCACTACTACAATTAGTTTCTACAAGTGTTAAATGAATCAAAAGAGTTTAAGTGAATCCATGTTGTCAAAATGGTATAGATGCATTATCTTAGGACGAGAATAGGGTATTAAGTTGAAACTTACAGGGAAAGTTGAGGTGTATGTATCCAGATTGTCAAAAGGGCGTCTGTGTAATTTCCAAGGAAGATCTAAGGGTATTACGTTAGAGCTTTCAGGGCAAGTAATTGAACTAAATCAAGACATTATTTGTCTTGATTAAGTATTTAACTATGTGTAAAGTTTTAACAAAATTCCCCCTTTAGCCTGCTGTTTTGCAACATTGAAGCTCATTACGACAGTTATTACCGGCAACTTAGTTGAGCACCAAGTCAAACCTGAGCCTTAAATCTGAGCCTCAGCAATATTGTTCTCGAACTTAACACTAATCACTCTAATTTATTAATCTGGAATTATAAGGAGCACAATAGTGCAATAGAGCTGCCTAAGTAAGGAGCGATAAGGTTTCAATGTGTTATTTTTTTTTTTAAACTTTGCAGGGAAATCATTCGGTTGGAAATTAAAAGGTCCAATGCCCTTTCTAAGAGTCAAAAGTGATAAAGGGCAACCATCCTCCATCCTACGCCTATTTTCTACCCTCTCCCCAAAAGTATCTGATCAAAATTTTGGGATAGCAATTTGTTCGAAAAAGATGAAAGGTCCTGTAACTATGCCTCCGAGGATGACGTAACCCCCACATCCCTTGAGGCAAGGGCTGTAAGTCATAAAGTTGCCCGTTGTTTACATACAGATTTTGTCAATGGGAAAAGGGGCATGTTGGGGGGATGTTAAATTAAATCAAAACACACTATCTGCATCCAGATCGTCTCGAGGGCATATCAGCAAGATCCCAGGAATATCTTAAAGTAATAAGTTGAAACTGTCAGGGGATATTAAGGGGGTTATAAAACTAACCAAAGACACTGTGTGAAAAGTATTACTGCTACTCCTACCCCTGCGATTATTACTACTGCTTCTGCCAGTACTACTGGTGCTGCTACTAATACTATAAATATTACTACTACTGTTACTACTACTATTACTGCTACCACTACTACTTTTACTGCTACTACTACTACTAAGGCTAAGGGTATTAATGTGAAACTTTAAGGGAAGGTTGAAATAAATCAAAATACTGTAAGTGTATGCAGGTTGTCAAAGGGCGTATCGGCAATATCTCAGGTTTGGGCATTAAATAGAAACTTTCAGGGCATGTTGAGGAGGATGTTGAACTAACCAAATGGCACTATATACCTATTACTAGTACTACTCATACTATTACTACTACTAATGCTACCAGTACTACAACTACTACTATTGCTACCACTATTACTACTACTGCTGCGTCTGTAACTGTGACCGCGACTACTCGTGAATGCGACTAATTGCAACTGTGACTGCAGCTATTTGCAACGGTGAAAACTTGCGACTGGGACTACTTGCAACCGCTGCTACTTGCGACTGTGACTATTTGCGACTGCACCAACTTGCGACTGGTAAGGTGACTACTTGTGACTGCGACTGCAACCACTTGCAACTGAGACTGCAACTGAGGCTTACGACCGTGACTGGAATTATTTCTGACCCTAACCACTTGTGATTGCGACTGCAACTACTTGCGTCTGCAACTATTTAAGAGTGTAGTTATTTACTACTCCGACAGCTTGTTACTGCGACTTCTTGTGGCTGCGACTACTTGCAACTGTGACTAGAACTACTTACAGCTGTAATTACTTGCGACTGCTTGCAACTGTGATTACTTGCGATTGAGATTGCGACTACTTGTAACTGTGACTTGCTTTTGATTGCTACTGCTTGTGACGACGACTACTATTACTACTACTTTGATTCTGACTGTGACGGCGGATGCTACTTCTACTGCTATAACTATTACTGCCACTACTACTGCTACCACTGCTACTGCTACAGCTATTGAACTAAATCAGAATACAGAAACAGAATAGGGTATTAAGTTAAAACTTTCAGGAAAGTTAAGGGTAATGAAAAACTAAATCAAAAGACACTATGTGTATTCAGATTGTCAAAAAGAGTCTATGCAATATCCTAGAAACAACTCGTTGGAACTTTTATGTCATTTTTTAAGGACTGTTGAACTAAATCAAAAGACACTGTGTGCATCCAAGGTTGTCAAAAGGGCATATCTGCAATATATAGGGAACGGTCAAGTTTATTAAGTTGAATCTTTCCGGGCATTTTGAGAAGGCTGTTGAACTCAATAAAAAAAAAACCATATCACCAAGGTTGTCAAAAGGGCATGTCCGTAATATTTTAGGAATTGCAAAGATATTAACGTAAATTTTTCATGTTTTGCTAAATCAACTGACACTATGCGTTTTCTGCTGGCCTAGAGAACGTATCTGTAATATCCGAGGAGTGACTAAGGATATTAAGTCATGACTTTCAGGGTGTTTTGAGGGGGGTGGCCCATTATTATACTCAAGTTTGTCTGATGATGGTGGCTAGCAACTACTTGCAACTTTGACTTCTTGAGAGAACTACTGCTACTAGTACTGCGATTGCTACTGTGCCTGCTACTTCCTCTGTTACGACTATTGTTATTGCTACTTCTGCTGCTATTACTGCCACTACTACAATTAGTTTCTACAAGTATTAAATGAGTCAAAAGAGTTTAAGTGAATCCATGTTGTCAAAATGGTATAGATGCATTATCTTAGGAAGAGAATAGGGTATTAAGTTGAAACTTATAGGGGAAGTTGAGGGGTATGTATCCAGATTGTCAAAAGGGCGTCTGTGTAATTTCCAAGGAAGAGCTAAGGGTATTACGTTAGAACTTTCAGGGCAAGTAATAGAACTAAATCAGGACATTATTTGTCTTGATTAAGTATTTAACTATGTGTCAAGTTTATTAAATTGGAACTTTCAGGTCGTGTTGAGAGGGGTATTTAACTAATGTGCAGACAGGATGTCAGAAAAATGTATCTACAATGTCCTTTCAATGGCCTAGGACATTAAATGAAATTGTCAGTCTAAATCAAAAGGCATCAAATGCATCCAGACTGTCAAAAGGACCTATCCATAATATCTCAAGACCTGGTAATCGATGACTATATCGATTTTTTTCTAGGCTAGTGCCAGTCTCCAATCTTATAAGTTACCCATACTCTATGCGTAATCTTTGGTATTTTAAGTCACAATGGCTGCATTTTCTCGTTCTGTTTTCGTTGTCAATATTATAACTATTCAGATAAAATTGCTCGTTGTAGAAATTAGATTCACATCCAAAAGCACTAACCTTTCAACTCAAAATCTCTGTAAATCGTAACTGTAGTATTTATACATATTATAATACATAAGTACCGGCTGCCGGTGCTTACCGGTACCATAAGTTCGCAAACATAGGTTTGCCGTTGGTGCCTAGCACAGCTATGTGGCAGGCTTTTGTATATCGATTTTCATTGTCGCTTGTCTTTTAACCGAGGCTGTTGTCCCAGTGAATCTGCAAGTTGACTTACATCATCATCCACTTCTCGCATTTTCATATAACCTTTGGCATAGTTGTTTGTGTCTCGCAATATTTCTTCCAAGATATCCTCTAAGTTATGAAAGATCCCATAATTTAAATGATTTGCAAGGTGTTCTTCAACAGCTTCATCGGGGTCTAAAAAGTACATTTGGCCATATAAAGGTGGTTCAAAATCACCTTCAGGGGTTTGTGATGGATGTGCCGCTAAGTTGATTTTGTGATAAATTTGGCCAGCTACTTTGAAGCTGAAAACATAACGATTATTGATCTTTCGATCATCGCTTACGTCGAATGAAGCTAAAGCAAAATAAGAGTTTAAGTTTCGGATTTGTTTTTGGAATTCTTTAGAGAGCAAGTGACGTCCTATAAAAGGCCAAACGAATTCATTTCGAAATTGTGGAGGTGGCGATGCAATTCGACCAAGCAAGCAGCAACCTCCAGACGAATCACCTTTGTTCGCTGCTCTTTCTTTGGGAAAATGGAGGAGTCCACGGTGAAAATATATAACGTTTAAGGTTCCAATGACTTGTAATTAACACTTTCGCAGTTTACTGCATCTTTATAGGTTTGTATTGGGTTTTCCGCCACAGTTTGTCAGCGTCAAAGATTGTGATGGCTTTGTTCTTCTAACGTAATGTTTCTTTCTTCTTCACTTTCATTTTGATTCGTCCTAATTCTTGCTGTCGCTTGTCTTCTAACAGCACAATTCTTCGTTCTTCACTTTTAGTTTTGACACATTCGGATACTCGCTTTTGTGTGTCTGCTAACCACGCAATTCTTTTTTCTTCACTTTCTTTTTGACACATTCTGATCTCGCTATCGCTTGTAATTCTCGCTTCTGCTTATCTTCCAACCCCATATTTCTCTGTTCTCGTTGTCGCTTCTAACCACATATTTTTTTTCTCCATGTTTATTTTTGGTCTGTTCCTCGTTGTTGCATTTCTTGTAACCGCATATGTGTTTGTTTTGTTCTTCACTTTCATTTTATTTCGTCTTGATTCTTGCTGCTGCTTATCTTTTCACTGCATATATTTTTTTTCTTCAATTTCATTTTTGACTCGTTGTAACTGTCATTTTCGCAAATATTCTAACCATATATTTCTCTGTTTTTCATTTCCGTTTATCATTACGTCAGACATTTTTTTTTCAATGCATTTCACCTTAGCTGCTCGGACTGGTCTCGTCACATTTGATGGTCAAGTTTGTTCATTTTCAACCGTGAATTTACATTTCTCAGGTCATCCTCTTGATCTTGTTTCATTTGATGGTCCAGTTTGGTCATTTTGAGCAATTGTTAGTTTGTGTTTTTGTCCTCTATGTATTATGAAACTGCTGAAAACGCCTTCTTTGTTCTTCACTTTCATTTTTTTTTCGTTCTGAACCCCGTTGTCGTATATCTTGTAACTGCATATTTCTTTGTTCTTCACTTTCGTTTTTGACTCACTGTAATTGTCGTTTTCGCAAGTACTCTAACCACGTATTTCTTCGTTTTTCATTTTCGTCTATCATTATTTCAGATATTCTTTCAATACCCTTTGCCTTTGCAGCTTGGATGTGTTTTGTCACATTTAATGCTCTAGGTTGCTCATTTTCACCCACTATGAATTTACTTTTCTCAGGTCGTCCTCTTTATCTCATCTCATTTGATGGTCCAGTTTGTCCATTTTGAGCAATTATTAATTTACGTTTTTATCCCTAGGTATTATGAATTGCTGAAAACGTATTTTGTAAATAGATTCATTCCACTTGGTATTTTAAACTTAGCTAGGTTTCTCATGTAATTTTGCATGCATCATAAATACTAAATACGATACAACCACTCTCGAGACGAAAACAATGTATTTATGATCGTGAAATATGCTCATAAATATGACGTCATTCATATCAATTTTTCCAAAATTAAGGCTGTTAACGAATTTTCTCAAACATTTTTCCTGCCAGAAAATCCCAGGACGCCAAATCTCCCCCCCCCCCAAAAAAAAAAATATGGGGCCGTTTTTCAAGGAAAAAACTTGCATAAATACACAATTATTTGGTCATTTAAAGAGATGAGATATTGTTTTAGGTCTACTTAATTATATTTTTTCATTTTCTAAGAAAACATTTTCGAAACGTCGTTGCAGCGTGGTCCAGCTGCACCCCTTCTATTTCCTTCGGTGCATTTAAATATAAAAAATATTAATTTTGTTTATAATTAATAGGATATTGTCCGTTGGCATTATTGGAATAACTTAGGAGCATGCAAAAATATGAGATTTTTTGGAGGATGGATTTGGAGGGGTGCCGTGAAATACCAAGAACTTATGGATGGGCACAAAGCACTCTGTCTTGACGAAATATCAGACCAGTCCCTGGTAACTGTCTCGTATATTCTTTTGGAGTGAAGAATGACTGGTCTTTTGAAAATGCAATGATGAACTATGGCTGCGAAGTCCATGGTTTTGATCCAAGCATCGATGTGCCAAAACAAACAGAAGAGCGACAATTCATTTTTCATAAAATTGGTGAGATTTTCGAGCTTTAAAGTGACTGTCCCAGTATCTAGGCTACTTTTTATTTCTTTCCAAGCTCTTCTGTTCCATTGGTACGTTCATTTGGGAGAATCCCTATGAAAATATGCCCCTGCCTACGGCGAAAACTCTGAATACAAAAAGAAAAATATCATAACAAAAATAAGTTAAAGATATGGATTCCCCCAGTCTATAATCCATGATGATTGCTTCTCTCCATCAGAGTACAATCAATGTGTTTTTGATCTTCTCCCCCAAAGCGTCTAAGATCTTTATCAAAATTGTACTTGGTGAGCATGATCTCCTATCGTACCAGCCTTTTTGAACGAAGAACCCCTCTCCAGCACTGCTTCGTAACTGAACCATGTTCAAGTTTAGAGCGTAGTATTTTTAATTAACCAATCAAAGTAAAGATGTAAGGCACAATTTCTGGAAAAAAAAGAAGGGTGGAGCATCAGTTGTCCTACCCGCCACAAAGATATATTTTTAGCGGTTCTAGGCGTTTTACCCCCCCCCCCTACCGGGACTACCCCTGAAAACACCCTCCCGCGGAAATACTCCCCCGGAAAATACCTCCCCCCAGAAAATATCCCCCGAGGAAAATACCCCCCCCCCCCGCGGAAAATACCCCCAGAAAATACCAGCCGGAAAAAACCCCCCTCCCCCGCGGAAAATACCCCCCCCCCCCCGTGGAAAATACCCCCCCCCGTAAGTACCCCCTCCCCCCGTGGAAAATAAGGCTTCCAAATTTGAGAATTGTATTTGAGTTTTATTTTTTTTAATATCCGTAGGGGGAAGGAATTTTGGTACTTGTGTATTATTCGAGAACACACCGGTTTTTTGTTAGTTCCTTCGTTACTTTATAAATAAATTTGGGCTATAGATTGGCACATTAGAAGGGGGGGGGGGGTAAAGTATAGCGGCTCTGCATGCAAAATGTGTTTGGTACAATTATTCTGCATTTTGATTATCCATCAAAATCCAAATAGAGATCATTGAAATTTTGATTAGTTTTATCTGCGATACCAAAGTATTGTATTCATAAAACTTTACAGTTTCATGAATTGTAATGAAACAAATAGTAAAGGTTTTTTAACTAAAGTAAGTAGCAAGTTTAAAACTTAGTGTATTATGCGCCACTCACACAAGTTTACGCTGTGTAAAACTCGAGAACACACCGGTTTTTTCGTTAGTTTCTTCGTTACTTTAGAAATAAATTTGGGCTATAGATTTCCATATTAGGGGGGGGGGGAGTAAAGTATACCGAGTCTGCATGCAAAATGTGTTTGGTACAATTATTCTGCATACTGGATAGATAGATAAATAAGTGTATTTTAAAGCCAAATATACAGCCATGAACACAGTAAAATAACCTAAATGAAAGGCACAAATAACATAAACTTTGATCAGCGGTTACTGTCCTGCAAACCTGACCTCTCCTAATGCTCGTAAGGACTTCGTCGATAAACTTTGCCCTGAGGCCTCAGGTGAAATAAGTGAACTTAAAAAATCGGCTTCGGAATGGAAACTTGCTCTTAAGTCAAAGCGTGCAGCGAATAAAATTGCCGAGAATGCTAAAAACAGTACCTCAGGTATCTCGGTAAGTGTGAAATCCCTACTGTTTATAGGGATCCTGAAAGGTGTACCGATCGAATACGATGAGAATCAAGTAAAATCTCTTGTACCAAATTGCGTGAAAGTTTCACAGTGCGGAAAGTCCCGAGTGTTCAAGGTCTACTTTGAGTCAAAACAAAACCTGGATCAGTTCTTAAAAGTTTCTGTGAAAGTTGGCTACGAAAAGCTTTCTGCACAAGCATTTTGTATATCTCCCAAAGCGTTGTTTCTCGTGTCATAAGACTGGGCATCTGGCCTCGCAGTGCTCTAATCGGGCCCTCTGCTCTCGCTGTGGATCATGCGATCACACCTCAAACAGTGCCTCTCCGTGTTCGGAAAAAATGTTCTGTCTAGAATGTAAAGTTACCGGCCATACTTGTTACAGTGTAAAGTGTCCTAATAACAACAGTCAACTAGCAAAGCCCATGGTATGACATGGATGTGTCTACTACTACGCAAGCTGTACTTTCGTGGAATATTAATGGTGGACTTTTAGTCAGAATTCCTGTGATAAAAGGTTTGCTTTCGAATTGTGACGTATTGTGCTTGCAAGAGCATTTTTTGACGAGTCATAGTTTAGGCCTTCTGAAAATTGACAATAATTTTACTAGCTATTCGGTGCCCGCTAAACGATCTGCTTCTAGTGGCCGCCCCTCGGGTGGGATTGCGATGCTTTTTAGGACCTCGTGCCAGTCGAGTATTTTTGATTCATGTGATTTTTTTCTTGCTGTCCGTGTAAAAGAGTATGTTATTGTAAACGTCTATCTCCCAACAGATTATCGCAATGACCGATCGGAATTTTTATTTACTTCTGCGTGTGAGAAACTAGGGTCTTGCCTTTCAAAGATTCGCCTGTTAGGTAAGTGTTGTATTATTATAGGAGATTTTAACTGTAATTTAACAGACGCCTCGTTATTGCGTACTTCTATTTTGTCTGGTATTTTTGACGATTGGCTTAGGATATTGCCGAAAGATCTTGATTACAATTACACACACCATTCAAGTGACGTATCGAACCTTGACCATGCAGTTTCTTCTTTAAATCTCCAAGTGTCACCTGTTCATGTCGTTACTGATTTCCAACTATCAGACCACCTTCCAATATCTGCATCTATTTATTGTTCCTCTGCTCAGTCTACCCCCACTACACAACCACATCAGCTCCACGCCCAATTTTACAGGGATTGGGAAAATATCCAAGATGATCTTTTTGCTGCAGTAACTAATTCTGTCCTACATAAAATTCATGTTCCGTTCCAGCTGCTCATGGAAAATCCGCAAGTTGATGCAAATGAAATACGGATAATGCTAGATATCTATCTTGCACAAATTTGCCATGCTCTGCGATGCGCAGAAAAAGCCAGTATACCTCTTAAACGTATACGTCGGGGTGTCACAAAGCACTGGTCCAGTAATCCGAGCCTAGTTGAAGCTTGGAGAAAATCCAAATTTTGGTACCATTTGTGGCCCCAGTGCGACCGTCCTCGCTCTGGCTGGGTTTCTGACATTCGTCTTTCTACCAAAAGAAAGTTTGCAAGAGAACTATGTATCCACATGAACCACATAGTTGAAGAGACATCCCAGCTAGCTTCTCTGTCCCAACCTTCCTTCTGAAGAAATGTATCAAGAGATCCTCCTAGGGCCCACCTATCTGCTCAAGTTATTCCTGATTCCGAATGGAATTCATACTTCTCTGCTGAATTCTCCCCACCAGATGCCGCCCTACAGTCCGAATATGAAGATAAGCTTGATAAATTTCTGTCTAGGTGTCCAACCGACAATTTTAATGTTTCAGCTGATTCTGTACTGCGAGCAATCCAACGCCTAAAGCGTAAGAAATCTTCTGGCGTCGATAAAATAAGCGCTCTTCACATTCTGCATGGAAGCGAGCTGCTGGTAAACCATATTGCTCTTTTGATGCAGATGATTGTTACCCGAGGAGTTGTACCGTCTTCTCTCTCAATCGGAGATCTCACTCCAATTCCAAAGAAAGGTAAACTCGCAACACAGTGCTCGTCCTTCCGCCCTATAACAGTGGCTACTACCTTCTGTAAGCTTTTTGAAATTCTGTTCATTGACCAACTGAACGCAAAATGCTATGTTCCACCTAACCAATTTGGATTCCAGCCACGTCTCGGTTGTGCCCACGCTCTGTCGGTTGTTGCGAACGCATTGATCGATGCTGATGCATCAGGTGAAACTCTCGTGTTGGCTGGGCATGATGTTCGTAAAGCGTTCGACTCTCTCATTCACGCCGCTATGCTACTCCATGCAGCAAAACGTGGAGTGAGCCCCTCATATATCAGAGCCCTTCGAGACATGTATTATCGTCTTAAAGTTCGCCTAATACTTCACCCATTAGCTAAAGTTGACGGCTCTCAAGTCTATGCACCAACCCCTAATATTTTTGTCAATGTCGAAAAAGGTACCCGTCAAGGTGCTGTTTCTTCCCCTTCACTCTTCAATAATGGAGTTCTTGATGCACAGTCAGCTGTTCCCACATCATTCATCTTTGCCGGTCTTGATTTATCTCTCGTGTGTTATGCAGACGACATTCTGAATGTGAGCCGCACTATCCAGCACATAAGCGAGATTTTCGCAACGCTATAATCTGAGTATGCAAAACTATGTCTTCAGTTCAATGCTGAAAAGTCCGAAGTTGTATTCTTCAATTGGAAGCAAGCGTCGCCTAGGGATATTCCTCTCGGAAATAGTAGGATTAAGCCAGTAGATCATATCACCTACCTCGGTCTTCCCATCGGTTCGTCAGTAATGCACACGCGACAACTATTAATTGCTCACATTGAGCGTAGAGTTGGGTTATCATATGCTTCTTTTGTAACTAATAAGTTACGGTTCAACCGCCATCTTCTCTCGAAACTTTTTAACTCTGTCACTCTACCACATTATTTGTACATATCGCCGTTTTGGAAAATGCTCACAAATTCTGACAAGTCAAAAATTCGTTCAGTTTTCTTCCGGTTCGAAAAATATCTTTTACGTTTTCCCTCTTGGACGCGCAATTCTCATCTGATTAGAAAATTCAGCATTGCTGACCCCATTATAGCTGTGGAAAAGCAAATTCGTGCTTATAATTCCCGTTTAATGAAGTTGAATCATCCCTGGTCGTCAGTATCGGCCCATTAGTTAAGATGTATTTGTTGTGTGTTTTTTTTTTTTTTTTTTTTTTTTTTTTAAGTGTTTGTTTTCGCGCTTAGTATAATTGTTGCAGTTTTTAAACTGACTGATGATGTAGTCTCTTTTCGTATGAGTCCAATTTAAGTGACGCTGGTTATTCTCAATTTTGGTGTCAATTTTTTTTTTGATAATATATTGCGTATATTACTAATAATTTAATTGTTTATTAATTATCGGTTCTTTTAAGCATATTGCTTTAAGTAAAGTTGGAAAAGGATCCGTGACTGAATAATTTCCTTGTTTCTGTTATTTATGTATATCGGAGTAAATGAATCAGTTGTTGAGAGTGATCTGAGTTCAAGACCAGCGGGCGCAAGTGTCGTTTAACTGTTTTTTACCGTTTCTTGTCATATTTACACTAGTTAATATGATTATCTACTGTATATCTTTTTTAATTCACTGTTTGATTGTTTTTTTTTTTTTTTTTTTTTTGTTTTTTTTTTTTTTTTGTTTTTTTTTTTTTTTTTACCAATTACGGCTTGATGCAATGATGTTCATATTATTTATGTTTTTTCAGTATTTAGGAGCCTAAAAAAAAAAAGAAACATGTCGCGTACCTACAGAGCAGTGTATAATTGTGTTTTTCTTTCTCGTTTTGTGTAATTTGTTCTAAGTGCTGATTTAGATCTTAGCTCCAGCGTTCGTCACTACAAACTACATGTATAACTCCTAAGTTTATGTGTATTGCTTTTTTTTTGTTTTGCTTATTGCTCCGTCTTTTCCTTTTTTGTATGACGGGTTTTCCAATAAATAATAATAATAATAAATAAAACACTTAAATGAAACACTACATTAACCTAATAATAGTACTTAATATTTGGAAAAAACGGTCATTGAAAAAGAACAAAAAAAAACATTAAACATTTGGGAAAAAAAACACTTAAATTAAACATTACATTTACTTTATACTGGGATTTTTTATTTTTTATTTTTTTTTTTTTTTTTAGTTAACAAAATTTCCAGATATGCTCGCTATTCTTCTGTAATTTCTTAGTGGCCATATATCTAGAAAGAATTGCTTTCTGACTTCAAACTGTCCAAATACTATACCCCCCGGTAAATACCCCCCGGAGAATACCCCCCCCCCCCCCGTGGAAAAGAAGGCTTTCCAAATTTGAGAATTTTATTTGAGTTTTATTTTTTTTAATTTCCGTAGGGGGAAGGAGTTTTGGTACTTGTGTATTGTGAGCAACTCACTGAAGTTTATGCTGTGTAAACTCGAGAACAAAACCGGTTTCTTCGTTAGTTTTTTTTTAGCTTAGCGCGAGACAAGACAAAGGCAAGTGACAGAATATATGGGAAATATATAATTTGGGCTGTATATTTGCACATAAGAAGGGGGTAAAGTATTTGGATAGTTTGAAGTCAGAAAACAATTCTTACCTCATAATATGCAGAACAATTGTACCTACTTTAACCCCCCCCCCTAATGTGCAAATATATAGCCCAAATTTGTTTCTGAAGTGGCGAAGAAACTAACGAAAAAAACGGTGTGTTTCTCAAATTTTACACAGCGTAAACTTGAGTGAGTGGCACATAATAAACAAGTATCAAAACTCCTTCCCCCTACGGAAATTAAAAAAATTAAACTCAAATAAAATTCTCAAATTTGGAAAGCCTTATTTTCCACGGATAGGTATTTTCCGGGGGGGATTTTCCCGGGGGTATTTTCCGCGGGGTATTTTCCGGGGGGTAATCACCGGGGGAGGGGGTAAACGCCGGCCACCAGTTTTAGCGGTAATAGTCGTGAACAAATTAGAGTTCATACTTATTTTCAAATTAATTTAGTCATTTCAAATTTCCACCTTTGTAGCGCAATATGAAATTGAAATCACAAAAAAAAATATATTTCATATATCTTGGCTTTTTATCGACAGCTGTGACTATAATTCGTATCAAGCTTTAATCTTAATTTATATAAGACATAAGAAAGTTCCTAAAAAGTAAGACACTGCTTGAAGTCAATAGAAAATTAAGCGGGATTCTGGCATTAGCTTAATGAAAGCTAAGGATTTTGTTAATGGAGGTCGGGAGAGAGGAGTACAACCACCACCCAAATCTAACCATGTACTCTTTCCAAATCTTTAGGACTGGGTGTCAAAACACCTGATTATTTCTCCCTAAAAAAAGACGAGTTGGCAACTAAGTTCTCACTTAGCACTGCAAATCCACCACCACTGGGTTAGGGGATCCGCAATGCTATGTGAGAACTGAGTTGTCAACTTGTCATTTTTTTAGGTAGAAATAATCAAGTGTTTTATTTTTTTTTTTACGCCAAGTCCTAAAGATTTAGAAAGGGTACATGGTCAAGCTCACTACTGAAAGGCGCTTGCTTAAATTAATTATGCTGAAACCAACTGCGCAAATTAACAACATGGGCGTAAGCAGCATATTGTCTAGGGGGGGGGCAGTCGATAGTGAGATGGAGGGTCTTTTATCAACTGCTTTTCCAACCATCTGCTTTTTCAGCCATATCTGATGTAAATTTAAAGGTCTGGGGGGGGGGGGCAGCTGCCCCCCCTGCCTCCTCCCTACGCCCATGATTAACAACGCAATTTTTTCTTTTGGTAGTTATCAGCTGCTACAGCACACCAATCTTTTTTCCTTCTGTTTAGTGGGTTGTTAATGTAAAGATATGCCTAGAGTAGGCTATACTTTTTTGACTATGGTTCAGTACAATCCATGAAGCCTAAAAAATAACTTCAGGAAAAGTGTAAAACAACAAGACAAATAGTTTCAATGCAATGGCAGGTCCAGGGGGAGGCGGGGGGACCTCACCCCACCGAGGTTTTCTGATGTCCTTGTTCCTTGTTTTCTTCTGTTTTTCACTCATTTTAAAAATAAATTTGTCAATTAGGTCAATTACTGGCACTCTTGTCAAATCCCCTCCCCCCCAAGATTTCGCTTATTGGCACCCTTGTAATATTCCTCCCCCCCCCCCAAATATTTGTCTCTAGATCCGCCCCTGTCTCAGTGAGAGACAAAGCTGGAATAGACTTTTTCAGAATTACGTTAAAAATTATTCATTCGGCTTGTTGATAGATATTCTATCTAAATATACTAAGATAGATATACTAAGGTAGTTAGGCATGGAGTAAGGATAATTCAAATAGTCTATCAATAGTCTATATCCCTAATATGCCCTACAATCCTACATATAAAACTGAGAGTATGAAATACTCTCAGCTGTAACTGAATTACCGTGAATGCCACTCCTCAATACATCGCTCTTTACGCTAAAGTTTTTTTTTTTAGAATTTTTAAGAAAGCTTATTATTCTAATTAAACGACCTTGTGTTTCAGGAGTCATTCTTAAATAATTGGAACAAAAAGTCCAGCTTTAGCGTAAAGAGCGAGGTATTAAGGATGGGGCAACCCCCCTCGTATACGGAATAATTTCTATTCGTGTTAAGCTTTAATCTTGCTCCTTATTTTCAGTTGAAAAAATCTTCTTTTTTATTTAATGTTAACTTAAAACTACATGCCTGTCATTGAAATTTTGATATTTTTTAGGTCTCCAAGGTAAAGACGAAGTAAATGCAAACGGCTGGCAGATGAAAACTTTGAAATCTATTATGAAGCTTCTCGGTCACGAAAATCGCATACTTGACTTCATTAAGCTGGACATTGAAGAGTCTGAATACGAAAGCTATCCCAAATATGATTGAAACAGGTA
>CM051259.1:17343637-17436408 GCA_027921565.1 Artemia sinica
CACATTGCCACCAAAACTTTTACCCACACACGAAAACTTACATGCACACAAAAAATACACAACACACACAAAAATTACACCCACACGCAAAAACTTACATGCACACAAAAACTTAACATGCACACAAAAAACTACACACAAACACACAGACCCACAAAAAAAAACTTACAACACACACAAAACTTACACACACGCACAAAAACTTACACACAAAGACAAAAACTTACACACACACACGAAAAACCTTACACACCACACACGAAAAAGTACAACACAACACGCCAAAAACTTACACACACAACAAAAAATTACACACACACACACACACACACAAAAACTTACAATACAGCACAGGCTAACAACTTACCATGCACACAAAAAACTTAAATGCACACAAAACTTACCCACCAATTAGACAAAAAAATTACGCTGTTTATTGCAAAGTTTATGTTTTAAGCAATAAATATCTTAAGCCTCAACCCGTTTTTATTCTTTAGAATAGTCCATTCCTCCCCCCTCAGTGAAAATTATACTTGTCAGATTCACACGTCCAGGGAACAAACTTTCAGGTTCAGCATGTAGAGAACCCTAAATGCTCATCCCAAAAAAAGGTAAGTTTACCCCTAAACGCTTAAGAATTTCGTCACAAAAAGCTACAACACCACACACGAAAAACTTACACACACACGCCAAAACTTACACACACAAAAACACTTACACACACACACACACAAAACTTACAACACACACACAAAAAAACTAACACCCACACACGCACACAAAAACTTACACATGCACACGAAAACTTACATGCAATAAAAAACTTACACCCACACGCAAAAAAACTTACATGCACACCAAAAACTTACATGCACACAAAAAACTTACACACACACAAAAACTTACACCACACACACACACACAAAAACGGAACACACACAAAACTTACACACACGCACTAAAAACTACACACACACCACACAAAAACTTACACACACACACACGAAAACTTACACACACAACACACACACGAAAACTTACACACACATGCCAAAAACTTACACACACAAAAAACTTACACACACACACACACACACAAAAACTTACACATGCACACGAAAACTTACATGCACACACAAAACTTACATGCACACAAAAACTTACACACACACACAACAATTAGACAAAAAAAATTACGATATTTATGGCACAGTTTCAACTTAACTACGGCTAAGCATGTTAAAGGCGAGCCATTTTACTTGCGAGGAAAAAAAAAAATCAGAACACACACACACATTAGAAAATATAGCCTCCTTTGAAGTTGCAATCGTCTTTAAGAAATCGACAGAATTGTTAATGCTTAAAACTTTTACGTTTCTTATAAAGTAATAAACAGGATTACTTAATATTTTTCAATATAACATAATTTTCTTGTATAAAATTCATCAATTAGCCGCCGATATTGGTTTTTTTTTACATACGGGGAGAGATTTAATGTCCAAGGTAGAAGTGATACAAGATTAATGTCCTTGGTAAAAGCTTACATGAGATTTAATGTTCTTGGTAAAAGCCTGTAGTAATTTAATGTTCCAGTTTTTTATAAAGGGGGGAGGGGGGAATTATGTGCTATTAATGAAAATGACGCTACATCACCCCCCCGAAAAACCGTCAACGTGAACTCGATTAAGCATCACCAAAGTATCACAATACCATCAGTGCACCAACACCTCTCGGAAAATAGGGGGGTAAAGGTCAAACTGCGAAGATATTTAGCCTACAGAAAAAAAATTGCTCATTGTTCCTTTAGTAGCCACACATTTTAGACTCAAAATTACGATATTTATGCACAGTTTCAACTAACTACGGGCTCAAGCATGTTAAAGGCGAGCCATTTCGTACGGGAACACAAAAATCACAAACACACACACACAAAAACTTACACCCACACAAAAACTTACACCACACACAAAAACTTTACACACAGGCCCCCCCCCCACTCCGGACGCCAAAAGGGCCCTACCCGAGCCCTCAAAGGCCCTCCACCGATCTCCAAAAGGTCCACCAAACCCCCAAAGACCCCCCCCCCCCGGTCCCAAAGGTTCTCCGAACCCCAAAGGCCCTCCTCTGATACTACCAAGGCCCCCAAGCTCCCAAAGGGCCCAAAAACCCCCAAAGGCCCCCCTCCCCGATCTCCAAAGGCCCCCGGGCTCCAAAGGCTATCTCGAACCCTCAGAAGACCCCCCCCCCCCCCCCCCCGTGCCCCAAAGCCCCCCGATCCCCACCTTTCTCCCACCAAACGAGCATATTTTGCCTACAGGAGAAAGCGAAATGTAGTGTAAGATAAGCGCAGATAATTTCAAACAACCAGTGTAGGAAAGGAGTTTAAAGAAAATATAGGAACGTCATGGGAGTCAGTAAATAGTGAAGCCTTTATCAATTATTAGGGCGAAGGACGTAGCGTGTGCAGTGTGTTTGCCCTTTGCAGCTGGTGTTACCCTTTGGAGCTGTAAGTAGTTGTATTTATAAAGGTCATACAAAAGAAGTCGGCCTTGTCCAATCTCCCCATGAAAAATATAGAAACTCTTTTGACACTCAATCGAACTCCTGTCATGGGTGAACAGTTCTGGATAATCACTTTATATACTGAAATCAGTCGAAGTTTTGGAGCACAGGTCCATAGCCTCTGACGATAAGTCATTATGATCATTGGTGAAAATTATGATGAACAGCTAATGTGGTCTATTTGTCTGTGTTGCACAAAGAAATTACACAACACAATTAAAAACATGCATTAGTCTAGGTTCATATTTATATTTTTTTACTAAGGAAGCTTCAACTAATTTGTTATTTCCGAGAACTCTGATGAGGAGGCCATATAAAGCAAAAGGGTTACAAAGTATATTAAAAGTAATGAGTGTTTGCTAATGAAGAATTTACTGCGTTGGGGCTCAAGTTCACAAGGACTTAGTGATACCTTCCTTGTTCCTATGAATTTCAAAGTATAATGGTATATAATTCAGTGATGCACACAGAGAGGAGGGGGCCTCAAGCCCAGACACCCCCCCAGAATTCTATTTTTCTGATTTTCGGATTACTTTTTATTCAAAACTATCCAATAGATTTTTTTATTCCCTTTGCCCCGAAAAGAAACATTTTACATATGGGTTCTCATCTTTTTTATACTGGGTCCACTCATTAGGTTTACTTTAACCTGTAGCACGCACATTAATGGTACAATCAGTAGCTTTACAAAACATTGTCATCAATACAGAAAGGTCGTTAAATATTAAAAAGGTCATAACTGCAAAAATTCCAAATAACATAAATGATTATGGATGGCCGAGCTAAGATAGTCCTTAACCTTTGCGTAGTTATAAGTAAAAAGAAGCATATAAAAAAGCATTAATCACTTAAATACTTTTCTGTAAGAAGCCAAATGAACGGAAAGGGGGGGGGGCATAGAGGACATCACTTACAGCGTGCAAATTGATCGTTCCCATTGATCAAGAGGTCTCTCCCTATTGGAGCATAACGGTCAACATAACCGTCCCAGATCCATGTCAAATCATAGGTCACGTACTAGCTACCACAGACCCAGAAGGGCTGAATTCACATTTTAGAGACAAAAAGTGCACACCGAAAAAAGCCATATTAAGAGCTATATTTGTGAGTTTTTCTCTGAAAATTCCTAATTTTCTTGCCAAGGCTTGACCTCCCTAATTAAAGGATATGAGTTAGAACCATGGGGACGTTTAATTTTTTCGTCGTATTTTGCCTATTTTCGTTGGAAAAAAACACTGAAAAGCCATATTAAGAGCTATATTTTTGAGTTTTTCACCGACCAACTTCCCTTCTAGCCAGGCCTTATAATCAATGGAACTCAGTTCATTGTATTTTACATATTTTTGATTGGAAAACATGAAACCGAAAGGTCATATTATATGAACTTCACATCAAGCATTGGAGAGCTTACATTTGAAGAACTATCCATATCTTGCATATATTCTTCTATATTTCAGACTATACTGTTTTCAAAAACCTCAAAACCAGAAATATACTCACTTAACGGTTAATATTCACGAAAATCGTACTAGGTCACGCTATTAGAACAATAATTACCGCTCTATCTGTCGTTTCACAGGGAACAGATTCAAAACCTTTACTTCCTACATCATTTGGTTTAATTACGACAAACGTGGCATGTCCAATACAGATTAAAACCAGAAAGACCAGAAAAACACATAAAAATAAGAAAAAGGGAATCGCAATCAATCTTGTAATCGAAGCGCTAGCGATCTAAGTGAAGAATGGATGTGGGGACACAACATGTTGTTTAGGTTTTTTCTACATAGCCGGACACTTCATATAGAGGTGTTATCGTAGCAGAAACTTCAAAAACAGGCTCATTTGATTCTGAAATTAAAGTGGATAATGCCCCAATTCACAGGAGGGGTATGAAAACTATGGTTTTTAACAATGATATGCAAGACTAGAAAAGAAAAGTCTTTAGGAGTTACCCCCCCCCTCCCCCTTCCGCCTCAAACCGTCGCTGTTGAAATCACCACACCCGCTGCCCCCAAAACTCAAATTTTCCAGAGGACTTTTTTAAAATCCCCCCCCCCAAAACACAAAATTTCTAGGAACGTATCCTCATCATATTTAAATATTTTCGCTGGCAAACCGCTTACTCGAAGCGCTAGTGCTACCTAAGTAAAGAACTATGTGACTAACAATATCGTTGTTTTTTTTTTTTGGTTTTTTCATTCATAGCCAGGGAACTTCGTATAGAAGGGACTCATCGCCAAAAAATTTGAAAAGGACTCATTGATTTGAAATTTAAATGGATAGTGACCAATTCACAGGAGGGGGGGGAGCGTGAAACTATGGTTTTTACCTATGATATTACAAGACTAGAAAGAAAAAGTCTTTTTTTTTTTTTTTAGGAGTGGGGCTGCCCATCACCTCACCCTCGCTCTTGACATCCCCCCCCCCCCCTAAGTTGAAATCTAATCTAAACTAGATCATAAACGCACAAAATTACCACAATATTGCATAGAAATACCCAAAACATAGGTTAGGCTATGTCAGGTTAGGTTAGAAGTTAGGTTTCTCCCACGTTTAAGTCAGGTTAGATTAGGTTAGCTTATCATGAGTGCTCATGATAAGCTAACCTAATCTAACCTGACTTAAAACGTGGAGAAGGAAACCTAACTTCTAACCTAACCTGACATAGCCTAACCTATGGTTTTGGTATTTCTATGCAATATTGTGTAATTTTTGTGGTTATGCTAGTTTAGATTAGATTTCAACTTTAGGGGGGGAGGGGGGGATGTCAAGAGCGAGGGTTGAGGTGATGGGTAGCCCCACTCCTAAGACTTTTCTTTCTAGTCTTGTATATCATAGTTAAAAACCATAGTTTTCACGCTCCCCCCTCCTGTGAATTGGTCACTATCCACTTTAATTTCAAATCAAATGAGTCCTTTTCAAAGTTTTTGCGATGAGTCCTTCTATACGGAAGTTCCCTGGCTATGATGAAAAAACCAAAAACAACATATTGTAGTCACATAGTTCTTTACTTAGTAGCACTAGCGCTTCGGTAAGCAGGTTTTCCAGCGAAAATATTTAAATATGATGAGGATACGTTTTCCTAGAAATTTGTGTTTGGGGGGGGGGATTTTAAAATCCTCTGGAAAATTTGAGTTTTGGGGCAGGGGTGTGGTGATTTCAAGAGCGACGGTTGAGGCGGAAGGGGAGGGGGGGGGTACTCCTAAAGAATTTTCTTTCTAGTCTTGCATATCATTGTTAAAACCATAGTTTTTTCATACCCCTCCTGTGAATTTGGGCATTATCCACTTTAATTTCAAATCAAATGAGCTGTTTTGAAGTTTCTACGATAACACCTTCTATATGAAGTGTCCGGCTATGTAGAAAAAACCTAAACAACATGTTGTTTCCCACATCATTCTTCACTTAGATCGCTAGCGCTTCGATACAAGATTGATTGCGATTCCCTTTTTTTTCTTATTTTATGTGTTTCTGGTCTTTTCTGGTTTTAATCTGTATTGGACATGCACGTTTGTCGTAATTAACCAAATGATGTAGGAAGTAAAGGTTTTTGAATCTGTTCCCTGTGAACGACAGATAGAGCGGTAATTATTGTTCTAATAGCGTGACCTAGTACGATTTCGTGAATAGTTAACCGTTAAGTGAGTATATTTCTGGGTTTTGAGGTTTTTGAAAACAGTATAGTCTGAAATATAGAAGAATATATGCAAATAATGGATAGTTCTTTCAAATGTAAGCTCTCCAATGCTTAATGTAAGTTCATATAATATGACCTTTTCGGTGTGTTTTCCAATCAAAAATATGTAAAATACAATGAACTAAGTTCCATGATTATAAAGGCCTGGCTAGAAGGGAATTGTCGGTGAAAAACTCAAAAATATAGCTCTTAATATGGCTTTTCAGTGTTTTTTTCCAACGGAAAATAGGCAAAAAGTTTACGACGAAATTACGTCCCCATGGTTCTAACTCATATCCTTTAATTAGGGAGGTCAAGGCTTGGCAAGAAATAGGAATTTTCAGAGAAAAACTCACAAATATAGCTCTTAATATGGCTTTTTCGGTGTGCACTTTTTGTCTCTAAAATGTGAATTCAGCCCTTCTGGGTCTGTGGTAGCTAGTACGTGACCTATGATTTACATGGAGGTCATGGGACGGGTATGTTTGACCGTTATGCTCCAATTAGGGGAGAGACCTCTTGATCAATGGGGAACGATCAAATTTGCACGCTGTAAGTGATGTCTCTATGCTTTCCGTTCATTTGCTTCTTACAGAAAAGTATTTTAAGGACTTAATGCTTTTTTATATGCTTCCTTTTTACTTATAACTATGCAAAGGTTAAGGACTATCTTAGCTCGGCCATCCATAATCATTTATGTATTTGGAATTTTTGCAGTTATGAACTTTTAATATTTAACGACCTTTCTGTATTGATTGACAATGTTTGTAAAGCTACTGAATTGTACCATTAATGTGCGTGCTACAGGTTAAAGTAAACCTAATGAGTGGACCCAGTATAAAAAAGATGAGACCCATATGTAAAATGTTTCTTTCGGGGAAGGGAATAAAAAATCTATTGGATAGTGTTTTGAATAAAGTATCCGAAAATTCAGAAAAATAGGATTCTGGGGGGTGGTGTCTGGGCCTTGAGGCCCCCCTCCTCTCTGTGTGCATCACTGATATTAACCATTATACTTTGAAATTCATAGGAACAAGGAAGGTATCACTAAGTCCTTGTGAATTTGAGCCCCAACGACAGTAAAAATTCTTCATTAGCAAACACTCATTACCTTTTAATATACTTGTAACCCTTTTGCTTTATATGGCCTCCTCATCAGAGTTCTCGGAAATAACAAATTAGTTGAAGCTTCCTTAGTAAAAAATATAAATATGAACCTAGACGAATGCATGTTTTTAATTGTGTTTGTGTAATTTCTTTGTGCAACACAGGGGGGGGACAAATAGACCACATTAGCTGTTATCATAATTTCACCAATGATCATAATGACTTACGTCAGAGGCTATGGACCTGTGCTTACAAAACTTCGACTGATTTCAGTATATAAAGTGATTATCCAGAACTGTTCACCAATGACCAGGAGTGTCAAAAGAGTTCTATATTTTTCAATGGGGAGATTGACATAGGCCTACTTCTTTTGTAGACCTTTATAAATACAACTACTTTACAGCTCCAAAGGGTAACACCAAGCTGCAAAGGGCAACACAACTGCACACGCTCGTCCTTCGCCCTAATATGATAAAGGCTTCACTATTTACTGACTCCCATGACGTTCCTATATTTCTTTAAACTCCTTTCCTACACTGGGTGTGTTTGAAATTATCTGCGCTTATCTTACACTACATTTCGCTTTTCCTGTAAGCAAAATATGCTCTTTGGTGGGAGAATCGTGGGGTGGGGATCGGGGGGCTTTGGGGGGCACGGGGGGGGGGGGTCTTTGAGGGTTCGAGAGCCTTTGGGAGCCCGGGGGCCTTTTGGAGATCGGGGAGGGGCCTTTGGGGGGTTTGGGGCCCTTTGGGAGCTTGGGGGCCCTTTGAGGATCAGAGGAGGGCCTTTGGGGGTTCGGGGAACCTTTGGGGACCGGGGGGGGGGGTCTTTGGGGTTTGGTGGACCTTTGGAGATCGGGGGAGGGCCTTTGAGGGCTCGGGTAGGGCCTTTGGCGTCTGGGGGGGGGGCCTGTGTGTAAGTTTTTGTGTGTGTGTAAGTTTTGTGTGGGTGTAAGTTTTTGTGTGGTGTGTGTTCTGATTTTTGTGTTCCCGTAAGAAAATGGCTCGCCTTTAACATGCTTAGCCGTAGTTAGTTGAAACTGTGCATAAATATCGTAATTTTTAGTCTAAATGTGTGGCTACTAAAGGAACAATGAGCAATTTTTTCTGTAGGCTAAATATCTTCGCAGTTGACCTTTACCCCCCTATTTTCCGAGAGGTGTTGGTGCACTGATGGTATTGTGATACTTTGGTGATGCTTAATCGGAGTTCACGTTGACGGTTTTTTCGGTTTGATGTAGCGTCATTTTCATTAATAGCACATAATTCCCCCCTCCCCCCTTTATAAAAACTGGACATTAAATTACGTACAGGCTTTTACCAAGAACATTAAATCTCATGTAAGCTTTTACCAAGGACATTAAATCTTGTACAGACTTCTACCATGGACATTTAAATCTCTCCCCGTATGTGAAAAAAAAAACCATATCCGGCTAATTGATGAATTTAATACAAGAAAATTATGGTTATATTGAAAAATATTAAGTAATCCTGTTTATTACTTTATAAGAAACGTAAAAGTTTAAGCATTAACAATCTGTCGATTCTTAAAGACGATTGCAACTTCAAAGGAGGCTATATTTTCTAATGTGTGTGTGTGTTCTGATTTTTTTTTCTCGCAAGAAAATGGCTCGCCTTTAACATGCTTAGCCGTAGTTAGTTGAAACTGTGCATAAATATCGTAATTTTTTTGTCTAATTGTGTGTGGTGTGTGTAAGTTTTTTGTGTGCATGTAAGTTTTTGTGTGCATGTAAGTTTTTCGTGTGCATGTGTAAGTTTGTGTGTGTGTGTGTGTGTGTAAGTTTTTGTGTGTGTAAGTTTTGGCATGTGTGTGTAAGTTTTTGTGTGTGTGTGTGTGTTGTAAGTTTTCCGTGTGTGTGTGTGTAAGTTTTTGTGTGTGTGTGTGTAAGTTTTTGTGCGTGTGTGAAGTAAGTTTTGTGTGTGTTCACGTTTTTGTGTGTGTGTGTTGTGTGTAAGTTTTTGTGTGTGTGTAAGTTTTTGTGTGCATGTAAGTTTTTGTGTGCATGTAAGTTTTTGCGTGTGGGTGTAAGTTTTTATGTGCATGTAAGTTTTCGTGTGCATGTGTAAGTTTTTGTGCGTGTGTGGGTGTTAGTTTTTTTGTGTGTGTGTGTGTAAGTTTGTGTGTGTTGTGTGTGTAAGTTTTTGTGTGTGTAAGTTTTGGCGTGTGTGTGTAAGTTTTTGTGTGTGTAAGTTTTGGCATGTGTGTGTAAGTTTTTGTGTGTGTGTGTGTGTGTAAGTTTTCGTGTGTGTGTGTGTAAGTTTTTGTGTGTGTGTGTGTAAGTTTTTGTGCGTGTGTGTAAGTTTTGTGTGTGTTCACGTTTTTGTGTGTGTGTGTGTGTAAGTTTTTGTGTGTGTGTAAGTTTTTGTGTGCATGTAAGTTTTTGTGTGCATGTAAGTTTTTGCGTGTGGGTGTAAGTTTTTATGTGCATGTAAGTTTTCGTGTGCATGTGTAAGTTTTTGTGCGTGTGTGGGTGTTAGTTTTTTTGTGTGTGTGTGTGTGTAAGTTTGTGTGTGTGTGTGTGTAAGTTTTTGTGTGTGTAAGTTTTGGCGTGTGTGTGTAAGTTTTTGTGTGTGTGTGTAAGCTTTTGTGACGAAATTCTTTAAGCGTTTTAGGGTTAACTTACCTTTTTTGGGATGAGCATTTAGGGTTCTCTTACATGCTGAACCTGAAAGTTTTGTTCCCTGACATGTTGAATCTGAAAGTATAATTTTCATTTCGATGGACTATTCTAAAGAATAAAAACGGTTGAGGCTTAAGATATTTATTGCTTAAACATAACTGTGCATAAACATCGTAATTTTTTGTCTAATTGTGTGGGTAAGTTTTTTGTGTGCATGTAAGTTTTTTGTGTGCATTTAAGTTTTCGTGTGCATGTGTAAGTTTTTGTGTGTGTGTGTGTGTGTGTGTGTGTGTGTTAGTTTTTGTGTGTGTGTAAGTTTTGGCGTGTGTGTGTAAGTTTTCGTGTGTGTGTGTAAGTTTTCGTGTGTGTGTGTAAGTTTTTTGTGTGTGTGTGTAAGTTTTTGTGCGTGTGTTGTAAGTTTTTGTGTGTGTGTGTGTGTGTAAGGTTTTTTTTTGTGTGTCTGTGTGTGTGTGTAAGTTTTTGTGTGCATGTAAGTTTTTGTTTGTGCATGTAAGTTTTTGCGTGTGGGTGTAAGTTTTTGTGTGTGTGTGTGTAAGTTTTGTGTGCATGTAAGTTTTCGTGTGTGGGTATAAGTTTTTTGTGTGTGTGTGTGTAAGTTTGTGTGTGGTGTGTGTGTAAGTTTGTGTGTGTGTGTGTGTGAGTTTTCGGTGTGTGTGTGTAAGTTTTCGCGTGTGTGTGTAAGTTTTTGTGTGTGTGTGTAAGTTTTTGTGCGTGTGTGTAAGTTTTTGTGTGTGTGTGTGTGTAAGTTTTTGTGTGTGTGTAAGTTTTTGTGTGCATGTAATTTTTGTGTGCATGTAAGTTTTTGCGTGTGGGTGTAAGTTTTTGTGTGTGTGTAAGTTTTTGTGTGTGTGTGTGTGTGTGTGTAAGTTTTTGTGTGTGTGTAAGTTTTGGCGTGTGTGTGTAAGTTTTCGTGTGTGGTGTGTAAGTTTTCGTGTGTGTGTGTAAGTTTTTGTGTGTGTGTGTGTAAGTTTTGTGCGTGTGTGTAAGTTTTTGTGTGTGTGTGTAAGTTTGTGTGTGGTGTGTGTGTGTAAGTTTTTGTGTGTGTAAGTTTTGGCGTGTGTGTGTGTAAGTTTTCGTGTGTGTGTGTAAGTTTTGTGTGTGTGTGTGTAAGTTTTTGTGCGTGTGAGTGTGTGTGAGTTTTTTGTGTTCATGTCATTTTAAGATCCGTAAAAAAGTTAAAAAAAAATATCATGTTAAAAAATTCAAGAAAGTATTTACGAAATGGGGGAGGGGACTCTTTGAGGTTGGAAAATGGGTTTAGGAATGACATTATGAAAGGAACTTGTTCAGAAAAGATATAATAAAGCCATAAAAAAGTATTAAAAAAATGGAGAGGGGACTCTTTGGGGGGGGGGGGGGGGCGGGGAGGTCTTGGGGATCCGGGGGCCCTTGAGCACCGATTGGTCTTTTGGGGGCCCGGGGGACCTTTGGGGACCGAGGGAGGGCCTTTGGGAGCCTGGGGAGGGTGTTTAGGGGTCTGGGCGGCACTTGAGGGTCGATTGGTCTTTTGGGAGCCCAGGGGACCTTTGGGGACCGGGGGAGGGCCTTTGGGGCCCAGGGAGGGTGTTTGGGGGTCTGAGGGGGCCCTTGAGCACCGATTGGTCTTTTGGGAGCCCGGGGGACCTTTGGGGACCGAGGGAGGGCCTTTGGAAGCCTGGGGAGGGTGTTTTAGGGGTCTGGGCGGCACTTGAGGGCCGATTGGTCCTTTGGAAGCCCGGTGGACCTTTGGGGTTGGGGTAGAGGGATCGGAACCCTTTGGGTTTGGGGTAGGGGGATCGGAGCCCTTTGGGGTTGTGGTAGAGGATCTCACAACACTGTTCAAATGGAACTTGTGTATTATAACGACCACAGAGTTTCACCATTAAATTCTCTTCTAAAATCTCTTCAAAAATCATATTTTATAATGTCTCTAACTTTTTCCCCAAAATAATTCCCTAAAATGGCTAAAACGGTTTCGCCCAAATAATCCCTAAACGGAATTTCAGCATGTTCCTTTTGTTTAGCGTCCCTGTGCTTTCACATTTCAATTATTTGGAAACCTGATTCCCGCGCTAAGATCTAAACTTTGCCTCGGAAACGATTCTCTTGTTAGAACTCCAAATTAATTCCCCTTTCGTGAATCAATTCTCTTTAGAACAACAAATTAATTCCCCTTTCGTGTCAATCAATCAATCATGACATCATCTGTCACGTGTGATCTAAACTTTGTCCCGGAGACAATTCTCTTTGGAAATGCATCAAAGACATTAATTAACTTGACGTCATCTGTCAGACATTCCCTGGAAACAATTGATTAATGACTGACAGCAGAGGTGTTCCCGGAAACTCATAACATTTGGCTCGAGCGTGCCCAAAACAACAACAATAGCATTGACCCCATTAACCAGGTGTTCCCCCTTATGACTCTATCGCGTGCCCAAAACAACAGCAGTAACATTGACCCCATTAACCACGTGTTCTCCCTAATGACTCTATCGCGTGCCCAAAACAACAACAATAACATTGACCCCATTAACCACGTGTTCTCCCTAATGACTCTATCGCGTGCCCAAAACAACAACAATAACATTGACCCCATTAACCACGTGTTCTCCCTAATGACTCTATCGCGTGCCCAAAACAACAACAATAACATTGACCCCATTAACCACGTGTTCTCCCTAATGACTCTATCGCGTGCCCAAAACAACAACAATAACATTGACCCCATTAACCACGTGTTCTCCCTAATGACTCTATCGCGTGCCCAAAACAACAACAAGAAGGAAGTGACAAAGTTCCTGTTTTTCCATTCTCACTGACAAAATCCATAAAACCGTCAAATAATCAACACACATAAACATCCATAAAAACAGACATAAATGTGACAAACTTCCTGTTTTTTCATTCTCACTGAGAAAGTCCATAAAACCATACAAAAATGTGACAAAATTCCTGTTTTTTTCAAATCCTCACTGACAAAAACCATAAAACGTCAAATAAATCGACCAAGTTCCTGTTTTTCCATTCTCACTGACAAAATCATAAAAACATCAAATAATCAACACACATAACCATCCATGAAAACAACCATAAATGTGAGAAAATTCCTGTTTTTTCATTCTCACTGAGAAAGTCCATAAAACCATACAAAAATGTGACAAAATTCCTGTTTTTTTTTCAAATTCTCACTGACAAAAACCATAAAACGTCAAATAAATCGACCAAGTTCCTGTTTTTCCATTCTCACTGACAAAATCCATACAAACATCAAATAATCAACACACATAACCATCCATGAAAACAACCATAAATGTGAGAAAATTCCTGTTTTTTCATTCTCACTGAGAAAGTCCATAAAACCATCCATAAATGTGACAAAATTCCTGTTTTTCAAATTCTCACTGACAAAAAACCATAAAAAACATGCATAAATTATGTACTGATCGGAGTAGCACCCCCATCTCTACTCAGGTAATGTGCGGATTTTTTTATTTTTTTTTATTTTCTTCTTTTTTTAATCGAAATGATGTATTTCAATTCATTTCGTTTAACATGAATTGTGTTGCGAATCAGCACTACAGTTTGTTATTTGTGTGGTCTTTTCGTGATCAATGATCTCTAGTTCAACAATGGAGAGAGATGAAAATTTGGAGCTTTTTCGGGTATGGAGATCGTGAATTCGAGAGGAAAAGTTCCCGTGAAGTTTACAAAATTACTAGTGATTCTCTACAACAAAAGTGAAAACCCTTCTCTCCAGCCGGCTGAATAGCTTCAACGTTAACACAATACACTCGATTTAGTAAAGAGTGTTGCTTCTTCCATGCAGGCCTATACATTTTACCCCTCGGGGGAGGGGTGAAATCTTCTATTTCCCTCATTCTAAACCTTCAAGCAATAACTGAGAAGATACTCAATTGGTTTGACATAAATCAATTAGCTTTAAATGTAAAAAAGTCGTACCTTCTTATTTTTTCTTGTACAGGTGTGAGGTGCCCCACAATTACTGAGCTTCGTACACCAAGAGGCTTCAAAAGTCGCCTTTGGATCGATACGTGTGATTCCTGGGAGTTCTTTTGGATCAAAATCTGTCATTTAAGTGGCATGTTCAAGTAATAAGAGTGAAAATTTCCTGTGGACTTGGAATCATCCGAAAATTAAAGTGTTTATTTTCTTTTGCTATCGTCTGTCTTTAAAATTTCTCTCTCATTTACCCTTATATATGTTACTTTTCATCACTGTGAATGTCTACATTTTCTTTTGTACTTGCTCCTGTTCACCATCTTCATGAGAAAGCGGCAAGAGCTCTCCAGTCGACTATACACACTCCTGTTGATCACCTTAAGATTAAAGATATTCATGTTATATCTCGATCTTCGTTGGCATATCAATACCTCCACGGAGATCTCCCATGTTGTTTTTTTGGACCACTTAAACTAGTAAGCGAAGTAAATTTTTACACAATTCGAAACTGGGAGGGTGTGATGATTCTGGCTAATCTCTCGGTTCGTTCAGATTTCGGTCTGGCCGTGACTGTGGGACGCGCTTGGAACTTGGTTCCTGCTGAGATCCAGCAGTCACGAACACTTGGCTCCTTTAAGAGACAGATGAAAGGTTTCTTATTAAGGGAAAATATTAAATCATTTTTAGTTGTTTTATGGTTTTATTTTTGGGGTTTTTGTTTTGTTGGTATTGTAACCTCGATGACGTAGACAATTTTAAATTATTTTTATTTTTGGGTGATAGGAGGGTCGCTTGTTTTGTGGGGACTGTCGATTAGTTGATTTATTTTCCTTATAGATTTATATTTAGGCGTTGTTTAGTATGTTGATGCCAAGTAACATTATTTGTTTATTCCCAAATAACGTTTCCCAAATACGGGCCACTAAGCCCTTTGGGATATTGTTTTTGTTATTGTTATCTTATGGAAGTAAATGGACCTTTAACTTGAATTTTCAGTGCCTCGAGGGCCTCTGTAGCTGAACAAGGCATCATATCAAAACTTCAGTGTACTGTAGTCATTTTAATTAAAACAGTCGAAAGGTCGAATGGATATGCCTTCAGAGGTGGTATGACAGGTGCAGATCGGGAAGGCGTCATAACATCGAACCTTCAGGAGCACGAACATCAGGAGCAGTACAAAATCCGTCATAGCATCGACAAAAAAATCCGTCAGAACCTCGACCCGTCATAACATCGAAAATTTTAAAACTTTATTTTTCTGGGGTTTAGGGGGGAAAAGGTACCTATGTTAGGTTACGTATTTAATATATGCTATGCTTTACCCCACCCCCCCCCCCCCTGATGTGCACATATATAGCCGAAATTTGTTTCTAAACTATTATATACTTATTACTATTCTATAAACTTATGATTTTTTTTAGATGTGATGACGGTTAGAGGTTCTGGCGGTTCGATGTTATGACGTTTCGTGCTTGTGACGGTTCGCCGAAATGGTAGCAGCCGTGCAGATCTAGATGAAAATACCCGAAATTGTGCAAAAACCCGATTCCTCAACAGAAATTTATAAATACTACAGATTCTTGGAATCAGAATCATGATATATTTTCAACCTGTTTCAATGGAGGGCCTAAGCAAGTTCCTTGGGCCTATGTCCCCTGAAAATACTCCCACCTTACTTTAAGCACACTTAAGATCTGACTTCTTCGGCAAATGGCGTGCAAGCTCCGTCTGCTACCCCTTTTGGATGACGGTGGGTGCAATTCGTCTTTGACTCCCTAGGCTAACAGAGAGTACGCTACGTTTCTAACCCTCTTTAAGTCAGCAATGTGCTCGCTCAGTCTCTGACCTCTTCAGGTAAATAGTGCATATGCTCCGTTTCCTACATTCTTTGATAAACAGTGCCTCCTTTTGTCGGTGATTCTTACCTTTGGTTTGCAGTGCACACTCCGACAAATAGTGATGCTGTACGTCTCTGGCCCTCTTTGGTAAACGATATGTACTCTACGTCTTCGATACTTTTGAGGCTCAGGGGCCCACTTGGTACGTACTGGAGAGGAGGGGGGGGGGTAATATTGCTATGATTGAGCAAAAGTTAAATTGGAGAAATATATCCCTTCAATATGGATAAAACTTCTTCAGTGCTCCCGACTGGAGTTTAAACTTCAGAAGTGGATATACCATGTGTTACTTGACAGGGTCTATTCCCTAAGCGTTTTAGGGGGAAATGTATACAAATGTAACTATAAAATAAACACATCGGTATTGTTCAAGCACTTAACAAGGAATGGCAAATGACTAGAAAGAACCTCAGAGGGAAACTAGACCATGTACCTTGCGTTCATGAAGGGGCGTAACATTTTAAAGTTGATGAGCCTGCTGATTGCATACCTAAGGCTAGTTATCCAGTATAGACTTCAACATCAAAACTTGCTAAGTACAAATTTTCTATGTACTGAGCTTATCCCTCCTAGCTGAAATTCACCATTCAAGGGTTTATGATATGAGTGATTGGAGGGCTCTAAGTATGGTCAATGCAAGTTAAAATATGGCTGTCTTAAATCAATACCACTAAATACATATATAAATTTTTCACATGCCATACCTTCTTGGTATCGGAGTCAAGGCAAGATGTCCAATGTGTATAATCTATGGGAAAAACTTTGGGCCTTTCTCCTTTTAACCCCCCTCCCTCCTGAACGTCATCAAACTTGAAATGTTCTGCCTCTTTCGACTCATGTTCATTCAAGTAAGTTTATTAAGGGATTGATCTAGGCATATAACGGTACTAAGTGAGAATTATTTAAGTCGCAATAAAACAAACTAAGCACAAGTTTCACGAATGGTGTCTGATTTCATCCAAAGTCAGTACTTAATAATTTTTTAACTTGCCTTATAACGAAGTTAAGTCTTGTATTGCAAGAATAAAAGTCCAAAATTAGAACACTTTAAGCAAATGTTTGAAAAATGTTTTTTTGTTCCAATTAAATTTGGTATTTATGGATTTGTGAGCTAGCTGATAATAGCTTTAAGGGTAAATCTAAAAAAAAAAATGCAATTTTAGTAACATGCTTGCCTTGAATTGAAGAGCACGCTACTACTGGACTAGAGCCCCAAATTATGCGAAAAGGCTTAACTCATGAAATTTATTAGAACTCTTTGCAAACTCTTATGCTTTACTGGATTCAGGGTCAAGATCAAATACTGCTACACATAATTCCTGGACCCTGGAGCTTTTGCCAACTCCACTGCCTCACCCCACCTTACTTGACCACGTTGAACCGGCGTTGACTACCGTATCATTTTGAAGAACTCACTAAGTCCTGATTGTTCCAAAAAGCTTGTTTTTAACGTCTCCACACTTATATCCGTAAACTCCTCAGCCAAGGGGGTTCTAATGCACACAAAATTTTAGCGGGGAGCACACCCCTACTACAACAAGGGATAAAATGGGCAAAACGTTTTTTCTTTATAAATATGATGTGCAAGTCCTTGGGACCTCAATGCCCAACAAAAATGAAAAATAATGGTTGGCCTTAAAATGGAGCCCAATAAAAAAGCTGAAAACTTTTTTTCCTTTACTATTTGAAACTGATGGCTGTAAGTCACTGCCGTAAAGAGAACCTAATGCGCATAAGAAAAAAGTGTGGAGGTACGCGCCCTCAAAAAATGGGCCAAGTATATCTTTCTGATCGGCTTGAAACTTATTGCTTCTATTCATTGGAAAAGGGGGTCCTATAGCACAAAAAATAGATTGGGACAAGGGATGGTTGAAAATGGAGCCAAAACCGGGTCAAAAACCAATTTTTCGACTTTTAAGTCATATATCTATGTCCATGAGTCAAGTGGATCTCAATGCATCAAAATATGGGTTGGTCCAAAAATGGGCCCCCAAAAAAAGACCAAAACCATGTTTTTCCGAACGTCTTGAAACTTGCAGCAACCTTAAGTCCGTATTCCAAAGGAGCTCTGATATGCACAAATTAAGTTGGGGCACAGCCTCCTGAACTGGACCAAAACTTTTTTTTAAGTACCTTGAAAATATGTCTATTCAACAACAATGAGCAAAGGAGACCCTAATGCGAAAGAAAAACTAAAAATATAATGGCTTACCCAAAAGGGGTAAGAAAAAAGGTCTGAGAAATTTTTTATTTCAAACGGCGTGGAAACTAAATCCAAATTCTTTGGGCCAAGAGGACCCTAATGCGGAAGCAAATTTTTAGGTTTGGTACTTGGAACGCCTAATTAAGGCCTAAAAAAGGCCAGTAGATATTGTTTTTTCGATCAGACTGAAAACTGGGATGAAACAGCGTTAGGGGTCCAATCATGGACCAAAAATTTTTTTTTCTCTGTTTGTTTGAGAATAGAACACCTAAGCTCTTGGGCCAAGGGAAACCTAATGTGCATTAAAAAGAAAATACAAACATTGGATTGCTAAGAAATGGATCCGAAAACGGGCCTAAAACTTTTCCCCTAGCGGCTTGTGATCTACTTCTGTAAGTCCTAAAGGTGAAGGAAACTATAATGTGCACACATTTTTAGGATGGGGTTAATATGCTTAAAAGAGATTTTAAATAGTTTCCCTTTTATCATTACAGCTTTATTTTAAAAAAAAATGCTCCAATTTCCAGTAATTTTTTCTTTTATATTTAATTATAGTTGAAACATCAATCTAGTTTCATAGTCTGATATCCAATAGACTCTCATAAATACGTTCTTGCTTTTGAATATATTTCAAATATGTAGAAAGCAAATAGATGAATTATTTATTCATTGCACATTTTAAAATATTGGTTCACAAAACTTACAGATTGCTTCACAAATTATCAATGTTTTTTTTTTTCAAAAGTTTTTATCAAGACATCAATTTTCTATATTTTTGAATTAAATAAAACAAAGGGAAAATTTTTATAAAAAATTGTCCTTTTAAAATAATAAATTAAATTAAAAGCAATGCATATAATGACTACCTAAACAACATTTTCTTCTTCTTTACTTTTTATGATTTGACAACTGAAAAGCACACTATATTAGAAATGCACATTGTTCTCAGGGAGTAAAAATGACTGTGACCTTTCAAAGGGTTTGAGGAGGCGGTAGCCTAACTCCTATTCGTGGTAAATCTTATTTTTAAGTCATCAATAGCACTTTCCTTTTTTGTTGTTCCCATTTCAAACAGTCCGCGGTAACGAATTGTAAGTAAGGGGCACAGTTTATAGAATTAGCAGTATGATCATACCCTATCTCACCCATTATAAAAACCCGGACCAAGGTGCGAGTGCTCCAGAGAACGTTTTTGCAGATAGAAACATAAGCGGCATTAGATCTTTTCACGGGTAGACAAGTCAGATTTCTCTTGGACACGAAACAAGTGGAAACCCGCTATTACGAATAATGTACTTTGTAACCATTTCTCATTGATTGACGGAAACAGACTAACCCGCTAATGCAGAAAGAAGTGGGAGGAGCTTTTTGTTCGTACCGAGAATGAAGACCAGAAATGATCTGCGATAAACTTACTGGATAATTCTATAAACTGTGGTAAGGGGCGACCCGGCACAATCCTAAACGTAACTCTAAAATACGGAATGTTGGTACCAATAGATACATCAAAAGAATTGGATTTTTATACCTGAGAAAATATGCCTTGTTTTAGAAAAAGGAGTAAACACCCCCTGAAAGTCATATAATCTTAATGAAAATCATATCATCAGATTCAGCGTATTAGAGAACCCTACTGTAGAGGTTTCAAGCTCCTATCTGCAAAAATGTGGAATTTTGTATTTTTTGCCAGAAGAAAGATCACGGATTCTTTCTTATCCCCAGGGGTGAAGAAAGATCGTTCTTTTCCCCAGGGGTGATTGTATCGACCCATTGGTCCTAGAATATTGCGAGAGGGCTCATTCAAACGAAAATTAAAAATTCTAGTGCCCTTTTTAAGTTTTCTCAAAGTCACCCGATAAAAATTTTCAGAAAGCCTTATTGTTCAGCATAGTCGACAAATCTAATAACTATGTATTTATGGATACCTTAATCCCCCAAAGTCCCCGGGGGAAGGGATGCAATTTATGAACTTTTCCCATTGTTTACATATAGTATTGGTTATTGGGAAGTATACAGACGTTTTCGAGGGGAATTTTTCTGGTGGAGGAGGGGGGGTCGGGGGTTACGTGGGAGTACTTTTCCATGGAGGAAGTTTTCATGGGGGAAGGTATATTTCAATGACGAGGGCGCTGGATTTGCCAGCATTATTTAAAACACGATCTAAAATTAAATAAAAAACAAACAAGTTTTTTCAACTGAAAGCAAGGAGCAATATTAAAACTTAAAAAGAACAGAACTTATTACATATATGAGGGGGTACGCCCCTAGTTAATACCTCGCTCTTTCCGCTAAAATGTTTTTAGTACTTTCAAAAAAGCAATTTATTCTACTTAAACGACCTTTGTGATTCAGGGGTCATTCTTAAAGAATTAGAACAAAATTCGAACTTTAGCATAAAGAGTGAAGCATTGACTAGGGGACGAACCCCCTCATATACATAATAATTTCTATTCATTCTAAGTTTTAATGTTGCTCCTTACTTTCAGTTGAAAAAACTTATTTTTTAATTTAATATTTAAAAAAGACAGTAGTCAAAATACAGATCGTTTTCAGTAAATCACAAATGGTATCATTGACACCGTAGCCTGTAGAGAATTTAATGGCCCTTCTTTGTTTATAGTAATTTTTGTCTGATTTTGGTTTGAATCGATTGTTCATCCTCGTTTCTGCTTGATTTAGATTCAATTCTCCTCTCTATTTTTATAGAGAGCACCTTTCAGGTTTTAATTCTCCTCTCTATTTTTCTATGAAAAACTTTTTTCTTTAAGCGTTAGCGTAAATAAATTCACATTAGAGGTAGAGAAAGAAGTTAGACTTTGTTTTTAGATGTTTAGAATATTTTTAATGCTGATTAAGTTTATGTTGCATCCCTGAATGAAGAGTTCTAGTGATGTAGTGTTTTCTTCAACATCTTAAACGAAGCAGTGTTTTCTTCAACATCTTATTTCTTAAGATAGGATTCTTCCATTTACATTAGACGCAGATAAAGTTGCAAAATTCCTTATTTAGATCCTTTGATTATCCATTATATTGAAAACTTGATTTTACAGTATAGAGAAAACTCACAAAATAATAGACACCTTCACCTTAATTCCAATCATTCCCCGCAAGTTAAAAGAGGTGTTGTCATTTCTCATTTCCTTAATCGATCACTCTCTAACCTACATATTTGCTTAGAGCAAAAGGGGTAAGGTTTTATTTCTGATTCTTTCTGGAATTGTTACCCTATTATTTTACCTTTTAATGTCATTGCCCAAAAGAAAACAGGCATTTTAATTAAACTCGCCATATCCCTGAGCTATGGAAAAACCCTCAATACAGTAAATTTTTTTTGCATCCAGGAAAATTAAAACCAAATTGAAAGAAATTGTCTTTAAAATAATGTATCTATTGACTTGACAACTAAGACGGCTAGGTAATTTTAGGCTATATATGCATTGGATAGCGTAAATTATAAGCAATATATATATATATATATATATATATATATATATATATAATATATATATATATATATATATATATATATATATATATATATATATATATACTATATATATATATATATATATATATATATATATATATATATATATATATATATATATTCCATATGTTTGAACATCTAATGCTGAACGCTGACCGTATTAAGTTTTCTTTTTCTTCGTAGGTGTTACAGAACAAATCAAGCAAATAGCGTTAGAAACTCACAACTTCTCAATGGACGAAAAAGATCGTCAAAAATATTACTATAAATACAAGCAAATATGGAAACTGGAAAAGCATGGATTTATTAGGTTTAATTCTCAAGCAGCAATGGGTACTGATAGATTTAATAAAATTGCAAATATGAGTGATTTTTACTGTTATGAGATGGCTTGGTATAATCCTAAATTTTATTTTGTCTGACTTAATTTTTTAATATATTAATTATAGTTCTTTATAGCATGTTCTTCTGTAAGTCATACAGCTTAGTCTTTTTAAGTTGTAAGTATGTTAATCTCTGCATATTCAATAAAACTAGCGAACACAATGACATAAGATAGATAAAACAGGTTTTCCAACAGGAATTGATAATGCGTAAACAAAATAGTACACGAAAATACAATACCCTTCAAAAAAGTGTACATTAGGCTCCATTTCACTGTAAACTAAAGAAAGTTTTATCAGAAATGTTTTCAATTCTTTCGCTGCGACTTTAACCCTTATAAATAGAATAGCAGTAACAACTACAATAAAACAAAGATAAGTAATTTTTTTTTAACAAGTAATTTCTCATGAAATTTGGACACCTACTTCCAATGCCCATGCACTTACCCGCAAAGACAATCTTCGACTTTGACCCTATGAAAGCCGGTTTGAAGCGACCTCGCGGCCGACCGAAGAAACGATTGTCCGACAGCCTTTCCGAGTTCTTGGCGATGGCAAAAATCAGACCGAGCGAAGCGAAAACTCTCACACTGGATCGAAGCAGATGGAGGAGGTTGGTGTCAATCTCTACGTCGATAAGCGCCCGGCAGGTGACCTAAATCTAGGAAATCAGACGAGACCAACTAAACTGTTCAAGTGGTGTAGACTATTTCCTATTACTCTGTAAATAGGAACGGCAGTTTCATTGGAAATGCCCCCCTCTATTGGCCATTCTGGGGCTTTGGCTGGCTAATTATTCAGGTATCAATTCATCTTCCAATTTACGTAAAAACAAGGAAATCCTAAATAAACTTGTCTGCCAATAGCTTTTTCTGAATCATATATTTTTTGTTCTTATTTTCTTTAACGTCAGATTAATTTTAAGAGAAGAAGTATATGGCCTGGTGGAGGTCTCTTAAAGCTGCCAAATGGTAAATACACTCCGTATCCTAGATAAAAAGTATGTATAACCTATAACTAAAAAGTCTATAAAAATATGTATATAATGTATAATGTTCATTTAAACATTTATATATAAATGTATTATATATAAAAAATATATATATATACAAAGTATGTATAACCTGGCGCATGGAAGTATAGAGCCAGGTTGAAACTTGAAACGAACAAAAGTCATTCCTTCGTCGATTACGCAAGATATATCTAAAAAATGAGCTCATACAAACTGACTCGTAATATTTTGCAATATCTGTAGAAATCTAAAAAAAATTAGAGCTTTGCTGAAAACACAAAAACGACCTCAATAAAACAGGATGTCCTCTTAGGAGTAGTGAATTCCACTTAATTCTATTACTAGCCTGCAAAAATCAAACAATAATTTGTGATATTTTGCAATATCTGTAGAAATCTAAAAACATAAGCGCTTTGCTAATTTTGCAATATCTGTAGAAATCTAAAAAAAATAGCGCTTTGCTGAAAACACAAAACCGACCTAAAAAAACAAGATGTCCTCTTAAGAGTAGAAAATTCTACTAAATTCTATTACCAGCCTGCAAAAATCAAAGAATAATTTGTGATATTTTGCAATATCTGTAGAAATCTAAGAAAATTAGCGCTTTGCTAATTTTGCAATAACTGTAGAAATTTAAAAAAAATTAGCGCTTTGCTGAAAAAACAAAACCGACCTTAAAAAACAGGATGTCCTCTTAGGAGTAGTGAATTCCACTTAATTCTATTACTAGCCTACAAAAATCAAAGAATAATTTGTGATATTTTGCAATATCTGTAGAAATCTAAAAAAAATTAGCGCTTTGCTGAAAACACAAAACCGACTTAAAAAAAAACAAAACAGAATGTCCTCTTAGGAGTGGAAAATTCTACTAAATTCCATTAATAGTCTGCAAAAATCAAAGAATAATTTATGACTTTGTCCCTGGTTTTTTACCGACGAGTATATCAATAACTTTTAGAATACAGTTAATCCTCTAAAAACTGTAAGCAAGCTCAGTTTTTAGTAAAGCGCTAGTTTTACAATTCTATAGATAGATAAGTGTATTTTAAAGCCACAACTATGGCCATGAAGACAAAAAAAGGCACAAATATCATAAAATTACATCAGCAATCATATCAGAAAAAATCACAATATAACGAACTTGCATCAGCCATCATCAAAAAACACTTAAATGAAACACTACATTTAGGTTTTTTAGTAAGTGAAATCGACCTACGATGCAACAACCAAACGATAGAGCAAGTCGTAGAGTTCAAGTATTTAGGAAGTACCATCCACAATTCAGGATCGTGTCAGCGAGAAGTCAAGTTAAGAATCGGACAGGCTAATAAATCTTTCAGGAAACTGTCTCAAATTTGGCGCAGCCAGAAGTACTCTCTCCGACTCAAGCTGAGGCTGTTCAACAGCAACATCCTCTCAACACTTTGCTATGGTTCTTAAACTTGGCACATAGATCAAATACTTGAAAAGAAACATTTCGCGTTCGAAAACATTTGCTTAAGGCGCATTCTAAATATCCACTGGTCCAAAAAAGTAACAAACGCCACCATACGACAGAAGACATCTCAGCCACTGGTAACCAAAGTGATCAAATATAGGAAGTGGAGATACCTTGGTCATGTGATCCGCATGTCCGAAACTCGACTACCAAAGGTCGTCCCTCAGTGGCAGCCACGTGGTACCAGAAGAAGAGGACGCCCCAAAATACCCTACGACGCAGCTACCGGACTGACCTCGCAAACCTCAATGCCTCAATCCAACCTGAATGGGAAGATGTCTGGACGGCCGCAGCAATGAGAGATGACTGGCGACTTTTCTTGGATGCCCTAAGCGCCTCTGGAGGCACAGGAGGATCTAAGGTCTAAGGTAAGTAAGTGAAATATCCAGATATCTTGCTATTCTACAAATAAACTGAGGTGACCTACTATTTAAGACACCTGGAAGTATCAACTCACCGTTTTCAAATATCCCTTTCCTTATCTTAGAGAGCCCCTGGCACCGGCTCAAGCAATGCACCAAATCCTCCTGTTTAACTTTGCAATGCGGGCAAGTATATCTGTTTTCAATGGAACATCTTTCTTTTGTATATCTTTTAAATCTTGCGCTAATTGGCAGGCAATTAGTCGGGAGCTGCATCCACCGAGTCAGATATCTAGCTGGTAAATTCAGCTTAAGGTAGAACTCCTGCCCATAAACTGCCTTAACATCTTTATAAAACTTTAATATTTCCGATTTCATTATCTCCTCGCTCCATTTTTGGATTATTTGATTTTCTAGCAATATCTTGATATCATTCTCCAATTTGCATTTATATTCATAGGTTCTCTACCAAGGCCGTATCCAGGAAATTATTTCGGGGGAGGGGGGGGGTTCTCTTCGGGTTGGACCTAATCCATGTCTAACGGTAAAAGAAGACAATAGATAGGAACATAAAATACTGTATATTGAAGTTAAGAAACTTAATAGTTACAAAATGAATTCACAGAACAAAATCATTTCGACGTGTTTTTTGAGTTGCGAACATTTCAATAACTGTATCAGTGTCAACAGCAACATTCCTGTGCGCTAACAGTAACACTAGACCTGTCAAACTTTCTTCACCGGTTGCATTTCGTAGCCATGTCTTAAGCCGTCGCAAGGTAGATAAAGTCCTTTCCGGTGTAGCAGTTGAAACAGGCCAAGTAGCTACAATTGTAAGAAGGCGGTTGATGTTTGGAAAGAAATCAGCATTGCACCTATCAAGTGCAGCCAAAACCAAGACTGGTCTTTCTTTGTTTTTAACGTTCTGCCACTTCGTTTTCCACAATTTCAATTCGTGGGTTAGGGCATCTGGCTCTGGTAAAAGGTCGGAGTAAATATCAGTACTCTCACTGGTTTCTGCGTCAGACAAGTTTCTTTTGTCTAAGTTCGCACTTATAAAGCATCTTAAAGTTGTCAAAATTGTACGATGCACCGTAAATCTCTCCCTGAGTTCTGACATGAAGTATCCATGAATGGAATGTATATGGAATCTCTGTACGCTTCTTTCGGTGAAACGATGTCATAATGGTCGTTTCGACGACGACTAACTCTTGGAAACGCTAATTCTATCTTCAGATCTTTGGAAAAATCATCAATTTTTGAATAAAACGAGTCGACCGAAGAATCTGCGTCTTCGCGTAGGCCCACAACTGTCTGCACCACAGTTTCAACATGGGCCCATGCAAGCGCCAAGTCACAGTCAACAGCTTCAAGAATTTTACACAGCGGCAGCGTAAGACCAAACAGTTCTTTTGCTACGAATAAACTGGTCACAAACTGTCCTTGCTCCATTGAGCCTGCTAACTTATGGGCCTTTGCGAAAGTCTCAGCATTCGCGTTTCCTTCTTGAAGCTCTTCCAGTGCTTCTAAAATTATTGGCTTATAGAGCTCCACAAGCTGGTTAACGTCATCGTGCCTCTCCACCCACCGTGTTTCACAAAGGGTAATGGGAGTAGTTTTTCTAGATTCTGGCATGCGTTGTCGAATTCTATCTTTGAGTACCTGGGTACGGGACGGGGATGAGCCAAAAAAAGTTGCAGATCAGAGATATTGTCTCAAAACACGTTTCCATGACTGGAATGGAGCAAGCTGAAGAGATCGCCAGGTTGAGTATGTGCTCCACAGTGGACATAAATTGCTCGTGGATACTGCTATCTAATCCAAGCTTGAGTGCCTCTCAGGCACCCACTCATTGCAGCTGCTCCGTCATAACCCCGTCCTACAAGCTTGCTCAAATCCAAACCATGGTTTTTCAAATCCAAATCATGGTTTGGTCTAATATTGTGCTGACCAGACCTTTTCCGGTTAAATCTGATACGGGAACAAACCCAAGAAAATCTTCGCGCAAAGCTCTGTTTAAAACATACCGAACACAAAGGGACAGCTGCTCTGTGTTTCTTATGTTCAATTTTTCATCCGCTAAAACTAAATAGCACACACTTTCGTTTACCCTTTTAACAATATCAGCTTGAGTCATCTTTCCACAAACACCAATAAGCTCATTTTACACAACTGGGGATAGATGCATCTTATTTCCCACAGTTTTTTCAATGTCGCCCCTGTAGAACCGACTGACGGAGATACTAGTGACTCAGATGAATTTTACTAACAGTTACAGGAGCAAATAGACAGGGTCCCAGGTAGAAATATGATGTTATTGCTGGGAGATTTTAACGCCCAGGTTGGTAGAAATAGGGATAGATGGTATCTCAGCCTAGGTAAATTTGGTGTAGGAAAAGAAAACAGTAATGGATACAGACTTTTGCAATTTTGTAGGTACAACAATCTAGTTATAACCAATACGGTGTTTGGTCATAAAATGGCTCATAAGTTAACATGGTATTCAAGTGATGGTAAGACAGTAAACCTTATTGATTATGTTATAGTAAACCGAAGACTGGCATCTAGTAGTGTCAAGGGTTAATTTAAAGCTGAAATATCGGAAGGGTAACTACCTCCCGGGAAGTTATGATGTTGGTAGACTCCAGGATGAGAATTTGGGAGAAACTTTCCAGGAACAGTTGAATACTAAACTTGAGACTTAAAAATTTGATAATGTAAGAAGATGGTTGGAATAATTTTAGAAAAATAAATTGTGAAGTTGCTGAAGGTGTATTAGGGAAGAAAGCTAGAACTGCAGCTAAGAATATTAGTGAAAAAGCTTTATGTTTAATAGAAAGGAGAAAGGACTTGTACAAGAATTATCTGAGTGATAGATCGTATGAAAACAAAAGAAATATAAAGAAAGTGGAGAAAACATTAAAATATGAACTAAGGAGGTGTAAAGTGGAGGCCATGGATAAAATTGCCGAGGATCTGGAAGATGCAGCTAGACGGCATAATAGTAAAATATTGTACTGGCACGTTAACAAATTGAGAGGGAGTAGTTAATCCGGACTTGGCCCGGTTAAAGATAGGAATGGGGTTGCAATTAGCGATAAGGAAAAAACTAAAGAGAGATGGGCCGAACATTTTGAGAATTTGCTAAACCTAGATAGAGTTTCAGGAAAAAATATAGAGGAAAATGAAGAAGTTTGTGATACCTTGGATGCGAAGGAAGATTTGTTTCGTGAGGAGGAATTAGCAACAGTACTAAAAGGATTAAAGAATAATAAGGCTACAGGTGCTGATAGGGTGGTAAATGAGTTTCTTAAATATGGTGGCTCTGAGGTTAGAAATAAGTTACTGAAGATTATGAATATGATTTTTGAAAAAGGGGAAGTACCTAACAATTTTAGGAAAACCTTAATTAAGCCACTTTATAAGAAAGGTGATAAAAGTGAGTGTGGTAATTATTGAGGCATTAGTCTGGTCTCTGTAGGTAGTAAATTACTTAGTGATATGATACTTTTTAGACTGAGAGATGCCGTAGACAAAGTTTTAAGAGAAGAGCACTGCGGTTTTAGAAAAGGTAGAGGATGTGTCGACCAAATTTTCACTCTTAGGCTAATAATTGAGAAGTGCCTGAGTTTTCAAACACCTTTGGTCCTCAGTTTTATAGATTATGAGCAAGCGTTCGATTCTGTTGATAGAAGAGCTTTAGTAAAGGTTTTATCCTTGTATGGTATACCAGACAAATACATTAAAGTGATTAGTGCTATGTACGAGAATAACACTGCTGCGGTTAAAATTGGAAATGAGGTTAGCAGCTGGTTTTGTATTAAATCAGGAGTTAAGCAGGGTTGTGTTCTATCCCCCTTTATATGAATTATTTTGATGGACTTTGTTTTAAGGAGCACAAGAAAGGCAATGGGAGACTACGGAATCAAATGGGGAGGAAAAAGCCTGCTGGACTTGGATTATGCTGATGATTTAAGCATCCTAGATGAAAGTGTGAGCAAAATTAATGAAGTTCTAGAGGTTTTGCGAGTTCAGGGTGCTAGAATTGGTTTGAAAATTAATGTTAGGAAGACTAAGTCACTAAGGCTAGGAATAAGTGAAGATGAAAAGGTGATGTTGGGTAATGAAAAGATTTATCAGGTGGCCAGCTTCACTTACTTTGGTAGGTATTATTAGTAAAGATGGTGGGACCAGTGAAGATGTTAAAAGTAGAATAGCCAAGGCTCAGGGTGTATTTTCACAGTTAAAAAAACTCTGGAAGAATAGGAAGATAAGTCTGCAAACCAAGATTAGAATATTAGAAGCTACAGTGATGACAGTGGTCAAATATGGCTCTGAAGCATGGACCCTCCAAAAAGCGGATGAAGATTTGCTAGATGTTTTCCAGAGAAATTGCTTAAGGATTGTTCTGGGTACCCGGCTGACTGACCGTATTTCAAACAATAGGCTATGCGAAAAATGTGGTTCAATACCGCTCTTTAGGGCTATAATGAAAGAAAGGTTGAGGTGGCTAGGGCACGTTGTACGGATGAAGGATGACAGATTGCCGAAGATTGTTCTTTTCGGCCAACCATCTAGGGCTAAACGGAAAGCAGGTTGTCCCCGTCTGGGGTGGGAGGACGTCATAAACATAGATTTAAAGGAAATGGGAACTTCGTGGTCGGGTGTAAAAAGGGAGGATTTGAATAGATTGGGGTGGAGGAGGAGCGTGCGTAGCTGTGTTGGCCTCAGGTGGCTTGGTGCTGCGGTGAGTTGTTAGTAGTAGTAGTAGTAGTAGTAGTAGTAGTTTTTCAATATGCTCTTTCAGCTTGCCATCACGATATCGCATTCTCATTCTCAAAAGAGCACGGAAATTTCCATCATTTAAAGCTGGCTCTTTTTCTTCGGGACGCAGAGGGCCGTGATCATTTGTGTCACGAAGGGCTAGCTGCTGTCGACCACAAAAAAAGTAGTTTCTACAACCGGTTTGAGTCTCATGGGATTTTCTTTTGTTTGAGCTTTTCGAGCATCATCTAACTTGAAGAGAATATCGTCTTGCTTGCCTTTCTGTACGGCTACAAAGCCCTCCGCAAGTACAAAATTTCCTATATGGAAATTCAATTTATTGTGACAAGCGAAAACTTCAATCGCGTCTTTTCACGCTGTAAATGGTTTTAGGACCAGTGTTCCAAGCCTTCGGTGATTTTCTTTACCGGAGTATTCGTTTGCAACGATTACACAGTATTTGCAGAAAGCCCCCTTAAATTTATCTAAGTACACAAGCCACGGAAAATGGAAAACAAGCCACGAAAATCAATGGTTATCCGCTTGTTGCTTCCTCATTGTTTCAGTGTTAGATACAAACTGACCTGGGATTGAATTGCACCAGTTAAGAGAAGGCTGAGCTGAAGAAGAAGATATGCTGCCTAATCCTAGTAATTGAATTAATTGTTCACTCAACGGCAACTAGTTGAAGCTAACCCGGTAATTATAGTGACCTTGTGATTTGGTAAGCTTAAAATATGCGAGTTTCATAAAGAGGTCAATGTGTTGAAAAAAACAAATTTTTTCAAATTTTTTTTTGTTGAAATGTAAGAGTTGGAATATTTCAGTAGTGTTTTGTCCTGGTTTACCTTCTCACTGTTACATTCTCTTGATGTTTCAAAGTTCATTTTGGATTTTTTTTTTTTTGAAATGTAAGAGTTGGAATATTTCAGTAGTGTTTGTCCTGGTTTACCTTGTCATTGTTACATTCTCCTGATGTTTCAAAGTTCATTTTGTATTTTTTTCGTTGAAATGCAAGAGTTGGAATATTTCAGTAGTGTTTTGTCGTGGTTTACCATGTCACTGTTACATTCTCTTGATGTTTCAAAGTTCATTTTGGATCTTTTGTTGAAATGTAAGAGTTGGAATATTTCAGTAGTGTTTTGTAATGGTTTGTATTGTAACTGTTACATTTTCTTGATGTTTCAAAGTTCATATGCATTTTTTTTTTCATTGAAATGCAAGAATTGGAATATTTCAGTGGTCTTTTGTCGTGGTTTACCATGTCACTGTTACATTCTCTTGATGTTTCAAAGTTCATTTTGGATCTTTTTCGTTGAAATGTAAGAGTTGGAATATTTCAGTAGTGTTTTGTCCTGGTTTACCATGTCACTGTTACATTCTCTTGATGTTTCAAAGTTCATTTTGGATTTTTTTCGTTGAAATGCAAGAGTTGGAATATTTCAGTAGTGTTTTGTCGTGGTTTACCTTGTCACTGTTACATTCTCTTGATGTTTCAAAGTTCATTTTGGATCCTTTTCGTTGAAATGCCAGAGTTGGATTATTTCAGTAGTGATTTGTCGTCGTTTACCATGTCACTGTTACATTCTCTTGATGTTTCAAAGTTCATTTTGAATCTTTTTCGTTGAAATGCAAGAGTTGGAATATTTCACTAGTGTTTTCTCGTGGTTTACCTTGTTACTGTTACATTCTCTTGATGTTTCAAAGTTCAATTTAGATTTTTTTTTTGTTGAAATGTAAGAGTTGGAATATTTCAGTAGTGTTTTGTCGTGGTTTACCTTGTCACTGTTAAATTCTCTTGATGTTTCAAAGTTCATTTTTGATTTTTTTTTTCGTTGAAGTGCAAGAGTTGGAATATTTCAGTAGTGTTTTGTCGTGGTTTACCATATCACTGTTAAATTCTCTTGATGTATCAAAGTTTATTTTGGATTTTTTTTTTTTTTTTTTTTTTTTGTCCAAATTTTTTTTTGTTGAAATGTAAGAGTTAGAATATTTCAGTAGTGTTTTGTCGTGGTTTACCATATCAGTGTTGCATTCTCTTGATGTTTCAAAGTTCATTTTTGATTTTTTTTTTTTTTGAAATGTAAGAGTTGGAATATTTCAGTAGTGTTTGTCCTGGTTTACCTTGTCACTGTTACATTCTCTTGATGTTTCAAAGTTCATTTTGGATTTTTTTTCGTTGAAATGTAAGAGTTGGAATAATTCAGTAGTGTTTTGTCATGGTTTACATTGTCACTGTTACATTTCTCTTGATGTTTCAAAGTTAATTTTGGTTTTTTTTTAAATTATTTTGTTGAAATGTAAGAGTTGGAATATTTGAGTAGTGTTTGGTCATGGTTTACCTTGTCACTGTTACATTCTCTTGATGTTTCAAAGTTCATTTTGGATTTTTTTTTCTTTTATTGAAATGTAAGAGTTGGAATATTTCAGTAGTGTTTTTCGTGGTTTACCATGTCACTGTTACATTCTCTTGATGTTTCAAAGTTCATTTTGAATCTTTTTCGTTGAAATGCAAGAGTTGGAATATTTCAGTAGTGTTTTGTCATGGTTTACATTGTCACTGTTACATTTCTCTTGATGTTTCAAAGTTAATTTTGGTTTTTTTTTGAAATTATTTTGTTGAAATGTAAGAGTTGGAATATTTGAGTAGTGTTTGGTCATGGTTTACCTTGTCACTGTTACATTCTCTTGATATTTCAAAGTTCATTTGGATTTTTTTTCTTTTATTGAAATGTAAGAGTTGGAATATTTCAGTAGTGTTTGTCCTGGTTTACCTCGTCACTGTTACATTCTATTGATGTTTCAAAGTTCATTTTGGATTTTTTTTCGTTGAAATGTAAGAGTTGGAATGTAAGAGTGGCGCGCCACTCTAAGTTAACCTAAATTAACCAAACTTTTTGCATTTGCGTAAGTTAACCTAAATTAACCCAACTTTTTGCAGTTGCATGTGCATTCCAGTGCATGGCTTTCTCGGTTTACGAAAAAATCCAAAAGAACTTTGAAACATCGTGAGATGTTTCCAAAATGAACTTTGAAACATCAATAGAATGTAACAGTGACGAGGTAAACCAGGACAAACACTACTGAAATATTCCAACTCTTACATTTCAATACAAGAAAAAAAATCCAAAATGAACTTTGAAACATCAAGAGAATGTAACAGTGACAAGATAAACCATGACAAAACACTATTGAAATATTCCAACTCTTACATTTCAACAAAAAATTTCAACAAAAAAATAAATCCAAAAATGAACTTTTAAACATCAAGAGAATGTAATAGTGACAATGTAAACCATGACAAAACACTACTGAAATGTTCCAACTCTTACATTTCAACAAAAAAAATTCAAAATGAACTTTGAAACATCAAGAGAATGTAACAGTGACAAGGTAAATCAGGACAAACACCACTGAAATATTCCAACTCTTACATTAAAAAAAAATGAACTTTGAAACATCAAGAAAATGTAACAGTGACAAGCTAAACCATGACAAAGCACTACTGAAATATTCCAACTCTTACATTTCAACAAAAAATTTCAACAAAAAAATCCAAAATTAACTTTGATACATCAAGAGAATGTAACATTGATGTGGTAAACCATGACAAAACACTACTGAAAAATTCCAACTCTTGCATTTCAACATAAAAAAATCCGAATGAACTTTGAAACATCAAGAAAATGTAACAGTGACATGGTAATCCACGACAAAACACTACTGAAATATTCCAACTCTTACATTTCAAAAAAAAATCTAAAATGAACTTTGAAACATCAAGAGAATGTAACAGTGACAAGGTAAACCACGACAAAACACTACTGAAATATTCCAACTCTTACATTTCAACAAAAAAAAATCTAAAATGAACTTTGAAACATCAAGAGAATGTAAAAGTAACAAGGTAAACCACGAGAAAACACTACTGAAATATTCCAACTCTTGCATTTCAACGAAAAAGATCCAAAATGAACTTTGAAACGTCAAGAGAATGTAACAGTGACAAGGTAAACCAGGACAAAACACTACTGAAATATTCCAACTCTTGCATTTCAACGAAAAAGATCCAAAATGAACTTTGAAACATCAAGAGAATGTAACAGTGACATGGTAAACCACGACAAAACACTACTGAAATATTCCAACTCTTGCATTTCAATGAAAATAAATCCATATGAACTTTGAAACATCAAGAGAATGTAACAGTGACAATGTAAACCATGACAAAACACTACACTACTGAAATATTCCAACTCTTACATTTCAACAAAAAAATTCAAAATGAACTTTGAAACATCAAGAGAATGTAACAGTGACATGGTAAACCACGACAAAACACTACTGAAATATTCCAACTCTTGCATTTCAACGAAAAAATCCAAAATGAACTTTGAAACATCAAGAGAATGTAACAGTGACAAGGTAAACCAGGACAAACACTACTGAAATATTCCAACTCTTACATTTTAACAAAAAAAAAAAAATTCCAAAATGAACTTTGAAACATCAAGAGAATGTAACATGAAGAAGGTAAACCATAAAAAACACTACTGAAATATTCCAACTCTTATATTTCAACAAAAAAAAACCTTCAAAAAATAAAATCCAAAATGAACTTTGAAACATCAAGAGAATGTAACAGTGATATAGTAAACCACGACAAAAAACTATTGAAATATTCCAATTCTTGCATTTCAACGAAAAAAAAAATCCAAATGAACGTTGAAACATCAAGAGAATGTAACATTGACATGCTAAACCACGACAAAACACTACTGAAATATTCCAACTCTTACATTTCAACAAAAAAAAAAAATCTAAAATGAACTTTGAAACATCAAAAGAATGTAACAGTGACAAGGTAAACCACGACAAAACACTACTGAAATATTCCAACTCTTACATTTCAACGAAAAAAAAACCGAAAATGAACTTTGAAACATCAAGAGAATGTAACAGTAACAAGGTAAACCACGAGAAAACACTACTGAAATATTCCAAGTCTTGCATTTCAACGAAAAAGATTCAAAATGAACTTTGAAACATCAAGAGAATGTAACAGTGACGTGGTAAACCACGACAAACACTACTGAAATAATCCAACTCTTGCATTTCAACGAAAAAGATCCAAAATGAACTTTGAAACATCAAGAGAATGTAACAGTGATATGATAAGCCACGACAAATCACTACTGAAATGTTCCAACTTTTGAATTTCAACGAAATAGATCCAAAATGAACTTTGAAACATAAAGAGAATGTAACAGTGACAAGGTAAACCATGAGAAAACACTACTGAAATATTCCAACTCTTGCATTTCAACGAAAAAGATCCAAAATGAACTTTGAAACATCAAGAGAATGTAACAGTAACAAGGTAAACCACGAGAAAACACTACTGAAATATTCCAACTCTTGCATTTCAACGAAAAAGATCCAAAATGAACTTTGAACATCAAGAGAATGTAACAGTGACTTGGTAAACCACTACAAAACACTACTGAAATATTCCAACTCTTGCATTTCAACAAAAAAGATCTAAAATAAACTTTGAAACATCAAGAGAGTGTAACAGTGACATGGTAAACCATGACAAAACACTACTGAAATATTCCAACTCTTGCATTTCAACGAAAAAGATCCAAAATGAACTTTGAAACATCAAGAGAATGTAACAGTGACTTGGTAAACCACGACAAAACACAACTGAAATAATCCAACTCTTGGATTTCAATGAAAAAGATCCATAATTAACTTTGAAACATCAAGAGAATTTAACAGTGACATGGTAAACCACGACAAAACACAGCTGAAATAATCCAACTCTTACTGATCAACGAAAAAGATCAAAAATGAACTTTGAAACGTCAAGAGAATGTAAAAGTGACATGGTTAACCACGAGAAAACACTACTGTAATATTCTAACTCTTGCATTTTAACGAAAGAAATCCAAAATGAACTTTGAAATGTAGATTCAGACACACAAACCGAGAAAGACAGGCATTGGAACAGGTAAACACCCGCCCTGACACACAGGCAAAAAGAGTGAGAGAGATAAAAACACATACAAATATGTAGATTCAGACACACAAACCGAGAAAGACAGGCATTGGAATAGGCAAACACCAACCCAGACACACAGACGAAAAGAGTGAGAGAGACAAAAACATATACAAATACGTAGATTCAGACACACAAACCAAGAAAGACATGCATTGGAATAAGCAAACACCCACCCAGACACACAGGTAAAAAGAGTGTGAGAGACAAAAACACATACAAATATGTAGATTCAAACACACAAACCAAGAAAGACATGCATTGGAATAGGCAAACACCCGCCCTGACACACAGGCAAAAAGAGTGAGAGAGACAAAAACACATACAAATACGTAGATTCAGACACACAAACCGAGAAAGACAGGCATTGGAATAGGCAAACACCAACCCAGACACACAGACAAAAAGAGTGAGAGAGACAAAACACTGTAAAAAGTGTAGCAAAAAAGTTGGGTGGAGGGGGGAGGGGGGCCTTTCTGTGTCTCAAGTGCGCAAAAAATTATTCAAAAATTGGGGGAGGGGGGAAGGGGAGGAGAGGAGGGAAGGGGTGGAGAGGGAGGGGTGGGGAGGGAGGGGTGGAGAGGGAAGGGTTGGGAGGGAGGGGTGGAGAGGGAGGGGTGGGGAGGTAGGGTTGGGGAGGGAGGGGAAGGGAGGGGGCTCTTTGGGGCCCGGGGGGCCCTTTGGGGTTGGGGTAGGGGACCTTATAACACTATTCAAATGGTAGTTGGGTATTATACCAAACACAGTCGAGAACCATCCTAATAAAAAAATAATATGTATCTCTTAATAGGAGTTAGCATTCCCTCAGATGGTTTACCATTTTCGTTTCTAATTTCAAATTTATCTTGTCTCATGGAGAAATTGTGTCAATCAGTTATCTTTTCCTGTCTGTATTTTCAACTCTCGGATAAGAATATTCCAATATTGAAATGTCCATGTTGTCATCCAAGAAACATCCAGCAATTGTTGTTGACATCCAAGAAACATCCATCAACTGTTGTTGACATCCAAGAAATATCCATCAACAGTGAGAAAAACCATGAAAAAACATCCTCAGTGAGAAAAACCATAAAAACATGAATAAATTATGTTAATTTCGTATCTATTGGTGCCTCCCTACTAAACAAAGCTAATAAATTAAACTGAATAATCGATGTATAATGATATTAATTGCTGAAAGCTCATCAGTTCAAAATGTTACTATAATTTTAATGTTTATTTTCAGAGATAAGTACAAAAGAAAATATTTGTCATAAAATTGGTTTTCAATAAAGCGCCAATGACGCAGTAGGTTTTGGACTTTTACAGTGAGAGAAGGAGGTCATACCCAAACTCTTGTTTGTGGTGATTTTTGTTTGTTTCAAGCTTAATTTGCATATTCAATTTAAGTTTCACTCGTTTTAAGATTTATTTATTAATTTACATTAATATCTATTGTATGTTTGTTTGCATTGATTGTTTATTTAATTTCTGTTCGTTTTAAGTTTCATTTGTACTTCAATAGGAAAATATTTTTTTCATCTTAAGCTTGATTTTCATATCCAATCTAAGCATTACTCGCTTTAAGATCTATTTATTCATTTATATCATTACTTGTTGTATGTTTTTGCTATGATTGTTTATTTGATTTCTGTTCTTTTTGGGTTTCATTTATTCTTTAATAGTAATTTCTGGTCGTTTTGAGTTTGAATTTTAAAAGGTATTTGTATCTGCTGAGGTTAAGTGTAAAATGGCCTTTACTTTTCTTTGAAAAACTTATTTTTTCGGAAATTTTTTTTTTTAATTAATCAGAAGAAAGAAAGGTTTACAATCTCTAAAATAGGATTTTCCTATCGACAAATACATTACATATATTTGTTTACATACATCGAAGTACTTCATGTAAATAGAAAAAGAAAATAATACTATCTAAAATTCCTGAAGACTAAGTTCCTAGCAGTGTTTACCACCCCTAAGAAATTTCCTGGCGGGGCTGATGAGGGCCAGCCTTGCCTTTCTAACTCTGTAGTAGATATGGGAACGTAACATTTTAGCTGTATAGAGACAAATTTTAATTGATTTCTACTCCTCCCTACCTCTTTCAACATTTATCTGAAGCCTTATGAAGAGTAAGCAGTCTGTCCATTAAAAAATACTTTTTTTTTAGAAATTTATCCTACCCCTATGTAAACAATGACTCACCTTTCCCCCTCATTATAGCTGATACGCAATTACAGATCACCAAACGTAGCGTAACTTCATTACAAATAAAGCGAATCCACTTGGTTGAATACAGTACTGCCACCGTGTGGCATTACATCTTTTGCAACTCGGAAGCCTAAAATATAGTTATTGTCACTTTTAAATCAACTAGCTTCTCAGAATTTTAAGTTGATTGCAAATTCGGCCTCTTCGGGGTAAAGTCGTAGTTTGGTGCCCTAAAATCGCAGAAAACGAGACTTTCCCCTGGCCAATCTGTATGGTCACTTAAAAAAGAGCTTGAAATTTACGTTTGAATAAGCTCCCTCCCAATGATCTTGGACCTTCGGTTTGATACAATCACTCCTGGGAGAAAAGAAAACAAATAAACATGCATCGATGATGTTTCTTGTGAAAAAAAAATGCGAAATTCCACATTTTGAAGATTGGAGCTTGAACCTTCTATGGTAGGGTTCTCTGATTTGATGTATATAATAAAGGTTTTTTCAATAAGGTTGTTTGCTTTTTTGGGGGTGTTTCCCCTTTTTTCAAAAATCAGGCAAATTTTCTCAGATTTTTGGTTTTGGGTGGGTAACAATAATCTGAAAGAATTTTTATATATTTAGAATCAGCATAAAAAGCCAATATTGCCGGTATAGCAATTGTCATGAGAATTCCATTTTTAGTTTTGGTCAATATTGGTCCAAGTCACTTTTTACTTAAAGTTTTTTATCACGAACTATTTGATAAGATTCTCTTGTCACGGAAATTTTTTTGAACCTGTAGATTTTATTTATTTGAATAGGACAATAAAAAGAAAGAGGGTCAAATTTGACAGCTCGATTGTAGCCTAAGTTAATTTTTTTTCGCTATTCTATTTTTTTTTTTTTTTTAATGTCTGAATATATAAGGGGTTGAAGTTCGAGGAAGAGAATTGTCTTGTAATGAAAGAGGTATATTTTACATGGCCTTTATAAAATCCAAACGTCATATCTATGCAGGCAGTATGATTTTTGAGAATCTCTACTCCTTCTGTAAATTATTCTAAGGCGTAGGAAATTGCATAAAGACAAGTCTACATCTCTTATAATCTATGGAAGCAATAAACCTTTCTGTAACTTTGGTTTGAGTTTGATTTTCTTTTAAGATTAAATGCATAATCACTAAATATGTTATTGATTAAATAAACTGATCCCTTCGCCATGAATCCTTGTCGTTTAAAATTTACTGTGTTTTGTTTCATTTCGCATGCAATTTAATTACTCTTTTTATTCGAGTTTTTTCGCTAAAAGTACTTATAAACTTATTCTTACGAAAAAATATCCTGAAAAATATTCCCTGTCAGCCAGCCACCACCGCTATTTTGGTGTCTGTCCCCCCCCCCTGGAAAATTTCTGCCGGTGCCCTTGATCGCTTAGTTCATCTAAATCTTGTAGAAGCACCCCTAGTCATGCTTTTTCAAACCTATGCCCAGATAGAATCAAGATTTTTGACCTTCAGTAGTTTTCAGTTTTAAATGATAGTAACAGGTTGAGGTGCAAAACAATCTATTTTCTTGTTTTTCAAGATGGGAGGGGACTAAAATTCTCCTGAGCCAATTAAAAGGTTTTAGACAATTAAAATTGTTTGGCTCTTTTGGAATGTGCATTTTACGAAATTATGAACCTCTTTGACTAAAATTTGAGGTGTTGTGATACAAATTGATAGAAAACCCCACTTTGCTGTGATTTTTCAAGATAAAGGGAATCAAAACCTTCTGTTTAGGGTTTTAGACCTTAAAAAATTGTTTGGCTGTCGTTGAATTCCCTTACTCTGGTATTTTGGCCCGTTTTGGGCAAACATTGATGTTTTCTGGCACGAAATAGAAGAAAACACCACTCTGTTGTGGTTTATCAAGATCGAGAAAGAGGGCTCGAAATCTCCTACATAGGGCCTTAAGTTATGGAAAATTGATTGGCTATCTAAGAATTTCCATTTTCTAGGAAGTTATTTTTGGTAGCATAAAATCGTAGAAAATGCCACTTTTCTGTGGTGCGACCTCTTTTGTAGCTTAAAAAGAGCACTAGGTGCGGCAATTTACTTTCTAATGCACAATCTTCCACTAATAACAATAATAAATATTTATTTCAACTCTCTTTAGAAGCATGAAATGCACCTAGACGAGTATAAAAATCCGGAAATAAAAATAAAATTGGAAAAAATAAACAAGAAAAACTCACAAAAACCAAATAATATCTCAGCTACTTAAGCAACACATTAAGCGTTATAGTTAAGTGGAATGTCGACAATATTTTCTCGACAGGTACGGAACCCGTCCACAAGCTGCTCCATTTTTGAAGAAATATCATGAACGCCATATCTACTCGAAATAAATCGGTTGCGAGTCCAAAACGGCAACTGCAAAAGGTATTTGTAAAACGGAAGAATAGATATCTAATTTTCTTCCGCTCAAATATTGCGAAAAAAAACTCCACAAAGGGACCAAGATGAAGACATGCAGGGCAAAAAAGCGTTATAAAGTCTACCCAGGGCTATTCTGTAAAACTGGCCTTTATCTCGAGCAAGCAGCCCGTACGATTTTCTAAGCTTTTCTTTCAACTCCGAGATGACAAGTGTTTTATTATTTTTAACATTTGATCCAAACGGAAGACCTAAGTAATTCAGAGAAGACGATGCAGAAATAGTTTCTGGGCCAACATTGATAGTAACGGAAGGTTGTTGAGACGAACCGTAGACGAGAAGCTCATTTTTAGAGGAGGCTACTTGAAGTCCAATCTCATTGAGACCAGAGCAAACTGTATCATCTGTATTTTAGAGAACTCGGAGATCATCTGATAATAGAAGGATATCCTCTGCGTTACAGAGGCGGCTGGCAGTAGTAATATATCTATTGAATTGAACAGTACTTTTGAACGGTACTTTTGAACGGTACTTTTGAACCGTGCTTGCATAATTTGTCTTATCTCCAGCATGCAAAAGAATATGCAGTATCGTTTGACGTACGCATTGCAAAAAGTGACCAATCTTTTACCTACAAAGTGCTCAAACACGTTTTGAAACTATAGTCAAGGGTGTATAAGATAATCAGACTGTTTTTTTTGTTATTGATATGAATTGCACAAGAATGTGCAGCATAGCTTCACGTGGACATTTTTAAAAAAAAAAGAGCTGGCAATCTATAAACTGGTCCATCATGATTTGAGAGTATAGTCGAAATTATATAACTCAACCAGACTGTTATTTGAGGCAACATCCGTTTTTAGGGGTCCAATCAGAGACATCGAAGGTTGTTCAATATATGATAACTCGACTGGTGATTGGTTATAAATAAAAGGAGTGATTTTCTATTCGTCCATGAGATTTTGTATAAAATGCTCATACCTTACGATTAAATTTTCATAATGATTTAACATATCATGGATAGCTCACTAAAAATTTATTTCTAAATAAAATCATTTTACCATTCCTCCAGTAAATTCAAATTTCAGGAGCATAGCCCCCCTCCCCCCAACAATACAAGCCCTACAATATGATGACTATAGACGCTAGAAAACGTAAAGTACGCTCTTTTTTCTATTATGTAAATAAAATCCCTCCACCCCTGCTCTGTTTACGAGCTTAATTCTTTAGAAATAGTTATTTCCTTCAAAATATTACTTTTCTTATTATCAAGAATAGAGTTTTCGCTCTAAAAGCATCTGTGTCTAATCCTGTTAGCAAGAGTGACAATTTCCAAACAACCTTTTACATGTGTATTATCTGAAATTATTAATATCACATGTTTAAGGATAGCGGTAATGGTTTCCTTGACAAATCGATTCTTTTTATGGTCAAATTAAACGTGAGTAAAGCCTTTGAAATGCGATGCATAAGTGATTTTTGAACAATGTTGTCAATTTAAAATAGGGTCTAGCGTTAGGGTATACTAAAAAATTGATATTAAAATCGTTAATTAAAGAGTACTACACTAAACTCAGAATTGATTTTAGGGGATAATTTATATCATGGGAAGATGTTTTTGAAATCCCCCTTCCCCCCACAAACTCAAAATTTTCCAAAAATTTACTTTAGAGCCTTTTTAAATACTTCTAAAGCGCATGACTTTTCTGAGCTAGATTTCTTAGCCTTTCATAGGTGTGTGTTGTCAGAAAATTATGATTTGGGATGTGTAGTTTGCTTTTTGGAATTTTCAGAGCTAGGATTCATAGTCCCTCATAGGTATTTGTTGTCTGAAACCTATAGTTTGGGACGAGTAGTTTGCTATTTCAGGCTTTTCTGAGCTAAGGTTTCTTAGTATTTCGTAGGTGTGTGTTGTTTGAAAATTATGATTTGGGGTGTGTAGTTTGCTATTTTCAACTTTTCATAGCCAGATTTCTTAGTATTTCGTAGGTGTGTGTTGTCTGAAACTTATGATTTGGGATATGTAAATTACTATTTCGGGCTTTTCTGAGCTAGATCTCTTAGTCTTTCGTTGGTGTGTGTTGTCTGAAACCTATGATTTGGGATGTGTGGGTTGCTATTTTTGACTTTTCTGAGCTAAATTTCTTAGCCCTTTCATAGGTGTGTGTTGTCTGAAACCTATGATTTGGGATGGCTGGTTTCTATTTTTGACTTTTCTGAGCTAGATTTCTTAACGTTTCATAGGTGTGTGTTGTCAGAAAATTATGATTTGGGGTGTGTAGTTTGCTATTTTCAACTTTTCATAGCCAGATTTCTTAGTATTTCGTAGGTGTGTGTTGTCTGAAACTCATGATTTGGGATATGTAAATTACTATTTCAGGCTTTTCTGAGCTAGATTTAATAGTCTTTTGTTGGTGTGTATTGTCTGAAACCTATGATTTGGGATGTGTGGGTTGCTATTTTTGACTTTTCTGAGCTGGATTTCTTAGCCTTTCATAGGTGTGTGTTGTCTGAAACCTATGATTTGGGATGGCTGGTTTCTATTTTTGACTTTTCTGAGCTAGATTTCTTAACCTTTCATAGGTGTGTGTTGTAAGAAAATTATGATTTGGGGTGTGTAGTTTGCTATTTCCGACTTTTCATAGCCAGATTTCTTAGTATTTCGTAGGTGTGTGTTGTCTGAAACTTATGATTTGGGATATGTAAATTACTATTTCGGGATTTTCTGAGCTAGATTTCTTAGTCTTTCGTTGGTGTGTGTTGTCTGAAACCTACGATTTGGGATGTGTGGGTTGCTATTTTTGACTTTTCTGAGCTGGATTTCTTAGCCTTTCATAGGTGTGTGTTGTCTGAAACCTATGATTTGGGATGGTTGGTTTGCTATTTTTGACTTTTCTGAGCTAGATTTCTTAGCCTTTCATAGATGTGTGTTGTCAGAAAATTATGATTTGGGATGTGTATTTGCTTTTTGGAATTGTCAGAGCTAGGATTCATAGTCCCTCATAGGTGTTTGTTGTCTGAAACCTATAGTTTGGGATGAATAGTTTGCTATTTCAGGCTTCTCTGAGCTAAGGTTTCTTAGTATTTCGTAGGTGTGTGTTGTCTGAAACTTATGATTTGGGGTGTGTAATTTGCTATTTCCGAATTTTCATAGCTAGATTTCTTAGTATTTCGTATGTGTGTGTTGTCTGAAACTTATGATTAGGGATATGTAAATTACTATTTCGGGCTTTTCTGAGCTAGATTTCTTAGTCTTTCGTTGGTGTGTGTTGTCTGAAACCTATGATTTGGGATGTGTGGGTTGCTATTTTTGACTTTTCTGAGCTGGATTTCTTAGCCTTTCATAGGTGTGTGTTGTCTGAAACCTATGATTTGGGATGGCTGGTTTCTATTTTTGACTTTTCTGAGCTAGATCTCTTAACCTTTCATAGGTGTGTGTTGTCAGAAAATTATGATTTGGGGTGTGTAGTTTGCTATTTCCGACTTTTCATAGCCAGATTTCTTAGTATTTCGTAGGTGTGTGTTGTCTGAAACTTATGATTTGGGATGGTTAATTTGCTATTTCCGGCTTTTATTAGCTAGGTTTCATAGTCTTTCGTAGGTATGTGTTGTCTGAAACCTATAAAAATAAACTATTTCCGTAAAATCTGAGCTAATAAGGGTTTTTGACTGCAAACTCTAGTTTTGTGTAAGAAAATTATGGAAAATACATTTCGTTGACTCATAGGTGAAACTTAAGCCCAGTTATGGATCGAAAAATAAACTATTTCTATAAAATCTGAGCTAATAAGGGTTTTTGACCGTAAACTCTAGTTTTCTGTAAGAAAATTATGGAAAATACAATTCTCTGGTTCAAATGTGAAACTTAAGTCCAGTTATGAATCGAAAAATAAACTATTTCTGTAAAATCTGAGTTAATAGGGGTTTTTGACCGTAAACTCTAGTTTTTTTTTTGTAAGAAAATTATGGAAAATACAATTCTCTGGTTCAAATGTGAAACTTAATTCCAGTTATGGATCAAAAAATAAACTAAAAAAAAAAATAAATAAAATCTGAGCTAATAAGGGTTTTTTGACCGTAAACTCTAGTTTTTTGTAAGAAAATTATGGAAAATACAATTCACTGGTTCAAATGTGAAACTTAAGTCCAGTTTTGGATACTCATAATGATGAGGACTGATAGTTCTAATTCAATATTTTTTTCATAAAAACAAACTATTTTTTTTTAAACCTCGAAATTATTCAACTTTATTTGATTTTTTTTTTACATATCTTAAAATGACAAAATATGCTTACGGCTCTAACAATTGTACTCTATGATTGGTCAGAGACACGATGTGGCTTTCCCACTGGTATCCTATGTCTGGTTATCGACACTACCTAGCCTATTGCACGTGTTATTTGTCTATTTTGTGTTTGCACGTCTTTATTTGTCTATTTTTGGATCGAAAAATAAAACTATTTCCGTAAAATCTGAGCTAATAAGGGGTTTTTGACCGTAAACTCTAGTTTCTTGTAAGAAAATTATGGCAAATACAATTCTCTAGTTCAAATGTGAAACTTAAGTCCAGTTTTGGATACTCATAATGATGAGGACTGATAGTTCTAATTCAATATTTTTTTCATAAAAACAAACTATTTTTTTTTTAAACCTCGAAATTATTCAACTTTATTTGATTTTTTTTTTGTACATATCTTAAAATGACAAAATATGCTTACGGCTCTAACAATTGTACTCTATGATTGGTCAGAGACACGATGTGGCTTTCCCACTGGTATCCTATGTCTGGTTATCGACACTACCTAGCCTATTGCACGTGTTAAATCAGTATTTCTTACGCAGTGGAACGATAAACACATAAGTCATATCTTTAAAAAAAAGTGAAGATGGAGCATTTTAATAAAGTGTGTTCACATAAAAAGGTTATTGTAGCATTGAATGCCGACAAGGAGAAGTGTTTAAACTATGAAACAAGTACAAGTGGTAGCACTATTGGAAATGTATGCATGCATTGTCATGACAGTAAGAAATTAAATTTCTTTGGAATACCGAAAAAATTCAACTCTTATGTTGGCCGTAAGCAAAAAATTTTATTTAAAAAAAAATAAAAAATAAATAAAGTTGAATAATTTCGAGGTTTTAAAAAAATAGTTTATTTTTATGAAAAAAATATTGAATTAGAACTATCAGTCCTCATCATTATGAGTATCCAAAACTGGACTTAAGTTTCACATTTGAACTAGAGAATTGTATTTGCCATAATTTTCTTACAAGAAACTAGAGTTTACGGTCAAAAACCCTTATTAGCTCAGATTTTGCGGAAATAGTTTTATTTTTCGATCCAAGAATAGACTTAAGTTTCACATTTGAACCAGTGAATTGTATTTTCCATAATTTTCTTACAAAAAACTACAGTTTACGGTCAAAAAAACCCTTATTAGCTCAGATTTTTACAGAAATAGTTTATTTTTCGATCCATAACTGGACTTAAGTTTCACATTTGAACCAGAGAATTGTATTTTGCATAATTTTCTTACAAAAAAAACTAGAGTTTACAGTCAGAAACCCCTATTAACTCAGATTTTACAGAAATAGTTTATTTTTCGATTCATTACTGGACTTAAGTTTCACATTTGAACCAGAGAATTGTATTTTCCATAATTTTCTTACAAAAAAAAACTAGAGTTTACGGTCAGAAACCCCTATTAACTTAGATTTTACAGAAATAGTTTTTTTTTCGATCCATAACTGGGCTTAAATTTCACCTATGAGTCAACGAAATGTATTTTCCATAATTTTCTTACACAAATCTAGAGTTTGCGGTCAAAAACCCTTATTAGCTCAGATTTTACGGAAATAGTTTTTTTTATAGACTAAGAAATCTAGCTCAGAAAAGCCCGAAATAGTAATTTACATATCCCAAATCATAAGTTTTAGACAACACACACCTACGAAATACTAAGAAATCTGGCTATGAAAAGTCGGAAATAGCAAACTAAACACCCCAAATCATAATTTTCTGACAACACACACCTATGAAAGGTTAAGAAATCTAGCTCAGAAAAGTCAAAAATAGAAACCAGCCATCCCAAATCATAGGTTTTAGACAACACACACCTGTGAAAGGCTAAGAAATCCAGCTCAGAAAAGTCAAAAATAGCAAGCCACACATCCCAAATCATAGGTTTCAGACAACACACACCAACGAAAGACTAAAAATCTAACGAAAGACTAAAAGACCGAAATAGTAATTTACATATTCCAAATCATAAGTTTCAGACAACACACACCTACGAAATACTAAGAAATCTGGCTATGAAAAGTCGGAAATAGCAAACTACACACCCCAAATCATAATTTTCTGACAACACACACCTATGAAAGGCTAAGAAATCTAGCTCAGAAAAGTCAAAAATACAAACCAGCCATCCCAAATCATAGGTTTCAGACAACGCACATCTATGAAAGGCTAAGAAATCCAGCTCAGAAAAGTCAAAAATAGCAACCCACACATCCCAAATCATAGGTTTCAGACAACACACACCAACGAAAGACTAAGAAATCTAGCTCAGAAAAGCCCGAAATAGTAATTTACATATCCCAAATCAAAAGTTTCAGGCAACACACACCTACGAAATACTAAGAAATCTGGCTATGAAAAGTCGGAAATAGCAAACTACACACCCCAAATCATAATTTTCTGACAACACACACCTATGAAAGGTTAAGAAATCTAGCTCAGAAAAGTCAAAAATAGAAACCAGCCATCCCAAACCATAGGTTTCAGACCACACACACCTATGAAAGGCTAAGAAATCCAGCTCAGAAAAGTCAAAAATAGCAAGCCACACATCCCAAATCATAGGTTTCAGACAACACACACCAACGAAAGACTAAAAAATCTAGCTCATTGAAGCCCGAAATAGTAATTTACATATCCCAAATCATAAGTTTCAAACAAAACACACCTACGAAATACTAAGAAATCTGGCTATGAAAAGTCGGAAATAGCAAATTACACACCCCAAATCATAAGTTTCAGACAACACACACCTACGAAATACTAAGAAACCTTAGCTCAGAAAAGCCTGAAATAGAAAACTACTCATCCCAAACTATAGGTTTCAGACAACAAACACCTATGAGGGACTATGAATCCTAGCTCTGAAAATTCCAAAAAGGAAACTACACATCCCAAATCATAATTTTCTGACAACACACACCTATGAAAGGCTAAGAAATCTAGCTCAGAAAAGTCAAAAATAGCAAACCACCCATCCCAAATCAAAGGTTTCAGACAACACACACCTATGAAAGGCTAAGAAATCCAGCTCAGAAAAGTCAAAAATAGCAACCCACACATTCCAAATCATAGGTTTCAGACAACACACACCAACGAAAGACTAAGAAATCTAGCTCAGAAAAGCCCGAAATAGTAATTTACATATCCCAAATCATAAGTTTCAGACAACACACACCTACGAAATACTAAGAAATCTGGCTATGAAAAGTCGGAAATAGCAAACTACACACCCCAAATCATAATTTCCTGAAAACACACACCTATGAAAGGTTAAGAAATCTAGCTCAGAAAAGTCAAAAATACAAACCAGCCATCCCAAATCATAGGTTTCAGACAACACACACCTATGAAAGGCTAAGAAATCCAGCTCAGAAAAGTCAAAAATAGCAACCCACACATCCCAAATCATAGGTTTCAGACAACACACACCAACGAAAGACTAAGAAATCTAGCTCAGAAAAGCCCGAAATAGTAATTTACATATCCCAAATCATAAGTTTCAGACAACACACACCTACGAAATACTAAGAAATCTGGCTATGAAAAGTCGGAAATAGCAAACTACACACACCAAATCATAATTTTCTGACAACACACACCTATGAAAGGTTAAGAAGTCTAGCTCAGAAAAGTCAAAAATAGAAACCAGCCATCCCAAATCATAGGTTTCAGACAACACACACCTATGAAAGGCTAAGAAATCCAGCTCAGAAAAGTCAAAAATAGCAAGCCACACATCCCAAATCATAGGTTTCAGACAACACACACCAACGAAAGACTAAGAAATCTAGCTCAGAAAAGCCCGAAATAGTAATTTACATATCCCAAATCATAAGTTTCAGACAACACACACCTACGAAATACTAAGAAATCTGACTATGAAAAGTCGGAAATAGCAAATTACACACCCCAAATCACAAGTTTCAGACAACACACACATACGAAATACTAAGAAACCTTAGCTCAGAATAGCCTGAAATAGCAAACTACTCATCCCAAACTATAGGTTTCAGACAACAACCACCTATGAGGGACTATGAATCCTAGCTCTGAAAATTCCAAAAAGCAAACTACACATCCCAAATCATAATTTTCTGACAACACACACCTATGAAAGGCTAAGAAATCTAGCTCAGAAAAGTCATGCGCTTTAGAAGTATTTAAAAAAGGTTCTAAAGTAAACTTTTGGAAAATTTTGAGTTTGTGGGGGGGGCAGGGGGATTTCAAAAACATCTTCCCATGATATAAATTATCCCCTAAAGTCAATTCTGAGTTTAGTGTAGTATTCTTTAATTAACGATTTTAATATCAATTTTTTAGTATACCATAACGCTAGACCCTATTTTAAATTGACAACATTGTTCAAACATCACTTATGCATCGCATTTCAAAGGCTTTACTCACTTTTAATTTGACCATAAAAAGAATCTATTTGTCAAGGAAACCATTACCGCTATCCTTAAACATGTGGTATTAATAATTTCAGATAATACACATGTAAAAGGTTGTTTGGAAATTGTCACTCTTGCTAACAGGATTAGACACAGATGCTTTTAGAGCAGAAACTCTATTCTTGATAATAGGAAAAGTAATATTTTGAAGGAAATAACTATTTCTAAAGAATTAAGCTCGTAAACAGAGCAGGGGTGGAGGGATTTTATTTACATAATAGAAAAAGAGCGTACTTTACGTTTTCTAGCGACTATAGTCATCATATTATAGGGTTTGTATTGTTGGGGGGAGGGGGGCTATGCCCCTGAAATTTGAATTTACTGGAGGAATGGTAAAATGATTTTATTCATTACTCTCAAAGCATGTTGGACCAGTTTATAGATTGCCAGCTTTTTTAAAAAAAAATGTCCACGTGAAGTTATGCTGCACATTCTTGTGCAATTCATATCAATAACAAAAAAACAGTCTGACTATCTTATACACACTTGACTATAGTTTCAAAACGTGTTTGAGCACTTTGTAGGTAAAGGATTGGTCGCTTTTTACAATGCGTATATAAAACGACACTGCATTTTCTTGTGCATGCTAGAGATAAGACAAATTATGCAAGCACGGTTCAAAAGTGCCGTTCACAAGTACTGTTCATTTCAATAGATAGATTACTACTGCTGGCATCAATATGGGGCTCAATTAGAAATGGAGGCATATTTAGTAACGGTTTGGATGGCATTATGTAAAAGGGCTGGACTAAGCACAGAGCCTTGTTTCACACTTTTCCGAACAACGTTGGATTTGCTCAGCTGGCGACTTAGCTGCACCCGTATGGACGCATTACTATACCAGTTCCGTAAGAGACGGCAGAGAAAAGCATTTATTCCAGCTTTTGAAACGATCACCCCCTAGAGGAAAAAAGGAAGAAACAAAAAAGAGACACTCAAGGCTTCCAATGCAAAAATTGATTTTCTTTGTTGTTTAAGCTTGGGAGCTAGAATTCTCATGTGTATAATTTTTGGCCATTGTCGTTCCAATGGGGTTCATCAAGGGGTTTCAGGGTTTTTCTGACTTCCTATAATTTTTTCTAAATGAGCTTTTACAATTAAGATTAATCAACATAACAGTTACCACTCCAGAATCAGCTACAAATGGCATTTTTTTCTCACAATACAGTATTTTTTTCCACACGTCAAAACAAATCCATTTTGGTTTCTCTCTTTTAGTTGCTTTGTTTTTTTGCCAATAAAACAACAGACTTATTGCAATTAAGTAGAGAACAGGCTGACATTTATTACCCTTGTTATGTTTATGTTATATGTTTATTATATTACCCTTGTTATGCTTCTCCACCTTATTACTCCAGAAACAACATCAGGAAGTACCATATCGCAGTATGACATTTTAGGAAGGAGTTATGAAAACGAATTTATAAGAAACAGTAGTGTTAAATTAAGCCATCAAACATCCTTCTGCGATCTTGTCGTAGCCTGCTATTCCTTGTTGGAAAAATTCAAACCTAACGAAACATATAACGCTAACAGCTGTATCAAATATTGGTTTGTGTTTGCGGTTAATTACCACGATCGGTTTGGGAGTCTCTTTGATCACTTTTTCATTTCAATCTAGCAGAAAGAACCGTAGTCATGCTTTTTTAAACTCTACCCAGCTAGGATTAAGATTTTCAGACCTCAGCAATCTCTAATTTCCATATGGGGGCTCAAAACCATCTGTTTATGGTTAGACCATGACAAATACATTAACTATCCTAGAATTCCCATTCTCTGGTAGTTTGGTGTTGTTTGACCCAAAATTAATGTTTTCTATGCTTAACGTGAAGAATTAAAAAACAAATATTGTTATGACTAAGGGTGGGCGTTAGATATCCAAACAGGGTTTTCAGATGTGCAAAAAACTGCCCGTCCCTATTAGTTATAAAAAACGGTATAGACTGATTTTTCTTTTCTTTTTTTAATATTATTTAGATTGTCTAAGGAGGATCAGTTTTAATTGTTTAATTTGATCTTGACAAAATCTCATATTCCAAACCACCGAAAGTAGTCTCCTTCTCCTCCAAGGGCCCCTTTACCCCCTACCCCTGCTTTCTGGCCCCTCCCCCCATTTCTTACACTTTCTTAAGTTTAACTTTTTTGAACTTTTATTTTTAGTTTTTTAACATAGAATTTTTTTTCAACTTTTTTTACGCCTTAGAATGACATGAAATACACTTAAAACAAAAAAATTCACATTTAATACATTAGAAATACAAAATGATAATGATATAAATATGTTAGTCATGATTTTTTCTAAAGGAAAATATTTGTAGTAACACTTTTCCTTTTCTCGACTTAGATTTTTTTTGGACTTAAAAAATTTTTCAACCTTTTTTTTACATGTCTTAGAATTACATAAAATATACTTAAAAAAACAATCGCACTTAATATTTTCGAAGTACAAAATGATAATGATATGGATATGTTAGTCGTGATGTTTACTATTATAAAAATAATATTTGTAGTAACACCTTTTTTTTACTTAGAATTTTTTTCGGACTTAGAAAACTTAAAAAAAATTTTTATTTATGCGGCTTTAACAATGGTACTCTGTGGCCGCTCATCGACAATACACGGCTGTTCCAGTGGTACTCTATGGCTGGTTATCGACACTATCTAGTTTATTGTATAGCTTCAATCAGTATATTTGGTACATTGGAAAGATAAACACTTGCATCATATTTAAAAAAAGTGAAAATTAAATATTCGAAGAAAGTGTTTGCTCATGATACAGTCATCATTGTGCTGAATGCTGACAAAGACAATATTTGAATTATGAAAAAAGTACTAGTGGGGATCTCATTGGAAATGTATGTGTGCGTTGTCATGACAATGAGAGATTAAATTTCTTTGGAGTACCCAAAACAATTCAACTCTTATGATGGTGCGAGAGTATCATTTCCAGAGATGATAGTGCTCAAAGAGAATCCTAACATAAAAATAATAGTTGATGAAAAGGGGCATCTTCTTGCTAATGGTTGCGGTAACACTTTACCGAGTGATAAACCCTATCGCCAGCTTTCGGGTATTAGCATTCAACGTGAGGTAAAAAGAAGAAAGGCATACTGCTGCACGAATGTTAAAAACCTTATCTTGTCTACGTGCCAGAACTGTTACCTGTGTAAAAATAATGAGGTAATAAACTGTGAAATCGAAAGCAGAATAAAAAGCGAATTTGAATCCAATATAACAACGGTATATAATGATGAATTAATGAAAAACAAAGCACATGTGAACACTATTACTACCTTTGATAGTATACCAACAGATATAGTCAATGAACCCCTTAAAATCAATGTCAAAACGTATATAAATGGGAACTTCGTGGGCGGGTGTAAAAAGAGAGGCTTTGAATAGACTGGTATGGAGGAGGAGCGTGCGTAGCTGTGTTGGGCCTCAGGCGGCTTGGTTGAGTACTTAGTAGTAGTAGTAGTAATAGATGACACCGCAGTAAAAATTGTGTATGGCCCAAAATGGATTAATGATTTTTCTACTGATTATGAACTAAGAGAAGAGAGCAGTAGCTACACTATCAAGAGAGAACATGATGAATTATTTCATGGCACAGGTTCAAAATGCCAAAGTTGTTCAATGATATTAATAATGTATAATAACGTATGTAACGTATTTTTATGTTAATATTCTACACGTCGTTATTTCAATGAAAATATTTTATGCATTACGTTGTTATATTTCCATTTTTTTTCAGGGTCCGCTAGCAAGTCAAACATTTATAATGTTTATTAAAAAGTCGGTAATGTAAGAAAAGGAATTTTCAGAAACATAGACAGTTCTAGCAGGCTCAGAAAGGATATATTAGAAACTGAGACAGTTTATGAGAGCTTTTACCAATAGTCTGAGAGAAATGAAATGAATTTTGTTTCTCGAAAATCTCCCCAGACAATCAAACATCCACTCAGAGACACAAGCACAGAGTGAGAGAGGAAAAAAACCAAATACATAGATTCAGACATACAGACCGACAAAGACAGGCACTGGGAGAAGTAAACATCCACCCAGATACACAGACTTAGATAGTGAGAGAGAAAAAAACACATACAAATACACAAATTCAGACATACAAGCAGACATAGACAGACACTGGGACAAGCAAACACCCGCCAAGAAAAACAGGCTTAGAGAGTGATAGAGACGAAAAAACCCATACAAATACATATATTCAGACATGAAAACCAACAAAGACAGGCACTGGGACAAGCAAACATCCGCCCAGACACACAGGCAAAGAGAGTGAGAGAGACAAAAACGCATACAAACACATAAATTCAGACATTCAGACCGACAAAGACAGGCACTGGGAGAAGTAAACATCCACCCAGATACACAGACTTAGATAGTGAGAGAGAAAAAAACACATACAAATTCATTGATTCAGGCATAAAAACCCAGAAAGACAAACACTGCACCAGGCAAAAACCCACCCAAACACATAGGAAAAGAGAGTGAGAGAGACAAAAACACATACTAATACAGAGATTCAGACACAAAAACCGACAAAGACAGGCACAGGGACAAGCAAACACCCGCACAGACACACAGGTAAAGAGAGTGAGAGAGACAAAATCACCGTCAAATACATAGATTCAGACATAAAAAATGGCAAAGACAGGCACTGGGAGAAGCAAACAGCTGCCCAGACAAACAGGCTTAGAGAGTAAAAGATAGAAAAACATATACAAATACACAATTCATACATACAAACAGACAAAGACAGATAATGGGACAATCAAACACCCGCCCAGACACACAGGCCTAGAGAGTGAGAGAGACAAAAACGCACACAAAGACATAAATTCAGACATGCAAACCGACAAAGACAGTCACTTTGACAAGCAAACACCCACCCAGACACATAGGCAAAGAAAGTGAGAAAGACAAAAACACATACAAATACATAGATTCAGACATACGAACCGACAAAGACAGGCACTGGGAGATGCAATCACCCACCCAGATCCACAGGCTTAGAGAGTGAGAGATACATAAGACATACAAATACACAATTCAGACATACAAAGAGTCAAAGACAGACATTAGAACAAGCAAACACCAACCTATACACACATGCTTAGAGATTGAGAGAGACAAAAACACACAAAAACACATAAAATAAGACATGCAAACTGACAAACACAGACACTGGGACGGGAAAACACCCGCCCAAACACACATGCAAAGAGAGTGAGAAAGACAAAAACACATACAAATACATAGATTCAGACATAAAAATCGACAAAGACAGGCACTGGGACAAGCAAACGCCCACCCAGGCACACATGCAAAGAGAGTGAGAGAGACAAAAACATATACCACAATTCAGAGATACAAACAGACACAGACACACTGGGACAAGCAAACACCCGCCGAGACACACAGGCTTAAAGAGTGAGATAGACAAAAACGCACACAAAGACGTAAATTCAGACATGCAAAACCGACTAATACAGGCACTGAGACAAGCAAACACTCGCCCAGACACACAGGCAAAGAGAGTGAGAAAGAAAAAACACATACAAATACACAGATTCAAACATAAAAACCGACGAAGACAGGCACTGGGACAATCAAACACCCACCCAGAAACATAGGCTTAGAGAGTGAGAGAGACAAAAACACATACAAACACATAAATTCAGACACGCAAACCGACAAAGACAGGCACTGGGACAAGCAAACATCCTTCCACACACACAGGCTTAGAGAATGAGTGAGACAGAAACGCATACAGATACACAATTCTGAAATACAAACAGTCAAAGACAGGCACTGGGACAAGCATACACCCACCCATACACACAGGCAAAGAGAGTGAGAAAGACAAAAACACATACAAATACATACATTAAGAAATACAAACCGACAAAGACAGGCACTGGGAAAAGCAAACACCCGCCCAGACACACAGGCTTAGAGAGTAAGAGAGACAAAAACACATACAAATACACAATTCAGACATACAAACAGTCAAAGACAGACACGGGAACAAGCAAACACCCACCCATACACTCAGGCTTAGAGAGTGAGAGAGACAAAAACGCATTCAAACACATAAATTCAAACATGGAAACCGACAAAGAGAGACACTTAGACAGGCAAACACCCGCCCACACACACAGGCAAAGAGGGTGAGAGAGACAAAAACACATACAAATACATAGTTTCAGACATAAAAACCGACAAAGACAGGACCTGGGACAAACAAACACCCGCCCAGAAACACGGGCTTAGAGAGTGAGAGAGACAAAAAAGCATAAAAGGAAAAACATTCAGACATGCAAAGCGACAAAGACAGACACTGAGACAACCAAACACCTGTCAGACATACAGACAAAGGGAGTGAGAGAGACAAAAACACATACAAATACACAAGTAAAACATACAAACAGACAAAGACCAACACTGGGACAAGCAATCAAGCGCACATACACACAAAAACGAAAGACAAAAACGCATACAAATACACAATTCAGACATACAAACAGTCGAAGACAGATACTGGGACAAGCAAACACCCGACCAGACACACTGGCATATAGAATAAGAGCGACAAAAACGCTACAAACACCTAGATCCAGACATACAAACCGACGAAGACAGGCACTGGGACAAGCAAACCCCTGCCCAGACACAAAGGCAAAGAGAGTGAGAGAGACAAATAAATATACAAACACATAGATTCAGATACAGAAAAAGACGAAGACAAACACCGGGACAAGAAAACACCCGCCCAGACATACAGGCACAGAGAGTAAGAGAGACAAAAACACATACAAACACATAGATTCTGACACACTAACAGATAAAGTCAGACACTGGGACATGGAAACACCTGCCTAGACACACAGTCACAAAGAGTGGGAGAGAGAAAAAAGCGCATACAAACACATAAATTCAGACATGCAAACTTACAAAGACAGGCACTGGGGCAAGCAAACACCCGCCAAGACACACAGGCACAGAGGGTGAGAGAGAGACAAAAACAGATACAAACATATAGATTCAGACACACAAACAGACAAAGACAGACACTGAGACATGCAAACACCCGCCCAGACACACAGGCAAAGAGACTGATCGAGACAAAACACTTACAAACACAGATTCAGACATAAGAACCGAAAAAGACAGGCACTGAGACAAGCAAACACCAGCCCAGACGCACAGACAAATAGAGTGAGAGAGACAAAAACACATACAAATACATAGATTCAGACCTAAAAACTAAAAAAGACAAACTCTGGGACAAGCAAACACCCGCCCAGACACAGAGGCACAGAAAGTGAGAGAGACAAAACACATACAAATATACAGATTCAGACATGAAAACAGAGAAAGACATACGCTGGGGCATGCAAACACCTACTCAAATACACAGGCACAGTGAAAGAGGCAACTTTTCCCCACTTTCGTTTTTCAAATAAGTTCATTCAAGCAAACTTACTTAACCCAAGCGAACCTAGCTTAAAAAGCGCTAACATAATGCAACCTAGGTAATTAAAAATGTTTACTGTATGTAAACGGGGTGCAGCAGGTTGGCTGTGGGTACCCTGGGGGTGGCATAGTGCCACGCTAAGTGAACCCAAATGAGCCTAACTTGAATGAAGTTATTTGAAAAACAAAAGTGGGGAAAGTGGGTAAATTGGCTGCAGGCTCCCGGGTTCAGGTAAAAATTGACTGGCTGTTTGCTTGTCTCTCTCACTGTGCCTTTGTGTCTGAGTAAGTGTTTGGATATCACAGTGTCTGTCTTCGTCTGTTTGTATGTCTGAATTGCGTATTTGTATTTGTTTTTGTCTCTCTCACTCTTTAAGCCTGTGCGTCTGGTCGGGTGTTTTCTTCTCCCAGTTCCCGTCTTTGTCGGTTTTCATGTCTGAATCTATGTATTTGTATGTGAGAAAAAATTATTTTAAATGTTTTCATTTTTATAACTTTAAGAAATCGAAAATTAATTAAGACTTTAAGTAATAAGTATCAGCATATTTACTTAATCCATGCTCATTTTTGATTAAATTTTAATTTAGGAACAACACTACGGAAAAACTTATACGGAAACTATTTGCACTGAATAATTTCTGTTCGTTTTAAGTTTTAAAGTTGAACCTTAGTTTCACTTGAAATTGTTTTTTTTTACCGTACCAAAACTCATATTTTATTTTGTATATGTGTGTGTATGTGTTTTCAGTAAAGCGTTAGTCAATCTTTTTTTGCTGAAAGGCTAACAAATAATTTTCAAATTCCGAAAAGAGTGAAATCTGACGGGACAATTTTCCTTGTTACTTATAGAATTCTTCAGGCTTATAATTCTCTTGATTTAGGAGTCTTAGGGTTTTCAGTTATGTTGATTCAAATGGGTCAGCTTGTGTTTCCATGCAACACCATTTCCTAAAACTCTCGACAGTATTTGAAATTGTCAAAAATATATCTGCTATGACTATTACTATGTCTATGTATTTTCATTTTGTTCAGTTATTATAATGTTCGGTGTGATTGACTTAGAGTATATCTGACAGAAAAATTCCTCGACTGGTGTTATCATCGAAGCGGCTTTCCAATCGCTAGACGAATAATGACGTGAATTTTATAGCAATAAATGGAATCTGAAATAAAATATATTTAATTATGATAAAAAAACGATGGAGTGCAACACTATATTTTGTAAATCGAAATGGTTTTTACGATAAAATCATAAGACCAGACCACGCATTGAAAGTGGTTACGAAATAAAACAAGTACAAGAGGAAATTCAAGAAATACGCAGCTTTCCAGTGTGAGAGCTGTTTAAGTTAAAGGAGAAGTGTCGACTGAAAGGCTCTTACTAGGAAAATCTGATAAAGACCTACCATTATTCACCTTGTAAAATTCAAGTGCGAGAAATACCCGCATTCAGTTCATGAGCCTGAAGATGAAGTTCGGTATTTCGCTCAATGGGTACCTGAGAAGATACCTGACACGGAAAAATGCATCAGATACCCAAACACCTAAAATTTTCCTCCATCTATCAAAAGGACTGAAAAAGCGCTAAAGCCTTAATTGAATCTAGCCATGGGCATTAAGCAAAAAATATCCAAGAGACCATTTAAGGGGTTAAAAATGATAGAATATCATCAGTTGCTAAGGTCGAGGCTTATAAAAGAAAGTAAATTGAATGTGTGTATGTGTGTATTTATGTAGCAAAAGTGATTTTTTCTTTTTTTTATTTTTAATACTCACTCATTAATTAAAAAGAATCGGAATTTACCATGTAGCTCAGTTTCTTCTATGCAAAAGTGCGTTTGTATTCATTTTTGATACTCAGTCGCCATTTAGAACATATGAAACAAGTGTAATAATGAATTTTAAGCAATCAAAATCTTTAAACTTAACATTTCTTTTTTTATTAGGTCTTTTACCTGAAGCAATCACTCAGCTAGTTTCAAATTAAGCCATGATAGATGAAAATTTTTAAATAGATATTTCTTTTTACAACGATTAAAATTATTTTATAATACTCCAACACTACAAAAATATCCTTTAGTCACATGCTTATGGATATGTAATAGTTAACTTTAAGACATAAGCAACATTAAGCCTTACATTTCCTAACATTTTTAGACTTGTTAGCAGAAGCAATCAGACTACTAGTTTCTAATTAAGTTATGATGGATGAAAATACTGAAATATAAATATCTTTTTACTGCGATTGCATCATCTGTAAAGGCAATTATGATAATTTACCAACTCATATGAGTCTAATGCAATCATTTTCGAACATGTACAGATTAAAATAAATATGGTGAATCTGTAGGAGATGAGGAGGAAAATATTGCATGAAATGAATTAAAAATATAAAGGAGAGAAACTCAGTTTTAGATTGCTCAAGTAAGAAACTATCAGAAGAAAGGACGATATTACACCCCCATTAGATCTCAAAATCACAACGATGGTCCTGACGAAGGAGGTGCAACATACAAGAAAGGGATCACGGAAAGAAAAATACAGGATCAAGAAAATTATGGTCACACCACAGGAATTCTTCACATTTCTTGAGAATAACAAAGAAGATTCATATAAAAGAAATTTGGCATACATAAACTCATCATAATCATCATCATTCTGGAAGAACTCCCATTTATCAATTCATAACTAATCTCATTACTGATGCCACTTATAATAATGGAATGCTATTATATTTACAATAAATATTCATTCGTGTATTGCCCATTATATATTTTAGAATGTATCAAATGTCAATTAGTTGTTAATTTGGTTAAAATTTCAGACCTATTAATATTGGAATACACATAAACCCGTATATATATATTCTATGCGATTGATTTTCTTATGCTCAGGCAACAACTATAAAATTCGGTAGTAAACTAGGTACTATCGATAATAAGCCATAGAGTACTACAGAGTCAGCCGTATATAAAAACCATCAGTGAGTTTTACATTTAAAAGTATCTATGACGAACCATCTCAAGTGCTGTCATCTTTTCAGCTGTACTTATAGATGACGGTACAGCTTTTCGACTCTGCTTATAGACGGTGGCATGCACGCTCAGACACATAATCATAGTGATAGAGACATACAACAAGTTAGGTTCATTTAGGTTCACTTAGAGTGTTGCGCCACTCTAAGTGAACCAAAATGAACCTAACTTTTTGTATGTCTCTCTATATAATTTAATTTCATATTTCGGTAATTTAATTTCAACAAGCTGGATGTCCCTGCCCTCACCTCATTTTTTGAGTATGTATAACAAAAAATGATAGAAAACTCCTTTTGGTTGCATTTTGTATGGGAGATCTTACACTATACTAAGAATCAAAAGGATCTTTATTATATATTTATCATTATAAAAACGCTCCCAGAATTTTAATATACATTTCACAACATGTTTACGTAAAAACATTTAAATTAGCTCAAAACATATTTGGATAGATGCGCAGCCAAAAATCACTTGTTCCGCAAATTTTAAAAGTCATTTAAACGTAATAATTTCTTTTCGTTTTAAGTTTTAATGTTGGATTTTAGTTTCATTTGGATTTTTTTTTACAATACCAAAACTCATATATTGTTATGTGTGTGTGTTTGTGTGTGTTATCAGTAAAGCGATAGTTTTCTTTATAAGGTGTGATATAAATATCCGCAGCAGGGATGCCAACTGGACACATTTAATGTCAAAAGGACACATTCCCATGTACCGAGACACAACGACGTAAAAAGTGACACATTTTAAATATGCTATCGTATTTTTACAATTCCTCTTTTACATTCCCCTGAAACGCAATCGGCTTTTATCCTCATATAATTTGACATTTTGTTCTTCAAATACAAATTTTCTGCTTTAATAATACGATCTTTAAAACTCAGAACTTCACATAAATCCTTATTGAGGAATATTATCTCATTCTCAAAAAGCCATAAAACACTTTAACTCAATTCTTTTGAAACTACTCCAGTTTAAAAGACACTGAAAAATAGCGTACACTAATTGGAAACCTAGCCATTTATGCGTTAAAAGTTCATACGAAGTTAAAGTAAAAAATTCGGTCGTTTTCCAGTGTCACATAGAGCCCCTTCCCCCATTGCAAATCGCACTTAAACGTCCCACCAATCTTCGTTCACAAAAGCATAGAGACCTCCAAATAAAATAAAAAAAGCCGTTTATGTCTTATAGCAACCACATCAAAGAAACGAATAGCTTATTAAAGAAAATGAATTCCTGTTATTCAAATAATCTAGTGATCTAGTGATTTTTTATGGACTGGCAACCCTGCATGATATAAAAGTCATTATTTCTCCTCTTACTTTAAATATACCCGTATATAACTTATTAAGAGAAAGAAAACATATTCGTGTTATTTAAATAATCTAGTGATCTAGTGATTTTTCATCGACGGGAAACCTTGCACGGTATAAACAGTCATAATTTTTATCCTCTTACTGCACATATACCTGTATATAACTTACTAAATGAAAGAAAAAAATAATAATTCTATACCTGTATATAACTTATTAAGAGAAAGAAAACAAATTCCTGTTATTTAAATAATGTAGGGACTCAGTGATTTTTGATCGAATGACAACCCTACATGGTATAAACAGTCAATATTTTCACCCTCTTTACTACCGGCTTTCATGAGCATATTTAAGAATGTCCACTGGCTAGATGCTAAACGGTAGTTCAAAAATTCCGAATTAATGGATGCTATCTGATTCTGTAACCTCACAATTTAAGACTACCTAACGAGTTGGTGTTAAATAATTCCAATATTTGACGTCAGCAAGTTTACGGGTCAGTTCAATATAGTGTATTGTAAAGTATACTAGTGAAAAATTATTATGTGCTATGCAAAAAATGGATTTATATATAACAATTAATTCGATTCTTTTAATACTAAAATAAAGATATAAAAAAGATACTAACAATATGTCTTTTAAAATTGTCCATATTTGAATGCAATATTTAAACTGAGATAATTTTCTTTAGATCTTTGTATTATATATAAATAAGGACCGTTATTCTTCTATATGTTTTCTAATTTTAAATATATTAACCTAGAGGTCACATACTCTAGGTTATTAATACAGGTTTAAAATCTAGAACGTTGACACGATTTTACTAATACAGGGGTCTTACATCCGTATGGTGTTCGGGCTGCTTTATACGATCTCGTCCAGTATTGCATACAGCTTTTGGCCCGAATATAACGTGATTGGTAGGTTCATACGATCTCGTTCAGTATTGCGTACAGCTTTTGGCCCGAATGTAACGTGTTTGGTAGGATTATACGATCTCGTCCATGATCTCGTCCAGTTGTATTAGGGTCTCCACTACTAATATGCTGTTTAAACAGTGGAAAAAGGGAAGATTACAGATTATATTTAAGGTTTATATTGAGTCCATAGCAAAGTCATGCATAAACATTTCGGAAGGTTTTTGTCATTTCCCGTTAAAAGATTATTGTCTAAAACCCACATTTTGAGTTCTATTAGCCTCAGTTGCCACAGTATGTTTGCTGTCTTTAAAAGAGGGCTTAAAACCTTGCCTCAAACAACAGAGCAGAAAGAGAGAGAGAGAGAGAGAGAGGAGAGAGAGAGAGAGAGAGAGAGAGAGAGGAGAGAGAGAGAGAGAGAGAGAGAGAGAGAGAGAGAGAGAGAGAGAGAGAGAGAGAGAGAGAGGAAGATAGAGAGAGAGAGTGAGAAAGAGAGACAGAGAGAGGGAGAAAGAGAGAGAGAGAAACAACAGAAATTTACATAATCTAAAGATGTGCTGTGTTTTCTCTTTTCTCAAACAAGGGAGAACAAAAACTCTTTTAGTTCTATTCCACGTGTTCTGTGCACACTTGCGGCTGCTTCCAAATACAGCACTCGTTTCAAATAATATTTCTCAATTAAGTTTTTCAGCACAAATAAAATCCGGACAATTTCATCGTATGTTTTCTTATCCATTTGAAGTTGAAGTATCAGTTGCAAAGCTTCTGTTTATTTGCAGAACAATTTATTCTGTCACAAAAATACACGACATCTCTACCTCTAGGTTGGTACATATGCATATCAAACGTGAATACCGTTAATAAAGTCCCTTCTCGCATCTCCTAAAAATAAAATATAAAATAGCTACTAGATCCAATTTAAACTAGCTTTAACAACCTTGAAATCAAATTTACTCTACTAAACCCGCAAGTAAACTGTATTTAACTTAGTTTTCCTCTTATTTGCAAGTTTTAGATATACAAGCTCAATTTTTAAGCATTTCTAGTTAATAAACAAAAAGTAAAGATCAACCTATGTCCAGAATATTTACAACTCTAAAAAAAAGAGGCTTGAAAACAATATAGACTGGACATTAAAATAAACTGATGAACATGCTGATTAGACGAAAGCGTACTAATTCTGACCAACTAATGGCTTTTGAAAACCACTTCCGTTGCTAAATCTCCACCACACAAGGGTATATATCCCTTGCAATGCAGAATGATAGATATGCCTAATGTCTAAACAGAGAGAGGGAACCCATAGTTCCGTGTACCTCCTCCCTTCCATGGAAAATATACATTTTTCTACGATTTCTAAAATATTTTCCGACGGTTTTTGCTGAATTTGTAGTTTGTCTAGTTTTGATACAAGCAAATTTTTTTACCGAGCCATAATCCCCCTCCTAACTCTGGTGTATAGATCGTATCCAGGCACGTACGCAGGAATTTTTTTTTTTTTTGGGGGGGGGGGGCAATCCTTCAAACCCATTATTCTGTGAGAAAAATCAGAAAATTATTGGAAAATAAAAAACAAATCTTGAGATTTCAGGTACGTCCGGATACTTCCTGTAGCCTATCCGGATACTCCCTGCGTACGTCCCTAATCGTAGCTCTCCCTGTCTGACATGGGTGTTCTTTTCAACTTTAATTTTTGACTTAAGGTGCCATTCTTTAAAAGGGCAGAATTTACATCCTGCCTTTTCTTTTAAAGCACTTTCGCCCAAGACAAGGGCTATGACAAGTCAAAATTCATCATAATATTACAGCAAAATTATTTATTTGAAAACAAATAAATTAGTCTAAAAATTCGTTTGAAAAGACAGCAAGTTGAACGAACTGGCCTAGAAATTTGTTTGTTTGTAATAATTACCTTATTCGCGAAGGAAAAATACAGAATTACCTCCTTAGGTTGTATGTGAAATTCATTTCTGTTATAAAAACAGGTCATCTGCTATTTGGCAGCATGCCTTAATTTATTTCAGCGAACGTTGGAAAAACCATAAACACCCTAAAATACCCGGAAGACCAAATACCCGGCATACGCAGTCAAAAGTATTTCCTTTTACCACATATTGACTTCAAATTCTGACCTTTTTCGCATCAACAATATAAAGAGGCTAGTTTTCAGTTGTATAGGGCTATTTTTGCAAAGCGAGCCACCTAAAACAGAATATTTTGAAAGGCAGAACACGAATGTTGACATAAAAACGCTGAATAACGTCGGTTATTTCCCAAGAGAAAATAACTGCTGATGGAAACAGAAAAATAAGACGAAGACCCCCCTCCCCCCCCAAAAAAAACACTCGCCAAAAAAGTGGTATACCTTTCACTTTGCGCGACTAAATTAAACCACTCTGCCGCAACGGTTCCTATTTTCACATGCAAAATAAAAAGCAAGTACATTCAACTGTATTTGGGTTCTCGTCAAACCAGAAGATTCAGTTTTTTAACGTCTGGAACTGAGGCAGTACAGTTTTGCGTACCATGAAGAATCTAAGGATGTCTAATAAGATTAGTATAAGCAGTATTGAAAGAAATGTTTGGTATATCTTAATTGCACTAGCTTGGGTTGAAATTTTAGTGTTTTTGAGCCCGAGTGGCTCAAATTTCGGTGGGAAACCAAAACCCAACACCTGTCAGAATGAAGTGCACTTCAAACCAGAGCCTCATTACAATGCAGAACCATTGGTAAGTCAGAATTCAAACTACTATGTGCATTTTATTAATTTTCATTTTCTAGGATTAACTATTCTAATATTAACTATTATTTCTAGGATTAACTATTCTATTCATTTTCTAGGATCAACTATTCTAATGTTTTGTAGTAAAAAAGAACCAAGAGAATTTCTTTATTTGGGTAATAGATGGCTTGTAAGTTTATTTTCTTCTCTCACTAGGAATATTTCTCATTTTTCTGTTTATAAACATTTTTTAAAACTGTTTTGTTTCCAGGAGGTATTGCCCCTTGCTCCTCCGCCGGTGGCCATGGGAGGCGCCCTTATTAAAATGATTTGTTTGAAGAATTCACTCTAAAAACTTGGAAATGATGACCTTACAATCAATGTTTGATATTTCATAACTTTCCTAGCTCCTCATCAATATTTGTAGGAGTAGCCTACACTTTTTTAGAGGGCGATTATCATTTTCTATTGTTGTACGAATATTCAATTAACCTTTAATGTAATAAACGGGTGCTGAAGGAGGGAATAGTGGCTTCCTGACATTTTACAAGTCTTGCATCAAACAGCTCATAGTTATAGTAATGAACAGTAAGTGAAGAGCGACCCGTGTTAGCGGAAACCAAAACTCTAAAAAAAATTGAAATTAAATATTTGCAACAACAAAATCTATTGTTTATGCTGATTCTAAAAATTGAAAATTAATTAATTTTAAAGTTTCTTATCAAAAGCAATTAGCACATAAAATTTGCACAATTTTAGAAACAGGAATTGAATTCCCCCAAAAAGGTGTGTTGTCTAGACGGAAATTATGCAAATAAAGTTGATATGTACGAGAACCCTAAAGCCACTATCAACAGGATATGGAATTTATTAGTTTTCCAGAGAAGGATGACCGTGTATCCAATCATCCATAGTCTATAATGCTAGATATTTAAGAAAAGAGCTCATTCGAATAAACATTTGAAAATCTAGTCCCTTTGTAAGTAGTTGATTAAAATAAAACCTTTTCCGAAAGAAAAGGTTCTTCCAAGAAAAGTAAAGAGCAATATTAAACCTATTTTTTCAACAGGGGTGATCATATCGAACCATTGGTCCTAGAATATCGGAGAGGGCTAATTCAAACGGAAACTAAAAGTTAGAATGCCTTTTTTAAGTGACCAAAAAGATTAGAGGGCAACTAGACCCCCTCTCACGCTCATTTTCCCCAAAAGACATCCGATAACAATTTTGAGATAGTCATTTTGTTCAAAATAGTTGAAAGGTCCAATAAATATGCCTCTGATGATGACCTGACCTCCATATCCCATGGGGAAACGGCTATAGGTTATGCAATTTGTTCGTTGTTCACGTATAATATTTTTCATTTGGAAACGTAAGGAATTTTTCACGATTGGGGGGATTTTACACGGGAAGTATTCCCCATGAGGTGGAATTTTTCCACGGAAAGAGGATGGGGATTTCCCAGTAGGATTTGAAAAACGATCAGAAATTCAATAAAAAAAACAAGTTTTTTCAACCGAAAGAAAGGAGCAGCGTTAGAACTTAAAATGAACTGAAATCATTCCGTATATGACGGGGTTACCCCTCCTCAATCCCTTACTCTTTATGCTAAAGTTCAACTTTTCGTTTAATAGAATAAACATATTTTTTTAAAGTACAAACAAACCTTGGAGTAATGAGTGAGGGATTTGAGAGGGGACAGCCTCCTCATATTCGGAATGATGTCGTTTCATTTTAAGTTTCACTGTTGCTTCCTAATTTCAGCGGAAAAAATGTGTTTTTTTATTTAATACTACAAACTCAAAATGAAATAAATGCATTTGAGGTGATTTCCTAAAATGAGTCCCGTTTTCGTATTAAAAAAAAAGAAAGTAGAACAGTTTACTCTAAGAACCAATATAACTAAATTTTTCTTCGAGAATGTATTGCCTAGGCTTGCCTAGCCCATCTCCCATTTATAAATTTAAAATCTACTTTACCTTCCCCTCCATTTCTTTTTCAAAATTCCAACTGGATCCCTCAAACCGTTAATTTCTGTTTCCCTGATATATGGTATTTTGATGACCTAGATGAACTTAGTGTATTTTTATATAGTTCTATCCATTCCCATAAGCTACAATTCAACATCCATTTGACCCCCCTCCCACCAAAACTTTCCCCTAAGATTTCATTTTAATAACCTAAGTCGCTCCCGAGACGTCACTTTGACATCCTGGCACCTTATAGTGCCTTTTGATCTGTCTCGCTAACTAACCGTCCATAAAATATAGGAGTTTACACTGTAAAAACATTATTTATGTGTAGGTTGGACAAAAAAATGTGTTAAACCTTTCCCCTTTCTTAAAAACTAATTTGACATTCCCTTGCTCAGCCCTCCTCCATCCTATCTCCAACAGTGCATGAAAGTTTCAACTCCGCTCCCCGACTGTTCAAAAGATATTGCAGACATACTATATCGAGGACCTGAGGACACTCAATATCTCTCCATTCCCCTCGCCATTTTGATAACCTGGCAGTACATGGCGTCTTTTGATTTATCTCGCTACTTAACCATGCACAAATTATAAGTCTCATAAGAGCTTATAGTACAAACCATCATTTTTGCCTGGATTGAAGAGAAAGGCTGTTTATTCCCGCCCCCTTTTCTAACAATACATTTTAACTTCCTTTGCCCTCCCTCCTTCCTTTGCCCGAAAGTACCTGAAAATTTCAACTCCGTCCCCTAGCCCGTTGCCAAGACATTGCAGCCATAGTATTTCTGTGAACTGGATGCACATAATCTTTTAGTTTATCTCTGCTCCCCATCCCCCTCCCCTAACACTGCATTTGAACTTCCTTTGCCCTGCCTCCTTCCTTTGCCCGAAAGTACCTAAAAATTTCAACTCCGTCCCCTAGCCCATTGCCAAGATATTGCAGCCATAGTATTTCTGTGAACTGGATGCATATAATCTTTTAATTTATCTCTGCTCCCCATCCCCCTCCCCTAATACTACATTTGAACTTCCTTTGTGCTCCCTCCTTCCTTTGCCCGAAAGTACCTGAAAATTTCAACTCTGTCCTCTAGCCCGTTGCCAAGATATTGCAGCCATAGTATTTCTGTGAACTGGATGCACATAATCTTTTAATTTATCTCTGCTTCCCTTTCTTGTTCAAGGTTCAAAGTTCACTCGACCTTGAGCTCTCCCGTCTCCAATACTCCCTCAATGTTTCCAGTCTCTTAAGCCACTCTTTTGACATTCTAGATAATTCAAAAAGTCATGTGTAGATCAAATTATTACTCTTAATAATTGAGAAGTACCTGAATCATTAGACCCCTTTAGCCGTCAATTTGATAGATTATGAACAAGCGTTTGATTCAGCCGACAGAAGAGCTTAAGTGAAGTTCCTATTCTTATATTCTATATCAGGTAATTACATTGAATTATTAGTGGTATGTGCGAGAACAACATCGATTTAGTCAAACAGTTCGTGGTAACGAACTGTAAGTAAGGAGCGACCCGGCTCAATGGTAACCGAAACTCTAGAAAACGGTATTTTGATACAAATAGATACATCAAAAGAATCACATTTTAATGCTGATTTTAAATATATAAGTTTCATCAAGTTTAATCCTACCCATCAAAAGTTAGGCGCCTGAGAAAATTTGGCTGATTTTCGAAAAAAGGGGGAAAGACCCCCTAAAAGTTATAGAACCTTAATGAAAATAACACCATCATATTCCGCGTATCAGAGAACCCTACTATAGAGGTTTCAAGCTCCCATCTACAAAAATGTGGAATTTTGCATTTTTTTTGCCAGAAGAAAGATCACGGGTGCGTGTTTATTTGTTTGTTTTTTTTTTTGTTTTTTTTTCCCAGGGGTGATCGTATCGAACCAGTTGTCCTAGAATATCGTGGAAGGGCTCATTGGAATGGAAATTGAAAGTTCTAGTGCCCTTTTTAAGTGACCCAAAAAAATGGAGGGCAACTAGGCCCCCTCCCACGCTCATTTTTTTCCCAAAGTCACCTGATCAAAATTTTGAGATAGCTACTTTTTTCAGCATGTCCGAAAATATTATAAGTATGTCTTTTAGGATGACTTAATCCCCCGAAGTTCCCGGGGGGAGGGCTGAAAGTTATGAACTTTACCCAATGTTAACATATAGTATTGGAGGATCTTTCCATGTTGGAGGATCTTTCCATGAAGGAAGTTTTCATGGGGGAAGGGACATTGCTATGAAGGGGACGCCGGACTTCCCAGCATTATTTAAAAAAAGATCATAAATTTAATATAAAAAACAAGTATTTCAACTGCAACAGCAGCAACATCGAAACTTTAAACGAACAGAAAATATTACATATATAATTGGGTTCACCCCGTAGTCAATGCCTCGCTCTTTAAGCCAAAGATTTTTTAGTACTTTCATAAGAGCTATTTATTCTAATTAACGGCCTTTGTGATTAAGCTGTCATTTTTAAAGAATTGGAACAAAATTCAAACTTTCGCTTAAAGAGCAAGGTATTGACTAGGGGGTGAACCCCCTAATAAACGTATTAAAAATATATGAATATAGAAGTTCGTTACGTAAGTTAATTCGTAAGTTACGTATATTTATTACTAATAAAAACGTTCGTAAATAAAATTAAACAAATTTCGAGAAAGCCATTTAACTAAATAAAAGTAAATTAATATGAAAATTTTGTTTTAATTATTCATGTACGATGAGCCAAGATCAAAACCTGCATTTATTCAAAAACGTTCAAAATTAAATAAAAAAAACAAGTTTTTTGAACTGAAAGTAAGGAGCGACATTAAAACTTAAAACGAACAGAAATTATTCTGTATATGAAAGAGACTGTCCCCTCCTCAACGCCTCGCTCTTTACGCTAAAGTTTGACTCTGTCTCACAACTTTATTTTTTAAAACAATAAAAAACTTTAGCGTAAAGAGCGAGGCGTTGAGGAGGGGACAGTCTCTTTCATATACAGAATAATTTCTGTTCGTTTTAAGTTTTAATGTCGCTCCTTACTTTCAGTTTAAAAAACTTGTTTTTTGTATTTAATTATGATGGAAAATGAGGCTAGTAGATAGTTCTCTATCGTATTAGGAGTTAACCAGGATTGCTTTCTATCACCATTTGTTTGGATCATTTTGATAGACTTTGCCTTGAGGAAGACGGCAAAGGCTATGAAAGAGCATGGAATCAAATAATAAAGTAAAAATCTGCTAGACATAGATTATACAGATCATCCGAATGTCATAGATAAAATTTTTTATCTAAATGAAAGATTTTTTTGACATATTGAGAGTTCAGGGTGCAAGAATAGATTTGGAAACTAATGTTAAGAAGACAGAGTCACTTAGGCTAGAAATAAATGAAAGTGAAGAGGTGATACTGGGTAACAAGAGGATCGATCAAGTGGATAGCTTCACTTCTAGGTAGTATTACTAGTTAAGCTGATGGATACAGTGAAGACGTAAAAGTAGAATAGCCAAGGGCCAGAGTTTTTTTTTCACAGTTTGAAAAAGATTGGAATAGCAGGAAGATAAATATGCGAACCAAGATTAGAATATTGGAAGCGATAGTGATGACAGTGGTCAAGTATGATTCTGCAACTTTGGCCTTTTAGAAGGCCAAACAGGACTCACTGGATGTTTTCTGAGGGATTTGCCTACAGATAGATATGGTTACCCGTTTGACTGACGGTATTTCATTTGTATTTCAAACAGTAAGCGTTAGGAAAAAATTGGTTAGGACACATTTTGCGGAGGATGACAGATTGACAAAGATTGGCCTTTTTGGCCATCCATATTCGACCAAAAGAAAAGCAGGTTGTTCCTGAATGAGGTAGTAAAAGAATGTAAGAAAGGAATTAAAGGAAGCTAGAAGTTTTTGTGCGGACGTAGAGAGGTAATCTTTGGATAGATTGGGATGGAGGAATAGCGTGCACAGCTGTGTTTGTCTCGGCTGGCTTGGTGTTGTAGTGAGTTGTTAGCGGTATTAATAGCAACAGCATGATTTATTTTGTCTCTTAATCTTGGATATTACTTATTTTTTCTCTTTTCTTCCTTTTTCCATGTAATTATCTAAGGTAAAGTAAAGGTTAGAATATTAACTTCCATGCGCCAGCACGGCTCCAGTTGTTTTCCTTAGCGCAGTGATCCATACCAAGAAATGGTCGATATGTAAATTTTTGGTGATAAATAAACTAAACTCAAAGAATCGCCTTTTTGTCTAAGAATTTAAGCGTATTTTTTACGTGGCGAGGTGAGAAAAGGCTGAACTCCTGCCCATCAAATGACAGTTTTGTATTCAAAATTAATGTTTATGTTTTGCTGTAAAGGGCTAATATTGTAGGTGGGTTGTGCTGTTAGGGGGTCGAGTAGCGTAGGAGCTGCCGATCAGTTCATGTTTAGTTGTTTAGGGTAGTAGTATGTGTGATCTGATCTATTTGGGATATAGTTCACATTAATTTGTGTTATGTGATGATGTACTGCGATGTCCTGAGGAGCTGAGGCTTATGCAAAAGGTTGGTATGAAATAGGGAAAATTTCCACCTTTAATCAATTGGAATGCAATTGTCACAAACTGATATGCGAAGTGCTGATAAGGCTCAGACTCAGTGTGGAGCTCACAAATTTTGTAACCGAAATTATAAGACGTAAGTCAGATGATATTTTAAGGCTGCATCCTGAAGTTTTGTTTGGAGGGAGGGGATTCCTAAAACTTACCAAACGCAATCAAAATTTGTTTACATGTTTTTTTTTGTTCCTTTTGTATGAGTCGGACAAAAACTTCGAGGGAGGGGAGTTAAATCGGGTACCCCCACCCAGATAACGTCCCCTGCCACCAATGACACTCACATAAAGAAAAACCATGAAATCTGGAGCATAATACCATTCATTGGTAATACGTAACAGCACCATTTATTGGTAACAGTGATTGATCAGAGTAAATTATTATGGAGGAAGGTAATCTTAATATATTCTATTATAATTTTTTGGTTCACCTTTATCATTTGTAACACAATTAATACTTTTGTAGGATATTATGCGGTGGCATCAATGGAACAACTTAGGAGCATGCAAAGATCTCGAGTTTTTTGGTGGTTATATCTGGAACGGTGCTAAGCCAAACGAAGAAAAAATGGACGGTCATAAAGCAGTTTGTCTTGATAATTCCATAAGACCGATTCCTGGCAATTGCTTAGTTTATTCATTTGGAATTAAAGATGATTGGTCATTTGAAACGGCTATGCTACACTACGGTTGTGAAGTCCATGGGTTTGATCCGAGTATTGATGAGCCTGTGCAAACGGGAGGGAAGAAATTCATTTTTCACAAAATTGGTAAGATTCTTCAGTTTAATCATCAGCATGGACGCCACTAGGAGTTTTTCTCGGCGAGAGGGTTTCCAATGAGTAGTTGGGATGGTAATAAATCAAAGCGCTTTTAATACACTACTAGGCAGTAATACATTCATTAAAATGAAAATGATATGATTTTAAATAGACCCGAGGAGGGAGGAGGAAGATATGTGGGACGCAGGTCCCGAAGGTACGCATTTTGTTGTTTTTCGTTCTTTCAGTGATGGAAGTTGGCACCTCCCCTCTCAAATACCCTCTCTGGTGGCCTATTATCATCAAGTATATCAGGTGATTTGAAAATATTTTTATTTGAGAGTTTAAAGGAAAAAAATTACACGATTTATAAGCTTGAATCAAAAATACTGATGACGAAAAATTCTCATGAGAATACATTGGATATGTAGGAATCCATGTTTAATCTTAGGTAAGTGCATATTCAAAACCAAAAATTTAAACTTGGCAAATTTTCGACACAATTTTACACTTGGACTACAGTATGCAATTTCAAGCACGATAGGAATCTTAGAGGGTATCAAAAACCTATGTTACTACTAACCAGCGTTACCATTGCGACACATGATTGTACTGTTTTTGACGCAATTTAGAGGTCCTGGTACAATGCAGAATATTAGGACATTTCAGGGTACAATCCAAAATCTCCCCAACATTTAGGTATATTTGCGTTGTCTTTGTTTGCGCTGTCAAGGTTTATTTTTCTTTATCTTTGAGACCCCCCGAGTCACCTCTTAGGGATTTAAGAAAAAGAAATGTCGAAGTGACACAAAAAAAACTCTTTGGGAAAAAAGCGTGGGAGGGGGCCAAGTTGCCCTCCAATTTTTTTGGTCACTTAAAAAGGGCACTAGAACTTTTAATTTCCGTTCGAATGAGCCCTCTCCCGATATTCTAGGACTACTGGATCGATACTATCACCCCTTAAAAAAAAAAGAAAAAAAAAACACGCATCCGTGATCTTTCTTCTGGCAAAAAACACATAATTCCACATTTTTGCAGATAGGAACTTGAAACTTCTATAGTAGGGTTCTCTGATACGCTGAATCTGATGGTGTGATTTTCATTAAAGTTCTATGACTTTTAGGGGTTGTTTCCCACTTTTATCGAAAATGAGGCACATTTTCTCAAGCGCGTAACTTTCGATGGGTAACACTAAACTTGATAAAACTTATATATTTGAAATCAACATAAAAATCCGATTCTTCTGATGTATCTATTGGTATCATAATTCTGTTTTTTAGAGTTTCGGTTACTATTGAGCCGGGTCGCTCCTTACTTGCAGTTCGTTACCACGAGCTGTTTGAAAGTTTGAATTTTGTTCCAATTCTTTAAAAGAATGACCCTTGAATCACAAAGGCCGTTTTATTAGAATAGATGGCTCTTTTGAAAGTACTAAAAAAAAACTTTAGCGTAAAGAGCGAGGTATTGACTAGGGGCGAGTCCCCTCATATACGTAATGATTTCTTTTCGTTTTGAGTTTTAATGTTGCTCCATACTTTCAGTTGAAAAAACTTGTTTTTTTAAATTTAATTTCTGATCGTTTTTTAAATAATGTTTGGAAATCCGGCGCCCCCTTCATAGAAGTATGCTTTCTCCCATGAAAACATCCTCCATGGAAAGATCCTCCCACGTGATCCCCTGCCCCCGACCTCCCCCCCAATAGAAAAAATCCTCCCTGAAAACGTCAGAACTCTTCCCAGGAACCAATACTATATGTAAACAATGGGCAAAGCTCATGACATGCAGCCCTTTCCGCAGGGGCTGTGGGGGATTAAGTCATCTTCAAAGATATATTTATTTGATTTTCGACTATGCTGAACAAAATGGCTGTCTCAAAATTTTGATAGGGTGACTTTGAGAAAAAATGAGCGTGGAAGGGAGCCTAGTTGCCCTCCAATTTTTTTGGTCACTTAAAAAGGCAACTAAAACTTTTAATTTCCGTTCGAATGAGCCCTCTCGCGATATTCTAGGACCATTTGATCGGTACGATCACCCCTGGGGAAAAAACAAACAAATAAACACGCATCCGTGATCTTTCTTCTGGCAAATAACAAAAAATTTCCACATTTTAGCAGATAAGAGCTTGAAACCTATAAAGTAGGGTTTTCGGATACGCTGAATCTGATGGTGTAATTTTCATTAAGAACCTATCAATTTTAGGGGTGTTTCCCCCTTTTTTCGAATATAAGAAAAAATTCAGGCTCGTAACTTTTGATGGGCAGGACTAAACTTGATGAAACTTATATATTTGAAATCAGCAAAAAAATCCGATTCTTTTGATGCATCTATTGGTATCAAAGCGTTTTTTAGAGTTTCAGTTACTTTTGAGCCGGGTCGCTCCTTACTTACAGTTCGTTACCACGAACTGTTTGATGACAGTGTCAGTTTTAATGGTGAATTAGTAAACGCGCGAATGATCGTGAATCCATTGTGTCCCAAAACTATTTATATCATTCCATTATTTAAGTCAGGTAGTAGCGATGAGCTAGAAAATTGTAAACGGTGTTGCCTTAAATTGTTGTTGCCTTTTATGTCCAGGTTAATTGAAAAGTGTTTCGCTATGAGGTTATAATAGGCAGCGCAGTAGCGCTGCCTAAGTAAAGAACAATGTTGGCACAATGTATTATTTTTGATTCCTTTATTTCTTTCTTTCTTTTAGACCAGGGCGTTTCGTCTCGAAGGTATTGTCATAGAAACTTCGAAAAGGGCTTATTCGATTGCAAATGGGAAGGGCTTGTGCCCTTTTTAATAGCCGAAAGTGACTGGAAGGCAACTAACACCCCTTCCACGCCCACTATTTCCCCAAACACATCCAATCAAAACTTTTGAGATAGCCATTTTGTTCAACGTAGTTGAAAGATCTGGAAATTATGTCTTTGAGGAGGACACTCCCCCCACAGCCCTTAGGGCAAGGGTTGTAAGCTAAGCCCTGGGGGCATATAAGGTTTTTATAGAAAGTTTTGTCGTAGAAACTTCAAAAAGGGCTCATTTGATTGGATATTGAAAGGGCTAGTGCCCTTTTTAATAGTCGAAATGGATAGCTGAGCAACTACCCTCCCCCCTCTCATGCCCACCATTTCCCGAAGCACATCCAATTAAAATTTTGAGATAGCCATTTTGTTCAACGTAGTTGAAACTTCTGGAAATTATGTCATTGAGGATCATAAACCCCCCACACCCCTCAAGGCAAGGGTTGTAAGTTATGCCCTGGTGGCATATAAGGTGTTTATAGATAGTGTTGTCGTAGAAACTTCAAAAAGGGCTCATTCAATTGGAGATTGAAAGGGCTAGTGCCGTTTTTAATAGTCGAAAGTGATTGGAGGGCAACTAACCCCACTTTCAAGCCCACCATTTCCCCAATCATACCTAATCAGAATTTTGAGATAGCCATTTTGTTCAACGTAGTTTAAAGTTCTGGAAGTAAGGTCTTTGAGGGTGACAACCCCCCAACAACCCTCAGGGCAAGGGTTATAAGTTATGCATTGAAGGCCTATAAGGTTTTTTTTCATAGAAAGTGTTGTCGTATAAACTTCAAAAAGGGCTCATTCGATTACAAATTGATAGGGCTAGTGCCCTTTTTAATAGTCGAAAGGGATTGGAGGGCAACTAACCCCCCTCTCACGCCCACCATTTCCCCAAACACATCCAATAAAAATTTTGAGGTGGCCATTTTGTTCAATGTACTTGAAAGTTCTGGAAATTAGGTTTTTGAGGATTAAAATCCACTACAGCCCTCAGGGTAAGTGTTGCAAGCTATGCCCTGGGGACACACAAGGCTTTTATAGAAAGTGTTGTTGCAGAAACTTCAAAAAGGGCTCATTCGATTGGAAATTAAAAGGGCTAGTCCACTTTTTAATGATCGAAAGTGATTAAGGGCAACTAGCCCCCCTCTCACGCCTACCATTTCCCCAAACACATCAACTCAAAATTTTGAGATAGCCATTTTGTTCAACGTATTTTAAAGTTCTGGAAATTTGGTCTTTGGGGATGACACCCCCCCCCCACCAAATCCTCAGGGCAAGGGTTGTAAGTTATGCCCTGGGGGCATATAAGTTTTTTTTATAGACAGTATTGTCATAGAAACTTCAAAAAGGGCTCATTCGACTGGAAATTGAAAGGGCTAGTGCCCTTTTTAATAGTTGAAAGTGATTGGAGGGCAACTAACCTCCCTCTCACGCCCACCATTTCCCCGAACACATTCAATCTAAATTTTGAGACAGCCATTTCGTTCAACGTAGTTGAAAGGTCCGGGAATTAGGTCTTTGAAGGTGACAACCCCTCCCCCCCCCTCAACAGCCCCCAGGGCAAATGTTGTAAGTTATGCCCTGGGAGCATATAAGGTTTTTTATAGAAAGCGTTGTCGTGGAAACTTCAAAAGGGTTCATTCAATTGGGAATTGAGAGGGCTAGTGGCCTTATTAATAGTCAAAAGCGATCAGACGGTGAATGCCCACCCCCCTTCTCACGCCCATCATTTCCCCAATCACTTCCGATCAACATTTAAATATAGCCATTGAACCTAGTTAAAGGGTCCCCTCCCACAGCCCTCAGATCTAATGTTGTAAGTTATGCCCTGGGGACATATAATGTTTTTATAGAAAGCGTTGTCGTAAAAACTTCAAAAAGGGCTCATTTGATTGGAAATTGAAAGGGAAATTGCCCTTTTTAATAGTCGAAAGCAATTGGAGGGATAATCCCCCCCCCCCCCAACGCCCATCATTTCCCCAAACATTTCCGATCAACATTTTGATATGGTCATTTTGTTCAACGTAGTTGAAAGGTCTAAAAATTATGTCTTTGAGGATGACACCCCCCCCCATAGACCTCAGGACAAGGGTCATAAGCTATGCCCTTGGAGCATATAAGGTTTTTATAGGAAGTTTTGTCGTAAAAGCTTCAAAAAGGGCTCATTTGATTGGAAATTGTGAGGACTAGTGCCTTTTTCATTAGTCAAAAGTGTTCGGATGGCAAATGCCCCCCCCTCCACGCCCATCATTTCCCCAAACACTTCCAATCAAAATTTTAAGATAGGCATTCGGTTCAACGTATTTGGAAGATCTGGAAATTATGTTTTTGAGGATAACAAATCTCCCCAGCCCTCAGGGCAAGGGTTGTAAGTTATGCCCTAGGGGCATGTAAGGTTTTAATAGAGAGCATGGTCATATAAACTTCGGAGTGGGCTCATTAGATTGGTAATCAGACGCTCTAGTGCTCTTTTTAAGAGTCAAAGTGATCGGAGGGCAGCTACCCCCCCCCCACGCACACACACGCACATGCGTCGTATTGTCTCGAAGTGCATTTAATAAAAATTTTAAAATAGCCGTTTTATTCAAAATAGTCTAAATATCATATAAAAAGGCTTTTGGTGTTGAAACAAACCCTAGAGATTAGGGGCAAGGGTTGTAAACTATGCCCAGGAGGTACTTAAGGTTTTTATGGAAGGGATGGTTGTTTAACTTTAGAAGAGGGTCAGTATTTTTCTCTGAAAAGACTGTCAATATAAAACGAGCAGAAATTATTAAAAAAAAATTCCACAAAATAAGTTTTGCAAAAAAAAAGTAAAGAATTCCATTAAAGCAAAAATGAACATAAAAAGAATCAAATAATCTACCAAGCATACAACTACTACAAATCAGTATCAATAAATAAATGAAACCCAAAACAAACAGAAATTAAAATAAATAACAGAGTCAAACTCAAAACGAGAAGAAATTAATATGAGCAGGGCTCTAAACCCCCTATGCTTTCTAAAAACCAGAATATAATTTGTACTCTACTGAAAAAAAATCTTTTAAATGCATCCCCTTTTATAACTTTAAGAAATCAAAAGTTAATTAAGATTTTAAGGAAAAATATCAGCATATGTACATTAAACTGACAATGCACATTTTTTTCAGTAAATTCATTTAAAATTTTTCCGTAAAGTAAAAATTATATTCTGGCTTTTAGAAAGCATAGGGGTTTAGAACCCTACTCATATTAATTTCTGCTCGTTTTGAGTTTGACTCTGTTATTTATTTTAATTTCTGTTTGTTTTTGGTTTCATTTATTCATTGATACTGGTTTATGGTAGTTGTATGCTTGGTAGATTATTTTATTCTTTTTTGTTCATTTTTTGGTTTAATGGAGTTCTTTACTTTTTTTTATAAAAAACTTATTTTGTGGAAAAAGTTCTTTCTATTAATATCAGTAAACAACGATCTACACTGTGTTCTATACAATTTGACTTTCGTAACGGCTACACTACAGAACCAACTGTAATTTATTTAACATGCACTATAAACTGTCAGCTGTTGATCCTGGACACAACGTTTCTGCTAATTTCTTAGATATTATAAGGTTCTTGGCATTGTAAGTCTTGAGTTGTTTTTAGGAAAAGGGTTTAGAATTGAACAAATTGGATGCCTAATTTTTCAAATATCCCATTTCTAAACAAATGCTTCAGAGTTGAATGTTATTAAATAAGAAGAAATTTTCAAATAGCGTAAAGAGCGAAATCGAATCCTAAGAAAAAAAAAGAAAAAATGCATGGAAAAAGGCCTCATTCCTTTTTTTTGTTATTTTTTTCCCTCGCCCATATCGCATGGAAAGGCTGGTCATAGAAACTTTGGAGGGGGCTCATTTGATTAAGAACTGGATAGTTTTATTGCCCTTTTCAAGAGTCCAAATAATCGGAGGGAAACCAGGCCCCCTCTAGAGCCCATTCTTGCCCTCCTCCCGCAGCCCTTAAAGAAATCCGATCAAAATTTATAAATGGACACTTCTATCTGTTTTCAGCAAAATTTTTGAGAAGGCTATGCTATCCAGGCTTCTTAGTTTTCTGGACGTCAAAAAATTTTTCCATGATTTCCAGTTCGGATTCCAAGCGAATCACTCTACAGAGCATGCTTGCGCATCTCTCTTGAATTTCATTCATTCGGCAATAGATTTTGGTCTTATCCCGGCAGCTTTATTTTTGGATGTTCGTAAAGCTTTTGATTCTTTGACTCATCAGATTCTTCTTTGGAAACTATCGCATATTGGTATATCGCATATTGGTATAAGATCAAATGCTTTCTCTTGGTTTGAATCATATCTTTCTGGTAGACTTATTTCAATTGATCCGCTTTTCCGGAGCCCTTCTGAAGTAGAATATGGCGTCCCTCAGGGATCTGTTCTTGGCCCCGTTTTATTTCTGATTTACGTCAATGATCTGATTTCAGCAGTCAAGAACACCAGTCCTCTAGTATGCAGCAATCTGTGTCATCCGGATGTTCCTTCGTGTCCCAATGCTACTTCTAATGAAGACTGCCTCGTTGCTTTTGCTGACGACAGCACTTTTGGGACTTTAGGGAAGACGGAATGTGATATCAGGTCTAACCTGGTGGCAATATTCGAGAGAGTAGTTTCATGGTTTGAGGCGAATTACTTGGCCTTGAATGTTGCCAAGTCACATTTTCTTATTTTTTCTCGAATTGGTGTAGCTTTCCCTCAACTGACACAGCTTCAGGTGTCACAAGGCTCCTTGTGTAGACCAAAGAATCGGTTGGTCCGGTTTCTTGGTATCCTGCTTGATGAGAACCTTTCGTTTAGACACCATATAGCCATGATTAGGGTTAAGGTCTCACGGAGTTTGGGTGTCATTCGAAAACTCAAACACACCTTTCCTGGATCTATTCTGAAGCTTCTTTTTTTCTGTCTTGTCCAGTCATATGTCTCTTATTGCCCCATAGTATGTATATCTACTTTTCCTTCTACACTGCGGTCGCTTTCTGTCATGTATAACAAAACACGGCGTCTGGTTATGGACACCAACCGTTCTTCACCAAGACCGCTTCTAAATCTACAGTCTATCTACATTCTTTCTTGTGCTTCTCTTGTTTTTCATCAGCTTCATGGCAATCTTCCAAAATCTCTTCAAAAAATTCCTCAGTTTATTTGTGATTCAGCTCCATATAACCATCGTTCGTCACATAATATCTGCATTCCTCCTACTCCCACTGTGCGGTCAGATTTCAATCCCCTCATCGCTTGTCATCAGGTTTTGAACTCCCTGCCTTCTTCAGTACAGAAATGCCACTCGTTTGGCACTTTCAAGAGGATTCTTAAGGACCATCTAATTAAGAATCAAACAGAATAGTTTTTTTTTATTAAAAAGGGCACTAGCCCTTTAAAATAGTCGAAAGTGATTGGAGGGCATCTAGCCCCCCCCACGCCCATCACTCCCCCAAAAACATCCAATCTAAATTTTGAGATAGCCATTTTATTCAGCGTAGGCTAGTTGATTTCCAGATAGAAAATATGTTTTTGTGGAGGACACTCCCCCACAACCCTCAGGGCAAGGGTTTTAAGTTATGCCCTGTTGGCATAGAAATTATTGTCGTAGAAACTTCGAAACAGGCTCATTCAATTGGAAATTCAAAGGGCTATTGCCTTTTTTAATAGTCGAAAGTGATTGGAGGGCAAATAGGCCCCCCACACGCCCATTATTTCCCTAAACACATCCAATCAAAATTTTGAGATAGCCATTTTGTTCAGCATAGTTGAATTCCTGATAGAAATATGTTTTTAAGGAGGACACTCCCCCACAACCCCCAGGGCAAGGGTTTTAAGTTATGCCCTGGGGGCATATAAGGTTTTTATAGAAGGTGTTGTCCTAGAAACTTCAAAAGGGGCTCATTTGATTGGAAATTCAAAGAGCTAGTGCCATTTTTAATAGTCGAAAGTGATTGGAGGGCAACTAGCCCCACCCCCCCCCCCCCCGCACTCATTATTCCCCCAAACATGTCCAATCAAAATTTTGAGATAGCCAATTTGTTCAGCGTAGTTGATTTCCAGATAGAAAATAATTTTTTGAGGAGGAAACTCCCCCACAACCCTCAGGGCAAGGGTTTTAAGTTTTGCCCTGGGGGCATATAAGGTTTTTATAGAAGGCGTTGTCTTAGAAACATCAAAAAAGGCTCATTCGATTGGAAATCCAAAGGCATGGTGCCTTTTTTAATAGTCAAAAGTGATTGGAGGGCAACTAGCCCCCCCCCCACGCCCATCATTCCCCCAAACATATCCAATCAAAATTTTGAGATAGCCATTTTGTTCAGAGGAGTTGATTTCCAGATATAAAACATGTTTTTGAGGAGGATAATCCCCCACAGCCCTGAGGGCAAGGGTTTTAAGTTGTGCCCTGGGGGCATATAAGGTTTTTATAGAAGGCGTTGTCGTAGAAACTTCAAAAAAACTCATTTGATTGGAGATTCAAAGGGCTAGTACTCTTTTTAATAGTTAAAAGTGATTGGAGGGCAACTAGCCCTCCCCCCCAACGCCCATCATTCCGCCAAACACATCCAATCAAAATTTTGAGATAACCATTTTGTTCAGCGTAGTTAATTTTCAAATAGAAAATATGTTTTTGAGGATGCCCTGGGGAATATATGGTTTTTATAGAAGGAGTTGTCATAGAAACTTCAAAACAGGCTCATTCGATTGGAAATTCAAAGGGCTAGTGAGTAGAAACCTATATTAACATTGGAACGGGGCTCCATATATATATATATATATTTATTTATGCCCGCTTACAATGGAGAAATGGAGAAAAAAAAAGAAGCGGAGTACAAAATGAAACAAAGAAAGAAGAAAAACATCTTCAACACTAAAAATTAAATACAGGTATTTCATTCACAGAAACAGTTGAGTCAGCGGTGAGTCGTAGAGTTTACTGAGGGATCGTTTTGAGGCTCTCCGTTCTAGATCAATCACCTTGGTTGATGGATCAAGGATTCCATATATGGATGAGATCTCCGTGTTAGAAAATTTTAGTGGAAGACCCAGCAAAAATTTTGCAAATCTGTAGTACGTGGTTCGTATTTTTCGACGCTCGGTGAGGGACAACATTTCCCACAAGGGTGATATATACCAGATGGCAGGAGAGACGACGGTGTTGAATAGTTTTGACTTAATAAATCGATTAAATGACCACTTGCATTTGACAGCTTTTCCATATGCTGAGCGGATAGATTTACAGACTGATTCAGCCAACAAGCCTCTAGTTGACCTAGGCGTCTGGCCATACGTGATACCAAGGTAATTTAGGGACTGGGACTGCTGGATTCTGATACCGTCAAGGACAAGATTGGAATTGGTCGAGTTGTTGCCGCTAAAAACGATAAATTCGGTTTTCTCTATGTTGACTCGTAGTCCTATTCTTCTGTATAGGGTCACTAAAAGACGAAGATTCTCTTGTAGACCCCTCAGCGTGCTGCTTAGGAGCAACAAGTCATCTGCATAAGAAATGAAACTTAGATCCAAGCCCTCCAAAAAGAAGGTCCCACGAACGAATCTAGTTACAGAGTAAATCGCAGAATTAAAGATGATAGGGCTTAGAGAAGATCCTTGCCGAACTCCTTTGAAGAGCCGAATGGGTTCAGAAAGCTTTTGCTTGCGGTGACCGGCGATTGTTTCCCATCCCAAAGCTAGACGAATATGCGTGTGGGAGTACCAGTCATGGAGAACAAGGACAATGTGGGGTCGACTCCTGAATCTAAGAGGCACCACAGTGCCTGCGATTGGATGACAGAATCGAACGCAGCGGAAATTTCGACACTGCAGGCAAAGAGTGGCTTGTTAACTAAAGATGTAGACCTCATTATTCTCCTTAGTAGCCGATGGGCGTGTCCACAGCCCAACCCATTTCTGAATCCAAGTTGTTTGTCTCCCATTAGAGCGTGTGACGTAATATAGGGCAACAGTACCTTCTCAAATACTTTGCTGATAACCGATGAAACTGTGATTGGTCTGTAGCTTTTACAAAGCAAGGGATCTCGATTATTTTTCAGAATATTGGATGTGCGGCAACCATGAAAGTTGGCAGGTGTGAGTCCCTGCTCGATGCTCATTTGGAATAGTAAGGCTAATTACTCATGTAGACGTTCTGTGTCGTGCTGTAAGTGCCTCGGAGTGATCCCATCGAGCCCTGGAGACTTGTTCTTTTTCAATTTTCTCACAATTATCTCAATATGCCATTTGGAAACAATGACATCAGCGCGGCGGAGTTTTGCGCTGATTAATTGCCTATCTAACTCAGATTTATATACGGAGTCCAGCTCGTTGGGTGGTGGCGCAAACACGTCCTTGTAATGGTTTACCCAACTTTCATCGGGAATGGGACTTTGCACATCAGCGTCGGCCCTGTTAGATTGGAATCGCTTCCATAAGATGTTTGGGTCACTCCTGCAATCACAAAACAACTTCTCCACTTGCTAGACTTGCATATTCTCGACAGTACGTTTGGATTCTTTTTTGGCATGTCGAAAGCACTGAAAAACTACTCCAGAGCGGGGTTTGTCGCAGTCCTTCCACAATTCGTACCAGAACTTGGATCTCTTCTTGGCAAACTTGACATTTGGGTTATCCCATCCCTTTTTACGAGTGTTGGGGTACACTTTTGCCACTGGAACAGCGGCATATTCCGCAAGCTTCATCGAATGAACAATTTCGGAGCAAAAGATGTTCAGGGCTAGTCTGTCTTCATTTTGGCCATGAGTAAGCAGGTGGAACGGTACTTTGATTTTAGCAAGAGTTGAGTCAAGAATGTCTTTGTACAAGGACTGATCTATCCTTTGCCATTCACTCTTGATAAACCATGATCGCCCGGGGCACCGCTTGTAGGTGGAGAATGGTACCATTAAGCTAATCCCAAGGTGATCGCTACAATTGTGTTCCGAGTCAACAATGGCTTTAATCCCGGTCGGAAGTAGGAAATTTACGAAAAAGTGATCTATATCTGATGTAGCCAGGGATGCGCTGTGGACAAACGTGAAGGACCGGGATTTTGGAACCGGGGCCATAGCGTCTGGCAGACACCCCCTTAATATGGTGAAAAAACGATCATCATCCAGAAGCTGACAGTTGAAGTCCCCACAGATAATAATCTTTTCTGACTTGTATTGTTCGGCCAACCTCCCGAGTCTCGCACAAGCCTTCGTGTAACGCCTTTCTGAGAGGACATCACGATAATTTGTAGGGAGGTACACTGATATGACTTTAAAGCCATTTGGGCCAGGAACTCTGATCGCAGAAAAAGAATCGCATGAATCAATTAGCGTGCATTGCAAATTGGAGTCTGCAATGATCAAGATTCCACCACTCGGCCTTCCAACTGAGCTGTTGCGGATAGCAGGCTGCAAAAAATAGTCCTTTCCTGGAAATCGGTCAAGGATTGCTGAATGATCGGCTGTTACCAAATGTTCCTGAATGCATATTATGCTATGCTTGGTTACTAGATCACTTAAAAGAGACAGCTTGTGTGGAGCGTGCCTGTATATATTTCTGCTATAAAGCGAGATAGTTGCATTCATTGCTTACGTTTGTTTGAACTAGCCTCTAATTGTCTTTTATAAACCGGGCATTGCGAGCTATAACATGGATGCATTCCAGAGCAATTAGCACATTTAGTGTCACGGACACATGGATTGTCTTTAGGTTTTCGTGATCGCCGGAGCACCTGGAACACTTCGCATTGTTAGGGCAATCTCGTTGCAAGTGGTCAAACTTTTGGCATTTAAAACACCTCAGAGGGGCGGCAACATATTTGTCCACCTTGACATGGCAATAACCGACGTAAACGCCATATTTCAGTGCTTTTTCAAGAGCTTCTTTGTCTCTGAATGTTAGCTTGACTGACTTGCTAGTACCATAGCGTTTCACTTCTTGGATCCCTTCCATAGCAGACTCAATCTCCTCGTTTGTCGTATCTTCAGGGACAAATTTAGCCACTGCCAGGAATTTCGGTTTATGGACTTTAACTTTAGCCGCGGAATTCGATTTTATGCTATTAGCTATAGCTTCTGCATCATGCTCGGTTCTAACATACAACACCAGCGTATCGCTTCTCGTAACTACCTTCTGTACTTTTCCGGATGCACCATTGGAATCAAGAAATTCTTTCTGCTTTTGGCACGATTTATAGATTTCGGGTGGTGCTTCTTTTACGTGAAGCGGGATACTTAGAGATTCGCTGGGAGTAGGCCACGTTTTAGTGACAAAACTGGCGTTGCATCGGTCCAGCCATGCATTCATTTTTTCACCACATTCGTTTAGTTTGCACGTTAATGAGGTAAATACATCGTGAGGTATGGAAGGAGTCTCAGATGGATCATAAATAGTGAATTTGAAAGGGAAATCACCCTTAGCGTCCAACTCCTTCACAGCATGAATCGCATCTTCTACAAAAACAGATGCATTTATTGTGCTTCTACGCTCTTTCAAAATGGTTCCATCTTTATCTAATTGATCTCGTATAAATCTTACGGCTTGTGTGACAGATTCCTTGTCAAAAAATCTCACGGCAGTGCTTACAACCGATTCATGGGGAATATCTTTGAAGTTAAGTGAACGCTGGATGAAATTTAAAAAAGGGCTATATAAATACTTATCCAAATTAAGTCCAATCGTACCGAATGATGTCACAAAAATTAACAATCCAAGTCCTTAATCACATCCAAAACCGGTCCAGAAAGTATTCGCAAACATATACGTATCGCCTCTGGCTATTCACTCGTTTCTTGGGTGAATGAATGCTGAATGAACTACACAGAAAGAATGCTGACGAGATACAGCTAACAAAACCTGTGGGAAGTGCGGGTACCCAAATCGCCTTTCCCCAGAGTTTAAGGATCAATATCCGGCCGGTACCGATACGGCTCTTGTGTTTGTTCCCGCTCTCTTCTGCACAGGCTGTCACTAATCAGCGAAAAAAATAATGAAAATTTGGCTACTAAACTATTTTTATTAGCCAAATAATCCTTTTTCTTTCTTTCCTTTTTCTTTCCCTTAAAATTTGAACTGTTGTTGCTACCGTATTAATAATCCAAACAAAGCAATTAGTCCATATCAATAAGTTTACCTTAGATTATAATCCGTAGCAGAAATAATCCTCAAGGTCACTGAATATATTATAGCTCAAAGCACTGAATTAATACAATTTCACAGCTGGTTTTAAAGTTCACTAGATCCAAAAAGATGTTATCACTCCGGAGACTAAATAGAGACTGTGACTAAATATATGGGCATTGAAGAGATTTAATGTCCTTGGTAAATAGTCGAAAGTGATTGGAGGGCAGCTAATCTCCCTTCCACTCCCACCCTCCCACGCCCACCCTTCCATTTGCCCATTATGTTTAAAAACTAAATGTTGCCTTAAGATTAAATCAAAACGCACTGTGATATTGCTAATTCCAAATAAGGCATCTCAGCAGTATCCCAAGAACGACTGAGGGTATTATGTTCAAACTTTCGGGGCTACTTCTGATCTTAAAATTGAACCAAATCAAAATAGCGTAAGTGTATCCATTCTGTCAATGAAAGTAAACAGATTTTTTTGCCAATGGTATCAAGTTTTCCATTTCAGGTCAACTAGAGGAGGTATGAAACTAAATTAAACAGTACTATTTGTGTCCAGATTTTTAAAAGGGTGTATGTTGTTAAAAATTGCTGAAAATTTTTCTGCAGCATACAAATAGCAGGCCAAACTATAAAGTCTTAAAAAAACAAAAAATACAAATGAATGTGCATTTTCAGTTTAATATACATATACTGATGTTTAGTAATCAAAATGTTAAAATTATTTGATTTATTAAAGTTATAAAAGTAAAAACATTTATATTTTTTCAGTAAAGTGCAAATTTTGTTCTGGCCTTGGGAAGGCATAGGGGTTTGGCGCCCAACTTATGTTAATTTCTGCTCGTTTTGAGTTGACTCAGTTATTTATTATAATTTCTGTTCGTTTTGGGTTTCATTTATTTATCGATGCTGATTTGTGGTAGTTTCACGCTTGGTAGATTATTTGATTTTACTTTTGCTCAGTTTTTGTTTAATGGAGTTCTTTACTTTTCTTTGAAAAACTTATTTTGTGGAAAATGTTTTTTTTAATTAATATTATAGAAAAGGGGAGATTGTTTGATGTTGGGTGTATGATAGATTTCAAAATTGTCTGGCATCGTTCTCTGGGTCAAAAGGACCATATTTTGGTTTGGTGGATTAGGGTGGTTAGGGGACCAGGAACTCGGAAAATGGGTAGAAAGCTTTTTCTCCCATGTCAGTTTGAAACTTGCAGCACTAAGTTCTTGGGCAAAGAGGAGCAGAATATACAAAAACAATTCCAATGATCCGCCCTCTTCACCAAAACATGGGGCCCAAAAAAAAGACATAGAACTTTTATCCTGATCGACCTGAAAACTTTATCCTTAAATCGTTGGCCTTACGGCACCAAAATGCGCAATAAAAAATAGAGATAATATTTGTTCACTTCAAAACGGACCAGACAAAAGGACCCAATAAGTATCCAGGCTATCAACATAGAACATCTGCACTACCTCAAGAATCCCCAATTTTTTGGAAGACCACAAATGAAAGAGCGAGGTCTGGACAGAAATGAATCCGTTTAGTATGGACTAAAGTTGTTTTCAACTTAATTACTGAAGAACTGCCCATAACTACAAAATTGCTTTCGGGCGGTAAAACTGACCAAAAATTAAAAAGAAGAAGATACAATTCTAATATCATCGAATTGGAATAGGAAAATTCCAGTGAAAAAAAAAAAATCAAAATCTTCTTCTAATAATACACGGTGGTCCTTATAATTTGTAATTTGGTTCCATTTTTTTAGGTCTCCAAGGAAAAGATGAGGTAAATGGTAATGGCTGGCAGCTTATGAGTTTAAAATCTATTATAAAACTTCTAGGGCATGAAAATCGTATAATTGACGTTGTTAAAATGGACATTGAAGAATCTGAATATGAAGCTATACCAAATATGATTACTACAGGTAAGATAAATCTAAAATTAAGCAGAGATGCTATGGCATCGAAAACTATCAAAAGAATAATTCTGATACGTGGAAACAAAATAGACACACATATTACACATTAAATTACACATAAGCAAATTTGATAAATGAAACGGGAAATATTACTTTTCAAATCAATTTCAGCGCATCCAAAAATGTGCTAACGATCCCTTTAGAAGAAAGGACATAAGGCAACACGCACTCAAACAATAATATATCTGAATGGCCTGCATCGGGCCAGACACGTTGTTAAAATTCCTGAATAAGGAAATCTTGACCAGGGGCACACAGTTTTTCTTTTGTTTAGAATGTTCATAAAGCCACTCGTTCGAAAAAAGCAAAAGTATCATCTTCATCCCTTTTAAGCTGTTTAAATGGATACTAATCCCTCCGAGGAGTGTCTTAAAATAGTTTCATCCGTAAACCCTATTTTTCACATGGGCGATGGCACCTGGTCCAATAAAGATCTGTTTCAGATGTGTGCATTCATTAAGGAATTTGTGTGTTGTCCCTGAACGAAGACTCTCGGGTTGTATATTGAACAATGAGTTCAATATTCAGGAAACTCTCTGGTACCAAAATTAGGAATTAGCATTCAAGCGTATTGTTCAACTCCTTTCTGCCCCATCAAATACCTTGTAAAGGTGCAATAAAAAAAAGGTAAGGTTTTTGGTTATTGTCCTAAAATGATACTTATGGTTGACAGGTTGAGTTCCTGTTTCTATTTTTTGTGTATATACCTCTTCTTATCTCCAATTAATGTATTAAATAATAATACAGTGGTGGTATTTGTTCTCGTTAATCAGTTCGTGGTAGCGAGTAAGGAGCGATTCAGTCCAATAGTACCCAAAACTCTAAAACAAGAATTTTGATAATAATGAATCAAAAGAACTGGCTTTTTTATGCTGATTCTAGTTATAGAAAATTTATTAAATGTAATATTACCCATCAATATCTACAAGCCTGAGAAAATATGCTTGATTTTCAAAATCAAATGTGTAGTAATAATGATAATAATTTATTTGTAACCCACTTTTATACAAAACAAGCGGAGTAAATTACACTAAAAAGGAAGAAAAATCAAATACACAGAAAGGTACTTGGGCATTATACGGGCCTTTCTAACAAGTCAAGTTTGGTTAATGCTAATGAAATAAAATAAAATAGGATGAATATATAATAGTTTAGAAACAAATTTGGGCTATATATTTGCACATTAGGGGCGGGGGGGGGGGGGGGTAGTGGGTAAAACATTGCATATATTAAATACGTAACCTAACCTACCTAGGTACCTTTCTCCCCCTCCTGCTAAACCTTAAAAACAACAATTTAAATATCGTATACGCAATGAAAACCACGCTATGTATTCTATTACTGTATAGCGGTGTCTTGAATTAGCCCGTCAAAAACGAGTTTTTCGTGACTGGTTTCCGTGACAGGCCCATTTAATGCCCAAGTACCCACAGAAACAAAGATAACTTAAACTGTAATCACTGACAAAAACACACGGGTAATATTATGGTTTGGGCCTAGGGACACAAAGACATGTCTTGTTAAATTAGTACTAAGCAATTCAAACGATTGGATAATGTCGGTAGCACCAAACTTCTCAATAATATGTGTATTACGATATGAAGTTGGGAAAGTACAGTAAAAATTTGCAATAACTAAAATACGCAACAGGGATCTGGCGCAAATCATTCTTATTTGATAACGAATACATTCCGCTTAAAAACAAGACAGAATGGTCACAATATGTGGAATACATTTTAGCCAAAGCTCGCCGTGAATATTTTCCACGGTTAGGTACAGTTTTCGCATATTCAATCTTTAACTTTTCTTTAGCATTTCTCAGAACCTGAAGACGCAAAAAAGGGAGTGTCGAACAAATACTAATCTTTAACCACCGTAAACTCGCAACATTCCGAATTACTAAGGATCCACAGGACAAATTATGAGCTGATGATTTGGGATTGAAAACTAAATATTCGCATTTATCAACGTTCAAAAACAGACCAAAACCCCGAAACATAATAGAAATACGTTGCACAGATAATGCCAAAATAGATTTGGTTCTGCTTAAAACTAGCAGGTCGTCCGTGTACGCAATATAACACATCAGATAAATTATAGAAATACAAAGGCTTGATTCCTGATAAGACATTTTGAATGCAAGCATTAAATAAATAAGGTGATAGCACTCCGCCCTGTCGTACTCCAGATTGAACTGGTAGTACGCTGTACCAGATTTTAAACGAAAAAACGAATTACTATACCAAAATTTTAGTACATGTACGACAGAAGGGTTCACTCCAAACTCTGACAAAGAGTGCAACACTTGGGTATGGCAAATACTATCGAAAGCTTTAGACAAATCCAAAGTGCAAATATGTAAATCATAACCTTTAGACTGGGAATCATAAAGAATTGAAGCTAAAACCTTATGCGCATGTTGGCACCCAATACGAGGTTGAAACCCAAATTGGTTTGAGTCTTTCGCAGTTCGTTCAATAATATATGGGAGCAGAACATATTCAAAGATCTTACTAATATTGCAAGCAATATTGATGGGCCTATGTGAACTGCAATGAAAAGGGTCTCTTCCACGTTTAAGAATAGAAGTTGCCGTTCCGCAAAGGAAGGAATCAGGTACCATTGACAAACATAAACAGAACTGAAAAAGTAACTGGAGCTGAGCGACTAGTGCCGGACAACCTATATAACGAGCGCTAATCCCATCAAGATCACTCGATCTAGACTTAAGTTTAAGCATACAATTACCAATACTTTTAGATGATACAGGAAAAACATGACGTTGCAAAACTTTCGGTGGCAAAAATTTAGAAACTAAGCAGTGAAAATGATGATGAACACTATACTCAATCTTACAAATATATTTTTATAATACCTAAGCCAAGACGAATCTGAGATAACATCACTGGTCCCTAATGAATCAAATTTAGACACATTAATGACTTCTTTCCATTGTACTGCACTTTTAGGGAACTCGCGCCTTTATATCGAACCAAACGAAGATACCGTTTAAACTCCGCTTTTGTCTTACTTTTTATATCAAACACTTGGCCTCGCAAGGGCCACCCACACGCAGTCCAGATGTTTAGCACGATTTTTGAAGGCTTTAAGGCCCGGGTCTTCTTTCCAAATTGGACTTCGAGTTTTGAGTTTAACCTGGACAAGGGGGACAGCCACATTCTCAGCTTGTTTCATGCACTCAACTAAGCGAAGGTAATAAAATAAACATTCAGTTGCACTCTGGCTTGTGGCGAGAAAACACTCGTGCGCAGTAGATTAAAAGGGATCTTGACGCAGGACAACAGAGCTATTAGGGTAGAAATATATAAAGGCCAGTTGGATTTGCTCCCCTCTTGTTTCATACACCATTTTTTATTAGTAGCACAAGGATAATTAGATGGATCAGCGGTTAGTGTCATAGTAAGGGAAGGTGGTCAAAATCACGTTCGTCTTTGTCAACATTAACGACAGAACAGGGAACATCGGTGGAGCAGATACAATGATCAATATTGGTTACAGTACCACTATGATGAATATAACAGTAATTAAGAGCTTTGGGTGCTATACGGTAACCTATTGGCAACGAATCTAAAAATAAGTTGGTACGAGTAGAGGAGCTATGATCATCACACTTGAAGTGATGGTCGATACCCTAGCTACCGATACCCATGCTTTTCAATATTGCATAACAGAGTTTTAAGGGATGAGCAGGCATTTGAAAACTTATTAAGTGAAGCTAGACGTTTCTGATCGCAGGGAAGATATACATTTCTAAATACAAGGTGACCTAGTCGTGTTACCATAATATTGTCAGAGGAATGAAATAAGACAGGTGACAAAGCAGTAGCTTATCGCTTGATAACACATGCAAGGCCCCCGGAGGGTCGGCCTTTCGTTTTGCGGGCATTGGTGGTATACACAATATGGTGGCTGCTTCTTAGTAGAGAGTTAAAGGAGATGGCAGGAAGGAAATGTTCATGCAAGAACAAAATGTCAAAATCATTCGTTTTTTGGTTTAATGAGCCATCTTTATCTTTTGTGCCATTGATATTAAAAGAGCAGTGTACGTGGCACTCGGCCAAAAAGTAACAGAACTCTAAAAAATCGAAATTTGATATTAATAGAAACGTCAAAAGAATTTACTTTTTATGTTGATTTCAAATATATAAAATTCATTAAGTTGAATGCTACCCATCAAAAGTTACGAGCCTGAGAAAATTTGCGTGATTTTCAAGAAACGGGGAAACGCCCAACAAAAAAATCAAGGAATCTTAATAAAAATTGTACTATGAGACTCAGCATATCATAGAACCCTAATGTAAAGGTTTCAAGCTCCTATCTATAAAAATGTGGAAATTATTTTTTGCCAAATAAAGATTAAGGATATGGTTTTTCCCAGCGTGATCGTATCGGACTAATGGTCCTAGAAGAATAAGAGGGGGCCCATTTGAATGAAAACTAAAAGCTCTAGTGTCCTTTTTGAGCGACCAAAAATGTTGGAGGGCAACTAGCCACCCTCCCACCCCCCTTTTCCTCAAAGTCATCCGATCAAATTTTTAGGTAGTCATTTTATTCAGCATGATTGGAAGGTCAAATAACCATGCCTCTGAAGATGACCTGACAGCCCCTGGGCAAAGGGCTGTAAGTTATGAAATTTGCCTATTGTTTACTTATAATTTATCTTTGCCGACTTAGTTTTACATCTGGAGATGTTCCGAGGAAATTGTCCAAGGGAACGTTTCAAAGGGGTTCAAAGTGTCTGGAAGATTTTCCCATTGGTCAGGGGAGTATTTTCCGCGGAAGAAAATTTTTTCATGAGGGACTTTTTTTGCGTGAGAAATTTTTCATGGGGAATTTTTAGATGGAGAACCTTTCTATTGGAGGGGGATTTCAGGGTAAAATTTTACAAGGAGGGGGATTCCTGGCATAATTTGAAAAAACCGTTGGAAATTAAATCAGAAGATCTGGAATTACCGTTGGTTAGAGGCCTCTTTTGTTAAAAATCAGTGGTTGAAGGACTCTTCTTAGAAGTTTAATTGACATGACATTAATCAATATTATTTATTATTTTTTAATAAATATTAAACACATCCAAAATTAAATCACTGTAGACATATTTTTTTA
>CM051259.1:17436508-17529008 GCA_027921565.1 Artemia sinica
ATTCTGAAAATCGTGCACACCATAAGGTGCGTACCATGCATGGGAGAAATGTTTCCATTAAAACCATGTTTCCATTAACCTGAGAATTTCCAGAAGAATAATCTAATGAAGTTAAGGGTGAAGGTTTTCCTAATTCTGAAAATCGTGCACACCATAAGGTGCGTACCATGCATGGGAGAAATGTTTCCATTAAAACCATGTTTCCATTAACCTGAGAATTTCCAGAAGAATAATCTAATGAAGTTAAGGGTGAAGGTTTTCCTAATTCTGAAAATCGTGCACACCATAAGGTGCGTACCATGCATGGCAGAAATGTTTCCATTAAAACCATGTTTCCATTAACCTGAGAATTTCCAGAAGAATAATCTAATGAAGTTAAGGGTGAAGGTTTTCCTAATTCTGAAAATCGTGCACACCATAAGGTGCGTACCATGCATGGGAGAAATGTTTCCATTAAAACCATGTTTCCATTAACCTGAGAATTTCCAGAAGAATAATCTAATGAAGTTAAGGGTGAAGGTTTTCCTAATTCTGAAAATCGTGCACACCATAAGGTGCGTACCATGCATGGCAGAAATGTTTCCATTAAAACCATGTTTCCATTAAACTGGGAATTTCCAGAAGAATAATCTAATGAAGTTAAGGGTGAAGGTTTTCCTAATTCTGAAAATCGTGCACACCATAAGGTGCGTACCATGAATGGCAGAAATGTTTCCATTAAAACCATATTTCCATTAACCTGAGAATTTCCAGAAGAATAATCTAATGAAGTTAAGGGTGAAGGTTTTCCTAATTCTGAAAATCGTGCACACCATAAGGTGCGTACCATGCATGGGAGAAATGTTTCCATTAAAACCATGTTTCCATTAACCTGAGAATTTCCAGAAGAATAATCTAATGAAGTTAAGGGTGAAGGTTTTCCTAATCCTGAAAATCGTGCACACCATGAGGTGCGTACCATGCATGGCAGAAATGTTTCCATTAAAACAGTGTTTCCATTAACCTGAGAATTTCCAGAAGAATAATCTAATGAAGTTAAGGGTGAAGGTTTTCCTAATTCTGAAAATCGTGCACACCATAAGGTGCGTTCCATGCATGGCAGAAAGGTTTCCGTTAAAACCATGTTTCCATTAACCTGAGAATTTCCAGAAGAATAATCTAATGAAGTTAAGGGTGAAGGTTTTCCTAATCCTGAAAATCGTGCACACCATAAGGTGCGTACCATGCATGGGAGAAATGTTTCCATTAAAACCATGTTTCCATTAACCTGAGAATTTCCAGAAGAATAATCTAATGAAGTTAAGGGTGAAGGTTTTCCTAATTCTGAAAATCGTGCACACCATAAGGTGCGTACCATGCATGGCAGAAATGTTTCCATTAAAACCATGTTTCCATTAACCTGAGAATTTCCAGAAGAATAATCTAATGAAGTTAAGGGTGAAGGTTTTCCTAATTCTGAAAATCGTGCACACCAAGGTGCGTACCATGCATGGCAGAAATGTTTCCATTAAAACCATGTTTCCATGAACCTGAGAATTTCCAGAAGAATAATCTAATGAAGTTAAGGGTGAAGGTTTTCCTAATTCTGAAAATCGTGCACACCATAAGGTGCGTACCATGCATGGGAGAAATGTTTCCATTAAAACCATGTTCCCATTAACCTGAGAATTTCCAGAAGAATAATCTAATGAAGTTAAGGGTGAAGGTTTTCCTAATTCTGAAAATCGTGCACACCATAAGGTGCGTACCATGCATGGCAGAAATGTTTCCATTAAAACAATGTTTCCATTAACCTGAGAATTTCCAGAAGAATAATCTAATGAAGTTAAGGGTGAAGGTTTTCCTAATTCTGAAAATCGTGCACACCATAAGGTGCGTACCATGCATGGCAGAAATGTTTCCATTAAAACCATGTTTCCATTAACCTGAGAATTTCCAGAAGAATAATCTAATGAAGTTAAGGGTGAAGGTTTTCCTAATTCTGAAAATCGTGCACACCATAAGGTGCGTACCATGCATGGCAGAAATGTTTCCATTAAACCATGTTTCCATTAACCTGAGAATTTCCAGAAGAATAATCTAATGAAGTTAAGGGTGAAGGTTTTCCTAATTCTGAAAATCGTGCACACCATAAGGTGCGTACCATGCATGGGAGAAATGTTTCCATTAAAACCATGTTTCCATTAACCTGAGAATTTCCAGAAGAATAATCTAATGAAGTTAAGGGTGAAGGTTTTCCTAATTCTGAAAATCGTGCACACCATAAGGTGCGTACCATGCATGGGAGAAATGTTTCCATTAAAACCATGTTTCCATTAACCTGAGAATTTCCAGAAGAATAATCTAATGAAGTTAAGGGTGAAGGTTTTCCTAATTCTGAAAATCGTGCACACCATAAGGTGCTTACCATGCATGGCAGAAATGTTTCCATTAAAACCATGTTTCCATTAACCTGAGAATTTCCAGAAGAATAATCTAATGAAGTTAAGGGTGAAGGTTTTCCTAATTCTGAAAATCGTGCACACCATAAGGTGCGTACCATGCATGGGAGAAATGTTTCCATTAAAACCATGTTTCCATTAACCTGAGAATTTCCAGAAGAATAATCTAATGAAGTTAAGGGTGAAGGTTTTCCTAATTCTGAAAATCGTGCACACCATAAGGTGCGTACCATGCATGTTCGAAATGTTTCCATTAAAACTATGTTTCCATTAACCTGAGAATTTCCAGAAGAATAATCTAATGAAGTTAAGGGTGAAGGTTTTCCTAATTCTGAAAATCGTGCACACCATAAGGTGCGTACCATGCATGGGAGAAATGTTTCCATTAAAACCATGTTTCCATTAACCTGAGAATTTCCAGAAGAATAATCTAATGAAGTTAAGGGTGAAGGTTTTCCTAATTCTGAAAATCGTGCACACCATAAGGTGCGTACCATGCATGGGAGAAATGTTTCCATTAAAACCATGTTTCCATTAACCTGAGAATTTCCAGAAGAATAATCTAATGAAGTTAAGGGTGAAGGTTTTCCTAATTCTGAAAATCGTGCACACCATAAGGTGCGTACCATGCATGGCAGAAATGTTTCCATTAAAACCATGTTTCCATTAACCTGAGAATTTCCAGAAGAATAATCTAATGAAGTTAAGGGTGAAGGTTTTCCTAATTCTGAAAATCGTGCACACCATAAGGTGCGTACCATGCATGGCAGAAATGTTTCCATTAAAACCATGTTTCCATTAACCTGAGAATTTCCAGAAGAATAATCTAATGAAGTTAAGGGTGAAGGTTTTCCTAATTCTGAAAATCGTGCACACCATAAGGTGCGTACCATGCATGGGAGAAATGTTTCCATTAAAACCATGTTTCCATTAACCTGAGAATTTCCAGAAGAATAATCTAATGAAGTTAAGGGTGAAGGTTTTCCTAATTCTGAAAATCGTGCACACCATAAGGTGCGTACCATGCATGGGAGAAATGTTTCCATTAAAACCATGTTTCCATTAACCTGAGAATTTCCAGAAGAATAATCTAATGAAGTTAAGGGTGAAGGTTTTCCTAATTCTGAAAATCGTGCACACCATAAGGTGCGTACCATGCATGGGAGAAATGTTTCCATTAAAACCATGTTTCCATTAACCTGAGAATTTCCAGAAGAATAATCTAATGAAGTTAAGGGTGAAGGTTTTCCTAATTCTGAAAATCGTGCACACCATAAGGTGCGTACCATGCATGGCAGAAATGTTTCCATTAAAACCATGTTTCCATTAACCTGAGAATTTCCAGAAGAATAATCTAATGAAGTTAAGGGTGAAGGTTTTCCTAATTCTGAAAATCGTGCACACCATAAGGTGCGTACCATGCATGGGAGAAATGTTTCCATTAAAACCATGTTTCCATTAACCTGAGAATTTCCAGAAGAATAATCTAATGAAGTTAAGGGTGAAGGTTTTCCTAATTCTGAAAATCGTGCACACCATAAGGTGCGTACCATGCATGGCAGAAATGTTTCCATTAAAACCATGTTTCCATTAACCTGAGAATTTCCAGAAGAATAATCTAATGAAGTTAAGGGTGAAGGTTTTCCTAATTCTGAAAATCGTGCACACCATAAGGTGCGTACCATGCATGGGAGAAATGTTTCCATTAAAACCATGTTTCCATTAACCTGAGAATTTCCAGAAGAATAATCTAATGAAGTTAAGGGTGAAGGTTTTCCTAATTCTGAAAATCGTGCACACCATAAGGTGCGTACCATGCATGGGAGAAATGTTTCCATTAAAACCATGTTTCCATTAACCTGAGAATTTCCAGAAGAATAATCTAATGAAGTTAAGGGTGAAGGTTTTCCTAATTCTGAAAATCGTGCACACCATAAGGTGCGTACCATGCATGGCAGAAATGTTTCCATTAAAACCATGTTTCCATTAACCTGAGAATTTCCAGAAGAATAATCTAATGAAGTTAAGGGTGAAGGTTTTCCTAATTCTGAAAATCGTGCACACCATAAGGTGCGTACCATGCATGGCAGAAATGTTTCCATTAAAACCATGTTTCCATTAACCTGAGAATTTCCAGAAGAATAATCTAATGAAGTTAAGGGTGAAGGTTTTCCTAATTCTGAAAATCGTGCACACCATAAGGTGCGTACCATGCATGGGAGAAATGTTTCCATTAAAACCATGTTTCCATTAACCTGAGAATTTCCAGAAGAATAATCTAATGAAGTTAAGGGTGAAGGTTTTCCTAATTCTGAAAATCGTGCACACCATAAGGTGCGTACCATGCATGGCAGAAATGTTTCCATTAAAACCATGTTTCCATTAACCTGAGAATTTCCAGAAGAATAATCTAATGAAGTTAAGGGTGAAGGTTTTCCTAATTCTGAAAATCGTGCACACCATAAGGTGCGTACCATGCATGGGAGAAATGTTTCCATTAAAACCATGTTTCCATTAACCTGAGAATTTCCAGAAGAATAATCTAATGAAGTTAAGGGTGAAGGTTTTCCTAATTCTGAAAATCGTGCACACCATAAGGTGCGTACCATGCATGGCAGAAATGTTTCCATTAAAACCATGTTTCCATTAACCTGAGAATTTCCAGAAGAATAATCTAATGAAGTTAAGGGTGAAGGTTTTCCTAATTCTGAAAATCGAGCACACCATAAGGTGCGTACCATGCATGGGAGAAATGTTTCCATTAAAACCATGTTTCCATTAACCTGAGAATTTCCAGAAGAATAATCTAATGAAGTTAAGGGTGAAGGTTTTCCTAATTCTGAAAATCGTGCACACCATAAGGTGCGTACCATGCATGGGAGAAATGTTTCCATTAAAACCATGTTTCCATTAACCTGAGAATTTCCAGAAGAATAATCTAATGAAGTTAAGGGTGAAGGTTTTCCTAATTCTGAAAATCGTGCACACCATAAGGTGCGTACCATGCATGGGAGAAATGTTTCCATTAAAACCATGTTTCCATTAACCTGAGAATTTCCAGAAGAATAATCTAATGAAGTTAAGGGTGAAGGTTTTCCTAATTCTGAAAATCGTGCACACCATAAGGTGCGTACCATGCATGGCAGAAATGTTTCCATTAAAACAGTGTTTCCATTAACCTGAGAATTTCCAGAAGAATAATCTAATGAAGTTAAGGGTGAAGGTTTTCCTAATTCTGAAAATCGAGCACACCATAAGGTGCGTACCATGCATGGGAGAAATGTTTCCATTAAAACAATGTTTCCATTAACCTGAGAATTTCCAGAAGAATAATCTAATGAAGTTAAGGGTGAAGGTTTTCCTAATTCTGAAAATCGTGCACACCATAAGGTGCGTTCCATGCATGGCAGAAATGTTTCCGTTAAAGCCATGTTTCCATTAACCTGAGAATTTCCAGAAGAATAATCTAATGAAGTTAAGGGTGAAGGTTTTCCTAATTCTGAAAATCGTGCACACCATAAGGTGCGTACCATGCATGGGAGAAATGTTTCCATTAAAACCATGTTTCCATTAACCTGAGAATTTCCAGAAGAATAATCTAATGAAGTTAAGGGTGAAGGTTTTCCTAATTCTGAAAATCGTGCACACCATAAGGTGCGTACCATGCATGGGAGAAATGTTTCCATTAAAACCATGTTTCCATTAACCTGAGAATTTCCAGAAGAATAATCTAATGAAGTTAAGGGTGAAGGTTTTCCTAATTCTGAAAATCGTGCACACCATAAGGTGCGTACCATGCATGGGAGAAATGTTTCCATTAAAACCATGTTTCCATTAACCTGAGAATTTCCAGAAGAATAATCTAATGAAGTTAAGGGTGAAGGTTTTCCTAATTCTGAAAATCGTGCACACCATAAGGTGCGTACCATGCATGGCAGAAATGTTTCCATTAAAACCATGTTTCCATTAACCTGAGAATTTCCAGAAGAATAATCTAATGAAGTTAAGGGTGAAGGTTTTCCTAATTCTGAAAATCGTGCACACCATAAGGTGCGTACCATGCATGGGAGAAATGTTTCCATTAAAACCATGTTTCCATTAACCTGAGAATTTCCAGAAGAATAATCTAATGAAGTTAACGGTGAAGGTTTTCCTAATTCTGAAAATCGTGCACACCATAAGGTGCGTACCATGCATGGTAGAAATGTTTCCATTAAAACCATGTTTCCATTAACCTGAGAATTTCCAGAAGAATAATCTAATGAAGTTAAGGGTGAAGGTTTTCCTAATTCTGAAAATCGTGCACACCATAAGGTGCGTACCATGCATGGGAGAAATGTTTCCATTAAAACCATGTTTCCATTAACCTGAGAATTTCCAGAAGAATAATCTAATGAAGTTAAGGGTGAAGGTTTTCCTAATTCTGAAAATCGTGCACACCATAAGGTGCGTACCATGCATGGCAGAAATGTTTCCATTAAAACCATGTTTCCATTAACCTGAGAATTTCCAGAAGAATAATCTAATGAAGTTAAGGGTGAAGGTTTTCCTAATTCTGAAAATCGTGCACACCATAAGGTGCGTACCATGCATGGGAGAAATGTTTCCATTAAAACCATGTTTCCATTAACCTGAGAATTTCCAGAAGAATAATCTAATGAAGTTAAGGGTGAAGGTTTTCCTAATTCTGAAAATCGTGCACACCATAAGGTGCGTACCATGCATGGCAGAAATGTTTCCATTAAAACAGTGTTTCCATTAACCTGAGAATTTCCAGAAGAATAATCTAATGAAGTTAAGGGTGAAGGTTTTCCTAATTCTGAAAATCGAGCACACCATAAGGTGCGTACCATGCATGGGAGAAATGTTTCCATTAAAACAATGTTTCCATTAACCTGAGAATTTCCAGAAGAATAATCTAATGAAGTTAAGGGTGAAGGTTTTCCTAATTCTGAAAATCGTGCACACCATAAGGTGCGTACCATGCATGGGAGAAATGTTTCCATTAAAACCATGTTTCCATTAACCTGAGAATTTCCAGAAGAATAATCTAATGAAGTTAAGGGTGAAGGTTTTCCTAATTCTGAAAATCGTGCACACCATAAGGTGCGTACCATGCATGGGAGAAATGTTTCCATTAAAACCATGTTTCCATTAACCTGAGAATTTCCAGAAGAATAATCTAATGAAGTTAAGGGTGAAGGTTTTCCTAATTCTGAAAATCGTGCACACCATAAGGTGCGTACCATGCATGGCAGAAATGTTTCCATTAAAACAGTGTTTCCATTAACCTGAGAATGTCCAGAAGAATAATCTAATGAAGTTAAGGGTGAAGGTTTTCCTAATTCTGAAAATCGTGCACACCATAAGGTGCGTACCATGCATGGGAGAAATGTTTCCATTAAAACCATGTTTCCATTAACCTGAGAATTTCCAGAAGAATAATCTAATGAAGTTAAGGGTGAAGGTTTTCCTAATTCTGAAAATCGTGCACACCATAAGGTGCGTACCATGCATGGCAGAAATGTTTCCATTAAAACCATGTTTCCATTAACCTGAGAATTTCCAGAAGAATAATCTAATGAAGTTAAGGGTGAAGGTTTTCCTAATCCTGAAAATCGTGCACACCATAAGGTGCGTACCATGCATGGGAGAAATGTTTCCATTAAAACCATGTTTCCATTAACCTGAGAATTTCCAGAAGAATAATCTAATGAAGTTAAGGGTGAAGGTTTTCCTAATTCTGAAAATCGTGCACACCATAAGGTGCGTACCATGCATGGGAGAAATGTTTCCATTAAAACCATGTTTCCATTAACCTGAGAATTTCCAGAAGAATAATCTAATGAAGTTAAGGGTGAAGGTTTTCCTAATTCTGAAAATCGTGCACACCATAAGGTGCTTACCATGCATGGCAGAAATGTTTCCATTAAAACCATGTTTCCATTAACCTGAGAATTTCCAGAAGAATAATCTAATGAAGTTAAGGGTGAAGGTTTTCCTAATTCTGAAAATCGTGCACACCAAGGTGCGTACCATGCATGGCAGAAATGTTTCCATTAAAACCATGTTTCCATGAACCTGAGAATTTCCAGAAGAATAATCTAATGAAGTTAAGGGTGAAGGTTTTCCTAATTCTGAAAATCGTGCACACCATAAGGTGCGTACCATGCATGGGAGAAATGTTTCCATTAAAACCATGTTTCCATTAACCTGAGAATTTCCAGAAGAATAATCTAATGAACTTAACGGTGAAGGTTTTCCTAATTCTGAAAATCGTGCACACCATAAGGTGCGTACCATGCATGGCAGAAATGTTTCCATTAAAACCATGTTTCCATTAACCTGAGAATTTCCAGAAGAATAATCTAATGAAGTTAAGGGTGAAGGTTTTCCTAATTCTGAAAATCGTGCACACCATAAGGTGCGTACCATGCATGGGAGAAATGTTTCCATTAAAACCATGTTTCCATTAACCTGAGAATTTCCAGAAGAATAATCTAATGAAGTTAAGGGTGAAGGTTTTCCTAATTCTGAAAATCGTGCACACCATAAGGTGCGTACCATGCATGGGAGAAATGTTTCCATTAAAACCATGTTTCCATTAACCTGAGAATTTCCAGAAGAATAATCTAATGAAGTTAAGGGTGAAGGTTTTCCTAATTCTGAAAATCGTGCACACCATAAGGTGCGTACCATGCATGGCAGAAATGTTTCCATTAAAACCATGTTTCCATTAACCTGAGAATTTCCAGAAGAATAATCTAATGAAGTTAAGGGTGAAGGTTTTCCTAATTCTGAAAATCGTGCACACCATAAGGTGCGTACCATGCATGGGAGAAATGTTTCCATTAAAACCATGTTTCCATTAACCTGAGAATTTCCAGAAGAATAATCTAATGAAGTTAAGGGTGAAGGTTTTCCTAATTCTGAAAATCGTGCACACCATAAGGTGCGTACCATGCATGGCAGAAATGTTTCCATTAAAACCATGTTTCCATTAACCTGAGAATTTCCAGAAGAATAATCTAATGAAGTTAAGGGTGAAGGTTTTCCTAATTCTGAAAATCGTGCACACCATAAGGTGCGTACCATGCATGGGAGAAATGTTTCCATTAAAACCATGTTTCCATTAACCTGAGAATTTCCAGAAGAATAATCTAATGAAGTTAAGGGTGAAGGTTTTCCTAATTCTGAAAATCGTGCACACCATAAGGTGCGTACCATGCATGGGAGAAATGTTTCCATTAAAACCATGTTTCCATTAACCTGAGAATTTCCAGAAGAATAATCTAATGAAGTTAAGGGTGAAGGTTTTCCTAATTCTGAAAATCGTGCACACCATAAGGTGCGTACCATGCATGGGAGAAATGTTTCCATTAAAACCATGTTTCCATTAACCTGAGAATTTCCAGAAGAATAATCTAATGAAGTTAAGGGTGAAGGTTTTCCTAATTCTGAAAATCGTGCACACCATAAGGTGCGTACCATGCATGGCAGAAATGTTTCCATTAAAACCATGTTTCCATTAACCTGAGAATTTCCAGAAGAATAATCTAATGAAGTTAAGGGTGAAGGTTTTCCTAATTCTGAAAATCGTGCACACCATAAGGTGCGTACCATGCATGGGAGAAATGTTTCCATTAAAACCATGTTTCCATTAACCTGAGAATTTCCAGAAGAATAATCTAATGAAGTTAAGGGTGAAGGTTTTCCTAATTCTGAAAATCGTGCACACCATAAGGTGCGTACCATGCATGGGAGAAATGTTTCCATTAAAACCATGTTTCCATTAACCTGAGAATTTCCAGAAGAATAATCTAATGAAGTTAAGGGTGAAGGTTTTCCTAATTCTGAAAATCGTGCACACCATAAGGTGCGTACCATGCATGGGAGAAATGTTTCCATTAAAACCATGTTTCCATTAACCTGAGAATTTCCAGAAGAATAATCTAATGAAGTTAAGGGTGAAGGTTTTCCTAATTCTGAAAATCGTGCACACCATAAGGTGCGTACCATGCATGGTAGAAATGTTTCCATTAAAACCATGTTTCCATTAACCTGAGAATTTCCAGAAGAATAATCTAATGAAGTTAAGGGTGAAGGTTTTCCTAATTCTGAAAATCGTGCACACCATAAGGTGCGTACCATGCATGGGAGAAATGTTTCCATTAAAACCATGTTTCCATTAACCTGAGAATTTCCAGAAGAATAATCTAATGAAGTTAAGGGTGAAGGTTTTCCTAATTCTGAAAATCGTGCACACCATAAGGTGCGTACCATGCATGGGAGAAATGTTTCCATTAAAACCATGTTTCCATTAACCTGAGAATTTCCAGAAGAATAATCTAATGAAGTTAAGGGTGAAGGTTTTCCTAATTCTGAAAATCGTGCACACCATAAGGTGCGTACCATGCATGGCAGAAATGTTTCCATTAAAACCATGTTTCCATTAACCTGAGAATTTCCAGAAGAATAATCTAATGAAGTTAAGGGTGAAGGTTTTCCTAATTCTGAAAATCGTGCACACCATAAGGTGCGTACCATGCATGGGAGAAATGTTTCCATTAAAACCATGTTTCCATTAACCTGAGAATTTCCAGAAGAATAATCTAATGAAGTTAAGGGTGAAGGTTTTCCTAATTCTGAAAATCGTGCACACCATAAGGTGCGTACCATGCATGGCAGAAATGTTTCCATTAAAACCATGTTTCCATTAACCTGAGAATTTCCAGAAGAATAATCTAATGAAGTTAAGGGTGAAGGTTTTCCTAATTCTGAAAATCGTGCACACCATAAGGTGCGTACCATGCATGGCAGAAATGTTTCCATTAAAACCATGTTTCCATTAACCTGAGAATTTCCAGAAGAATAATCTAATGAAGTTAAGGGTGAAGGTTTTCCTAATTCTGAAAATCGTGCACACCATAAGGTGCGTACCATGCATGGGAGAAATGTTTCCATTAAAACCATGTTTCCATTAACCTGAGAATTTCCAGAAGAATAATCTAATGAAGTTAAGGGTGAAGGTTTTCCTAATTCTGAAAATCGTGCACACCATAAGGTGCGTACCATGCATGGCAGAAATGTTTCCATTAAAACCAGTGTTTCCATTAACCTGAGAATTTCCAGAAGAATAATCTAATGAAGTTAAGGGTGAAGGTTTTCCTAATTCTGAAAATCGTGCACACCATAAGGTGCGTACCATGCATGGGAGAAATGTTTCCATTAAAACCATGTTTCCATTAACCTGAGAATTTCCAGAAGAATAATCTAATGAAGTTAAGGGTGAAGGTTTTCCTAATTCTGAAAATCGTGCACACCATAAGGTGCGTACCATGCATGGGAGAAATGTTTCCATTAAAACCATGTTTCCATTAACCTGAGAATTTCCAGAAGAATAATCTAATGAAGTTAAGGGTGAAGGTTTTCCTAATTCTGAAAATCGTGCACACCATAAGGTGCGTACCATGCATGGCAGAAATGTTTCCATTAAAACATGTTTCCATTAACCTGAGAATTTCCAGAAGAATAATCTAATGAAGTTAAGGGTGAAGGTTTTCCTAATTCTGAAAATCGTGCACACCATAAGGTGCGTACCATGCATGGGAGAAATGTTTCCATTAAAACCATGTTTCCATTAACCTGAGAATTTCCAGAAGAATAATCTAATGAAGTTAAGGGTGAAGGTTTTCCTAATTCTGAAAATCGTGCACACCATAAGGTGCGTACCATGCATGGGAGAAATGTTTCCATTAAAACCATGTTTCCATTAACCTGAGAATTTCCAGAAGAATAATCTAATGAAGTTAAGGGTGAAGGTTTTCCTAATTCTGAAAATCGTGCACACCATAAGGTGCGTACCATGCATGGGAGAAATGTTTCCATTAAAACCATGTTTCCATTAACCTGAGAATTTCCAGAAGAATAATCTAATGAAGTTAAGGGTGAAGGTTTTCCTAATTCTGAAAATCGTGCACACCATAAGGTGCGTACCATGCATGGCAGAAATGTTTCCATTAAAACCATGTTTCCATTAACCTGAGAATTTCCAGAAGAATAATCTAATGAAGTTAAGGGTGAAGGTTTTCCTAATTCTGAAAATCGTGCACACCATAAGGTGCGTACCATGCATGGGAGAAATGTTTCCATTAAAACCATGTTTCCATTAACCTGAGAATTTCCAGAAGAATAATCTAATGAAGTTAAGGGTGAAGGTTTTCCTAATTCTGAAAATCGTGCACACCATAAGGTGCGTACCATGCATGGGAGAAATGTTTCCATTAAAACCATGTTTCCATTAACCTGAGAATTTCCAGAAGAATAATCTAATGAAGTTAAGGGTGAAGGTTTTCCTAATTCTGAAAATCGTGCACACCATAAGGTGCGTACCATGCATGGGAGAAATGTTTCCATTAAAACCATGTTTCCATTAACCTGAGAATTTCCAGAAGAATAATCTAATGAAGTTAAGGGTGAAGGTTTTCCTAATTCTGAAAATCGTGCACACCATAAGGTGCGTACCATGCATGGAGAAATGTTTCCATTAAAACCATGTTTCCATTAACCTGAGAATTTCCAGAAGAATAATCTAATGAAGTTAAGGGTGAAGGTTTTCCTAATTCTGAAAATCGTGCACACCATAAGGTGCGTACCATGCATGGGAGAAATGTTTCCATTAAAACCATGTTTCCATTAACCTGAGAATTTCCAGAAGAATAATCTAATGAAGTTAAGGGTGAAGGTTTTCCTAATTCTGAAAATCGTGCACACCATAAGGTGCGTACCATGCATGGGAGAAATGTTTCCATTAAAACCATGTTTCCATTAACCTGAGAATTTCCAGAAGAATAATCTAATGAAGTTAAGGGTGAAGGTTTTCCTAATTCTGAAAATCGTGCACACCATAAGGTGCGTACCATGCATGGCAGAAATGTTTCCATTAAAACCATGTTTCCATTAACCTGAGAATTTCCAGAAGAATAATCTAATGAAGTTAAGGGTGAAGGTTTTCCTAATTCTGAAAATCGTGCACACCATAAGGTGCGTACCATGCATGGGAGAAATGTTTCCATTAAAACCATGTTTCCATTAACCTGAGAATTTCCAGAAGAATAATCTAATGAAGTTAAGGGTGAAGGTTTTCCTAATTCTGAAAATCGTGCACACCATAAGGTGCGTACCATGCATGGCAGAAATGTTTCCATTAAAACCATGTTTCCATTAACCTGAGAATTTCCAGAAGAATAATCTAATGAAGTTAAGGGTGAAGGTTTTCCTAATTCTGAAAATCGTGCACACCATAAGGTGCGTACCATGCATGGCAGAAATGTTTCCATTAAAACCATGTTTCCATTAACCTGAGAATTTCCAGAAGAATAATCTAATGAAGTTAAGGGTGAAGGTTTTCCTAATTCTGAAAATCGTGCACACCATAAGGTGCGTACCATGCATGGCAGAAATGTTTCCATTAAAACCATGTTTCCATTAACCTGAGAATTTCCAGAAGAATAATCTAATGAAGTTAAGGGTGAAGGTTTTCCTAATTCTGAAAATCGTGCACACCATAAGGTGCGTACCATGCATGGGAGAAATGTTTCCATTAAAACCATGTTTCCATTAACCTGAGAATTTCCAGAAGAATAATCTAATGAAGTTAAGGGTGAAGGTTTTCCTAATTCTGAAAATCGTGCACACCATAAGGTGCGTACCATGCATGGGAGAAATGTTTCCATTAAAACCATGTTTCCATTAACCTGAGAATTTCCAGAAGAATAATCTAATGAAGTTAAGGGTGAAGGTTTTCCTAATTCTGAAAATCGTGCACACCATAAGGTGCGTACCATGCATGGCAGAAATGTTTCCATTAAAACCATGTTTCCATTAACCTGAGAATTTCCAGAAGAATAATCTAATGAAGTTAAGGGTGAAGGTTTTCCTAATTCTGAAAATCGTGCACACCATAAGGTGCGTACCATGCATGGCAGAAATGTTTCCATTAAAACCATGTTTCCATTAACCTGAGAATTTCCAGAAGAATAATCTAATGAAGTTAAGGGTGAAGGTTTTCCTAATTCTGAAAATCGTGCACACCATAAGGTGCGTACCATGCATGGGAGAAATGTTTCCATTAAAACCATGTTTCCATTAACCTGAGAATTTCCAGAAGAATAATCTAATGAAGTTAAGGGTGAAGGTTTTCCTAATTCTGAAAATCGTGCACACCATAAGGTGCGTACCATGCATGGTAGAAATGTTTCCATTAAAACCATGTTTCCATTAACCTGAGAATTTCCAGAAGAATAATCTAATGAAGTTAAGGGTGAAGGTTTTCCTAATTCTGAAAATCGTGCACACCATAAGGTGCGTACCATGCATGGGAGAAATGTTTCCATTAAAACCATGTTTCCATTAACCTGAGAATTTCCAGAAGAATAATCTAATGAAGTTAAGGGTGAAGGTTTTCCTAATTCTGAAAATCGTGCACACCATAAGGTGCGTACCATGCATGGCAGAAATGTTTCCATTAAAACCATGTTTCCATTAACCTGAGAATTTCCAGAAGAATAATCTAATGAAGTTAAGGGTGAAGGTTTTCCTAATTCTGAAAATCGTGCACACCATAAGGTGCGTACCATGCATGGGAGAAATGTTTCCATTAAAACCATGTTTCCATTAACCTGAGAATTTCCAGAAGAATAATCTAATGAAGTTAAGGGTGAAGGTTTTCCTAATTCTGAAAATCGTGCACACCATAAGGTGCGTACCATGCATGGCAGAAATGTTTCCATTAAAACAGTGTTTCCATTAACCTGAGAATTTCCAGAAGAATAATCTAATGAAGTTAAGGGTGAAGGTTTTCCTAATTCTGAAAATCGTGCACACCATAAGGTGCGTACCATGCATGGGAGAAATGTTTCCATTAAAACCATGTTTCCATTAACCTGAGAATTTCCAGAAGAATAATCTAATGAAGTTAAGGGTGAAGGTTTTCCTAATTCTGAAAATCGTGCACACCATAAGGTGCGTACCATGCATGGGAGAAATGTTTCCATTAAAACCATGTTTCCATTAACCTGAGAATTTCCAGAAGAATAATCTAATGAAGTTAAGGGTGAAGGTTTTCCTAATTCTGAAAATCGTGCACACCATAAGGTGCGTACCATGCATGGCAGAAATGTTTCCATTAAAACCATGTTTCCATTAACCTGAGAATTTCCAGAAGAATAATCTAATGAAGTTAAGGGTGAAGGTTTTCCTAATTCTGAAAATCGTGCACACCATAAGGTGCGTACCATGCATGGGAGAAATGTTTCCATTAAAACCATGTTTCCATTAACCTGAGAATTTCCAGAAGAATAATCTAATGAAGTTAACGGTGAAGGTTTTCCTAATTCTGAAAATCGTACACACCATAAGGTGCGTACCATGCATGTTAGAAATGTTTCCATTAAAACCATGTTTCCATTAACCTGAGAATTTCCAGAAGAATAATCTAATGAAGTTAAGGGTGAAGGTTTTCCTAATTCTGAAAATCGTGCACACCATAAGGTGCGTACCATGCATGGGAGAAATGTTTCCATTAAAACCATGTTTCCATTAACCTGAGAATTTCCAGAAGAATAATCTAATGAAGTTAAGGGTGAAGGTTTTCCTAATTCTGAAAATCGTGCACACCATAAGGTGCGTACCATGCATGGCAGAAATGTTTCCATTAAAACCATGTTTCCATTAACCTGAGAATTTCCAGAAGAATAATCTAATGAAGTTAAGGGTGAAGGTTTTCCTAATTCTGAAAATCGTGCACACCATAAGGTGCGTACCATGCATGGGAGAAATGTTTCCATTAAAACCATGTTTCCATTAACCTGAGAATTTCCAGAAGAATAATCTAATGAAGTTAAGGGTGAAGGTTTTCCTAATTCTGAAAATCGTGCACACCATAAGGTGCGTACCATGCATGGCAGAAATGTTTCCATTAAAGCAGTGTTTCCATTAACCTGAGAATTTCCAGAAGAATAATCTAATGAAGTTAAGGGTGAAGGTTTTCCTAATTCTGAAAATCGAGCACACCATAAGGTGCGTACCATGCATGGGAGAAATGTTTCCATTAAAACCATGTTTCCATTAACCTGAGAATTTCCAGAAGAATAATCTAATGAAGTTAAGGGTGAAGGTTTTCCTAATTCTGAAAATCGTGCACACCATAAGGTGCGTACCATGCATGGGAGAAATGTTTCCATTAAAACCATGTTTCCATTAACCTGAGAATTTCCAGAAGAATAATCTAATGAAGTTAAGGGTGAAGGTTTTCCTAATTCTGAAAATCGTGCACACCATAAGGTGCGTACCATGCATGGGAGAAATGTTTCCATTAAAACCATGTTTCCATTAACCTGAGAATTTCCAGAAGAATAATCTAATGAAGTTAAGGGTGAAGGTTTTCCTAATTCTGAAAATCGTGCACACCATAAGGTGCGTACCATGCATGGCAGAAATGTTTCCATTAAAACCATGTTTCCATTAACCTGAGAATTTCCAGAAGAATAATCTAATGAAGTTAAGGGTGAAGGTTTTCCTAATTCTGAAAATCGTGCACACCATAAGGTGCGTACCATGCATGGGAGAAATGTTTCCATTAAAACCATGTTTCCATTAACCTGAGAATTTCCAGAAGAATAATCTAATGAAGTTAAGGGTGAAGGTTTTCCTAATTCTGAAAATCGTGCACACCATAAGGTGCGTACCATGCATGGCAGAAATGTTTCCATTAAAACCATGTTTCCATTAACCTGAGAATTTCCAGAAGAATAATCTAATGAAGTTAAGGGTGAAGGTTTTCCTAATCCTGAAAATCGTTCACACCATAAGGTGCGTACCATGCATGGGAGAAATGTTTCCATTAAAACCATGTTTCCATTAACCTGAGAATTTCCAGAAGAATAATCTAATGAAGTTAAGGGTGAAGGTTTTCCTAATTCTGAAAATCGTGCACACCATAAGGTGCGTACCATGCATGGCAGAAATGTTTCCATTAAAACCATGTTTCCATTAACCTGAGAATTTCCAGAAGAATAATCTAATGAAGTTAAGGGTGAAGGTTTTCCTAATTCTGAAAATCGTGCACACCATAAGGTGCGTACCATGCATGGGAGAAATGTTTCCATTAAAACCATGTTTCCATTAACCTGAGAATTTCCAGAAGAATAATCTAATGAAGTTAAGGGTGAAGGTTTTCCTAATTCTGAAAATCGTGCACACCATAAGGTGCGTACCATGCATGGGAGAAATGTTTCCATTAAAACCATGTTTCCATTAACCTGAGAATTTCCAGAAGAATAATCTAATGAAGTTAAGGGTGAAGGTTTTCCTAATTCTGAAAATCGTGCACACCATAAGGTGCGTACCATGCATGGCAGAAATGTTTCCATTAAAGCAGTGTTTCCATTAACCTGAGAATTTCCAGAAGAATAATCTAATGAAGTTAAGGGTGAAGGTTTTCCTAATTCTGAAAATCTTGCACACCATAAGGTGCGTACCATGCATGGGAGAAATGTTTCCATTTAAACAATGTTTCCATTAACCTGAGAATTTCCAGAAGAATAATCTAATGAAGTTAAGGGTGAAGGTTTTCCTAATTCTGAAAATCGTGCACACCATAAGGTGCGTACCATGCATGGGAGAAATGTTTCCATTAAACCATGTTTCCATTAACCTGAGAATTTCCAGAAGAATAATCTAATGAAGTTAAGGGTGAAGGTTTTCCTAATTCTGAAAATCGTGCACACCATAAGGTGCGTACCATGCATGGCAGAAATGTTTCCATTAAAACAGTGTTTCCATTAACCTGAGAATTTCCAGAAGAATAATCTAATGAAGTTAAGGGTGAAGGTTTTCCTAATTCTGAAAATCGAGCACACCATAAGGTGCGTACCATGCATGTTCGAAATGTTTCCATTAAAACTATGTTTCCAATAACCTGAGAATTTCCAGAAGAATAATCTAATGAAGTTAAGGGTGAAGGTTTTCCTAATTCTGAAAATCGTGCACACCATAAGGTGCGTACCATGCATGGGAGAAATGTTTCCATTAAAACCATGTTTCCATTAACCTGAGAATTTCCAGAAGAATAATCTAATGAAGTTAAGGGTGAAGGTTTTCCTAATTCTGAAAATCGTGCACACCATAAGGTGCGTACCATGCATGGCAGAAATGTTTCCATTAAAACAGTGTTTCCATTAACCTGAGAATTTCCAGAAGAATAATCTAATGAAGTTAAGGGTGAAGGTTTTCCTAATTCTGAAAATCGAGCACACCATAAGGTGCGTACCATGCATGGGAGAAATGTTTCCATTAAAACCATGTTTCCATTAGCCTGAGAATTTCCAGAAGAATAATCTAATGAAGTTAAGGGTGAAGGTTTTCCTAATTCTGAAAATCGTGCACACCATAAGGTGCGTACCATGCATGGGAGAAATGTTTCCATTAAAACCATGTTTTCATTAACCTGAGAATTTCCAGAAGAATAATCTAATGAAGTTAAGGGTGAAGGTTTTCCTAATTCTGAAAATCGTGCACACCATAAGGTGCGTACCATGCATGGCAGAAATGTTTCCATTAAAACCATGTTTCCATTAACCTGAGAATTTCCAGAAGAAAATCTAATGAAGTTAAGGGTGAAGGTTTTCCTAATTCTGAAAATCGTGCACACCATAAGGTGCGTACCATGCATGGCAGAAATGTTTCCATTAAAACCATGTTTCCATTAACCTGAGAATTTCCAGAAGAATAATCTAATGAAGTTAAGGGTGAAGGTTTTCCTAATTCTGAAAATCGTGCACACCATAAGGTGCGTACCATGCATGGGAGAAATGTTTCCATTAAAACCATGTTTCCATTAACCTGAGAATTTCCAGAAGAATAATCTAATGAAGTTAAGGGTGAAGGTTTTCCTAATTCTGAAAATCGTGCACACCATAAGGTGCGTACCATGCATGGGAGAAATGTTTCCATTAAAACATGTTTCCATTAACCTGAGAATTTCCAGAAGAATAATCTAATGAAGTTAAGGGTGAAGGTTTTCCTAATTCTGAAAATCGTGCACACCATAAGGTGCGTACCATGCATGGCAGAAATGTTTCCATTAAAACAGTGTTTCCATTAACCTGAGAATTTCCAGAAGAATAATCTAATGAAGTTAAGGGTGAAGGTTTTCCTAATTCTGAAAATCGTGCACACCATAAGGTGCGTACCATGCATGGGAGAAATGTTTCCATTAAAACCATGTTTCCATTAACCTGAGAATTTCCAGAAGAATAATCTAATGAAGTTAAGGGTGAAGGTTTTCCTAATTCTGAAAATCGTGCACACCATAAGGTGCGTACCATGCATGGGAGAAATGTTTCCATTAAAACCATGTTTCCATTAACCTGAGAATTTCAAGAAGAATAATCTAATGAAGTTAAGGGTGAAGATTTTCCTAATTCTGAAAATCGTGCACACCATAAGGTGCTTACCATGCATGGCAGAAATGTTTCCATTAAAACCATGTTTCCATTAACCTGAGAATTTCCAGGTTTTGTAATTTTGCTTTTTGGGAAGTATTTGATAAGAAAAACGGCTAGTGGAGTTAGAGAAGGTGGGTTGACATTTTAAGAGGTTGGATATAATGTACCAACTGGGACTCTTATGTCAGAGGGAGAAAGTGGGCAGACGCGAGCTCAAAGGTTTGTATCGAAACCTTTATGAAAAGTCTGCCATTTTTATCACCCAGTAAAACTATACTGTACAAAAGCAATTGAACTGGTCCACGATACCGGTAAGCCTTATATCGTTCCTCGTCGCCCTACGCTGCAACCATTCAGGCTCTTTAACAATTTGCTGCTTGGGCAAAGGGAGGGAACCAGAATAACACAAAAATCATAAAAACTGTTTGGAAAATGCAAGACATTATGATGAAATATCTGTATCTTGACATTTCAGATGAGGGAAACGGGCTCAAAGATCCACAACGTACGTGTCGGGATGTAGCAATTATATTATTGAATTTTCAACATTATTAATTCACAGAGGTGTTGCTGCATATTTCCCCTGATCAAATCTATCTCGAATAGTGTAACTTTCGCATGAACAGGTTTTTCTTTGCTGCATAACATAATTGTTCATTTATTTTTGAATGGCCTCAGGAAAATTACACATCTACCTGACTTTTCTTCAAAAGTAAATCTGCATCTCTTAGCACTTTCAGGTGTTACGTTTGGAAGTCTTACTCTCGTGTCATCAGTCTCCGTTTTCTAGATATCCAATAGAATGAAACTACCAATAGAATGAAGCGATGATGTGAAGGAGTTTGGTGCATTTTATTTTTTAGTTTATTTTTATGTTGTTTGTTGGTGTGTATAAAGAATGTTTAATTACTGAACTGCAACAAGAATGTAGGTTTTTGCTTTAGTACAGTAGCTGCAAATTGTAAAAAGTTAAAATTTCAGTAATCAGTACCATTTCTTTGAATAAAAAAGTAGTATTTCTCCATTTTTTCATACGCAACTAGTAAAAATATCCAAAGTAAAATCCTCTTAAACAGTAATATTAAGAAATCATCGTCCAGTTATAATATTATATCCGGCTTATCCGGCACAAAAATTATAACCTAGATACGGTAAAAACTAACTTATATCTGGTTTATCCGACAACAAACACTTACCCGGCAACTTTTTCGTAGAAACGCTATGGATAAGTAGGCGAATAACAATATCAATCATGGGCACTCGCTGTAAACATAACTTATTTACGAATCCCCTAAGGTGTGCCGATTTCATAATTTGCTGTCCCTTCTTGGTCTTTGCTCATAATTTCATAAATTTTCCTATTTTCAAAGAAACTGAATTTTTTAGTTTCCATATGACATCATTTATCCTCACTCTCTGTAGTTAGCAGGTGTAACTTGTCTCCTGATCTCTGAGGCCTTTTATGAAGTGGGAAACGCTAACGGTAAGTTATCAGACTGGTCGTATAAGTTATCTTGGGATGCTTGAACGCACTATCCGTAACCCAGGATAACTATCTTAAATGACCTTCTAGTAATAGGAAATTGCTGGGGGAACAGGCTACTCTGAGATTAATGCCCGTGCCACATCCTAGTCACATCTATCGATAAAGAAAGCCAAATATCATGAATGACAAGGCAATTTCCTTGATTTTAGCGTCACACTTGTATTTAAAAAGCAAAAAATTAAGATTGCAAGAAATTAGTTTAAACAGTTTGCTCCAACAGTAATTTGTGTCAAACTGTTCTCTACTAATACGAAGTCTTCTTTACTTATGTCAGATTCCTCTCCCAGATAGAAAAACTGCTGTTCTAAGTTTCCATCTTTCCTAGTTTCAAAATGTATGCCTTAAACCTTGACTCTGATTGGTCAGTTAAGAAATTTATGCTTGAAAGTTGAACAATGATCAACTCGAGAAATTACAAACGGCGGAAGTAATTGGCGCTGTAGTAGTGGGTGATTTTGATTTTATCGACAAGTGTGGCATGTGGCAAGGGCATACGCCTTCTAGTTATTTTTAGGAGTGAGATTCGTCGTATTTTATAAAAGCCTGCAATCTCTAAGAATTTTTCAAATAAAAAATGCTTAGTAGAAGAGCGTGGGCCGTGAGGATCAGCTGGACAAACGAATAATTCAAATGTGGACTCCTGATTTAATGCTGCCAAGATAGTCCACAGAGAATGTTAGTCATACCGACAAATGTTAAATCAAAAACTATAATAAACTGTGATCTCTTTACCTTCTAGGTGTCACGGGACAAATCAAACAGATAGCTCTTGAAACTCACAACTGGTCCATGGATGAAGCAGACCGAGAACGATACCATTACAAGTATCAGCAACTTTGGAAATTGGAAAAACACGGATTCGTTAGATTTTCATCCCAGCCCGGAGTGTATACAAACAGAATAAATAATATAGCGAATATGAGTGATTTCTATGCTTATGAATTGGCTTGGTATAATCCCAAATTTTACATTTAATAAATTTGTTTTAGATACACCTGTTGTTTATTTATTTTTTTTTTAGCTGTAAATATATAGTACGGAGTGCTCGTTATTCAAGACCAGAGGGCAGCATTGAGCTGGCTAGCAATGCTGGCTTTGCTTTATATTAATATCTGTAACTAGAGGGAATCTGCATAGCCGATATTTATGATCTGGCGAACGAGCGGAGGAAAACAAATAATCCAAGCCAATAATGAAATATGTTTCTCCTTTGCGTTTTTTTTTGTCTCAAATTCAATTAATTATCATTGTCATGAATAAATGACATTTTTTAAACCTTACAAAATCCTAACTGAAACGCCATCAATAATGCTAGTCTGTTGAAATAAGTTGATTAGAGAATTAAGAGCATGGTCAGTTTTGAAATAGTCTGTATTATTAATGGTTACGCAGGATAGTTTTCACTAGATGTTCTTACAAGCAAACGTCACTTTCCATCGGATCTTCACAACTGCTGCTTTGTCGCTAATAAGACAAGGGTTGCTGTGAATAGCCTCCTTGTACCTGATAAGTGTTCGCCATTTGCATTGGGGTAAAAGGTCACCCAAACGTACCTCAGCACAATAAGTTCTATATTAAAATGTAAACACACTTTAGGCTTATGGGTAGCTATTAAAAAAACGGCGCATGCAATTAGACAGAAGAAATTATTTGACCATAGTTAGTGAAATATTTAAGAATTTTTCTTTCTGTAATAAAACTGTGTGCGCACATAAGAGAGTAACCCAAGAGAAGAGACACATTGATGACAGCATCTCTTTCAATTTTTAGGTCCCTAGGCTACTTGTTAAGATCTCCGTGTCTGTTATTAAAGAAATGTAAAAAAAAACTATGTTATTACACTGAAGTGCATAGGTGTGAAACAATCATAAAAACCGTGAAATAATTCTTAGAAAAGTGTTACGGTTGAGAATAATTGGATATTTTCTTGGTATTAAATAAAAAACAACCGCTAAACTTTGACTTTTTGTCCCCTTTCTTTGAGAAAGACTGCTCACACACAAAGGCCATTGACTTTGAACGAGAAGTATTATAAATATATTTTTAAGACTTTAGCGCAAAAAGCGGGGGTTAAGGAAGCGGCAACTCCCCCTCATATATGGAATAGTTGCGTTGATTTTAGGTTTTAATATTACTCCTTAATTTCTATTGATTTTTTTATTTATTTAATCAATGACCGTTCCTCAAATCATGCGAGGAAGTCCCCTACCCGTGCAAAATTTCCTCTGGAGAATTTTCCCCAGAAACTTTCCTTTACACGAAAAATGTTCCTTGTGGGAAATCCCCCGCCCGCACTAGCCACTCCAATTTCCAATCGAATGAGCCCTTTTCGAAGTTTCTATGACAACTCCTTCGATACGAAGTGCCCGGGAGGAGAAAAAAAACACATTGTGCCCACATCGTTCTTTACTTAGGCAGCGCTAGCGCGCTGTCTATGATTAAATAGAAAAAACAAGTTTTTCAACTAAAAGTAAGAACCTACATTAAAACTTTAAATAAACAAAATTTTTCAATATATGAGAGGGTTTCCCCCTCTTGCGCCCCTCTCTTTACGCTAAAGTTTGACTTTTCTCACAATTCTTTAAGAAAGACTTCATAAACATTAAGGCCGTTTAATTAGGATAAAAAGCTTTGTCGAAGCAACAGAGACGTTAGTTTAATGAGCAAGTGATTTTGGAGGGCGCAACTCCATTCATATATGTACTGATTTTTGTCTTTTTCAATGTTGTTCCGTACTTTAAGTTCTAAAAAACTTTTAATTCATAATCAGATTATACTGGAAAATCTGGCTCCCTCAAGATGGTGTCAGGCGCCATCCCCTCTCCCCACTCTGAACTCACCCACACTCTTTCATAACAGATGATTGGAAATTAAAAAAAAGTTTACTATTCATATTGAACGGCCATTATGTTTCAGGAGTCGCTCTTAAAGGATTGGGACAAAAAGTAAAAACTTACGATTAATTAAAAGTATACGTGTACTAAAGTATACGTATGCTATAAACTAAACTATACTATAGTATTTACGTATACTATATACTAATCTATATTAAAGTGTACTTAATAATTTCTGTCTATTTTAAGGTTTGATGTTGCTCCTTACTTTCAGGTTTTTTTTTTTTAATTTAATTTCTAATCGTTCTCAAATAATACCGGGAAATCTTGTTCTCCTCCATGAAAAATTCCTTCCTCCCCGGAAGAAGGAGGAGAAAAATTCTACCGTGGAAAGCTCTTTTCACGTAAAAATATATCCCACCCCTCCAGGGAAATTCCTCTACGAAAAATTTCACTTTAGCTGAAAATTCCACCCAGAAACTTTCTTGCGGACGATCTCAAGTTAAAAATTTTTCTTGCGCACTTTCATTTGAAAAAGACTTTAATTTCTGATTGTTTTTAAAATCATGGCGGTAATCTCCTCCGTGAAAAGTTTTCCAACACAAATCCAGCGAAAGGGTATTTACCAGCAAAGGTCTTTATTGGGGGGGGGGGGTACAAAAAGACTTTTAAAAACGTATCAGAAATGTGAAATTGATATCTACTCCCTTATGATTTCTGGGTATATTTCTCATCTATGCTGTTATTCTGTAAGTAAAGAATAACATTAAACCCCAAAATAAGCAGAATTTATTCCGTACAGGAGGGGATTGCCCCTTCCTTATCCACGCCTCTACCTCAAAGAAACTTCAGACTCTTCTCATTTGACCAGAAAATGAATGTTCTAGTCCTTTTTTTAGATCCAAAGAGATTGGAGACCAGCCAGCTGCATGGGGGTGATATTTTCCGGGTAGGGGGTATACATTTTTCTGGGGAGCATTTTCTGTGGGGGTCCATTTTATGTGGGTTGTATTTTCCGGGGGGGGGGGAAGCCGGCCAAAAAAGGACAAGGAAAGATACAAAAAAGACCGCTAATATCTTTAGATGCGTCAAACGAGGCATGCTCAATGCCGATAAAAACCAGAAAAGAACAGGAACGTCTAACAATAAAAAAAAAAAAAAAATAAGTTGCATCTAATCAAGTGAAGAAGAGAAGGGGAAAATCAGAATTGCTCGTCAATAAAACTAAAATAATTAAAATCTAACCTGCATTAGGCTGGACTCTTATTACCTGGATGGTATTGGAGTAGCTTAAATACATTTGGTTTGCTTTTTTTGTGCGGGAAGGGGAGGGGGGTCATTTTTTTCGGTTTTCTTTTTTTTTAATATTGTTTCTCGTTTTCTTATCTCTTCTTGCACTGTTCTTGTTGTTCCATTCTTCCGGTTTCGTATTGGTTTCGTTTTTATTCTTTTGTTGTACTAATATAAATGAATAGAAAATTCTTAAAACGAGTTCAGCTAAAATTGAATGTGCACATCAAGCTTAATATCTTACTATTGTAGCATAAATGAAGCCCAAAACGAACAGAAACTAAGTAAACAATCATAGCAAACAAACATAGATGAATAGATAAACCTTAAAACGAGCAAGCTGAAATTAAATATGCGAATCAAGACTGAAACAAACAAAAATCACTACAAACAAGATTATGGGTACTGCCTGCTTCCCTTACTGTAATTAAATAAAAAAACAAGTTTTTTTTAACTGAAAGTAAGGAACGACGTTAAACCTTAAAACGAACAGAAATTATTCCGTATGTGAAAGGGGCTGTTCCCTCCTCAACGCCTCGCTCTTTACGCTAAAGTTTGACTTTCTCACAACTCTTATTTTTTTAAACAATAAAAAACTTAATGCAGGTTTTGATTTTGGCTCCCCGTACATGAATAATTAAAACAAAATTTGCATATTAATTTTACTTTTATTTGGTTAAATGGCTTTCTCGAAACTTGTTTAATTTTATTTACGAACGTTTTTATTAGTAATAAATAAACGTAACTTACGAATTAACTTACATAACGAACTACAATATTCATATATTTTTAATACGTATATTAGGGGGCTCGCCCCCTAGTCAATACCTCGCTCTTTAAGCTAAAGTTTGAATTTTGGTCCAATACTTTAAAAATGACCCCTTAATCACAAAGGCCGTTATTTACAATAAATAGCTCTTATGAAAGTACTAACAAATCTTTGGCTTAAAGAGCGAAGTATTGACTAGGGGGTGAACCCAATCATACACGTAATATTTTCTGTTCGTTTTAAGTTTTGATGTTACTCCTTATTTTCAGTTGGAAACTTGTTTTTTTATATTTAATTTCTGATCTTGTTTTTAAAATAATGATGGGAAATCTGGAGCCCCCTTCATAGCAATGTACCTTCCCCCCATAAGAACTTCCTTCATGGAAAGATCTTCCCAAATAACCCCCGACCCACCCACCCCCCTACTACCAGAAAAAATACCCCCTGAAAACGTCTGTATACTTCCAAACAACCAATACTATATGTTAAAATTGGGTGAAGTTCATAATTTTCAGCCCTCCTCCTTTGACTGTGTTATACTTTGACTGTGAATATTCTCAATGAAGATAAAAACTTCAGACACGACACCAAAAGTGCCGTTTTTAATGCCATTTGAACTTGATGATGGTCGAATTTATATGAAAGACCTAGATATATGCAATATCTTTCATATGAGCTATAAAAGATCTACCAAAGATGTTCTAGTATCCTGCTAGTGCCACCCTTTGAGAAATAGAACAAAAGTGCCATTTTAGTGCCAAATGGCACTTGCAGATGGCAGAATTTATAAAAATCACGTAGATATGAGAAATAGCTTTTGAATGAGCCATTAAGAATCTCTTTATGATGTTCTGGTAGCCCGCTAGACCTGTTGAAAAAAAAAAAAAAAAAAAGGGTAACAGATCAGTGCTACGGATGCAAAAAAGTGATTTTCCTTGTTGTTCAGGGAGGGGGACTGTAACTTCCCTGTACAAATTTTTTACCATGGTGATTCCAATGGTACACTTTTCATTTTGATATGACGCCATTTTCGAGGGGCGTGAGTCCTTTTTTTTGAAATCAAGATAAATTTCTTTTCGCAATAAACTTTTACTTTTAAGACGAACCGAAATAATTGTTAAAGTTCCTGAGTCAGTGTCAGATGGGAATTTTATTCACTAGGCAGTTTTTTTCAAAACACGTTTTTTAACTTTTGGTTACTATGGGCTGTGGTTCTTTCTTTACTAGGTTGCAGCTGCCGCTGCAACCATGAAATCAAAAAATATTTGAAACAAGTGACATTATTCCAGTGCTATTCCCAGATATCAAGTTAAAATCTCGTAATATGTGAATAAAATCATTTCTTTTACAAGTTTTTTTTAATTAACATATTTGTGTGTTAGAAGTTAAATGTAAGAAGCTACTTTTAGAATTCAATAGCTTATCGTATCAGTATAGAGTCAGGTGGAAGTATAATGTAGTATTAGAAGTAGTGATTGTGTATCTTCAGTAATCAGTACCATGTCAAGTATTAGAATAATTGCAAAGGCAAAAACTAGACTATTTAACCATGTAGAATTATTAGCATATCAGGTGAAGGTATTTTCAGTATTAGGTGAAGGAAAGTATTATTTACGTACTTAATCATATAATCAAATGCGTTAGCCAGTAGAAACTCTTCGGCCCTTTCGCCAGATAGAGTGAATAGGTGATGGACTTTTAAGTAATGTTTTCACATATGTAGTCACATAAAGGCAATCGGGAATACAATATATATATATATATATATATATATATATATATATATATATATATATATATATATATATATATATATATATATATATATATATATATATATATATATATATACATATATATATATATATATATATATATATATATATATATATATATATATATATATATATATATATATATATATATATATATATATATATATATATATATATATATATATATATATATATATACGTCTTACTAAATATAAGTTAATTCAAACAATAAATGCCAAGTTTTAAAAAAATAACATAATAAAACGGGATCAAAATTCAAAAAAAATAAAAAGACAAGTAGTAAACACAACGATGAGGACATCGTTAACAATGGGAAGGATGATATGTAACGGGATCAAAATCCTACAAGCATAAACCCCTCCGTCGAGTTATTAATTGAGACAATATTTTCTGATATAACGCTAAGTTAAAAGACACGAAATTTGCGTCGTGCTATCTGCTTAATTAAGAGGCAAGTGCCTACATCGGGTCTTTACTATGAAACTTATTATTCCGAGTATCTATTAAAATGGCTAAAATAAGCGAAATTCCGAAAGAAGGATCTATCTAATAGCTATTAATTATGTAAAATGAAACCTGACCAATTTTTATATAAAACTTTTGTTGACAGAAAGAATTCCGAGATGTCAGATTTACAGCCATTTATCTTATAGTTTATCTTTCAACTTTTTATTTGAATAAAATTACTGGCGCCAGTATTGCAGGTGCAAAATAATGATGTCTTTAAGCAATGAATAGCATCCGCAGGTGCAAACAAAGTAGCCAATGGCGAAACAGTGTTTCACTAATAAAAAAAGATACAAAGTAGGATAGACATTGTAAACCAGACTTTTGTTCGACAGAAAAAAGTTCAGAAGTTTCATTCTCATAGCCATAAATTATACAAAGTAGAACATTAATAATGCAAAACAAAAACTTTGTATGACAGGAAAAATTCGGAAATGTCAATCGTAGAACTATAAATTACGTGAAAGTTAAAATAGCCAATTGGTATATTCCTCGTCCAATAAGAATATAGGACATGCTATTTGACCAATAGGTCCAAAGTAATATACTTTTTAGCAGTGCCTGAATGTGACCGCTGGCGAAATCAGATAGTATAGTTAGTAGAACTTAGCAATTTTGCACCAGTCTTGGAGTAGAGTTTGAGAGCAGTCTAATGTGTGTGAACTTATGATCTAGCTATTGATAACATTTGACAATTTGAGATCACGAGTAAACCTATATTGCGCTACATATGCCTCAGTGTATAATTTCGTCGAAGTGTCTTAACAGTGAATTGAAGTGCAGATTATTTTGATAGTCCCGAATCAACTTTTTATTGTAAATGTGATTAAAAATAAATACATTACTCTCTTATTTCTTATTCTTCATGTTAGTATTTCTCAAGAACAATTAGTCCTTGTGGCTCCATCCGCTCTCTAGGGAACCTGAATCCAAGTAGTCTGATTTCGCCTCAGTATGGCCATTAGCATATGCTCCCCACTTGAACCGCTGTTTTGATCCCCCGTCACACGAAGTTCCCCTTCAAACTATGGTACAAAGCTTATAAAAAAAAACCCTAAAGAATCATATATAGAAACCCCCCCCCATTAGATATTTTAAACATGGATGTTCTTATTTCTGAAAATTAAAACCCAACTTTATTAGAAAATCAAATATTATTAATAAAATCAGACATATACCTACGGATGGTTAGGAAATCTAGCTCAGAAAAGTCCAAAATAGCAAACTAGACATCCCAAATCATGAGTTTCATGCAAGACACGCCTAAGAAAGGTTAAGAAACCTAGCTAAGAAAAGTCTAAAATAGTAAACCAAATATCCCAAATCATATATTTCAGACAATACACCTACGACAGGCTAAGAAACCTAGGTCAGAAAAGTGCGAAATAGTAAACCCAGAACCCCAAATCATAGGTTTCAGACAACACACATCTACAAACGCTAAGAAATCTAGCTTAAATGTAAATTTATTATGCTTTAAGTATGTTTTATGTTATTCTAAGACATGTTAAAAAAACTAAAAAAAAGTTCAAAAAAATAAACTTCAAAAAAAAATTATAAGAAAATGGGGAGATGGTGCCCTCAAAAAGTTGGAGGGAGGGGCCCCTTGGAGGTAGGGGATAGGGGACCTTTGGAGGCTGAGATCCTTGCTGGTTAGGGTCATTGATGGTCGTGGCTCTTGATGCTTCAAACCTATAATCATCTGACTAGTCGATTTCTACGGATTGTTCTGAATTTCTTTATTAAAATTCCTTTCTGGGCATTTACATCACTATTAGTATCAACTATTTAGTATACCATAATGTTAGAGCATATTTTATATTGACAACACTGTTCAAATGGTACTTGTGTAATATGCAGAGCACATACGAGAAATATAGCTAGGTCAAGTCGTAAGGTCATCTTGTCATCATTAATCATTTCCGTAGATTGATGCCTAGGATGTTATTCCGAATATATAATAAATTGCCTAGGAGTTAGCAACCCCTTCGGGCTTACCGTAACTGGTAGGCAGTTTAACCCTTTTTTATCACCTTCATGCAATCCAATTAAAAAATGTTATCGAGCTCTGTTTCACCCCTATTATTCAATCATCAATTAAGATCATTCAGTGCAGAGCTACACAAATGGAATACCTTATCGCAAATTTTTTGCAAATGATTCAACTTTTTGGTATCAAATAGCATATGTCATCCTTAAACCATCCGTCGAATGCTAATAGCCGAAAGCTTGGCTGTTAACCGCACCGTTAGTAGAAACATCTCTGATTGGCCCAGAAATAGGTGATGCCTCAGAAACCAGTCCACTCGCTTCATACGATCTCGTTCCTGGTTCCAAATACAACTTGCTTGGTCATATTATAGGTCCATTATATAGAGGGTTTAGTCGTTTTATACCTGTCTTGATACTGTATACATGCTTACTACTCATAATAGATGTGAAATATACAATTTGGGTTCTATATTTGCACATAAGCGAGGGGGGTTAAGTATTTGGACAGTTTGAAGTCAGAAAACAATTCTTCCTTCATAATATGCAGAATAATCGTACCTAACACATTTTCCTTGCAGACCCGCTATATTTTATCCCCCCCCCACCCCTAATGTGCAAATATATAGTCCAAATTTGTTTCTAAAGCAACGAAGAAACTGGTGTATTCTCGAGTTTTACACCTCGTAAACTTGAGTGAGTGGCGTAAAACATACAAGTGCCGGAATTATTTATGGAGAGAGAGCTTGATTTCCCGGTATTATTTAAAAACAATCAGAAATTAAATATAGAAAAAACGAGTTTTTTCAACTGAAAGTAAGGAGCATCATCAAAACTTAAAATGACCAGGAATTATTACGTATATGAAAGGAGTTGCCCCCTCCACAAGACCTTGCTCTTTACACTAAAGTTTTGACTTTTTGTCCTAATTCTATTAGGACATAGAATTAGGACAGGACAAACTTTTTGTCCTAGTCCTGAAACACAATGGCCGTTTAATTAGAACAATAAGCTTTGTTTTACAATTGATAAAAAAAAAAACTTTATTTAAAAAAAAACTTTACAGTAAAGAGCGAGGTCTTGAGGAGGAGGTATGTAATAATTTCAATTCGTATTAAGGTTTGATGTTGCTCCTTATTTTCAGTTGAAAAACTTCTTGTTTTTATCTAATTACTTACAGATAGTATTTGTTAATGGGAAACATACGTTTTTTAAAGAAAAGTAAAGAGCCTCAATAAACAAAAATGAGCAGAAATAAAGTCAAATCATCTTCAAAGTAAAAACTATGGAGTCTAATAGATAAAAATAAAAAGATATAAGATATTTTCTTATATGAAAAAGACTATGTAAATAAAAAATGAACAAAATTAATATTCAACAAATAAAGAAGTTTGAAGACTATAAGGAATACATATCAGAACATTTATATCAGACTGAAATTTGTTTTTTTTAAAGTAAAGTACAAATTATTTTCGGGCAAATTATCAAACAGTTCTTGGTAACGAAATGTAAGCAAGGAGCGACCCGGCTCAATAGTAACCGAAACTCTAAAAATGGAACTTTGATACCAATAGATACATCAGAAGAATCAGATGTTTATGCTGATTTTAAATATATAAGTTTCATCATGTTTAATCTTACCCATCAAAAGTTACGCGCCAGAGAAAATTTGCCTTATTTTCGAAAAAAAGGTGGAAACAACCCTTAAAAGTCATAGAACTTTAATGAAAGTCACACCACATTCAGCGTGTCAGAGAACCCTGCTATAGAAGTTTAAAGCTCCTATCTGCAAAAATGTGGAATTTTGTATTTTTTTCCAGAAGAAAGATCACGGATGCCTGTTTATGTGTTTGTTTGTTTGTTTTTTGTTTTGTTTTTTTTTATTTTCCCAGCGGTGATCGTATCGATCCAGTAGTCCTAGAATATCGTGAGAGGGCTCATTCGAACGGAAATTGAAAGTTTTAGTGCCATATTAGAGTGAACAAAAAAATTGGAGTGCAACTTGGCCCCCTCCCACGCTCATTTTTTTCCCGAAGTCACCCAATCAAAATTTTGAGTTAGCCATTTTATTCAGCATAGTCAAAAATCTAATTAATATGTCTTTGAGGATGACTTAGTCCTCCAAAGTTCTCGGGGGAAGGGCTGCAAGTTATAAACTTTGCCCATTGTTTACATATAGTATTGGTTATTGGGAAGTATACAGGCGTTTTCAGGAAGAATTTTTTTCTAGTGGGGGGTCGGGGTCGGAGTAGGGGTTACGGGGGAGGATCTTTTCATGGAGGATATTTCCTTGGGGGAAGGGACATTTCCATAAAGGGGGCCCCAGATATCCCAGCATTATTTAAAAAACGATCGAAAATTAAATAAAAAAACAAGTCTTTTTTCAACTGAAAGTCAGGAGCAACATTAAAACTTAAAACGAACAGAAATTATACGTATATGAGAGGGTTCGCTCCCTAGTCAATACCTCGCTCTTTACGCTAAAGTTTTTTTTAGTACTTTCAAAAGTGCTATCTATTCTAATTAACCGGCCTTTGTGATTCAGGGGTTTGTGATTCCAACAAAATTCGAACTTTAGCGTAAAGAGCGAGGTATTGACTAGGGAGCAAACTCCCAAATTTAATTAATAAAAACACACGAAAGTAGAAATTCGTCACGTAAGTTAATTCGTAAGTTACGTCAGAACAAAATTTCGAGAAAGCCAATTAGCCAAAAAAAGGAAAATTAATATACGAATTTGGTTTTAATTATTCATGTACGGTGAGCCAAAATCAAAGCTGCATTAATTCAAAATCGTTCAGAAAATAACTAAAAAAAACAAGTTTTTTAACTGAAAGTAAGGAGCGACATTAAAACTTAAAACGAACGGAAATTATTCCATATATGAAAGGGGCTTCCCCTCCTCAATGCCTTGCTCCTTACGCTAAAGTTTTTTATTGTCTAAAAAAATAAAGTTGCGAGACAGAGTCAAACGGAAAATAACGCGATCAGATTCAGCGTATCAGAGAACACAACTGTAGAGGGTTAAAGCTTCTATCTGCAAAAATGTGGACTTTCCCAGAAGATGTATTTTTTCCATGTGGATGGCAACTATGCTCCCTTCCACACCCTTTTCTCCCCAAAATCGTTTGCTCAAAAATGTAGAGCTACCTTAACCATTTTGTTCAGCATAGTTGAGAGACCAAATAAATTTGCCTTTGGAGTTAATTTGACCTCCCAAAGCCCCTCGGGAAAGGTCTTGAAAATATAAAATTTGCCCATTGTTTACGTATAATATCTTTTATTGGGAAGTATGCATACTATTCTCGGGTAGAGGATTGAATTTTCTGCTGCAGGGTTTTCCGCAGGGAGAACTTTCCATGGGGAAGGAGGTTTCCGGGGGATAAAACTTTGAGGGGAAATTACACTGTGGAATATTCCAGAATTCCTAAACTAAATTCTTTTTATTTGTTTTAACTTTCTCTCTGTCGACCCAATATTACGCTTAGAGATGTAACCTAACCAAAGCTAAATACCTCTTTTTGCCCCTTCAATCCCAAAAAACTAAAGTTTAAACATTTTTCACGGAGTGAGCAATACCTCACAAGACAGCGGAAATCTGTTTTTCATTAGGATTTCATTATATTCTAGATGCGGTTCTTCGCGTGTTTACTGGATTCTTAACAAGTACCCCGTTTTTTCTATGGGGGGATTTTCTAAAGGGGGGGTAAACACCTAAAACCTTAGAATCAGTATGAAAAACCAGTAATGTGTCAATTGTCGTCAAAATTCCCTTTTTAATTTTAGTTTAAATTTACTTGTTTAATTTAGTTCTTGTTTGCTTTAAGTTTTAATGTTGTGCCATACTCATAGGTTGAATTTTGTCTGTTTAATTTACCTATCTAGAAACCGCAAACAATATTTGTTTTTAATTATTATTAATGAATTACTGAGATTAATGACTTAATGAAAAACTGCTACTGGTACTTACAGTTCACTATTTTGAAGTTTTCGCCGCAATATCAGCAATAAGTGTTTTCAGCTATGGTTTCCAATCCCGTGCTCTGACTCTAAAACTTACTCTGTTAAACCAAGCGGATCCAAGCCCTACTTGAGCCTGAAAACGAAGCTAAAACCAATTTTGGCCCCAAATTTTCGCAAAAAAATTCTATTTTGTTTTTTCCCCGAAAAATCCCCGAATCTTGAAGACTTGTCCCCGAAAACTCCCCGAATTTTAAGATTCGATAGTGGAAGCCCTGGAAGCAGTTTCCGGGGAAAATTGAGGGATTTTTGTAGTAATATTTATCAATTTGTTTGATTTTTTTTCCTTTTTTTTTAGTAGTGCCATAATGGAATTTTTTGGTTATGTTGTTTTGTCAGCCCGTCGGGGGGGGGGGATAATGTTCTGTTTTTGTCTATTTATATTGAATTATGTGTTGGAATTTGGAGTTGGCCTAACGAACGGAAACGTTCCTTGGCGTTTGTTTTTTGTAAATTATGTGTAAATAAAATTATACTCCTGGAAAAAGAAATAAAGTTCTATAATAATTCAAGCTCAATACGACCAGAAACCACAATTAAAGATTATACGAAACCGTAAACAAACAGAAATTAAACCAAATGGTCACATCACTTATAACGATTATAGACGCTAATATAGATGAGTAAATAAATCTTTAAACGATTATGAATTAAACTGAATATTCAAGTCAAACTTAAACGAACAAAAATTACTTCAAGCATGGGTTTAGCTACTGCCTCTTTCCCTTTCCTCTAACCGTTTAAAGTTCTAAAGCCTATTGCTTCATTTGCTCTTTACTGAAAACAAATAATGCTCTACACAATCTTTTTGTATTTGTAATTTCGAAAAATAAAAAAAATAAAAGTGAAAACAAAAATCTTGAATTGCTGACTTTCCAGAGATTAGATCATAATATTTTGAATGTTCGGTTTATTCTGATTAGTTCTTTCCAGTCATCTTGATTATTATGGTGATTTATTTGACGTCGAGGGGCATGTGACGTTGGGGGGGGGGGGCATGTCATCCAGAGAGACACAGTTATGGGACCTTTTAATTATGCTGAACCAAATGAGCATCTGTAAATTTTGATTTGATGTCAATAGAGAAGAAATGGGTACGGGGGGGGGGACTAGTTGCTCTCCAATCTGTTTGGTCATTTGAAAAGGGAACTAGAACTTTTAATTTCGTTCAGATGAGCCCTCTTCCAAAATGCTAAGACCACTGGTTTGATACGATTACCCCTGAAAAAAAAAAAAAAAAAAAAAAAACAATTAAAAACGCATCTGTGATCTGGCAAAAAATGCAAATTCCGGATTTTTGTTGATAGGAACTTGAACCCTCTACAATCTGGTTCTCTGATACGCTGAATCTGATAGTATGATTTTCATTAAGATCCCTTAACTTTTTTGGGGGGTGTTTCAGGCTTTCTCAAAAATCTGGCAAGTTTTCTCAGGCATGTAGCTTTTGATGAGCAACATTAAACTTAATGAATATTATTTATTGGAATCAGCATAAAAATACAATTCTATTGATATATTAGTAGTCATCAAAATTTCTTTTTTCAGAGTTTTAATTACTATTCGGCCGACTCGCTCCTTACTTGTAGTTCTTACCACGAACTATGAAAGAATATACCTGCCAGAGTGCCAGTCAGCATTGCAAAGTCAAAAAACTTACTTTTCTCTCTTTTGTAAGTAGAGAAATAATGATTTAGTTCCGTTACATATCGTCACGATTTTAAAACAAGTTTGCAATGTATAAGCAGCATTGCAGTGTCTCTGGCCAATAATGGTCATATCTAAGTTATGAAATGCAAATAATGACAACTGGTTTTCTAAAATTTGAATGTCACATAGAATGGTACATGTTGCTCAACGTTTACACAGAAAAAATTGTGCCTACAGGCAGTATCCGTGAATTGCGTCAATGAGTAATTTTAATATTTAATTGCCATTATATTCGCCCAGGATTATCTGTTCCACGGCTGTTGCTGTTATTTGTTTGAAAAAAAAAATTAACAATCATTTACAATGTTTTTGGTATTAAAGGACAAGTATTGAAAGAGAGAATGTTCAATTACTCGATAAAGTGAATTTCTTCAACTCAATAAATTGCTCAACAACACAACTATATTTTTTCGGTTGGCGACTAAATTGACGTGAAAAGTGGATATTGCTCCCGTGTGAACGTCTCTGTGAACCTAGAGTCGATATAATATTTTTATTCCAAATTTTGGTAGATTTTACAAGTGCGTGATGACTAGTGATGTCCGTCCATATTAAAACTAAATTTAATAGCCATTTACTTGTGTACAATGGCGGGTTCCTTTGCAACTAAACCCTCATTTAGCTTGACCCCATTCAACTCAACCTGCTTAACTGAACCATTGTTCAACACTCCAGTTTAGCTCATCCCCCCGAACAATGCAACCCTCATTTAACTTAATCCTCATGCAACGTTACCCCGTTTAACCCAACCATATTTGACTCTACCCCAAATCGGCTCAACACGTGATAAAAAATGTCTCGAATGAAATGGTCTTTATTCATTGGCTAATTCTTATCCAAGTGTTTCTGCTTTATGCCGCTTTAAGGCAAAGCTAATCCTCCCCATTCCCTTCTAAAAAAAGAAAATATTATTCCTTCTTATGCATTTGAAACTGGAAAACTTTTCATGTCCAGGGTCTGAAGCCCCTTTCAACTCAAACCTCATATAATTCGGCCGTCATCTAACTCAACTATCACAAAACTCAAACTTGTGGCATGGTTGCAGCGACACTTGCAACTTAGGGAAAAACGAACCGTGAGCCGCGACCCACAGTACTCAAAATTTTAAAACGCGTTAAAAAAAAAGGATTGTCTAGCGAGAAAAAATTGCCGTTTATTGCCAACTCAGAAATAGTAATTTTAATTCGGTTAGTCATAATGGTAAAATGTTATTTTGAGACAACTCCTTTGTACAAGTAAACTAGTGCTGAGAAATTTATTCCGAGGGCGGTGGAAGGGAAAATCCAAAAAAGCGAGAAACAGATGAATAAACATGACAATATAAACAAATGATAGGAAGCCCCCCGCCTAGAAATTTTGAGATTTCTAGAGGACAGTAGCCTGAAGCTCCTACACGCGGTACATGCAACTGACGGATTAATTTGGCTTCAATGGGAGGCAAGGAGTTTGTAGTACTGCCCTTGTTCCATTCATTTTGATGGTTTTTACATTCACAGTAATATACACTGTGAAAAGGGTACTTATCGGTTATATAATAAAGACTCGAAAATTGAAGTTTGGTTAATGCTAATGAAATAAAACAAAATATTATGAAAATATAATACTTTAGTAACAAAATTATGAAAACTACTAAAAGAATTATGGAAGGGGGGCCACCCAGAGCGCAGTATATTAAATACCTAACCTTACCTAACCAAGGTACCTTTTTAGCCCCTCAACCCTGAAAAACCTATTCGGATATATTGTTCACGGAGAGCGAAACCCCTGTTTGCCTAGCGAGCCAAAGGAATTGTCTTGTTAAAGAAGTTGCTTGACTAGTTTTTGTCTTGTGAGCGCGACATGCGTCACAGATTCTCGAGTGTTTATTGTATAACCGATAAGTACCGTGAAAAATTAACGCCTGAACTATGTTGTTACTTCTTCGCGGTCTTTATTTCTTATCGTTAGAATAATGGACCAGAAGAAAAAAAAGTTTCTTTTTCAAATGAAAGCACAGAGCGACATTAAAAGTTGAAACCATTAGAAATCATCATATTTAGGGGGAGGGGCTTCTACCCGATCTGCAATCTGAAGTGTCTTTTTTCTCTGTTTAATTGACTTTTTCAAAACGGTAGATGGCTAAACTTGTCCCATTACCTTATTTTACAAGTGAAATATGCAGCACGTATCCTTCCCTCTCCCCCGAAAAAGAAAATTGGAATGGAGGATCAAAGGATTTACAATTGGAATCTAAGACCTTATAAAGCAGGTTTCTAAGCATAACTTGCAGATTTGCCCAGCTTATGGGGTAGTTTCTTATTTCCTGTTCATAAAAAATTATTTTGTATGTTATATGATGAGCTGGGATAAATACTTTCGATCCTAACGTTCAGAATGATAAAGGAAAAAGACTGCTATTTTTTATTTTCAAAAACCTCTAAACCGCCTTGAGTAATCAATGCTAACCGTAAAAGTACATCACATACAAATGCACACGTTACTGGTTCAAACTACCTTTTCACTTAGTCAACAACAGATTTCCGAATAGTGATTGGCAATAAGACACCGCTGTTGACTGGGATTTTATTTAAACTTGTAAGCAGTTTTTCCCAAATTGAAAAGAAATGTCATTTCCAATCAAAGTGAAAGGAGGGAGAGAATTTCTCATTTAAATTTGGAATACAAATGATTTAAATAGAGGGAGGCTTTGAATACATTTCGGTATTTGTTAAATATCCCAGCCACACCTTGTTTCTTCTCTCTAAACTACAATGCACGTATATTTTAACTAAATATTTAATATACAGAGTTGGTATTTTGGTTAGGTATTTAATATAATGCGTTCTGGGCGGCCTGCTTTCCATAATTCTCCGTTGTTGCTTCCATAATTTTATTACTAAGCATTATATTCTTATTATTTTAGTGTATTTCATTATGATTAACCTAACTTCACTTCTTGAGTGTGGTCGGATATTTAAAAAGTACCTACATTGGTATGGAGGAGAAGCTTGCGTACCTGTTACGCCTCATGCGGCTTAGTGCTGTAGTGATTTCTTAGTAGTAGTTGTGGTGGTATAAAGAACTGGGGTATAAGCCCACAATTAAGGCTATTGAGAAGGAAACATGTTAAGATTATACTTCTTACTTCATAAAATGCAAAAAAGTTGTAGTTGACAGCTTTGAAGGTGCTCCCAATATACGTTACCACCGCCCCCCGCCCCTCACCATAATGTGCAAATATATAGCCAAAATTAAACATTCCCCGTGTGTCTTTCTGTTTCTTGATTTCGTCAGTGTTGAAGGAATTGTGCGGGTACACAAGTTGAAATAAGAGCGACGCGTGGCAAAATACATGAGAAGTATATGAGTTGATCTATATGTCTGCCCATTAAGGGGAGGGGAGTAAGCTATACTGGAATTGCTTCAAAATATATTAACTACTATTCTCCTGCATATTATGAAATAAAAATTATTTTCTTAACTCGTTTCATTCTCAACAACCCCAGTTCTAGGCTTATACCTTAATTAGCCAATACCAGGAAGGATATCAGCCTTTTAACTGATGTTGTTTTTGAATATCAACTCTAGATAGGAATTTCCTGAATATAATGAAGTCAGATTATTTATATTTTGGGCTTTAGATACTACATGTTCTACCTGCATCTACCTGTTGTGATAGATGCCATGATGGGTGGAATTTAGGGTGGTACTTATTTAGCAGCCAGAAAACACACGAGGGTACTTATGCATTATACGGACCCACCGCTATATACTGTATAAGGAAACCAGACATGGAGACCCGTCAAACGGGTATTTGCTATCTAAATTGATTGCAAAGCGTGGTTTCTTATCGAGTTTTCAATATTTAAACGAGTGTTTTTTGGGATTTAGGGGGAGGAAGGTACCTAGGCCTGGTTAGGTTACGTACTTAATATATGCTATGCTTTACCCCCCACCCAGCCCCCCTAATTTGAAAATATATAGCCCAAATTTGTTTCTAAACTATTATATATTCATCCTATTTTATTTCATTAGCATTAACCAAATTTGACTTCTTTCCGGAAGTATGGAAATCTGCACGAGTTATTCCAATTCATAAGAAAGGTGATAAGACAGATATAGGTAACTATCGCCCAATAGCTATTCTTTCCCCTATATCTAAGGTTATTGAAAAAATTATTCAAAAAAGAATTGTCTCGTATTTTGATAAAAGGAATTTATTTACTAAAAATCAGTTTGGATTCAGGGCGGGTCATTCTACTGAACAAGCTATTGCAGCGCTAATTTTAGAGATTAATGATTCATTAAATGATGAAAATCATGTATCTACTCTTTTCTATGATATAAAGAAGGCATTTGATACGCTAAACCATGAAATTTTATTGGAGAAAATTAATAATGCAGGTATTAGAGGTAAAGGCTTAGATCTAATAAAATCTTACTTGCATGGTCGAAAAATTCAGGTAGAGGTAAATGGGCACCTGTCAAGCCATACTGTTATTGATGATGTTGGAGTCCCCCAGGGATCCGTATTAGGGCCATTACTATTTTTGATTTATACAAATGACCTTTCGAGGTGTTTACCCCAAGATAGTAGTTTAGCAGTAATTTTTGCAGATGATACGGCGGTGACAGTAAAAGCTAAAACCCCATCTTTGTTGGCTGAGAAAATGGTGACAGCAATGAATTCTTTGAATAAATGGTTTGCATGTAACTACCTGGCTCCGAACTTTTCTAAAACTGAATTCATGATTTTTGGGCGGTCACAGCGGGCAGTAGATAAAATTAACATAGATGAGTTAATTGTAAATCAAAGTAGGATAAAAAGAGTAAATTCATTTCGTTACCTTGGGATTATTCTTGATGAGCTTTTATCTTTCCGTAAGCATTCTGATCATTTGAGATTGAAACTTGCCCATAACTTAGGTTGTCTTCATAGAATGAAACATGTATTTCCTTTTTCCATCCTTAAAATTTTATATCATTCTCTAATTGAATCATATTTTAAATATTGCCCTGTAATATACCTCAACACATTTATTGTCCATCTCAAACCTCTTCAGATAATTCAAAATAAGGCGGTTAGAATCCTGGGTACTTTTATTCATCGCCCAGTGAGGCTTCAAAATCTTTCTGAAACCCAAACTTTATATCTTTTTCTCAATATACTTAATCTCAAACAACTGAAAGACCTGCATACAGCAATGTGGTATTATGATATCCAATCTTCGGCAAATTATTTCCATGATCTGGGTATAATTGAAACTCCCATTTCTCCTGCCCACCACGTCCGCTCCAAGAAGTATCGCCTTCCCCCAATTAAATCTGAAAGAGCTAGATTCTCAATCAGATACCAGATCCCTCATATTGCAAATAAATTTAATTTAATAGATGTGTCCCCAAGATTCAAGAGCCGATTTTCTTTGAAAAAATATATTTCAAAAATTGTTCTTTGCCTGGATGTTGGGATTGGTGAATTTGGATTTTAGTATGAAATTTGTTGTGGTGTTCTCGCGCTGGGGTGGCCTCCTCTGTTATCTCCTACCATGTGTGTCTTTTTTTTCATTATTGATATGCTTTATTTGTTTTTTCGGAATTTTTTTTTTTTTTTGTTTTTGGCCGACACATCGAGCCCTGCTCCCCGTCGGTCAGTTTAGAAAATAATTTGTTCATGTAATTTGTTTGTTAAATAAAGTTATTCTTCTTCTTCTTCGTGGGCCCGTATAATGCATAAGTACCCACACGAGAAGAACCGCATCTAGAATCTCAAAGATCCAGGGTTTCCGCTGCCTAGTGAAAAACAGGTTTTTGCTGCCTAGTGAGGTATTACTCATTCCGTGAACAATGTTTAAACTTCAGTTTTTTGGGGTTGAAGGGGCAAAAAAGGTATCTAGGTTAGGCTAGGTTAGGGTACGTATTTAATAAATGCTATGCTTTAACCCCATCGCCCCTAATGTACAAATATATAGCCCAAATTTGTTTATAAACTATTATATTTTTATCATACTTTGTTTTATTTTATTGGCATTAACCAAACTTCACTTTTCGCGTGTTTACTGGCTACTGAATAAGTACCTCTAGGGTTCTGCTACCCCCCCCCCCAAACGACTTTATCCCAAAATGTGCAACTAAGTATATTTATTCTGTAAGACGGAGAATAGGATAGAAAAACAATAAAATAAACCAATCCGACTCTTCATTCCATGCTTTTTGCAAATATTACAATCACTGCCGTTGCAATAGCGTCCAAGCTGTCTCCCCCTGCAAAATAGGGCCAGATTTAGCCCTAGATTATGCTAAAAAAAAGTTTGCTGGTGCTGCTTTTGTTACCAAGTGGCTTTAATTGACATGATGAATTAACTAGCACAAAAACAACGTAAACCCTAAAAATAATCCAACCTTTGTAATAGCCTAGGACTATATATTCCCAAACTAAAGGGACAGACGCGTATACAGAGGAGATGGACCTTGGGGCTTGCTCCTCAAATCCAAATTATTCGAAATTTCTTGATGTTTCTAAGGTTTCTAATTTCTATTATCAAATAAAATCCGTTTTTTTTTTTATCATCGCCTTCCCCTGAAAAGTATCCTGTGCACATGCCTGGAGGGGTGCTCTAAACTAAGGACACTTTGCCTGTTTAGAGGTTGAAGAAGAAAATTGGACCTCTGAAAGTCATAATTACTATGACTCTTATGCCCAGGGTACTTGCCCCATAAATTTAAAATTCATAAGTCCAAAAAGAAAATGCTCGCCTGCCTCTAATCTGCAAAGTTGACGATAGTAGTTAATCTTAGAGGATCCAAGGGTTCACTTTATGCCTCTGGTTATAGATTAGATAAAAAAACAAGTTTTTTTAATTGAAAGTAAGGAGCGACATTAAAACTTAAAACAAACAGAAATTATTCCGTATATAAAAAGGGCTGTCCCCTCTTCAATGCCTCGCTCTTTACGCTAAAGTTTTTTATTATTAAAAAAAAAAATAGAGTTGTGAGAAGAGTCAAACTTTAGCGTAAAGAGCGAAGCGTTGAGGAGGGGACATCCCCTTTCATATACGGGATAATTTCTGTTCGTTTTAAGTTTTAGTGTCGCTCCTTATCTTCAGTTAAAAAAAAAAGTTTTTTTTATTTAATTTCTGAACATTTTTAAATTAATGCAGGTTTTGATTTTGGCTCACCGTACATGAATAATTAAAATGAAATTTGCATATTAATTTGACTTTTTTGGCTAAATTTCTTTTAATTTTATTTACGAATGTTTTTATTAGTAATAAATATACATAACTTACGAACTCTTATATTCGTATATTTTTATTATGTATATCAGGGGGCTCGCCCCTCTACTCAATACCTCGCTCTTTACGCTAAAGTTCAAATTTTTTTCAAATTCTTTAAGAATGACCCCTTAATCACAAAGGCCGTTAATTAGAATAAATAGCTCTTATGAAAGTAGGCTACTTAAAAAAACGTTAGCGTAAAGAGCGAGGTATTGACTAGGGGATGAACCTAATCATATATATAATAGTTTCTGTTCGTTTTAAGTTTTGATGTTGAAAAGTTTTCAGTTGAAAACTTCCTGATTGTTTTTTTTTTAATAATGCGGGGAAATCCGGCGCCCCCTTCAAAGCAATGTCCATTCCCCAATGAAAACTTACCCCAAGGAAAGATACTCCCATGTAACACCCGATCTACCCCCCCCACCATTACCAGAAAAAATCCCCCTGAAAACGTCTGTATACATCCCAATAACCAATACTATATGTTAACATTAGGCAAAGTTCATAACTTGCAGCCCTTCCCCCGGGGACTGTGGGGGATTAAGTCATCCTCAAAGACATAGTTATTAAATTTTTCGACCATGCTGAACAAAATGGCTGTCTCAAAATTTTGATCGGGTGACTTTGGGAAAAAATGAGCCTGGGAGGGGGCCTAGTTGCCCTCCATTCTTTTGGTCACTTAAAAAGGGCACTCGAACTTTTAATTTCCGTTCGAATAAAACCTCCCGCGATATTCTAGAACCACGGGGTCGATACTATCATCCGTGGAAAAAAAAATAAAATAAAAAATAAACACGCATCCGTGATCTTTCTTCTGGCAAAAAATACAAAAGTCCACATTTTTGCAGATAGGAGCTTGAAACGTCTACAGTAGAGTTCTCTGATACGCTGAATGCGATGGTGTGATTTTTCATTAAGGTTCTATGACTTCTAGGGGGTGTTTCCCCCTTTTTTCGAAAATAAGGCAAATTTTCCCAGGCGCGTAACTTTTGATGGGTAAGGGTAACTAAGATTGATGAAACTTATATATTTGAAATCAGCATAAAAATGTGATTCTTTTGATGTATCTATTGGTATTAAAATTCCTTTTTTTAGAGCACTATTGAGCCGGGTCACTCCTTACTTACAGTTCGTTACCACGAACTGTTTGATAAAAATTCTTGTAGGTGATACTGGTGAACGGAAGGTGTTTTTGAGGAGCACCGGGCCCATTTTGTGACTGAAAGTATAGAGATGAAATTTAATCGCACTCTTTAGGTCCAAACGAGGTGATACATGCCTAACTTCCCGTTAAAAAGTTGGAGGTTAGGCCATTTGGCTCATCATCCTACACCAATAACACATCCTATGCCAATCTGATTCCCTTTATTTCTCCCTTTTGTTTTGATTCAAGGTTGAGTGTAGATTCCAGTGCATGATCTGGGGAAACACGCTTCATCTTGGAATTCTTCCGCTTCACGTTGAATAGTCCTTTGAAAAAGAAATCATGCAAGCTAGGTGGCAAGGTTTCCATGTCACTCAAATACTGGAGTAGACATGCAGTGTACCTATAATGCCCTGCAGCTGTCAAATACGGCAACATGAGGGTTACACCAATAATATAACCTTCCCAGTCTCCCCCACGCTCTGCCATCAAAAACTGGAGAAGAATCATCACAAGATTCATACACTCCATCCACAACTTCGTTGTAAGGTTTTTGTCATGTGGCTTGTTGAACTGGTTCATCAAAGGCTTCATGGATTCCAAGCGTTTGTCTAGGTTGTCAAAGGAGCCTCCGCAATTCATGAACGCAGACATTAAATCTGACAGCTCATCAAAAGTACTTACTTCTTTGTCTTATTCAGTGTAATACTGTTCAAGAGCATTCCAATATACTCTATACAAGGCCTCTACTACGATGATGTGAGCCTCCATACACCTGTAATAGGGTTTTCCAGTCACAGCTTTTTTAGGAGCTCCAAAGAGTAAGATGCCAGCCTTACTAAAGCTTCCTTCAAGCCCCGAGCCTTACATGAGGTACCGAAATCACAGCAAGGAAGTTCATACACAGATGCAATCCACCCATTCTTGGAATAACAACACGGAATGCTTCAGGCTGTTTCTTTTTTAATGCGATAATGATCTTGTAGATAGCTTGTCACACGTTATTACAGTATGAGGTAACTTCAGTGCGCGAGCTGTACGATGTATAATGCTTACTGCCTCTTCAACAACTGCTGAATTAGATGGCGACTTGGTATGACTGGTAGGTATCCGATACGAGCAATAGGTATCACTTCACTCTCTATCTGGCTTGCATAAAATAATTTGAAACTGGGTAATTCTGCGCTGGAGTCAATAACAGTGGCATCGATAAGATTGGTTGGAATATACCTACAGAGCGCCCAGGCCACAAATATAGGCTGAATTGGAACGTCACTGAAGTCACTAATATCTCTGAGAGTGAGTTTTGAGTCACCAAGGACTGTTTTTCTTTTCAGAAATGTTTTGCCAAATTTACCGAACAACAAAGATGATGTCTTAAGTGATCTGTTTTCAAACACTCACAATCACCTAATCTTTCACAACTGTATTGAAAGGTTGGCTTAACAGAGGGCAATCTTTGAAGATGACTTTAGCCCTTTCAATTTACAATCAAATGAGCCCTTTTTGAAGCTTCTAAGACAGCCCTGTCTATAAAAACCTCTTTGCCCCCAGAATATTACTTACAACCCTTGCCAGGAGGGCTTGGGGGGGGGGGCTATCATCCTCAAAAACATAATTTCTAGAAATTTCAACTACGTTGAAAAAAATTGCAATCTCAAAATTTTGATTGGATGTGTTTGGGGAAATGGTGGGCGTGACAGGGGATTTAGTTGCCCTACAATCACTTTCAACCCTTAGAAAGGGCACTAGCTCTTTCAATTTCCAATCAAATTAGCCCTTTTTGAAATTTTTAGGGCAACGCTTTCTGGAAAAATTCGGGAAGATCTAATTTCCTAAACTTTTAACTACGTCGAACCAAATGGCTATCTCAAAATTTTGATTGGATGGGTTTGGGGAAATGGTGGGCGTGAAAGGAGGGTTAGTTCCACTCCAATCACTTTTGACTATTAAAAAGGTGGCCACTAGCCCTTTCAATTTCCAATTGAATGAATCCTTCTGAAGTTTCTACGGCAATGCTATATAGAAACCTGATATGCTCCCAGGGCGTTATTTTGATTGGATGTGTTTGGGGAAATAGTGGGCGTGAAAGGAGGATTAGTTGCCCTCCAATCACTTTTGACCATTAAAAAGGGCACTAGCCCTTTCAATTTCCAGTTTAATGATTCCTTTTTGAAGTTTCCGCGACAATGATATATATATAAAAACCTTATATGCTCCCAGGGCATAATTTACAACCCTTGCCCTGAGGGGTGGGAGGTGTATGTCATCCTCAAAAAAATAATTTCCAGAACTTTCAACTATGTTGGAAAAATGGCTATCCTCAAAGACCTAATTTCCAGAACTTTCAACGTCGTTGAACAAAATGGCTATCTCAAAATCTTGTTTGGATGGGTTTGGGGAAATGGTGGGCGTTAAAGGAAGGTTACTTGCCCTCCAACCACTTTCGATTTTTAAAAAAGGCACTAGCCCTTTCAATTTCCAATCAAATTAGCCCTTTTTGAAGTTTTTAGGACAACGCTTCCTGGAAAAGTTCTGGAAGACCTAATTTCATAAACTTTTAACTACGTTGAACCAAGTGGCTATATCAAAATTTTGATTGGATGTGTTTGGAGAAATGGTGGGCAGGAAAGGAGGGTTAGTTGCCCTCCAATCACTTTTTACTATTAAAAAGGCCACTAGCCCTTTCAATTTCCAATTGAATGATTTCTTTTCAAGTTTCTATGACAATGCTATATATAAAAACCTTATATGCCCTCAGGGCATAATTTGATTGGATGTGTTTGGGGAAATGGTGGGCGTGAAAGGAGGGATAGTTGCCTTCCAATCACTTTTGACTATTAAAAAGAGCACTAGCCCTTTCAATTTCCATTTGAATGATTCCTTTTTGTAGTCTCTACGACAATGCTGTATATAAAAGCCTTATATGCACCCCAGGGCATAATTTACAACCCTTGCCCTGAGGGGTCTGGGGGGTATGTCATCCTCAAAAAAATAATTTCCGGAACTTTCAACTTTGTCATCTCAAAATTTTGATTGAATCGTGAAATTTGGTTAATGGTGGGCGTGAGAGGGGGGTTAGTTGCCCTTCAGTCACTTTGTACTGTTATAAATGGAACTAGCCCTTTCAATTTCCAATCGAATGAACCCTTTTTGAAGTTTCTACGAAAACTTTATATGCCCCAAGGGCATAAATTACAACCCTTATACTGAGGCTGTGGAGGGTTGTCATCCTCAAAGACCTAATTTTCAAAACTTTCAACTACGTTGAACAAAATGTCTATCTCAAAATTTTAATTGAATGTGTTTGGGGAAATGGTGGGCGTGAGAGGGGGGTTACTTTCCCTTCAATTAACTTTTCATAGGCAGCGCGATAGCGCTGCCTAAGTAAAGAACGATGTGGGCACAATGTGTGTTTTTTTCCTCCATACCCGGGCACTTCGTATCGAAGGATTTGTCGTAGAAACTTCAAAAAGGGCTCATTCGGTTGGAAATTGGAGTGGCTAATGCCCTAATTAATAGTCAAAAGTGATTAGAGGGCAACTAGCCCCCTCATACGCCCATCATTCCCCCAAAGACATCCAATCAAAATTTTTGAGATACCCATTTTGTTCAGCGTAGTTGATTTCCAGATGGAAAATATGTTTTGAGGAGGACACTCCCCCACAACCCTCGGGGCAAGGGTTTTAAGTTATGCCCTGAGGGCATATAAGAACGATGTTGGCACAATTTATCATTTTTTTCCTTTAGAGCAGGGCACTTCATATCGAAGGGGTCGTCGTAGAAACTTCAAAAGGGGCTTATTCGATTCGAAATCGAGAGATCTAGTGCCCTTTTTAATAGTCGAAAGTGATTGGAGGGCAACTAGCCCCCCTCCCACGCCCCTCATTCTCGCAAAAACATCCAAATTTTGAGAAAGCCATTTAATTCAGCGTAGTTGATTTCCAGATAGAAAATATATTTTTGAGGAGGACACTCCCCAACAACCCTCAGGGCAAGGGTTTTAAGTTATGCCCTGGGGCATAAAAGGTTTATATAGAAGGCGTTGTCATAGAAATTTCAAAACAGGCTCATTCGATTGGAAATTGAAAGGGTTAGTGTCCTTTTTAATAGTCGAAAGTGATTGAAGGGCAACTAGCCCCCCCTCCCACGCCCATCATTTCCCCAAACAAATCCAATCAAAATTTTGAGATAGCCATTTTGTTCAGCGTAGTTGATTTCCAAATAGAAAATATGTTTTTGAGGAGGACACTCCCCCATAACCTTCAGGGCAAGGGTTTTAAGTTATGCCCCGGGGGCATATAAGAACAATGTTGGCACAATGTATTATTTATTAATTTTTTCCTTTAGAGCAGGGCACTTCGTATCGAAGAAGTTGCCGTAGAAACTTCGAAAAGGGCTCATTCAATTGGAAATTGGAGTGGCTTGTGCCCTTTTTAATAGTCGAAAGTGATTGGAAGGTGACTAACACCCCATCCACGCCCACCATTTCCCGAAAAACATCGAATAAAAATTTTGAGATAGCCATTTTGTTCAGCATAGTTGATTTCCAGATAGAAACTATTTTTTTGAGGACAGTGCCCCACAGCCCTTAGGGCAAGGATTGTAAGTTATGCCCTAGGGGCATATAAGATGTTTTATAGAAGGCGTTGTCGTAGAAACTTCAAAAAATGCTCTTTCGATTGGAAATTCAAAGGGCTAGTAATCTTTTTAATAGTCGAAAGTAATTAGAGGGCAACTAACCCGCCTTTCACGCCCACCTTTTCCTGAAACACATCTAATCAAAATCTAAGATAGCCATTTTATTCAACGTAGTTTTAAGTTATGGAAATTAGGTCTTTGAGGATGACACCCCCCCCCACAGCCCTTAGGGCAAGGATTGTAAGTTATGCCCTAGGGGCATATAAGATGTTTTATAGAAGGCGTTGTCGTAGAAACTTCAAAAAATGCTCTTTCGATTGGAAATTCAAAGGGCTAGTACTCTTTTTAATAGTCGAAAGTAATTAGAGGGCAACTAACCCGCCTTTCACGCCCACCTTTTCCTGAAACACATCTAATCAAAATCTAAGATAACCATTTTATTAAACGTAGTTTTAAGTTATGGAAATTAGGTCTTTGAGGATGACAACCCCCCCGCCCCCACAGCCCTTAGGGCAAGGGTTATAAATTATGCCCAGGGGGTATGTAAGGTTTTTATGTAACGCGTCTGTAGAAACTTCAAAAAGGGCTCATTCGATTGGAAATTGAAATGGCTAGTGCTCTTTTAATATTCGAAAGTGATTGGAAAGCAACTAACACCCCTTCCAAGCCCACCAATTCCCCAAACACATCCAATAAAGATTTTGAGATAGCCATTCTGTTCCACGCAGTTCAAAGTTCAGGAAATTATACCTTTCAGCAGGATACTCCCCCCACAGTCTTCAGGGCAAGGATTATATGTTATGCCCTGGGGACATATAAGGTTTTTATTGAAAGCCTTATCGTAGAAACTTTAAAAAGGGCTCATTCGATTGGAAATTCAAAGGGCTAGTGCCCTTTTTAATAGTCGAAAGTGATTTGAGAGCAACTAACCCCCCTCTCACGCCCATGTTTTCTCCAAACACATCGAATCAATATTTTAGCCATTTTATTCAACGTAGTTGAAAGTTTTGGAAATTAGGTCTTTAAGGATGACAACCCCTCCCCCGCTCAAAACCCTCAGGGCAAGGGTTGTAAGTTATGCTCTGGGGGCATATAAGGTTTTTATTGAAAGCGTAGAAACTTCAAAAGGGCTCATTCAATTGGAAATTTAATGGGCTAGTGAATTTTTTAATAGTTGAAAGTGATTGGAGAGCGACTAACGCCCCTCTCACGCCCACCATTTTCCCAAACACATCCAATCAAAATTTTGAGATATCCATTTTGTTCAACGTAGTTGAAAATTCTTAAAATTAGGTCTTTTAGGATGATAACCCCCTCAGAGCACTCAGTGCAAGGGTTGTAAGTTATACCCTGGGGGCATATAAAGTTTATGTAGAAAGTTGTTATAGAAATTTCAAAAAGGGCTTATTTGATTGGAAATTGAAATTGCCCTTTTTAATAGTCGAAAGTGATTGGAAAGTAGCCATTTTGTTCAACGTAGTTGAAAGTTCTGGAAATTATGTATTTAAGTATGACAAACCCCCCAGAGCCCCAAGGGCAAAAGTTGTAAGTTCTGCTCTCGGAGCATATAAGGTTTTTATAGATAGAGTTGTCGTAAAACTTCAAAAGGGGCTCATTCATTTCAAAATTGAGAGGGCTAGTGCCCTTTGTAATTGTCGAAAGTGATTGGAGGGTAACTAACCCCCCTCTCACGCCCACCATTCCTCCAAACACATGCAATCAAAATTTTTAGACAGCCATTTTGTTCAACGTAGTAGAAATTTCTGGAATTTAGGTCTTCTTGAATGACAACCCCCCACCCCAGCACTCAGAGCAAGGGTTTTAAGTTATGGGGCACTCAGGCTCAGGGGCATGTAAGATTTTTATTGAAAGTTTTGTCGTAGAAACTTAAAAAGAGCTCATTTGATTGGAAATTGAAAGGGCTAGGGCCGTTTTTAATAGTTAAAAGTGATTAGAGAGCGACTACCGCCCCTTTCACACCTGCCATTTCCCCAAACATATCCAATCAAAATTTTGAGATAGACATTTTGTTTAACGTAGTTGAAAGCTCTGGAAATTGGGTCTTAGAGGATGACAACCACACTAACAGGCCTTAGGGTAATGGTATTAATTTATGCCCTGGGGGTATATAAGGTGTTTATAGAAAGCGTTGTCGTTTCCAAAAGGATTCATTCGATCGGAAATCGAAAGGCCTAGTGCCCTTTTTAATAGTCGAAAGTGATTAGAAGGCTTGACATTTTTATAGTAAAGATCGATGTGGGTATAATATATTATTTTTGTTGTTGTTGTTGTTTAGACCAGGACACTTAGTATCGAAGGAATTGTCGTGGGAACTTCGAAAAGGGTTTATTCGATTGAAAATATAATGGGCTGATGCCCCTTTTAATAGTCGAAAGTGATTGGAGGGCAACTAATCCCCCTTCCACTCCCACCCTCCCACGCCCACCCTCCCATTTGCCCATTATGTTTAAAAACTAAATGTTGCCTTAAAATTAAATCAAAATGCACTGTGATAATGCTATTTCCAATAAGGCATCTTAGCAGTATCCCAAGGACGACTGAGGGTATTATGTTCAAACTTTCGTGGCTACTTCTGCTCCTAAAATTTAACCAAATCAAAATAGCGTAAGTGTATTCAAGCTATCAAAGAAAGAAAACAGATTTTTTTGCGAATGGTATCAAGTTTTGCATTTCAGGTCAACTAGAGGAGGTATGAAACTAAATTAAACAGTACTATTTGTGTCCCGATTTTTAAAAGGGTGTATGTTGTTAAAAATTACTGAAAATTTTTTCCAGCTTACAAATAGCAGGCCAAACTATAAAGTCTTAAAAAACGAAAAGATTTAAAATATTATTTTCTTTTTCCCTGAAAAGACTATGTCAATATAAAACGAACAGGAATTAATTAAAAAAAACTTTTTCAACAAAATAAGTTTTTCAAAGAAAAGTAAAGAACTCCATTAAACAAAAAATGAGCAAAAATAAAATCAAATAATCTACCAAGCGTGAAACTACCACAAATCAGCATCGATAAATAAGGCTCTGGAGGGCTGTCATCCTCATGACCTAATTTCCAGAACTTTCAACGGCGTTGAACAAATTTGCTATCTCAAAATTTTGATTGGACGTGTTTGGGGAAATGGTGGGCGTGAGAGGGGGTTAGTTGCCCTCCCATCGGTTTCAATTTTTAAACGGAATACTAGGCCTTTCAATTTCCAATCGAATGAGCTCTTTTTGAAGTTTCTACGACAACACTTTCTATAAGAATCTTATATGTTTCCAGGGCATAACTTACAACCCTTACCCTGAGGGCTCTGGGGGTGGGGGTGTTGTCATCCTCAAAGAACTAATTTCCAGAACTTTCAACTACGTTGAAAAAAAATTGCTATGTCAAAATTTTGATGGGATGTGTTTGGGGAAATGGTGGGCGTGACAGGGGAGCTAGTTGCCCTCCAATATCTTTCAACTGTTACAAAGAGCGCTAGCCCTTTCAATTTCTAATCAAATTAGCTCTTTTTGAAGTTTTTAGGACAAAGCTTTCTGGAAAAGCTCTGGAAGACCTAATTTCCAAAACTTTTAACTACATTGAACCAAAAGGCTATCTCAAAATTTTGACTGGATAGGTTTGGGGAAATGATGGGCGTAAGAGGGATTTTAGTTGCTCTCCAATCACTTTCGACTGTTACAAAGGGTTTTTACAACAACGCTTTCTATGAAAGCCTTATATGCCTCCAGTGTATAACTTACAACCCTCGCTCCGAGAGCTGTGGAAGGGTTGTCACCCTCAAAGATATAATTTCCAGAACTTTCAACTACGTTAAATAAAATGAATATTTCAAAATTTTGATTGGATGTGTTTGGGGAAATTGTAGGTGTGAGAAGGGGTTTAGTTGCTCTCCATTCATTTTTAACTTTTAAAAAAGGGCACTAGCCCTTTCAATTTTCAAGCGAATGAGCCGTTTTTGAAGTTTTAACTACAACGATTTCTATAAAAACCTTATAAGCCCCCATGGCATAACTTACAACCCTTGCCCTGAGGGGCAGGTGAAAAAAAAATGGATATCTCAAAATTTTGATTGGGCGTGTTTGGGGAAGAGGTGAGCGTGAGAGGGGGGTTAGTTGCCCTCCAATCACTTTCTACTATTAAAAGGGATCCCTTTGAATTTCCAATCGAATGAGCCCTTTTTGAAGTTTCTACGACAACACTTTCTATAAAAGCCTTATAAGCCTCCAGGGTATAACTTAAAACCCTCACTCTGAGGGCTGTGGAGGGAGTGTCCTCCTCAAAGACGTGTCTGGGGAAGTGGTGAGCGTGAGAGGGGGTTTAGTTGCCCTCCAATCACTTTCTACTATTAAAAAGGGCACTAGTGTTTCAATTTCCAATCGAATGAGCACTTTTTGAAGTTTCTACGCCAACCGTTTCTATAAAACTTTATATGCTTCCACGGCATAAGTTAAAACCATTATCCTGAGGCTGTGGGGGGGGGGTTGTCCTCCTCAAAAACATAATTTCCAGAACTTTCAACTACGTTGAATAAAATGAATATTTCAGAATTTTGATTGGATGTGTTTGGGGAAATGGTGGGCGTGAGAGGGGGGCTAGTTGTTCTTCAATCACCTTTGACTATTAAAAAGGGCCCCAAGGGCAAAGGTTGTAAGTTCTGCCCTGGGAGCATATAAGGTTTTTATAGAAAGAGTTGTCGTAAAACTTCAAAAAGGGCTCATTCAATTCGAAACTGAGAGGGCTAGTGCCCTTTGTAATAGTCGAAAGTGATTGGAGGGTAACTAACCCCCCTCTCAAGCCCACCATTCCTCCAAACACATGCAATCAAAATTTTCAGATAGCCATTTTGTTCAACGTAGTAGAAAGTTCTGTTTTTACTTTTATAACTTTAATAAATCAAATAATATTAAGATTTTGATTACTAAATATCAGTATATGTATACTAAACTGACAATGCACATTCATTTGTATTTTTTCAGTAAGGTACAAATTATGTTCTGGCCTTGGGAAGGCATAGAGGTTTTGAGCCCAACTTATGTTAATTTCTGCTCGTTTTGAGTATGACTTGGTTATTTATTGTAATTTCTGTTCGTTTTGAGTTTCATTTATTTATCGATGCTGATTTGTGGTAGTTTCACGCTTGGTAGATTATTTGATTTTATTTTTGCACATTTTTTGTTTCATGGAGTTCTTTACTTTTCTTCGAAAAACTTATTTTGTGGAAAAAGTTTTTTTAATTAATTTCTGTTCGTTTTGTATTGACATTAGTCTTTTCAGAGAAAAAGAAAAATAATACTTTGAATCTTTTCGTTTTTTTTTAAGATTTATAGTTTGGCCTGTTATTTGTATGCTGGAGAAAATTTTCAGCAATTTTTAACAACATGCACCCTCTTAAAAATCTGGACACAAATAGAAGTGTTTAATTTAGTTTCATACCTCGTCCAGTTGACCTGAAATGGAAAACTTGATACCATTCGCAAAAAAATCTGTATACTTTCTTTGATAGCTTGGACACACTTCCGCTATTTTGATTTGGTTAAATATTAAGAGCAGAAACAGCCCCAAAAGTTTGAACATAAAACCCTCAGTCGTTCTTGGGATACTGCTGAGATGCCTTATTGGGAATTAGCATTAACACAGTGCATTTTGATTTAATCTTATGGCAACATTTAGGTTTTAAACATAAAGTCAAATGGGAGGGTGGGCATGAGAGGGGGATTTTTTTTCCTCCAATCACTTTCGACTATTAAAAAGGGCATCAGCCCTTTCTATTTTCAATCGAATGAGCCCGTTCCTACGACAACTCCTTCGATACAAAGTGCCCTGGTCTAAACAACAACAACAACAAAAAATAATACATTATACCCACATCGATCTTTACTATAAAAATGTCAAGCCGTCCAATCACTTTCGACTATTAAAAAAGGCACTAGGACTTTTGATTTCCAGTCAAATGAGCCATTTTTGAGTTTCTACGACAACACTTCCTATAAACACCTTATATGCCACCAGGGCATAAATTACAACTCTTACCCTAAGAGCTTTGAGTGTGGTTTTCATCCTCTAAGACCTAATTTACAGAACTTTCAACTACGTTAAACAAAATGGCTATCCCAAAATTTTGATTGGATGTGTCTGGGAAAATGGTGGGCGTGAGAGGGGCGTTAGTTTTTCTCCAATCACTTTCAACTATTAAAAAAGGCACTAGCCCTTTCAATTCCCAATCAAATGAGCCCTTTTGAAGTTTTTAAGACAACACTTTCAATAAAAACCTTAGATGCCCCCAGGGGATAACTTACAACCCTTGCCCTTAAGGCTGGGGGGGGGGGGTTCAAACACATCCAATTTTGATTGGATGTGTTTGGGGGAATGGTGGGCGTGAGAGAGGGGTTAGTTACGGTCCAATCACTTTCAACTATTAAAAAGGGCACTAGCCCTCTCAATTTTCAATTGAATGAGCCCCTTTTGAACTTTCTATATAAACCTTATATTCCCTCAGGGCATAACTTACAATCCTTGCAGTGAAAGCTCTGAAGGGGTTATCATCCTAAAAGACCTAATTTCCAGAACTATCGAATACGTTGAACAAAATGGATATCTCAAAATTTTGATCGGATTTGCTTGGGGAAATGGTGGGAGTGATAGGGGGTTTAGTTGCCCTTCAATCACTTTCGACTATTAAAAGGGCAATAGCCCTTTCAATTTTCAATTGAATGAGCCCTTTTGGATGTTTTTACAACATCAATTTCAATAAAGAACTTGCATGCTCCCAGGGCATAACTTAAAACCCTTCCCCTGAGGGTTTTTTTTTTTGGGGGGGGGGTTGTCTTCTTTAAAGACCTAATTTCCAAAACTTTCAACTGCGTTGAATAAAACGGCTATCTAAAAATGTTGGTTGGATGTGTTTGGGGAAAAGGTGGGCGTGAGAGGGGGCGTTAGTTGCCCTCAAATCACTTTCGACTATTAAAAAGGGCACTAGCCCTTTGAATTTCCAATCGAATGAGCCCTTTTTCAAGTTTCTACGACAAACATTTCAATAAAAACCGTATATTCCCCCAGGGCATAACTTATAACCCTTGTCCTGAAGACTGTGGGGGGAGTGTCCTGCTCCAATGTATAATTTCTTGAACTTTAAACTGCGTGGAACAAAATGACTATCTAAAAATTTTGATTAAATATGTTTGGGGAAATGGTGGGCGTGTAAGGGGTGTTAGTTGCCTTCCAATCACTTTTGACTATTAAAAACGGCACTAGCCATTTCAATTTCCAATCGAATGAACCCTTTTTGAAGTTTCTACGATGACGCGTTCAGTAAAAACCTTATATGCCCCCAGGGCATAACTTACAACCCGCCCTGAGGGCTGTGGGGGAGTGCCCTCCTCAAAAACATAATTTCTATCTGGAAATCCACAACACTGAACAAAATGGCTATCTAAAAGTTTTGATTGGATGTGTTTGAGGAAAAGTGGGCGAGAGAGGTGGGCTAGTTGCCCTCAAATCACTTTCGACTATTAAAAAGGGCACTAGCCCTTTGAATTTCCAATCGAATGAGCCCTTTTTCAAATTTCTACGACAAAGATTTCAATAAAAACTTATATGCCCCCAGGGCATAACTTATAACCCTTGCTCTGAAGACTGTGAGGGGAGTGTCATGCTCAAAGGTATAATTTCCTGGACTTTAACTGTGTGGAAAAAAATGGCTATTTCAAAATTTTGATTGGATGTGTTTGGGGAAAAAGTGGGCGTGGAAGGGGTATTAGTTGCCTTCCAATTACTTTCGAATATTAAACGGGGCACAAGCCATTGCAATTTTTAATCGAATGAGCCCTTTTTGAAGTTTCTATGACAACGCTTTCTATAAAAACTTTATATGCCCCCAGGGCATAACTTATAATCCTTGTCCTGAGGGCTGTGAGGGGTTGTCATCCTCAAAGACCTAATTTCCAGAACTTTAAACTACGTTCAACAAAATGGCTATCTCAAAATTTTGATTGGATGTGTCTGGGGAAAAGATGGGCGTGAGAGGGGGGTTAGTTACCGTCCAATTACTTTCAACTATTAAAAAGGGCACTAGCCCTTTGAATTTCCAATCAAATGAACCTTTTTTGAAGTTTCTATGACAACGCCTTCTATAAAAACCTTATATGCATCCAGGGCATAGCTTACAACCCTTACCCCGAGGGTTGTGGGGAGTGTTCTCCTCAAAAACATATTTACTAACTGGAAATCATCTACGCTGAACAAAATGGCTATCTCAAAATTTTGATTGGATGTGTTTGGGGGAATGATGGGCGCGGAGGGGGGGGGGGCTAGTTGCCCTCCGATCACTTTCGACTATTAAAACGGACACTAGCCCTTTGAATTTCCAATCGAATGAGCCTTTTTTGAAGTTTCTACGACAACGCCTTCTATAAGAACCTTATATGCCCCCCGGGCATAACTTAAAACCTTTGCCCCGAGGTTGTGGGGGAGTGTCCTCCTCAAAAAGATATTTTCTATCTGGAAGTCAACTCCGCTGAACAAAATGGCTATCTCAAAATTTTGATTGGATGTGTTTGGGGGAATTATGGGCGTGGGAGGGGGGCTAGTTGCCCTCCAATCACTTTCGACTATTAAAAAGGGCACTAGCCCTTTGAATTTCCAATCTAATGAGCCTTTATTGAAGTTTCTACAACAATGCCTTCTATAAAATTCTTATATGCCCCCAGGGCATAACTTAAAACCCTTGTCCCGAGGGTTGTGGGGGAGTGTCCTCCTCAACAACATATTTTCTTTCTGGAAATCAACTATGCTGAATAAAATGGCTATCTCAAAATTTTGATTGGATGTGTTTGGGGGAATGATGGGCGTGGGGGGGGGGGCTATTTGCCCTCCAATCACTTTCGACTATTAAAAAGGGCACTAGCCACTCCAATTTCCAATCGAATGAGCCCTTTTCGAAGTTTCTACGACAACTCCTTCGATACGAAGTGCCCGGGTATGGAGAAAAAAAAAACCAAAAACAACACATTGTGCCCACATCGTTCTTTACTCAGGCAGCGCTAGCGCGCTGCCTATGATTATTAGTCTTATAAAAAGTGTATAGTTTAAATTGAATACGATTGGCATTGGTCGTGTCTGCGGTCGTGTCTTCGTATTTTGTTACATCTCTCACTGTTTGAAAATGTCAGATTTTCGGTCGTTTTCTATATAGCCTGTTATTGAGTTTAATTTGGAATTGTTTATAACTAGTTTTTTGGTGGAAATTGTTGGTTTCGTATTTCTTTTAAAGTCACCTTGCATTGATAGGAATCATTATAAAATGTCAATGCTGGTTTAAATGGGTTTTTTCTCTTTACTTTCAAAATTGGACCTAGATTGGTATTCATGTTTATTTTATTGCAGATGGAACTCTTTTCGTATTTCAACCTCCAAACACTTTTCATATTTGTCTTCACTTTTTTGTTAGTTTGTCGTCTGTTGAATAGACAAAAACGGCCGCCCGGTCCCTTTTGCCTACCAGTTCTTGGATATTTACCTTTCATCAGCAAGGAAGCACCGTATCAAACCCTCTTAAAACTTAAGGTAAGGCCTGAACAAAAATAGCGTCAAATCCATACATTTAAATAAGAAATGAGCTAGTAACTGTTTTTTTTTTTTTTTATTTGCTTGTGTATTATGTTCAACTGACTGCTACCCATATGAAGCGAACTGGCAACACAGTCCTTTTGACCAAAAAGGAGAGGGTATTTAACCTCTAGAATCTCCTCCTATAGAAGAATATATTTGGACTACCCATTAAGTCTCTCTTTCAAGGGGTTAATGAGTTCCCGGTTTCTGACACTTAAAGGAAGATTTATTTTGCCAGGATGAATTAGAAACAATACTAAAAGGATTAAAAAACACTAGAGTCCCAGTTGCTTATAGTGTGGTAAATGATTTGTTTGAATATAGAGGTTGTGAAGTTAAAGATAAATTACTGAAGATTTTGAGTATGATTTATGAAAAAGGAGAAGTGCCTAGCGATTTTAGGAAAACATTAATTAAACCCCTCTTATAGCAAGGTGATAAGAGTGAGTGTGGTAATTACATTTGCTTGAGCTTGGTTTCTGTTGGAAGAAAATTACTTGATATCATGATGTTTTTTTATTGAAAGATTCTTTGAACAAAGTTTTAAGATATGAAGAGTGTGGTTTCAAAAAGGGAAGGGGGTGTGTTGGTCAAATTTTCACTCTTAGATTAATAATTGGAGTTTTGTTAGTTTTTTTTTAATAATCGGTATTAAAGGAAAAAAAGTAAAATAGAAGTTCCTGAATCATGAAACTCCTTTAGTCGCTAGCTTTGAAGATTATGAGCAAGCGTGCATTCAGCTGATTGAAGAGTTTTAACAAAGGTACTATTCTTATATGGTATACCAAATAAGTGATAAATACATAAAAACATTAAAGTGACTAGCACTATACATGTGGATAAAATTAATACATTAAATTAATTAATACATTAATTAATACATTAAAATAAATACATTAAAGTGATTAGCACTATACATGTGAATAAAATTGCTGCGGTTAAGTTAGGAAATAAGGCTAGTAGCTGGTATTGTACTGAATCCAGAGTTAAGCAGGGTTGCGCTTTATCCCCATTTATATGGATCTTGTTGATGGACTTTGTCCTCATGAATGCAGGAATGCCTATTGGAGCGTATGGAATCAAAAGGGAAAGTAAAACTCTCCTACTTAAATTATGTTACTCATTTGAGCGGATGAAAATCTTAGCAAAATCAATGACTCTTTGGACGTTTTGAGAGGTCAGGGCGCAAGTGTAGGCTCGAAAATTGATCTTTAGAGGATTAAGGTACTTATACTGGGAATAAATAAAGGTAAAGAATTAAAGTAAGTAGTGCTGCTATAACAGGTACCCACTCTACGCCTGAGGCTCTAAATATTATAGCCTAAACCTCATTTAAATAAGTCGGGAGGAACATAATATGCATAACTTGTTTACCTAGCAACCGGATCCGGTCATGGACCCTCCCTAGCAACCAGATTGTTTATGCTACGGAGGGTACATCTTGTTCGCGTACTTCCATGTGAATCTCATTTGCATACAGCTATGAGACCCTAGCAATCAGATCCAATATAAGGCTGGATTTTCGATTTAATTTGTACTAGTAAAAAAGTAGAATTCAGAGAGAGAACAGTTTGAATATATCTTTTTCATCAAGTTTATATTCGACAATACATACTAGCCAAAAATGAGTGGTTTGTTTACATTATTAGAAGTTGATAGTGCAGCTGGCAGCAGCAATGATACAAAGACAAGAGTACCAAATGTAGCAGTAGAAATTACAAGAGGATCTCCACTATGCCTTGAAGGGGATGAGATGCATGAAAGATAGGTGATATAATTGAGCAAATTTAAATTGGAGGAGCAATTATGTTTTGCAGCAAAACTTAATATAATTCATATACATAGACTTCAAGCTGCTTTAAATGCAATAGTAAAATATATTGAGGATAATAACTTGAGTCAGTATTTGAAAAACGAATGATATATTGTTGTAATTATGAAATAAAAATGTTTCTAAATCGAAAATGTTTTTCATTTTAGATGTTTTTAGTAGGTTACCCCTCATCTCTCTCTCTATGGATATTCCCAAAGTAGAAAGAATCTTTGGATTCGTTGGTTTGTCTGTAGTCAGCTGTGAGAGTGTTAGGATTAAAAAATGGATGGATTTATGAAACATAAAATCATGCTGAATCTTGTGAGTTTGAAAAAATGTCTGATTCTAAATAATCGTTTTCAAAAGTTATCAGTTCAAAAGAAAATATTCTGTCAAATAATTCTTGATGAAATTAGGAAAGATGAATCACCAACTTTGAGTTATTGTATGATTCTTATGAGTCGTGGCCCAGACGCATTTACTCAATTTATTGACATACTAATCGAAACAAAACAAAATATTACTAGGGTTTGCTTTTGAACACTATCTTAGAAATTCAATGATTATTTAAGACCATATCCAACTAATTTTTCATGAGAAGAATAAATCAATCGATAATTTAAAAGATCCTGTTCAAACAGAATCAGTTAATTTGATTTGTGATGTCACTCGATTGCTCGCTCTCTAGAGCTAGAAAAAAACACTCTCTTTAACGATCGTAATTCAGTTTCTTTTTGGTGGTGAGAGAGTCAACACTGAAAAAATGTTTTATACATGTACACTATGTGTGCATACGCTGGGCAGTCTGTCGTTCTGTGAGAATTGTACAGTTGTTGATGAGTATGATGAAAAGTGCAGATTATGCAATCCGTGTAAATTGCATAGAGGATATGCAGTACAAATTAAAGATTCTAAAACCTGTCCTGAAGGGATTTTTGACTCTCACACTTGAGGATTCCTTTCCTCCTATTGTCACTAAGATAAACGTGATCAGTGGGAGAATACCTATACCGGTATAATTGGAAAGAACCTTAAACAAGATTTTAGTTTATTTCTAAGAGACTGGTATTATTGTGGTTTTAAATTGTTTTGGGAGGAAGGATCAAGTCAACGCTTCAACTGTTGGAATAACAAGAGAATCTAGTTTCTACGTCATTGCTGTGAAGATAATGGTTACTATGATTATAAGCCTATTAATTTTTATTTGGCTGTTGCAAAAAATAGTTCTCCATTTGCAAACACTGTATGTGATAATACTTTAAATAAGAAAATAGAAACACGTGGATTTTATAATAAGAATGCAAAAAGTATCATTGACTTCCCAAAGAGTTTCTTTTTCTTCTTTCCGTAATTCAGTTTCTTTTTGGTTGAGAGAGAGTCAACACTAAAAAATGTTTTATACGTCTACACTATGCATGTATACGCTGGGAAGTCGGTCGTTCTGTGAGAATTGTTGACGAGTATGATGAAAAGTGTAGATTATGAAATCCGTGTAAATTGCATAGAGGATATGCAGTGCAAATTAAAGATTGTAATTCCTGTCCTGAAGGGATTTGTGACTCACACTAGAAGATTCCTATGTTCCAATTGGCACTAAGATAAACGTGATCAGTGGGAGAATACATATACCGGTATAATTGGAAAGAACCCTAAATGAGATTTTAGTTTATTTCTAAAGAGACTGGTATTATCGTGATTTTAAATTGTTTTGGGAGGAAGGATTAGGTCTACACTTCCACTGTTGGAATAACAAGAGAATCTGGTTTCTACGTTATCGCTGTGAAGATAATGGTTACTATGATTATAAGCCTACTGATTTTTATTTGGCTGTTACGAAAAGTATTTCTCCATTTGCAAACACTGTATGTGATAATGCTTCAAATAAGAAAATTGAAACACGTGGATTTTATAATATGAAAGAAAAAAGTATCTTTGACTTCCCAAGGAGATATAATAAGAGTGAAGTTACATTGTATTGTAGAAAATGTGACCTTGACTTTGCACATCAAGATCACAATATACAGTGAATTCAGAGGATCTGCCAACATTAGTTTTTCTCAACAGTTGCCTATACGTAGAAGAAGAAATCTAAAGAGGAGAAAAAAACCATTTTTACGTATATATACATTTTTATTAATAAACAAATTTACAAACATTTTAGTGCATTTTATTCGTAGGGCACTGAAATCAATATAATACCGGTATGAAAGTGTATTTGCCACTAGGAAGTTATTCAGGCGAGGGTTATCTATGTAAATTTTGGGAAATTCATTGTAAGCATAGCCACGACATTGGGAAACGAAATATAATACTGCATGAAACCGATGCTTTTAGTCGTTAAATCCTGCACTCTCTTCTTTTTTTGAATAATAGTTTTCCCATAGCTTTCAATAAAATTGTTGATGAGTGGAGTGTAGAATGGGTAAGACAGGCAAAGAGGATAAAAAATCTCAATATTCTTCACTGTTTGAAAGGTGCACAGCCAATGATACGTCTTAACGTTCGATGGAATGCTATTTACAATGATAAGGGTATTGTTAACGCTTTGAATTTTTTTCAAGGAAATCTGAGGGTATACAATATAATCTGTGTTTCTACATGGACGGATCCATATTAATTACGCTAAGTATTTGATTTGTGTTCACGGTGCGAGGTCTAGTAGAACACTGCCTTTGGGGGTGATTTCCCAGTAAGTTTCAAATTGATTTGATGAGATTGATGTAATGCTCTCAGCTAATGGCTTGGCAAAGTCACACTCTAAATTTACACTCCCCATTCGTACAATACTCATATATTGAGTGCCAGACAAGGCCAATACAATGATACCATGAGTTTTTGAAAGCATTGTATTGGTTATAATTTTTCAAATAGTTGTGAATATCGATCTAGGGACTGCATTTTCAACTCATTCAGTGTTTTATAGGATTTATCAAAGGATAAATTGTAGAGGGGGATTCCATTTACTTTACACACAAGAGAGGAAAGTCCAAATATTTCAAATTTTTGTGGGGAACTTGTCCACGATCCTATAGCACTAGCAATTTTTAAAAATTCCATTGCTAGTTTTGAAAGAATTTCACCATTGATAAATGAAGAGTTGGTGAAGTTTCGTAAACCCATGGTAATATGACGCTGATTGGTGATTTATGAGGAGCAAGTAGTTTGATATTATTTCCACTCGCTCTCAGTTTTTCCACTGCCAGAACAACAGAACTCATAACCTGTTGCTTTCGTACATGTAATATTGCCGAGATGAGAGAGACTATTACATTAGGTGCTGTAGCAAGTACCTTCCGCAAATTAAAACTGGATGGATCAAGCGTTAATTTTGTGTCTACCTTAATATTCGGTGGTAGCCGTTGGGGTATATTGAATATCTTTCAATATATCTTTATCTTCCCAGCTAAATGTAGTTCACTAGTTTTCGCCTCTCTATGTGTATTTGTAGTGTCACTGTCTGTCTTTTATTCATATCCATTGGCCGAACCCCTCAATTCCTTATATGAGTTTGGTGTCATCAACATGAACTGCATGTAGCTCGTATATTTTGAGAGATTGTTGCTAGTGCTCACCAATGTTTCATTTTTGTAGACACTGATTGGTCGAAATAAACTATGTAATACACAATTTTTATAGGATATTCCATCAGTAAGACTTTTTACTGTCAGTAGGACTTTTTACTATTCCGTCAGTAACATTTTAGTGTCAGATTTCTTGAATACCACATGTAAATTTATAAATGTGGAAGACAAATTAACGAAATAATCTTCTTTTGAATAAATTTGAAAATGATTTTTTTTTTAGAGAGCGGTTGCTGTGGGTAGAAATATTCATAGTAATTATGTATTATAATCACATCAACATTTTCTGCGTCTAAAAGATTTAAAGATGTAGTGATTGATGGATGGTATTCCTTGTGTGATAGATATGGCATTTCAGTCTAGGAATAGAAACACTTTTTTGATCTAACAATTTTCTTGCTTGGTTTCCTTGGCTTCATCTTTTTTGACAAGAGTGGTGTCTTTCGTGTCTGGTCTGAGTAGGGACTGATGAGTGATGCAATGTTTCTTGACCTTTTAAACTTTTTTCACTTAGTCGAGAATGCAATCGCTATTCAAGAGATTGTGCACCGGCCCTGAGATTTTCCGAAACACTTTTTTTTTGTAAATCCTTGCCAGATATTCAATTTTGTAGTGTAGAGGTTGTAAAATCTGCGGCAGCTGGTACAATATATTTTTTAGCCAAGGGTAGTGCAGAGCGATACAACTTAGCAAACCAAATGCCATGACAATAGCATGACAACGACGAAGACTTTTTTAATAGTCCATTCCATGACCTATTTGTCTTGGACCAAGACTAGCAACATAGCAATCAATATCAGGACAAACGAATAAAGTTTTTCTATTAGATATCTTGCTATTGAGCTGGTCAAAAATGACATGTAATCACGGCCAAACATTTTGTTATTGCTAAGGGGTCACCTAATTCAGTTCTGAATGTTAACTGGCAGAGTTCCAAATAAGAAATGTTTACAGGGATATATTGAAGATGCTTTATATCGTAATGATGAATGTTATCTTGGCCCTTTCTTATTCAGGAACTGGTTGGAGGGGAACTTTGCTATTGCCAACTCTCGATGTTTAAACGAATGAAGCGTAAAGAAATATATGTCTCAGATTTTCGTAGAGAATAACCTTCTCATTGTCAAGTGGAGAACTAATCTAGATCTTGCCCTGTTCCATTGAATAGTTGAATTGAAAGTCACCATTCTTACGAGCGGAGATTCTTTTATTGATAGCACGATATAAATCATTCATACTGCCGAATTCTTTGTATATTAATGTAATGAAGGGATATTCACCCGAGCGTATTAATTCTATCCATTACTTGGTAACGAGTGGCCAATCATGTGGTCCAACTTTTATGACATACGTACAATCTTTTCTCAGGATATCATATGTATTTTTGAGAATACAGTCGCCAAAACCAACGTCATACTTCCCATTGAATTTGATACTTGCAAAGAGTTTTGTCCAATAATTACTTGTTTTTTCAAATCGTTGTAGAGTGGATCAGTGACATTAGACATGAATGTTACATAGAAATCATTGGGCATTGAATATGTCTTCAACTGGTACACAAGAATTGAAATTAGAATTATATCCCAGCCAACGAACAAGCAGCTCATTCTTGCCCCTGTGTGTACGACTCTTTATTATCCTTTCAGTTTGATAGATTTCACATTATTTTTGACTTTTTGAACTTCATAGTCATAAAAACCACCGAGAATCTCTTTATCGTTGGTGTCTTGTAGACGATATGTTACAGGTTTAGTGTCTATGATTTTTGACACTTTAAAAAGTTCAGTGGACAATAAGTAATTCCCCTTTTCAAAAATGTTACTAGTTCTATTAATTAGAAATGTATCATCAACATTTAATTTCTTCTTCTTCTTCACAGCCTTTTCACTGGAATATTGTTTAAGAAAAGTGTCAAGTGTATCATGGTCACCTCGATGAACTTCCTGAGGGCTAACGTTGGACAGAGATTGATGGGGGCGGTGATTATAAATTCGCATGATTTTATCGAAATCTTGGATAAAAACAGCAGTATTTTTCAATATATAATATCTTGAAATTAAAAGTCGAATAATTCTTATCAATTGTTCGGCCAGTGCAGCAATGAACTTCCTGAGGGCTAACGTTGGACAGAAATTGATGGGGGTGGTGATTATAAATTCGCATGATTTTATCGAAATCTTGGACAAAAGCAGCAGTATTTTTCAATATATAATATCTTGAAATTAAAAGTCGAATAATTCTTATCAATTGTTCGGCCATTGCAGCCTTTATAGGACTATTACTATGATAGAGCATTGTATTATATTTCGACAATACCTTCTCTACCTGTGGATTAACAAATTCACTACCTCGAACCGTTTGAATTTTTCTATAACAATCATGGTTAAGAATACTTTCTATAGCTCTAGCAACTTCATCACCTCTCTTTGTCCGCAAAAAGAATAGCATATGCATAGCGACTAAAGACCCTAATTTCAAGGAGAATATATTCTTAAAGTTATTGTGACGCCTTTGCATCTCATCTAGAGTTAAAAGATCTACTTCCGTTATATGCAATGGAAAAAAGGCTTTAGTTTTTCGATAATGATTACCACGACCCCTAAGATTTCAACGTAGAGTGTAATTTGGTTCATTTTGTAGATACTCTCCCGCTATCCCTTTTTGAAGTCCAGTAACTTGAAAGAGTTTGGTGGAGGAACTTTGACTTTCACTTCAAAACTTCAACTATTTTGAACGCAAACAAGTTGTTTAATGTCCGCTAACCTATTGCACACTAGTGAGCGGTGATGAGTTGATATCAATCCGTTTTCGCTTTTGTCTTACCACCACTGGAGTTATCAAATCATTGTTTCTACTACTACTAGTAGCACTAGGTGTGCTATTATTTTTTAAAATTGATTAAAAATCTACTTATTCTTCTTTTAATGTTAGACTACTACTATGTTTCATAGTAGTATTTCTCTAGAATTTGCTTATTGGTAATAAGACTTTTTGGAAAGTTTAATGTAATTAAAAGGTTGTATAAATGTTCGTCAAATGATAAAAGTCCTTTACGATTTGTAACCATATCATATATATATTAAATCAAGTAGATTATAACGTTTCCCCTGAATTATAATTTGTTTCCTTTTACTATCAACTTGAAGGTGTTCACTTTCCATGAGATATGTCATAGGTATTTTACTTTGTTCACGATACGGGTTTGGCAGTAGATCTCCAACACTTGATAAAACATTGGACAAAACTGAATCCTCCTCCATTGGCTATGTTGTTGTTGTTCCAGAATCTTGAACAGGCGTTTTCTTTTTATCAATGACACATACATTGAACTGTCTCACATGATAGGGTTTATGTTTTTCCAGTCGTCGAAGTGCATCTTGAGGCAAAAGTGGTTTTTTATCATCAGCAATATTCTTATCATTAATGAATTTACTGAGATTATCCTCATAGTGTTCCACTGGTGAAAGGGCGAGTTTTCTTGGCGTCAATTTGCAATGCTAACCATAGGGTTACCCATTTTTATAGAGAAAACTGTTTACAATTCCTGCAATTATTGGTAGTAAAAGTTTACAAGGTACCACCCGCTTCGAGAAGGCGTTTTTTTTAATTATTAATCTTTTCCTTTGTTATTGCTTCTTGCTAGGGCAGGTACAATGGGACGATGTTGCCTTGTCTGTTCCTTAACTATTTCTGGCAATTGAACATTGCCTTCGGTTAAATACAAACAAAGTTCAGATATGAGATTAATGAGTTATTTTTCAGTACCATATTTGTGTATGGCTTTCCTAAGTGCCGGTTTTGAACTGCTTAGAACGGAGAATAAATGTTTATTTTCATGTAGTCTCTTCAGTGCCATGATGGCAACTAATGACCTTTTTACTGCTCACTGGAATATATACAGTAATTTCATTGTGAACAATATTTGTGACTACACGCAAATCCTCGGGTGTATTCTGATTGAGATCCAATAGAGTGTAACCATAGGATTTATTTGTTGCCTGTTTGTATGCTGAAAATAGAAATTTTGGAGCATCGGGATATATTTGTTTATTCGAGGGTTATTAGAGAAATTTAAACTGGAACACCCCTGTAAATGATATAGTTGATATAACTCAAAGCAAGTGCTCTCGTGCATCTGTTCTGATGAAAGAGATAATGTAGAACTAGGGTCACGGAAATTTTATCATGATGCGGGTGGACAGTAAATAGTTTTACCATTTCCTGTGACCAGTGTTCAATGTATTCAGCTAAATCATCCATAATCAACCAAAAGTTTGGTTCAATAATGTTGAACACTTCGAGCCCCAATGTGAATTTTATGTCTAGTGCAATAGTCTTTATTTTATCATACGACTCTTGCCAAACACTATAGCAATAGTAAATTTTTCGGGTTTTAAAAAAACATTTTAATTACAATTTTTAATTATTTTTGTTAAAAGTTATGTTTTGCCCGACATTTGTGGACCAAAAAGAAACAATCTGAATGGTGTTTTAAATTGATGCATATTGTTCTCGTCTTCAACAGCTGGAACTGTAAACTGTAGTTGTCTATTGAATTAATTAGAATAATTTCCCTATCCCTCCTGCTAATACGATGTTCAAGATCAACAACAAAAAATTAGAATTATACATTTTTTTATAGTAAATACACAACATTTTTAATCAATACAAAATATATCACAGTTCAAAATTTTTTTATTCTTACAATAAATATACAACACTTAATGAAAATAAAAAAATATCACAGATTAAAATAAACTTAGAAAAAGGTCCCCCCCCCCACCACCCGGAAGGGCGCAGTGGCTGCTGATGGCGATCGCCCATAGACTGGATACCTTTCCTCCTCCTGGGACAGCCGCGGGTGCGGGGGCCAAAAAATTTGTAAAATACATTGACAATAGAACAACAACAATAACTCTGCCTTGTGTACACACGGAACATAATGCTAAGAAAATCTCTTCCCACCTCCCGCCTATTACTACTACTACTATTGAATTTTAAGGAGTTTCTCCAGACCGAGATGCTGTCTATATTGTACACAAGCATCTCGATCTGAAAGGCAGTAGTGTCCATCGGGTAGTACCCTCACACTACCATCACGTACTGTCCGATATGGCTGACATTTCGTTTTTTGTTATCTAACTGTGTAATTTTTAAATTTTAAAGAACGAATCGCCGTGATTTTCACTCCTCGCACTAAACTATTTACCACACAGTTTCTGTAAATACTCATATCGAAATTATCTCTAACATAGTGTGTAGGCACTCCCTTGAAGACGTGTTTGATATCCTCATTGTGAGTTTGTACGCAGTGCACCTTAGGACCTAAAAGCACACTATGGAATATCAAGTCGCTCCCCGTCTCGGATTTTAGCAATAGTAATTGATTTGGGGTCTGGCGCTTCATTAGCTCTGGATACATGGACTTGTCCCAGTTGGTAAAGTCCATTTGAGAGATAATGTGTTCACAATTTTCCAAATAATTCAATAAATTGTCAGTTTTAACTTTTAACAGGGGTGAATCAGTGTCTCCATAATACACTTAAACTTCCCCCTCCCATGGTCATTGGAGCTTACACACATTGTAAAAGAATGACAACATGAGTTTTTTTAGATGTCTAAAATTGCGCTACCACCAGCAATATTTTTTTAAGTTCTTTTTTCCTAAAAAAGGACCATATTGGAGCATATTATGGTAAATGATGTGAAGTTGGGATCAGCAACGATTCGAGCACATTCTTTTGGTTCCGTTACAACGTCGCAACGACTCCTATTGCACACACTGCCGCACATTTTTACCGAAGGCTGAATTTAAGATAAGCTTAAAGATTTCTTTTCCAACCTGGGTTTTTGCTTCTGAACGTTTACTGACAAAAGTGTCAATAAACGTTTTGTTGTATGGCCTTTGATCAAATTGGAGAGCTCTATGGATCTTTATGACCCTGAAACCATTAGCTGCCATTCATAGCAAAAGAACATGGTGAACAACAATATTGTGTTTCGGATCAAAGTCAGCAATAAGTTTTTGTTTTCAAGGTTTCCAGTGTATACCCCCATCTTCTACCAAAGAAATATTGTGTGGACTCAAAGAGACCTTAGTCAATGGTCTGTTTATGCACGAAAAAAAAATCCTTTTTCGAGTCATGAAGTTTCAAAGGTATTTCACCATCAACTTCAAAAAACCATCCTCGTGGTCCATTCTCCTCAACGGTGGCAATGACGGGGAAATTTTGAGCACAAGGATTGTCAAGCCATTTGTAATTACCACACGGCAAACAGTAGTGAGACATTGCCGACGGATAAAGGGAATTCATATCCAAAAAACTGCATCCGTTTTTTCACCGGTACGTTGTCCAGTCGGGTCAGTTTCCAAGATACAATCACCGTGGAAAACATACCCTCCCCTCAGTGATCTCGCTACAAAGGTATTTCACCATCAACTTCAAAAAACCATCCTCGTGGTCCATTCTCCTCAACGGTGGCAATGTCGGGGAAATTTGGAGCACAAGGATTGTCAAGCCATTTGTAATTACCCTACGGCAAACAGTAGTGAGACATTGCCGACGGATAAAGGGAATTCATATCCGAAAAACTGCATCCGTCTTTTCACCGGTACGTTGTTCAGTCGGGCCAGTTTCCAAGATACGATCACCGTGGAAAACATACCCTCCTCTTTGTGATCTCACTACAAATAGATGTTGATCCAAGTCGGTGATCAAGCCTATTTCTTCTTTTCTGATTCTTAGAATTAAATCCATCACCAGATGCGGCATTGAAGAATAATAACCCAAATTCCTGATAGATTTTATCCATTTTCTTACACACAATATCAAACAACGTCAAAACATCACGTGCCAGGTACATTTTGCAATAATTCTGCCCATTTTGACACTCTCTCTTTGCCCAAACTTTTTTTTAGCAGACTCATAGTCGGCAGTGGTGCATTGACGGCCGTAAAATGAATCATAAAACGATTCGAAAGACGGTAGTTTTTCCTCAGGTAGCCTCGAGTTGGAGTTGTACTACCCATACGGGTATATGCTATTATACGTTAATATATCATACATTTTATCATCTGGAAAGCGCTGTCTAAGTAGAAAGAAACTATTAAAATCGTCGCCTTTCTGTACTTGAATCAATGGACTTAGGGATTTGGGGAAAAAACTATATGAATCTAAAAAACTATTTTATTCAAGCGCGTATTACCATTATCTATTGTTTTCCAAGAAAGATCTAAGACTAGTATCTTCTCAGATGATTTGAGTATGATATTATAAGAAAAGGAACGATCTACCCACGTGCCATCTACAATCGCACCTTTCTGCAAACGTACCAACGCTGGTAGAATGAACTTCAAATTATAATTGGAATTGTGTGTATAAACAGGTAGAACGTACGGTTGTCTAATGTTTAAATTACATGATTTATGAGCCAGTCTGCGAAAGTGGCTACCCCCCTCCCTCCGATAAAATTGGATTGCTTAAATGATTATGATCACGAACTAACATCCCCCCGCACTACCCTCAAAGAATCTACCTTTACAGAACCGACACATTTTGGATTTTTAATCGCCAACTCGTCTTCTGGTGATAGGGTCATAGGATAATTTGCGTGTGCGACCGTGAAATTGGCTTATTTGCTGTTTCTATAAGTGCTGTCATGGTTGCGCCTATACAATCTTGCCCACCCAACCTCAAAGACCTCTACCAAAAAAAAAAAAAAAAAAAAAAAAAAAAAAAAAAAAAAAAAAAAAAAAAAAAGCTAAAATTCTAAACTCTTAACTAAAACTAAACTAAACTAGAACTCTAACTAAAAACTCTAAGCTAAGACTCTAAGGTAAAACACCAAACTCTTAACTAAAACTAAACTAGAACTCTAACTGAAACTCAAAGGTAAAAAATCAAACTCTTAACTAAAATTTAACTAAACTAGAACTCCAACAAAAAAACCTCTAAGCTAGGACTCTAAGCTAAAATTCTAAACTCTTAACTAAAACTAAACTAAAAAAAAAAAAAAGACCTCTACCAATTGCATGGTATTACTCGAATGTCTTTGGGTATGGGCCTACAATGGCTTCATGTTCTTTGACACGAATTAAATTTGATGGATCATTAAATTCGATGAATCAAACATCTGTCAGTTTACATTTGCCGTCTAAGTCCACCTTGTCACTCAGTTGGAGTGAATTTTTGGAGTTCTTGAAACGCAAGATGGCCTTGTCACCGCTAACCGTTTCCATATATTGATAGCCATGACGCTTACAGTGTCTCAAACGACGCCTCAGCTTTAATTTACTACTAAATCTAGACAGACACATTGGGCAATAGTAGCGAGCACCGTGTTGGTTTGATTTCTCATCACCCAGAACCTGACTAACATCTGTAATTGGATTAAAATGTCTAATTGAATCAGGCTCTGTAGCAGGCTTGTAAAGAAGCCATACTCAGTGCCTAACTGATTCAGTGGACGGAGCCTTAACTGGATATATCACCCCGTTTTTATATTTGCGCTCACTCTCCTCAAATTCTGTATCATATTGTAAAACAGCAACACCAATCTTAAAATTTTCATTATCCTGCTCAAAATATGAATCCCCTTAAGTGTTACTGGATATTGACAATTTAAACAATTGACATTTTTCTTGGGAATCTTTGTTTTATTCCCACTAGCTGTCAGTTTGTCCAAATTTGTCTTACTAGCTTCATTTCGCAGGGGTTTTTGGGCTGCTATAAGGAATGTATATTTGAAACATTGAAGCGCTATACCGAAAAAAATTTGTTGTACACCTTTACAACCCTCTAAATCTGGATTATGTTTTTGAAATTATACCCCTCTCCCCATGCTCGCCTCTTAATTTTTTAATTGAAAAATATCTGCATTTAAATTTTCAATGAATAAAACCACTGCCCGCTACCCCTCTTATTATAGTTATCCATTTTTACCGCAATATTGTCTACCCAGTCAAAAATACACCCTCAGAATTCTGCAAGTGCGGGTGAAGTGTTAGCATTTCAGTTTGCACATAGTGCGAATAGACATCACCTGACTTTTCCCTAAAAGTCGGGTAAAAGTCGGGAAGTAAATTAATTTTTGTGCGATGAATTCTTTTATACTGTGTCTCCCACCCCTCTCCCGAATCTGTCTTTCAAGGAGGGCTCGAATCTTGACTACATAAGAGTGTACTATGTCTTTTGGATCTGTGATATTATCCCCCGCTCTCAGTGTCTTATTTGGATCCCCAAATGCGGCCCTAAAATGATATATATTGTACAAGGCAGAGTTTGACAAACAAAATTCTGGTAATACTTAGAGCGTTGCTTGGGTTTCCTCTACCATACAACTACCGCTCTGTCCTACTACAACATCAAAGTCTATAAGAGGGTTGGAGCACGGAATGAAATTATCCAGTGCACTCAGCATATCTACGAGTGTATTGGGGCTCAGGTGGACACCCTAAGCAAAATAACTCCCTGATACACTTTGCTATTCAAAGGCACTTGGCTGAGCAGAACTAACATTCAAACCCTCCGTTAAAATATTAGGGGAGTTACAAACACCTCTCCAGAGCAGTCCTCCAAAAATTTATATGTATTTGGACAGAGTTGGTTAATCCAACCAAAATAATCCTGTGATACACCCTGGTATTCAAAGGCATTTGGCTGAGCTGAACTAACAACCAACCCTTGTGAAAAGGCACTTGACCGAGCTGAACTGACATCCAAATCCTCAGTTGAAATATTACCGCGAGTTATATTGGGCTATCCATATACATCTTCCAGAGTATTAGGATTGACCTGGTCAAGCAAAATCATCCCCTCGTACACTTTGCTGTTCAAAGCCACATGGCTGAGGTGAGTTAATGTCCGTTGAAATATTGAATAGAGTCACATTTGCCTCTCCAAAGCATTATTTCAGAAATTCATCCATCCTCTCTGGATCGTCTTTATTATCAAAGGGCTAGTCTATATGGTGATTATTATGAAATACATTATTAGCACTCACCTCTCCAAAGAAATCTTTCAGTAGTTTGTCATACCCTTCTAATTCATTGTCATCGGGAGGCAAGCCAATAAGGGTATCGTCTTGAAATTGTACCAGCGGTGACAATGCAGGTATTTCTATACCCTCAAAGATATGTTGTACGTCCCCTGAGTTGGTGGTGACAATTAAGCAAGGCCACCCTAGAATAATAACATTAGAATTTATTTATTTTTTGAAATTGGTACGGTTTTATAAAGCTGAAAAAAGGAATATTAATGAGCTATATTTGCATATCATTTAAAACATAGGCATAATAAATAAAAAAATATTAACATATTCACACACATGCAACGTTTCTTTTTTCTGGACGGTTAGATGCATTAATACCCCTTGGGGGAACGGGGTCGATGTAGGTATACTGTGACACCCTTCTACCAACTTAGGTATGGGAGTGACATTATTAACACATACACACACATCCAACTGTTTTTTTTTCGGGACGGTTAGATGTATTAAGACCCCCTGGTGGTGATGTTGGTATGCTTTGAGACCCTTCTACCAACGTAGGTATGGAAGTTGTCTTATTAACACATACACACAAGCAACGTTTCTTTGTTTTTTCTGGGTGGTTAGATGTATTATGACCCCCCTGGGGCGACTTGTGTATGCTGTAACACCCTTTTATAAACGTAGGTGTTGGAGTGATCTTATTAACACATAGACACTCATGCAACGGTTCTTTTTTCTTGACGGTTAGATGTATCAAGACCCCCTGGGGTGTGACGTAGATATGCTGTGACACCTTTCTACCAACGTAGGTATGGGAGTGACCATTTGTGTCAAGGTAGGTATGAATGCGATTGCATCTATCATTAGAGGTATGAAGTTGACCGCATCTATCAATGGACGGACTATTGCAATGATCTTTATCTACCAAATCATGTGATTTCAGCACAATATATACGCCTAGTATGTAGCAATAATGACGGTCAATATTTGGTGAACTTAATATTTTGATAAACCGCTTTAGTTGAAACAGGATGCGAATTATATTTGTGTATCTATAAGAGCGAAGGAGGAGCATGATCAATCCTCATCCCACTTTTTGACTTTAGATATGAAAGGTTATTTTAATTGAAACACTTTAAAAAAAATCTGTAATAATTTATTAAATTGATGGATTGTGATATCTCCACAACCAGTTGTTCTATATCTCTTTGCTGTCGCTGGTGTTGTTATTTCTCTACCAAAGGTGTCCTAGAATGAAGATATTAAAATGAAGTTAAAACGAGCTAAAATAGTCATAAAATGCTTAGGTTTCAGTTTCGAAAAAAATATGTAGCGTCAAAATCCCAATAGGGGGCCCCCAACTACTGGAGTCTTAGGCAAGTGACCGAATTCACAAGCTCAGATGGTTACACTAAAAAAAAATTAATTAAATATTGGTTTACCATTCTCAAAGACTTCGAATTCTCTCTTAAGAAGATTTCCAATCAAAGTTTTAATAAACTTTTTAAAAATATACAGATTAACTTTAAAAATTTTTATGAATGGTATCCTAGACTTGACTTACTGACTCGACTTAAGGCTTCTGCTGGTGGTCCAGCGTAGACAGAGAGATATGACTCTTTGCCTCCATTCCAAAAGGTCCTGTGCAAGCGTGACTGCTTCTTGGAGATCAGTACCGATCATGGAGAAATACTAGGTAAGGCTGTCCCTCCATTTGAACCGGTGTCTTCCACGGGGGCGCTTCCAGTCATGTTGGGGGGGGGGGGATCAAAATGGAAAAGTGTGCTGTCGGGTGTTTCTTTTGACATGTGAATTAAGTGGCCAAACCACCGTAGAGTTCTTATGGCGAGCTGAGGAGAGTTGGGGGTCTGATCCGTTAGCGTCAGCATTCGGGTGTTTGAGACGAAGTCGTACCAGTTGATCCTTTCGATTTGTCTTAGGAAGTTTGTTTGGGCCACATCTATGGCATGACCAACAGAAGCAGCTGCCGGCCAAGTTTCAGCACCGTAGAGAAGGACTTGCGTTACGGTCATGTTGTAGATCCGCATATTTGTTTTTCGGCTAATGTTTGGGCTATGACCTCAAGGAAAGGCATAATCGAGCCATAATAGACACAGCTTTTGTGATGCGCGACTGGACTTCCATTTCAATTGAGCCGTTATCCGAGACGACAGATCCAAGGTAAGTAAAAGACTTGAAAACTTCGATAGTGTGCCCTAATAAGTTGAATGATGGTGAGTTGGCAGAATTTCCTGCTGGGTCGATGATCATTATTTTTGTTTTCTGCCAGCTAATATGTAGTCCTACTTACAGGGATTCTTCCAACAGTGTATAGAGAGCTGCCTCGAGTTCAACTGCAGAAGTGCATACCAGGGCAATATCATCTGCGAAGTCGCAACAGGATAGGACTCTATCGCCATATTTCAGTCCGAATTGGAGCCGATTTGTGGTTCGATGCATGACATAATAAATCACCGCGTTGAAAAGTTCAGGAGCAGCAACATAGCCTTGCCTTACACCAGTTTCTATCTCGAATAGTGCGCTTCGGCGACCATTAACCTGGACGGAGCTTTTTGTACCAGTGTAGAGCGCCTTGAACCGGCGACAATAATTATCAGGGAGTCCCGTTCGTTTTAGTATCAGCCCAGAGGGACTCACGGTCGATCTAATCGAAAGCTGCTTTAAAGTCAACAAATGCAATATATGCTGTACGCTGGAACTCGTGGGCTTTCTCGATGACTTGATGAAAAGTCTATATCTGCTTGGTCGTGGATATGCTGGGCATGAAACTTGCTTGCTGAATCCGGCGATACTTACGAATGAACTGGATACTCTTATCAAGTAACGTCATGGTGAATAGTTTGCCAGGCCCTGACAGGAGGGTGATTCCTCTGTAATTCGAGCAATTGCTACGGCTACCTTTTCGCTTCCATAGAGGAAGGATTATCCCTTCCTTCCATTCTTCAGGTATCAGTTCGGTTGACCAGACGAGGGAGAACAGCATATGCAGCCAAAGTAGCATTGCATCCTCCGAACTTTAACAGCTCGACGGTGATCCCGCAGGTTCCTGGTGCCTTGTAGTTCTTCATTCTCTAGGGCATTTTGTATCTCTTCTAGCGAGGGAGGATGTTCCCATCTCTTCTAGCGAGCCTGTTCCCGTCAAATGTGTTTCTGTCATTCCAAGTATGTCAATCCCACATCTTAACATCTCCAGCCCTAGAAGGTCTTTGGATCCCGGCTTATTCATGGTTAAAACATTCCAGGTGGCTATTCTCAACCCACCTTGGACAACAAGGTTCAAAGAATGTCCAGGGGCGTGCCGAGGTCGTAATAAATTAAAACCAATAAGATCCGAGGCTTGAGTTTCATTTCTTTTCATTGCAATTATTTTCAGGAGGAGGGTCGCAAGCCCAACCGTCCCTAAGCCTGGATTCTCATTAAAAAACCCTGGGGTGGGCTCCACCCGCACCCATGAGGTTGGGGAGGCCCTATTCGAAGCTAAAACATAGAGCTAAATCATATATCTACAGTTACTTCTCAGAGTTCAAAATAAACCAGTTAAGCATTTTTGAAACAGTTATGCACTTCCGAATCAGTTAAAACGGGTTTTATAATCTGACAGTTCAGTAAATAGAAACCCACTGCATTTTCTATTTCCCCCAGGGGAGGGGGCATCATAAGGCCCCCGTTGGCTGGAATGACAGGCAAACAAGCGTCAAAAGCCCAATAGGGGGCTCCCAACTACCTAGAGTGTTAGGCAAGTGACCCAATTCACAAGCTCAGATAGTTGGGCTAACTCTGTTTGTTCTGATAATAAATACAGCTCAGCGCGAACTTAGGTTAGTTCAATATTGGTGTTCAAGGTTGCCACCGGTGACACTTTTGTGCCACTTATGGCACTCTTTTTAAAGTGGCACTTTACGGGAAATGTGACACTATTGTGACTCTTTTTAGTAAAAGTGAATTTTATTTTAAAAGTAGCACTTTTTCACCAAGAAAAATTTTTTTCAAAAAAAAACCGGAAGGAGAAACTGTCAATATGAAATTATCAATAGCACTTTTTCTTTCATTTTTCCATCTCTCTGTTTTCAGATTCAGAACCACTCTATTGCTTTGTTTATGCTCCTTCATATTAATCCTAAATTTTATGCATCATCGTCATCACACTGATCACAAATAACAGCCATTTTGTAACTTACTTGTACTTGTGGCAGGACTTAAGCATCTCCGCTCTCCCTGGCGTCCAGTAGCTTCGTCATTGTGGTAAGCCAAGAGTCTCGGTTGTTTGCGAGTGACTCAATCAAATCGAGCCAGGACTTTTCCCATCTTCGTCCATGCTTCTTGAAGTCACCGATTGGGTCTAGGTCAGCCTTGATGCAGGCAAGCCACGTTTTCTTTTGTCCCCCGTGTCGCTTTTTCCATCCCGTAGGAGGTGTACATCTGAGGGCTTTATTGACAAAGGTGTGGTGTGGGTGGCGAAGTGTATGGCCGAGCCATTGGAGTCTTCTTTGTTTAATTATAGAGACCAAATCAGAACGCTGATAGCAGATTTTGCGGAGTTTGACATTTCTTACACGATCACGGAGTTTAATGCCAATGATTCTCCTTAAACCTGAATTGTCAAATACGGTGAGGGCTTGAATGTCGGATGCTTTCATAGTCTATGTCTCACAGCCGTATAGTAAGACAGACCAAACAAGGGCCTGGTAAATCCTTGTTCTTGTCTTCAGACGAACATTTTTATGGTTCCATAGGGGATGATATTAGCTGGGTGAAGACTCCAGTAGAGAGTAGAGAGTGGTACTCCAGTAGAGAGTGATTTAGCTGGGTGAAGCCATTTTGTAAACCTGCTGATTAATCACCACCAAAACAGGATTGGACGCACTTCCTCCTTTTAGCTATTTTCTGGTCAAGGAGTTTTGAGTGTAATAAATGATAATTTCCTTAAGTTTTGTCTCCCATATATCTCACACGAAGGATATCCTACAGTTTTGAAAAACTAATCAAAAAACTTTTCCATAAAATAAGTTTTTCAAAAGAAAGTAAAGAACTCCATTTAACCGAAAATGAAAAAATAGAATCAAATAATCTAGCAAGCATACAGCTACAATGAATCAGTATCATTAAATAAATTAAACCCAAAACAAACAGAAATTAAAATAAGTCAAACTCAAAACGAGCAGAAATTAATCTGAGCAGGGTTCTAAACCCTATGGTTTCTAAAAGCTAAAATATAATTAGTGCTTTACTGAAAAAAATTCAAATGAATTTACTGAAAAAATGTGCATTGTCAGTTTAATATACATATGCTAACATGTATTCCTTAAAATCCTAATTAATTTTTTATTTCTTAAAGCTATAAAAGTGCATTTATTTAAAATAATTTTTTCAGTAAAGCACAAATTATATTCTAGCTTTTAGAAAGTTTTGATTGGATTTTCCTTAAGAAGTTTCTACGACAAAACTTTCTATAACAACCTTATATGCCCCCAGGGTATAATTTACAACCATTCCCTGAGGGTTATGGGGGAGAGGGGGAGAGTTGCCATCCTCAAAGACCTAATTTTCAGAACATTCAACTACGTTTAAACAAAATGAATAACTGCAAATTTTTATTGGATGTGTTTGGCGAAATGATAGGCGTGAGGGGGGGTTAGTTGCCATTCAATCGCTTTCGACAATTAAAAAGGGCACTAGCCCTTTCAATTTCCAATCGAATAAGCCCTTTTTGAAGTTTCTACGACAATTCTTTCTACAAAAACCTTATATGCCCCCAGAGCATAACTGACAACCCTTGCCCTGAGGGCCGTGGGGGGGGGGGGTTGTCATACTCAAAGACATAATTTCCAGAACTTTCAACTATGTTAAAAAAAATGGCCATCTCAAAATTTTGATTGCATGGCTTTGGGGAAACGGCGGCCGTGAGAGGGGGGTTAGTTACCCTCCAGTTACTTTATACTATTAAAAAGAGCACTAGCCATTTTAATTTCCAATCGAATGAACCATTTTTGAAGTTTCCACGACAACGATTTCTATGAAAACCTTATATGCCCCCAAGGCATAACAAACAACCCTTGCCCTGAGGGCTGTGGGGGGAGGGGGGTGTCATCCTTATAGACCTAATTTCCAAAACTTTCAACTACGTTAAACAAAATTGCTATCTAAAAATTCTGATTGGATGTGTTTGCGGAAAAGGTGGCGTGAGAAGGGGGTTAGTTTCCCTTCCAATCAATTTTGACTATTAAAAAGGACAATATCCCTTTGAAGTTCCAATTGAATGATCCCTTTTTCAAGTTTCTACGACAAAGCTTTCAATAAAACCTTATATGCCCCCAGGGCATAACTTATAACCCATGCCCTGAGGGCTCCGAGGGGGTTATCATCCTCAAACACCCAATTTCCAGAACTTTCAACTACTTTGAACAAAATGGCTATCTCAAAATTTAGATTGGATGTGTTTGGGGAAAAGGTGGGCGTGAGAGGGCGTTTTGTTGCCCTGCAATGAATTTCGATTATTAAAAAGGGCCCTTGCCCTTTAATTTCCAATCGAATGAGCCCTTAAGTTTCTACGACAAAGCTTTCTATAAAAACCTTATTTTCCCCGAGGGCATAACTTACAACCCTTGCCCTCAGCGCTCTGTAGGGAGTTTCCTCTTCAAAAATATAATTTCTATCTGGAAATCACCTACCTTGAACAAAATGGCTATCTTAAAGTTTTGATTGAACGTGTTTGGGGAAATGAAGGGCGTGGAAGGGGTTTTAGTTGCCTTCCAATCACTTTGGACTATTAGAAAGGGCACTAATAATTCCAATTTCCAATCGAATGAGCCCTTTTCGGTGTTTCTACGACAACTCCTTCGATACGAAGTGCCCTGGTCTAGAAGTAATAATAATAACAATATATTGTGCCAACATCGTTCTTTACTTGGCAGCATTCTTTACTACCGCGCTGCCTATGATAAATTATTTGAAATAGTTAGTGTCTGATCGACTACTAGTTGCATTTATCATAGGGTCATCAATAGCTGCGAACTATGTTCGCGGCATTCTCTTCAGTATTTACAGAGAAAAGTTTCAAGTACCCAAACGTACTGTAATAATCCAGATAGTCCATTGTGTAGAAAAACTGGATGAACAACTCTCAATGTAGACGAGTATTGCTGTCCCTTTTTTCCGTTTTTTCAAAAGAAACTAGCTCGGACGGCTTTTTCACTTTTCTTTTTTCTTTCCTTTTTCACGCTATGAGCAAAGACTACTCAGAAGAAAAAAAAGAAATAAGTACTCTGTGGGACGAATTCCCATTTTATACACTAAGCACCATTTGCGCTTTAGCGGATTTTAAGGGGAGCGCTGGAAAGTTGACAAGAGTGGAAGTGCTGCGCAAAGCAGAGAATCAGAATCAGCACCGCCCAAGCAAAATCAGTATTACTTTTTGTAGTTTGTGGATGGCATTAGAGCCGACTTTTCATGGTTGAAAATTAAAAGAGGAGAAAAACTGCACGAAGGTGATCCTAAGCGGATTGGACAATATTTTCAATTTGAAAAGCCCTTTTGATACCAGCGCGAGCGATGCGAAGCATCGCGAGCGGCAAATGTTTTGAAAATGACACTTTTTGTAGGAAATTGACACTATTCTGCCGCCCAAAGTGGCACCAAAAACCTGATGTGTGGCAACCCTGTTGGTGTTTCAACAGTCAACTATGATAGTGGATTTGTAAATTTTGTACAATAAAAAAAAATTGGAGGAACTTAAATAGTTCATAAAGTTTGCTATGGCCTCCAACCCACTAGTACAAGCGCCAGCATAGGGTGTCTACTTTTCATCAAATCAGTCTTAGTAGCCCATCAAAGTCCCCTCCTTACTACAATCAGCAAGTTAGGGGGTGTACTTTTCATCAAATTCGTTTTAGTAGCCACTCAAAGTCTCAACCTGTCCGAGTAGCTACATAGGGAAATCAAATTTGTCTTAGAAACCCCTCAAAGTCTCCGTGAATAAGACGAGCTCCTATGCTAATTTAAAATCCTTTCTCATAGCCTTACAGGTCTTACGACGCCGTAGTAGCCCATCAAAGTCCCCTCCTTACTACAATCAGCAAGTTAGGGGGCGTACTTTTCATCAAATTCGTTTTAGTAGCCACTCAAAGTCTCAACCTGTCCGAGTAGCTACATAGGGAAATCAAATTTGTCTTAGAAACCCCTCAAAGTCTCCGTGAATAAGACGAGCTCCTATGCTAATTTAAAATCCTTTCTCATAGCCTTACAGGTCTTACGACGCCGTATCCTAAGGCCTCCTGTAATCCTCAAAGTCTCAATGAATACGACGAGGTCCTCTGCTAATTTAGAATCCTTTCTCAGAGCATTACAGGTCCTCCGACGCCACAATTTCTCTATGACCGTGTCACAGGTGTTCTGAACATTTTGGTAAATTCATGATGGGGAATTTGAGGGGTTTTTAGCATATATTATTCTAGATTCACTATCTATTGTTCATTGTCTTTTTCTTTTGAATATAATTTAACTTTCTTTTTTCTTGTTAGTGAGTTAATTAGTTAGCTAATGAGTATGTAATCGTATCTCATTCATTTTAATGATTAGTAGGTTCTGTTTGCAGTGACTTTTAATCAGACTTTCTTTACTTTTGCTTTTGAATTTTTACTGTAACTTTCTTGTTTCCTTAGATTCAGTGATTAAAACTGAGGAGGCTGTAATTTCGGCTTTATCTTAGCAAGTGCTATTCTCACGTCATTTTCATGGCAATAAATTCTGCTCCTTTTCTTCGTTTTTATGTCCAGCATTCACTGAGACCTGAGCCCAAATCCCTCCAGCCTGTGTTTGTCTGCTCTAATTCCTGATGAAAAAAATATTTATCCTATACTTGCTGAATTGTGATCATAGAATGTATGTGATTTATTACTTGACAATGTATGCCGACGCATTAATTTTCTGCAATAGATAATTATGAGCCTTTTGGTGAATGTGGACATCGGGTTGAAAGTTCTTGCTACCTCCCTACCTTCTCCTCAGACATGATTGTAAATGAAATACAGGTCCTGTTATTACTAACTAATATCATATTCGTAGTCTGTGCATTAGTATTGAATAATTAAAAAGAAATGCATAATGTCAAGTGACCAATTATTCATAAAGAAATTTATTTAGCAAACAGAGGTATTGATATTCCAAAAAAAATAAATAATTTGCCAAACGCTAGAAAAAGAATTCCAGTTTAAATAATATTTTTTTTAGGAAAAATACGGCAACATCTTTGCAATCCAAATGGGCTATGTGCCAACCTTGGTTATATCTGATCCTTATCTTTTAAAACGTCTTTTCTTGATGGAGGCCTTCTGCGGACGAGCACCACTCTATCTGACTCATGGAATTATGCAAGGCTATGGTACTATTTGTCCTTATTACTTTGTAAATAAATAGTGACAGTTTTGCCTGCTATATATTGCAACACTCAATATTCCGTGATCTATTTTCCACAGAATGCTGGAAATTCATTTTTGTTACAGATATGGCACTATCTGTAATTATGAACTGAAATAGCGAGGCTGGGTCCTAGAAAGAATAGGAACACTGTCAGGTCAAAAATATATACAATTACTTTTAAGCTTGTTACGTAATTAGGTTTTTACAGAGAACTCTAAAAAGAAAAGCAAAAATTGAAACTGAAATTGAATTGCTTCTTTTATATTCTTTACTTTCTGTTCTCGTCGAGATAATGTTTATTTGCTATTTATTTAATTGCTAATGGATATTGGAATATTGGCTCTTAAGGGATCCTCCCTGAGACCATTGAAACAAAAAAAAATAAGCTAATATATTTTGGAAATTTTGTGCATTGCTAATATACTAAATCTTTAGAGAATTAAATTAAAAACAATCATATTTGACAGCAAAGGTTGATGTTAAAATTCAAAAATGAAAAATAAATTTTCACAAATATGAAGGAGTCTGTCAACCCTTTCAACTGGTTGTTTCATTTATTCCCCTTCCCTATCCTACCCTATGATAGGGTGTATAAAGTAGACTCGTAAACCCTCCAATATGGCCTCGCCTCTTTTCCCAATTTTTTTTTCAGAGATGCAGGAATTTAGCATCTGGTTCGAAACAGAGTCATGCAAAAACTTATGATCTACATTAAAAGAGGCATAAAGTGAGTCCAAGGCCCTTTAAAATCCTCCCAACCACCCCTGGCAACTTTCTGGCAGAAATAATGATGTGTTACACCTTTTTTAAACCAGAATTCCTCAAGTATTTTCGATTGGTATTTTCTTCCAGCATCACCTTACTTGCTTAGTACTTACTTAGATCCTCCTATGCCTGGTGGCGCATAGGGCAGCGACGGTTGACCTCCAACTTGACCGATCTTGTGCTAAAGACCAAATTTCATCTAGTTCATAGTCTCCTGCGTTCACCTAGTCTCCTGCGTTGTCTTCCACTCCTTGGAATGCCGGGTGGGATCCAGCACCATAAATTGTGTGCGAGGCATGCTTCGCTCATGCGGGTCATATGCCTCCAGTACTTCCAGTAGTCCTTTATCTGGGTACTCCTTAGTCTATCGGTCCAGTGTACCGCAATGATTCTACGCAGGCAATTATTCTCGAAACCAAGTAGTCTTTCCTCAGCATTCTCTGAAACAGTCTCATCCATATAAAGGTACAGAGAGTACATTACTCCTAAACAATCACAATTCCTACTTCTGAGAGTAGTTTCTACATCTCCAAATATTCTTCACCTGAGAAAATGCTCCACTTGCATACGCTATGCGTAGCAAGACTTCTCTATTACAATTCCCATCTTGGGTAATTGTACTACCGAGGTACTTAAATTCTCTAACCCCATCTATATCAGTGCCTTCGTATCGAATGCCAGCTGCAATGGCCATCACAACCCCGTTTGACATACTTTTCGTTTTATCAACATTAATCTTCAGGCCAATAGGGGCAGCTTTCGCTGCTATTTTAGATTATGTTGAATGTTCTCTGGGCAGTGAGCCACGAGAGCGATATCGTCATCAAAATCCCAGTCGTGTATTTGACACTCGGGGCTTAGTTGTATGCCTCCTCTAAACTGGCAAGCTCGAAGCACAAAATATAAAAGCCTTGCAAATAATATTGGAGATAGGTAACATCTTTGAGGCACACCGGACTCGACAGTGAACCACTCTAACACCTCATTCTCCGTCTGGGCTCCACAAACCTGTGCAGCATATAAGGCTTTAATCATATTCATAATTTTCGTAGGCATTCTATACGCTAGGAGAATTTTCCAAATTGCCTCTCGGTGGACAGAGTCAAATCCTTTCAAGAAGTCTATATACACTAAAATAATCTGCCCTTGCCATTCGTTTGATTCCTCCAGCAGAACACGGAAGCTAAATATCAGGCCGCAGCAAGAACGATTTGGGGGGAAACCATGTTGCTTATCCCTTACAATTAAGTCCACTTGAGTCTGAATTCTGCTAAGTATAATCTGACATAGAACTTTACTTCCGACTGTCTGGAGTGTGATACCTCTCCAGTTATCGCATGATGTCTTTCAACCTTTCTTGAACAGTTTCACGATAATGCCTTTATTCCAGTCAGGAGGGAAAGCCTCGTCGCCCCACACCTTACCAAGCAACTTAAATAGTGGGCCAGAGAGAGCTTTTTTCCCACATTTCAACAGCTTCCTAGGGACTCCATCACATCCAGTTGCTGTCTTATATTTTAGCGACTTAAGTGCTATTATATTTCCTGAAAGAAGATGGGGCCCAAATAGATATCCAAATTAAATAGGGGCGCTTCAGGGACCAACAGTGGCTCATAGGGTATCTGCTGGTTCAGAACATCCGAGAAATATCCACTCCAGCGGCTCTGGACTTTTACCTGATTGGTAAGCAGCTGCCCACTTTTATCTTCTATGAAGGGGTAAGGGTTTGTTTGTGCGCCGGAAAGCTTCTTAGTAAGCATATAGACGGTTTTACTATCACTCCGACTGGCTGCTCTTTCTGCCTCAGCTGCTATGTTCTCGGCATATGTTCTCTTGTGGCAGACGTTTTCACTCGCTTATGGGCACATTTATACTGTTTTTTAAACTATCACAGTATTGCCTATCGCTAATCAGTATGCTGGTTAGATGAATGACTAGGTGAGTATTTATCAACAAGAGCCTTAAGATTTGTTCTTTCCCGAATCAGCTGCCAAGTCTCTTCACTAATCCATTCTTCCTTCTTTTGTTTCTTATATCCAAGAACTTCCACTGCAGCATCTTTTAGGCACTCCGATAGAGATATCCAAAGACAATCTGAACTTGTTTTGTCGGAGTCGTCGAAGCTCAAAGTTGCGAACCTATTTTCTAGCGCAAGATTATATTTTTGACGAATAGTCTTATCACGGAACTTCTCGATATCAAATTTATTAACTGTAACTGACACTTTCTTCACCATCTTCAACTTGATTTTGCACTTGACTGTAACTAGTTGGTGGTCAGAGAAGCAATCGGCTCCGCAGTAAGCTTTGACATCTTCAAGGGACCTTCTTCTGCGCTTACTGAGAAGTATATGGTCGATCTGGTTTCGAGTGGTATCATCGGGTGAATTCCACGTGTATTTGTGGATAGTCTTATGGGGGTACCATGTACCACCTACAATCATGTCATTAGTGACACTATAATCAATCAGTCTCATGTTATTTTCACTGATTTCACCAAGTCCATGAAAACCGATCACCGTTGGTGCGAAATCCTGGTTGCAGCCCACTTTCGCGTTAAAATCACCACACACAACCAATATATCGTGGCTATAAACTTTATTTGTGACATCACTAAGCGACTGATAGACAGTGTCCTTATCAGATTCGCTTGATTCTTTTGTTGGAGCATACACTGCTATAGACGTCAATTTTGCCAGAGTAGTCGCAGAACGCGCTCTCAGGATACGATCGTTAATTGGTTCCCAATCAAGAAGGCATTTCTTTGCTGCACCACATAAAGCCAGTGCCACTCCAGCCGCTTTAATATGCTCTTTCCCAGAATATAGCACATGATAATTCTCGCACTCAAGGGTTCCAAACTGTGGAATCCCTGCCTCAGATAGTGCAGCCACATCTATCAGATACTTATCAAGAATTCTCATTACATTATTTATCCGACCCGGCTGAGTATCTGGGTTGATCGTTATAATATTCCAAAATCCAATTCGGAAAGCATCTTTCGTAGCCAAAATCGTTTCCAGGGGCGTTCTGGGTTCAATACCTCAAGATCAGTCAAAATTCCGGGGCCATTTGTCGTTGATTTAGTAAGAATTGTTTTTTACAGTGACAGGTTATTAGCCTGTTGACCAACCCTCACCACTTTACGGACTACCTTATTTTTGCAATTCGTTTTAATTTATTCGAAAGTAAAATGACAACGAAATTTATTTTTCTAAAAGAAGGTTATGCACGAAGCTCTTAGGAGCCTGTGTGGCTAAAATAGACAAAAAAATCCATGATAAAATAAGCAAAAAATATAATGTGAGAGAACCAACTGAGTGCACCTACTTTTGAGTGCATCATTTCATGGCTTTGTATTATCATTTATAATCATTGTGTAATCAATTTCATGAAGACAATTGCCCTAAAAGGCATCAAAAACTACTAAAAGGTAGACCAGTTTGCCAAAGTAAGTACCCCTTGTACCTGAACATGAACAAACTTGAGGTTCTTGCTGACAAGTCATTCTCCGTTATAGAGACGAAATCCTTGAACATTAGGGGTGTAATTTACTATGGGGCAGGGGGAAACTACCCCTCCCAAACCTCGGTTCGCCCCCCCCTCCATTTCCCAGTCCCCATTCAATAACTGTAGCCCTTTTGATCGGGCACTGTTTTGCTTTAAGGTCTCTTTGGTCCGGGCTACCACTCCTGCAAAAAAGATTGTTGCAAAAGGCATTCAGGAGCTTGAACCCTTTTCTGCAGAAATTAATGGTGCTCTTAAGCTCCCTCTGCACTAAGTCAGGACTTAATTGGTTTAGCACTTGTAAACAAAATCTCCAGGAAAAATAAATAAATAACATGTCGAAGAGACGTCACTCTTTACTAAGCCAATGCTACCGCATTGATTAAGATCCACTGATTTTATGTTCCTCAGTATATTTAATACGCATTTTCTAATTACAGGCCTTGTATGCTCTGAGGGTCAAATTTGGCGAGAGCATCGTAAATTTGTTGCGCATGTTCTGAGAAATCTGGGGAAATGCAGAACTGTCAGTGGTCGAAACTTAGTAGAGGAGGTGATTATGAAAGGTGTTGACGACTTTGTTATGGTAATGAAAAGGCTAAGATTATTTTCAGCAATATAAAGCTTGAGGATTTCTTAAACACTTTCGTGCTGCTTACTTTTCTCTTTTTTCCAGAGGTATATCACTCAAGAACAAATATTGTATTTTTTTGGCTTCTCTTAATTCCTCGCACAAAAAATTTTGCATTTAAAGGGGACAATCTCAACTTATATAAGCAACTTTTCTCTATGATTGCCCACAAAAGATTGTCAATTCCTGAACTTGGCTGCTATAAAAATACTTATAAAAAAAGTTATTTATCTACATTTTTTTAATATATTGTTTTGTCGGATACTTCTTTGTTATTATTTTTTCTTCGCTATGTTTTTTTCTTATTTTGCCTGTTTATTTTTTATTTATTTTTTATACAAGTTTCTCGAACTGACTTCTATAAAAAAAAAACAAAAAACCTTATGTTTTTTATAGAAGAATAAAATTATGTCGCAAAAACGAGCTAAGAATTTTAGCAAAAAGGTATCAAATAGCCCCTTGTTTAAGGTGGAATCAAGCAAGTATTTCCAATCCGTAATAAGTATAATGCAGGACCATAGCCCCTCTAAGATCTCCCAACTTCTTATGGCGAGTGTGCATGTTTTTCTTTGTCTGAGTTAATAACAAGCAAACAGTTTCAGTCTGTATAACTAGAGAAGGAAACAACATCATATCCACTTTATAATCATTCGTTTTTACTATCATACACATGGTTACCCTAAATAAAGGGAGGGCCCCCGCCCTCTCGAATCCCACTATTTACCTTAAAGTTTAACCTTTTCAGAACAATGCTTCGAGAAGAAGAGCCCATTTGAACTGGCTGCTTGGCGAAATAAAGTATAGTTCTTATAAACAGACAACCCGTCCTCGGATTAAAAAGTGACGGAAGTCTAATTAATTGAGTGGAGAAATCAAATCTGCAATAATCTGAGCATTCATTCAATTCATCTGAAGTACCTCTTATAGAAAGTTTGATTATTTGGACCTTAAAACGCTTTGTTCAGCCTTAGGTGCCTTCTCCCATGAAAGAATCCGTTGGCCAACACCCTAACGGATGATGTGAAGCTATGCGATACTCTATTGCATTTAGTTTTATTGGATAAGCGGTCTATAACAAAGGTTCATTTTTCATGAACATCATATATTTTTAGCGACGAAGTGTATACCACATGTCAGTTTGACTTCTGGGTTTCAGAGGCTTACTAAATTAATTGCTTTTTAAATATAATTTTAAAAAAAGAAAGAAAAATCAACCTTGTTCTGGCTAAAATGCAAGAATTTTGGACTTTCCTATGATGTGATCTCGTTTGTTACTAAAAAAAGGCTTAATATATTTAAATTTTCATTCGAATGGCACCTTTACTTTTCTTTTTTTTTGGGGGGGGAGGGGGTAACCCATTCATAAAATTTTGAATGTTTTTCATTTGTGAATAGTATTTGTTTCAAACTATACATTCATAATCAGCTTAAATAATAGGTTTACTTGTTGCATATATTATGATCAAATCTTTGTTTTTAGTTAGGGTTTCAGAATCGCTCTTCACTTGCTGCTCGCTATTACGAACTGTTTGATCAAGGGCTCTCATAAATGTAATGAAGGCTGCAACTCCGTTCTTTAACTTTTGGTTTTTACCTTCAAGTTTAATTTTTGTATAGTAATGTGTCGAGAAGGGGTGCATATGCCCAGAGAATGATAGTCATCTCCGGGCATGTGCACCCCTTGGAATATTTTTAAGTAAGAAATGAATTTTGCAACATCGAAAATCCATTTTGGGTATTATTTCAACGATTTTTAAGGGAGTTCTTTTGAACAGATTACTTTTATCAGGATGTCTCCTATGGGTGCCTGCAGAGGGACAATGCCTCATCCCCCATGGGAAGCAATAAGATATTAAAAATGTATAAAAATAGGAAAAGGAGAAACATTTCCATTTAAATTCTAGTAAAAAGACAGCTACTGTTTGAACTTGTCCCCTCTCCCTGTAGGAAATACCCTGGTGGTACTCATGAAGCCTCCCTCCCTTTTTTCCAGTTAAGCAATTTTAAGGAATTTAGTTAAGCAATTAAGGAATTTAATCTTATATGTTACATTTAAAAATATTTCTGCAATGAGAGAAAATACATTATTACAGGTTTAGTTTAAAAGCATTCTTTGGAATGAAGGGGGTCTTTGGGTAAAGTCTTCACCACATCCCCTCACCTCGCATCATCTTTCCTTCTCTATTTACTTGAAGGCTCACTTAAAGCTAGAAGTTTGGACATGATAATTAACTTCCTAAGGTTTCATTACCAGCACCCCACCACACCCCAGTAGAGATGCCTCAGGAGGTCCCACGCGACACCCCTGCTGCCACCTATAACTTTTTTTACATAGTTTATGTCTGTTTGTTGTCAGTGAGAATGGAAAAACAGGAACTTTGTCACTTTCATGGACTATAGAGTCATTAGGGAGAACACGTGCTTAATGGGGTCAATGTTATTGTTGTTGTTTTGGGCACGCGATAGAGTCATTAGGGAGAACACGTGGTTAATGGGGTCAATGTTATTGTTGTTGTTTTGGGCACGCTCTCAGCGAATGCCAAGGCCAATGTTGTTGTTGTTGTTCAATGCAGATGTTATGAGTTTCCGGGAGATCGCGTGTTTCCAATATTTGTTGTTCGAGCCAAATGTTACGCGTTCCCGGGAAACAGTCAGATCGCGTGTTTCCAATATTTGTTGTTCAATGCAAATGATATGAGTTTCCGAGAGATCGCGTGTTTCCAATATTTGTTGTTCGAGCCAAATGTTACGAGTTCCCGGGAAACAGTCAGATCGCGTGTTTCCAATATTTGTTGTTCAATGCAAATGATATGAGTTTCCGAGAGATCGCGTGTTTCCAATATTTGTTGTTCGAGCCAAATGTTATGAGTTCCCGGGAAACAGTTAATTAATGTCTGACAGATAACGTAAAGTTAATTAATGTCTTTGGATTTCGAACAGAAATGTTTCCGAGAAACAGTTAGATCACACATGATGTCATGATTGTTTGAATTGTCTCCGGCGCGAAGTTTATTAATGTCTGGAGTTCTTCCAGAAGAATCGTTTCCGAGCAAATGTTTTGATCTTAGCGCGCGAAAAGGTTTCCAAATAATTGAAATAAGCCAGCGCAGGGATGCCAAACAAAAGGAACACGCTGAATTACGTTTAGGGATTATTTGGGCGAAACTGTTTTAGACAGGTTATGGAACTATTTCGACGAAACAGTTGGAGACATTTTAAAAGATGATTTTTGAAGAGATTTTAGAAGAGAATTTAATGGTGAAACTCTGTGGTCGTTATAATACACAAGTTTCATTTGAACAGTGTTGTGAGGTCCTCTACCCCAACCCCAAAGGGTTCCGATCCTCCTACCCCAACCCCGAAGGAAGCGCTCGGTCCTCAAAGGTCCCCCAAGCTCCCAAAGAGCCCCAGCCCCCCAAACGCCCTCCTCAGACCCTCAAAGGCCCTCCCCTGGTCCTCAAGGGCCCACCAGACCCCCAAAGGTCCTCCGGACCCCAAACGCTCTCCTCAGACCCCCAAAGGCCCTCCACTGGTCCTCAAAGGTCCCCCGGGCTCCCAAAGGGCCAACCGGCCCCCCAAGGGCCCCCGGGCCCCCAAAGGTCCTCCCCCGGCCCCCAAAGGTCCACCGGACTCCCAAAAAGACCACTCAATCCTCAAGGGCCCCCGGATCCCCAAACGTCCTCCCTGGGCCCCAAAGGTCCTCCCCCGGTCCCCATACATGC
>CM051259.1:17539008-17542020 GCA_027921565.1 Artemia sinica
TGTTTGTGTGTGTAAGTTTTGTGTGTGTGGTGTGTGTGTGTGTGTGTAAGTTTTTGTGTGCATGTAAGTTTTTGTGTGCATGTAAGTTTTCGTGTGTATGTGTAAGTTTTGTGTGTGTGTGTGTGTTTGTGTGTAAGTTTTTGTGTGTGTAAGTTTTGGCGTGTGTGTGTAAGTTTTCGTGTGTGTGTGTGTGAGTTTTGTGTGTGTGTGTGTGTGTGTGTAAGTTTTTGTGCGTGTGTGTGTGAGTTTTTTTGTGTTCATGTGTAAGTTTTTTTTGTGTGTGTGTGTGTGTGTAAGTTTTTGTGTGTGTGTAAGTTTTGGCGTGTGTGTGTGAGTTTTCGTGTGTGTGTGTGTGTGTGTAAGTTTTGTGTGTGTGTGTGTGTGTGTGTAAGTTTTTGTGTGCATGTAAGTTTTTGTGTGCATGTAAGTTTTCGTGTGCATGTGTAAGTTTTTGTGTGTGTGTGTGTGTGTAAGTTTTTGTGTGTGTGTGTGTAAGTTTTGGCGTGTGTGTGTAAGTTTTGGCGTGTGTGTGTAAGTTTTCATGTGTGTGTGTGTGTAAGTTTTTGTGTGTGTGTGTAAGTTTTTGTGCGTGTGTGTAAGTTTTTGTGTGTGTGTAAGTTTTTGTGTGCATGTAAGTTTTTGTGTGCATGTAAGTTTTTGCGTGTGGGTCTAAGTTTTTGTGTGTGTGTGTGTAAGTTTTTGTGTGTCTAAGCTTTTGTGTGTGGATGTAAGTTTTTTGTATGTGTGTGTGTAAGTTTGTGTGTGTGTGTGTGTGTAAGTTTTTGTGTGTGTGTAAGTTTTTGTGTGTGTGTGTGTGTGTATAAGTTTGTGTGTGTGTGTGTGTGTGTGTGTGTGTGTGTGTAAGTTTCTGTGTGTGTAAGTTTTGGCGTGTGTGTGTAAGTTTTCGTGTGTGTGTGTGTAAGTTTTGTGTGTGTGTGTGTGTGTGTAAGTTTTTGTGCGTGTGTGTGTGAGTTTTTTTTGTGTTCATGTGTAAGTTTTTGTGTGTGTGTGTGTGTGTGTAAGTTTTTGTGTGTGTGTGTAAGTTTTGGCGTGTGTGTGTGAGTTTTCGTGTGTGTGTAAGTTTTGTGTGTGTGTGTGTGTGTAAGTTATTGTGTGCATGTAAGTTTTTGTGTGCATGTAAGTTTTCGTGTGCATGTGTAAGTTTTGTGTGTGTGTGTGTGTGTGTGTGTGTAAGTTTTTTGTGTGTGTGTGTGTGTGTGTGTGTAAGTTTTCGTGTGTGTGTGTGAGTTTTTGTGTGTGTGTGTGTAAGTTTTTGTGTGTGTGTGTGTGTGTAAGTTTTTGTGTGCATGTAAGTTTTTGTCTGCATGTAAGTTTTCGTGTGCATGTGTAAGTTTTTGTGTGTGTGTGTGTGTGTAAGTTTTTGTGTGTGTGTGTGTAAGTTTTGGCGTGTGTGTGTAAGTTTTCGTGTGTGTGTGTAAGTTTTCGTGTGTGTGTGTAAGTTTTTGTGTGTGTGTGTGTGTAAGTTTTTGTGTGTGTGTAAGTTTTTGTGTGCATGTATGGGGACCGGGGGAGGACCTTTGGGGCCCAGGGAGGACGTTTGGGGATCCGGGGGCCCTTGAGGATTGAGTGGTCTTTTTGGGAGTCCGGTGGACCTTTGGGGGCCGGGGGAGGACCTTTGGGGGCCCGGGGGGCCCTTGGGGGGCCGGTTGGCCCTTTGGGAGCCCGGGGGACCTTTGAGGACCAGTGGAGGGCCTTTGGGGGTCTGAGGAGAGCGTTTGGGGTCCGGAGGACCTTTGGGGGTCTGGTGGGCCCTTGAGGACCAGGGGAGGGCCTTTGAGGGTCTGAGGAGGGCGTTTGGGGGGCTGGGGCTCTTTGGGAGCTTGGGGGACCTTTGAGGACCGAGCGCTTCCTTCGGGGTTGGGGTAGGAGGATCGGAACCCTTTGGGGTTGGGGTAGAGGACCTCACAACACTGTTCAAATGAAACTTGTGTATTATAACGACCACAGAGTTTCACCATTAAATTCTCTTCTAAAATCTCTTCAAAAATCATCTTTTAAAATGTCTCCAACTGTTTCGTCGAAATAGTTCCATAACCTGTCTAAAACAGTTTCGCCCAAATAATCCCTAAACGTAATTCAGCGTGTTCCTTTTGTTTGGCATCCCTGCGCTGGCTTATTTCAATTATTTGGAAACCTTTTCGCGCGCTAAGATCAAAACATTTGCTCGGAAACGATTCTTCTGGAAGAACTCCAGACATTAATAAACTTCGCGCCGGAGACAATTCAAACAATCATGACATCATGTGTGATCTAACTGTTTCTCGGAAACATTTCTGTTCGAAATCCAAAGACATTAATTAACTTTACGTTATCTGTCAGACATTAATTAACTGTTTCCCGGGAACTCATAACATTTGGCTCGAACAACAAATATTGGAAACACGCGATCTCTCGGAAACTCATATCATTTGCATTGAACAACAAATATTGGAAACACGCGATCTGACTGTTTCCCGGGAACTCGTAACATTTGGCTCGAACAACAAATATTGGAAACACGCGATCTCTCGGAAACTCATATCATTTGCATTGAACAACAAATATTGGAAACACGCGATCTGACTGTTTCCCGGGAACTCGTAACATTTGGCTCGAACAACAAATATTGGAAACACGCGATCTCCCGGAAACTCATAACATCTGCATTGAACAACAACAACAACATTGACCTTGGCATTCGCTGAGAGCGTGCCCAAAACAACAACAATAACATTGACCCCATTAACCACGTGTTCTCCCTAATGACTCTATCGCGTGCCCAAAACAACAACAATAACATTGACCCCATTAAGCACGTGTTCTCCCTAATGACTCTATAGTCCATGAAAGTGACAAAGTTCCTGTTTTTCCATTCTCACTGACAACAAACAGACATAAACTATGTAAAAAAAGTTATAGGTGGCAGCAGGGGTGTCGCGTGGGACCTCCTGAGGCATCTCTACTCACCCCCACCCACTCAAAGGTCTACTTATCATCCTCTATATTAGCTGA